>CM060843.1:25456250-26107500 GCA_030762175.1 Metallyticus violacea | reverse complement strand
GAGAGTCAGCAAATTAACGCGAGAGAAACAAGGCTAAGCTTAGCAATAATTAAATCATTTTGTAACATCATTCAAAATATTTATATTGTATGTTACACATAATGTAAATCATAGTAAATATAAAGGATATAGAACGAAATAGAATAGCATAAGGTAATAACAAAATCGATTTTTCTCTTATTAGAAAATCTATTGTAACTGTTTGAGTTTTAACCATTGATTTAAATACTATGGTTATAAAGATACAAATATAACAAAAAAGCTTTATTGGTGTCAAGTAATTTTTCTTAGCGTTTATGAACTTTCAGTCTATTTGGATAATGGCTAAATGTACGAAATAAAACAAGCAAATAGTCAATAAATGCTAATACGTTTTTGTTCCTCTCACCACACATGGGGTTACTGTGGTGAAGCAATTTTTCATCAGAACAGATCGCACGTAATTGATGGAAAATATTGTAAGCGCCTACGCCTATGCGTCTTAGTACAGAGAGTGTTTGTCAGTTGCTGCGTAAAAGGAATCGCTTCGTAATGAACAGTACGCTGCGCTCAATTTTGCTTCCGTCTGCAGAAATTCGGTATGCAAGTCTATGCACTGTTACAGCAAGCCTACGGCGGTGGTTCAAAGAGCTTAAGAACGCCTATGTTTCAATAACAAAGCAGGACATTCCAGGTTCTACAATCATTGCTGTGAACTATGAGACTGATTAACAAAGCTGCCCTCTTTTGTTCGGGGAGATAGACGAATAACATTGCATAGACTGGCAGTCATGTTACATATTTCCCATGATAGGGCGTTCGCCAGCTTCAGTGTCTGGTGACAAAATATGGAGAGACATACCTGAATTCTGTCATTACAGGGGATGGGACTTGACTTCACATTACGATCCCTAGAGCAAACAGGCGAGCTCAGTCAAAAAATCCTCAGGCTCAACACCAAAGAAGGTCAAGGTTGTTTGCTCGGCAAGAACGGTTAGGATGATATCATTATTTGACATGAAGCACTAATGTTTATAATGTTGTAAATAATGGTTAATTGGAAGTATTTCAAGACTGTTTTGAGCGTCCTTGTCGAACACATCCGACGAAAACGCCATTAGTTTCATTTATCTGGCTGGTACCTTCACAATGACAGTGCAAACCGTCACATTTGCAACTTTGTAGCTCAACAATTGAACAGAGAAAACATCAAAATGTGTGTCACCCTCCATACAGCCCAAACCTAGCCTCGTGATATTTTTTTTTTTTTATCTTCCCTCGTCTCTAAACCGAGCTGCGGAGGCAGAGTTTTGGTACATCAACGGCTGTCACGAAGAAGGTAGAGTCAGTTCTGAAGGCGTTGCGAGCAAAAAAAAAAAAAAAAAAAAAAATCTAAATTAAGACAGTTAAGATAACAAGTGTGCAGTGTGTTCCATGTTTATGACATTATTTTAGGGTAGTCATTATGACAACAGAGACACTTACCTAAGCGTTGTTTTTGTTTTGTTTTGTTTTTTGAGTGTTGTTTAACTCCCGTTTTTACTACTGAGGGTACCACAGGCACTATCTAAGCGTTAGATACTCTCCTCATAGAATTCGTGTTCTGCGAGTTCAGCTAGCCTTTTCAATTTAAAAAATATGGTTTAAAGGAAAGTTACTTTATTTAATCACTATAATCAGAACACCAAAGAAATTTACCTCTTCCCATTTAAAATATGAAAGTTACCCCACTCTGGTGAGATCAATGAAATATTTTTATGACGCTATTTGAAATGCTTATTAATTTGATGATATTTGTCTTTAGTTTTATTAGCCCGTTTACTTGATGCTTGCTTATAACATTTGTGTCAGCGGTATTAAGTTTTAAATGCACGCTGTCCACGCCTAGAGTAATTGTCCCCCTTTGGAAATTACGTCAGTCCTGTCACACGGCACGAGAGGGAGTCGTCCACAATCTGGTCTCGTAAGTGGTTTCGATCTGGGGCCCTGTTTCACGAAAAAACCAGTCTACTTGCTAGCCTAATTCCACCAATTCTAATAAAATCTGTTTCACAAACTTTCGTTCCACAATGGTAGAATAGTAAAATGTTGTCGTTAGTCACTTGTCAAAATAAGTAGTGTAGCGACTGTTGCCGAGCGCCGAGAAGGCTGTTTGGGGATATTTATTACAACGTGGGTTGTTTATTTATGCGATTTTGTTTACCGTCATGTATTTTAAATCGTACATTCAAGCCAAGAAGTAGCATTATGTCTACCACATCGAAAAGAACCTCTAGTATTCAAAACAAAGTAAGAGCGTTGCATTTTATTAATTTGTGCAACTCTGACAAAATTACAAATAAAGACAAAGCTGAAGTGTGGAAAATAATAAAGCAAATTGGGGTTAACTACATCGGAGAAAGCTTTATGCCTATGAGGGGAGAATTTTGTCCAAATATCAAGAAAGCTGCAATGGTAAGTGCTTTTATTTTACATTCATATCCGCCATTCATACTATTATCTACAAATTATGGTGTAAGTAGCTCAGATTCTATTTATTTTTCAAATGAAAACATATAATTTAAGAAGTACAGGGATTTGAGACAGCATATTGCATAAATAACTCTTAATGAACTTTAAAATTAAAATGCGTCGAGCATAATTGAAAGTATCTATATCTAATTTAAAATAGTAGGTAGACTAGAATGTAAATTCGCCATTCGAGATTCACGGAAAAAATTTCACTAGTTACAATACACAATATTACAAGACCAAATAAGTCGTGAAACAGAGCAACACTGATAAAATAAAATCGCAAGTTGATAATACTAGTCTGCCGCAGTAGTGACTAGTAGTTTATTCTCATAAGTTCTAGAAACACATACTTGTAAAATAGACAAGTAATACTACAATGCATACTAGTTTTGCTAGATCACGAACTTCGTGAAACAAGGCACGGGTGCTAAAGGAAACAATTTGAATGTAACCTGTTTTCGGCAAGTCAACTTTATAAATGTGTTTCTATATTGAACTTCTCTTCATTCCCGTTCAGTAGTGTAAATCTTTAATTAACAGGAGTCTTACTAACTGTCTTAATGAATATGGTGTATATATCTGATTAATATAGAGTGGAAATAACTTTATCTTTGGTACATTATTTTCGTATCAGCCGCCTTTTATTATGGAGATATTGTTTTAAACGTTATTATTCAAGCAATTTCTTACTTTTTTTTTAAATTTTAAATATCAACGCTATGATTTTCAAATATTTAGCTATTATTTGAGAGACATCGTGCACTATTTTGAAATGTTATGTCTTACATACCGCTGGTGACATTTTTAACTATCTTTTTATTTCTTTGTATACAACAAACAAATACTTCTAGAGCTATGTGCGTTCGTCGATAACTGTTATATTTCCCTTCTATGAACCAGAATCTAAGCAAGAGAGGCTACTGGAGGCGGTGTGGTACACACTCTATGTGGGGCACCCTGCATTTGTTGTGTATGTTCTAAACCAGAAATAAAAAATACAAGTATTCTTTTATATGAAGCATTTCGTGTACTCATTACCGTTTTGTGATTTCTATTATACCGGGTGCCAAAAATGTATACACATTTAAACAGTAGATATCTATTTAATATATTTCAAAGTTGGACAGAAAAAACAACAGTAATGTGTAGTATGATGTTCTGTGAACAGATGTGACTCACATTACTTTATGCTAGCATTGCTCTTAACAAAATGGAGCCAAGGTTATCGTTTGAACAGCGGAACGGCAATTTTGTAGTAGTATTGGAAAACTGAGAATATTGTTGAAGTTCAAAGGCAGTGGAAACGTGTGCACAGAACAGAACCGCCAACGTGAGTAACAATCGCACGCATTCGAGACAAATTTGAGACTGATGATATAGTATGCGATGTTCACAAGGGCAGATCTGGGAGATATCGCACAGTAACAAGCCCCGCGTCCTCGGCTATGGTTTTGGAACGTTTTGAGCACTCACCGCAGAAATCTATAAAGCAATGTGCACGTGAGACTGGGATTAGCAGAACCAGCGTACGTCGTATTATTTAAGTTGAAAGTTTTCATCCCAAGACTTCTGCATGCAAGATGACCCTGATCGAGAATGCAGTACTGTGAGTGACTTCGGAACATGGTGCAAGAGAATGAGGTCTTCGTAGGGAAAGTTTGGTCCGATTAGGCACAATTTAAGTTGAACGAAACGGTTACCCGGCATAACTGTGTCTACTGGTGCGCAAACAATCCACATGTTATTTTGGAAAAGGCTGTTAATTTACCTGGAATGAATGTTTGGTGTGGGTTGTCATCCAGGAGTCTAATTCGACCATTCTTTTTTGAAGGAACAGTAACTGGCCTAGTGTACCTGAACATGATACTCACATCTGTATTACCCACCAGTCATACACTCTATGGCAATGAGGAGTTTTCTTCCAACAGGATGAGTCACCACCACATTACCACCAAGATGTACGTGCGTACCTTGATGACAATCTTCCAAGGCACTGAAGAGGTCCGATTGAGTTTCCACCGCGTTCTCCGGATCTAACTTCGTTGGAGTTCTACCTGGGGGATCTCTTAAGAATGTTGTATACCGTAGAAAATCAGCTACACTGGCAGCACTTCGGGTAGAAATTGAAATGGCATGTGCTGCAATCGCTGAGGACACTTTCGCAAACGTTGCTCAATCAGTTTTTCAACGTACTCAGAAGCGTATCGACGCCGATGGTGGGTATTTTGAGCAACCGTTGTAACTGTAAAAGTTTAAGAAGATTTGTGCTCATCATTTTCTGTTTGTGTGAATTCGATTTTGTTATGTTAACACAGTTTTTTCTTTCCTTGAAGTGTGTGTACATTTTTTGACATCCTCTCTATGTCATGAAAATGTATGATGTTAAATAAAATTACAATAGGAACTACGAACATTAACGCCCATTTTATCTGTTTCTTGTGAAACTAATAATAGTGAACGAAAGCTAAAAGGATATTAGTTTTGATTTACTTGGTTGCACATGATTGTAATGGAATCTCTGCTTTAATTAATTTGCAGTTCAAAAATTGTGAAACATATGCAGGTTCTAAACAGAATCACTTATCATTTTAATGGTTCAAAATGTCAAACAGAGCGTATAAACTGAAACAAATATAGGACATTAGTATCTGACAGTTGTCATTAACTCTAATAGTTATTGCCTTACTGGCCATGAACTCTGAATTTCTCTGCCAATGTTCTTTACGCCCTTGAATTGTGTAATTACACATATAAATGTACTACCCACCTAAACAGAGAGAACGTATGTTAAACTATTCTCAAATTAAGTTCATAAAATTAAGTAAAAACCTAATAGAAAAATATAAACACGAGAATGATTAGATTAACGCCAAAGTGAATGAACAAGGCAGCTATTGCGGGTTTTCATGTTTACACAGCTGGAATTAAGACATTTTTTTTTTACAAGACTTTGTCCGTGCATAAAAAGAAGTGACATATAATTATGCATTTAGTAATTACATGGCGTTTGTTATATCTGCTATAACCCATTTGAACTTTTAACGAACATTAAGGTTACAATATTCATTACATTTGGAATCAGAAATATTTGCGCTTATATTTACAGCACCCTCTTTAAATAAAAATACCATAAGGGCTGTGCAATCAACATATTGGTAATAATTAGATCGAATAATAATGTTTTTCTTTTCTGCAAACTTCCACAAATGCTGTAATTATTCTGTACTCTTTGCATGTAAAATATTGCTATGAATTTTCTTAGAAGCACATTCTTTGGTCTGTATTTAAGGAAGTGGTTAAAAAAAAGTGAATTAGATTAGATTCAAAGGATTAGGCCCCATACACAATGAAAGTTAAACGTAAACATAATAAAATAAGACGTAACACGTTAACTTAGTAGTGTGTGGACATTCACAATGAAAGACGCAAACGTACGTATTAGTTAATCAAAAATAAGAACAAGTGAAGATCAACTGAGAGCAGGTTGAAAATGACTGCTTCTCAACAGACGGCGATAGTGTTCATGCATATCAAAGTGCAGTAACAAATTTGCTTTGAGTAATATGAGCAAGGGTAACTTTCTTATAATGCGATTAATCTTTTGTCCATTGACGTCATTCTCTCTGCAGTCACTGATTTTCAGCTCTCTCTATCATAACTTGTCCTTACATGGAGCACGGAAGTTAAATGCAACTCCTGTTACTAGCGCTGCAAGTCCATAGCGACAGTGGAATCAATTTACTACTGTGCGTGGCCGCAGTGTAAATGTTGCATGTATGATTTTTTTGTTAAACGTAATGTAACCTATGCCTTGTCCTCCGTAACTTTTAAATATAAATTGATAGGGGATCGTTAGTCGGGTAAAATATTGTAACGGTAGCATATCTACTCTTATTGGATCATTCATCCATTCATATATATATATATATATATACACACACTAACGCTAACCTCGGGAAAATACCCAGTATTTTTTTGTAAATACTCGTATAAATGAATACGGGCGGGTAAATCATTAAAATGGTGGTAAATCTCCTTTGATTGCAGCAGAAAAAATATTCATAAACATCAATTTAAAACGCATTCTGTGCGTGGTATTATTCGCTTGAAAGTCTGTGGAACAAACTACCTTCGAATTTCTCCGCCGTCGCTTGGGACTTGCAGCAGCAAGCAGCAAGAGTTGCATTTGATTTCCGTGCTCCGTGTAAGGATAAATTATACCATACAGTTCTACAAACAGAGCAGCTGATTGGCTGATTTGTTAAGTTCAAGTTAGACGTAGATGCAAACCTTGGAACTTGCAAGCTTCTAAGTTTGCGTCTAATTGTATGTTTATTTTTATGTCTACGCGATTCATTGTGAATGGTTGCATTACAATACATAGCAGCTTTTACGTTTAAGTTTACGTTACGTTTATTTTTCATTGTGAATGGGATCTTACTTCTTTTAGACCAAGCGCTGAGAACACTGAGCTCTATTGTGCATTCCCAGCTTTTAATATTATGTGAGACCTGCTCATTGTTGGTTTCTTTCTGGAGTCCGAACTAGCTCATAAAATTCTATAAAGTACTTACTATAGGTAAAGATTCTTGCGAGTCATTCACATTTTTAATAGCAGTTTTAGCTGCTTTATGCCATCAAGTACAAGTAGGTCTGCCTATTTTATACAGATACCCCTATCCTGTACACAGACCAACTAATCATTGAAGTTATTTTCTGGTTTTCTGAATCAGATTAAAAGTTCGCTTCTTTCTGATGTTTAATTTTCTTTGAGCGTCCACATCCACTAATGGATAGATGGTAGCATATTGGTGCATGTACTGCTGAAAGGTGTAGCAAATTAATAGTTTAAATAAAATAAAATGCGTTTGGCTTTATATTTCATACGTTGCCTTAGCGTGATCATCTTAGGGGAGTTCAGTGTAGCGGTCAATCACCATAGAGGCTGCTTACACGGTATTTTATAGTGACATTAACATGTGTCTGGTAACAACAAAACATGCTCAGTTTGGATCTGTCCCTCAGTGATGGAAAGAGTCAAACACCTACACACTGCTTTCTTATTGGTTAATATAATGTAAATCTAAGGCAATGAATGGCACGGCATATTTAGTATAGTTTATGTCACATTGTAGAGACACCCCTAGGTAATCGTAAAACGATATAAGGGAGGAATAGAGCCACGACTTGGGGTCTTTTTCTTTTGTCTTTGGTATCTGCCCTCTGGCTCTCTCTCTCTGCTTCGGAAGACTACCTGTCGACGTACACCCTCAGCACTTATGCGCCGTACTCCTGAAAGGTAAGGGCCCCTAATTACAACTCAGATTGGGGGGGGGGACATGTCTCCTCTACAATGAACTAAATTGCCATTGGCAGACTGGGGCTTGTTAGTAATGCCATGCTGTGGTTAAACTCGATACTAACTTGAACGACAGACTACAAAGGGCACTAATGTGGAAGTACGCAATATTTGTATTTTTCGTGTCTTTCCCGTGAAGCGGTTTGGTATGGCAGCCATATTAGGCGCCAAATTTTGAAGCGTTTTTGTCGGCCCCAACAATTATAGCCTAATTATGAAGCTGTTTAGTAGGCTCCGGCTATGGCTCAAGTTGGGCATCAACCTTGAAGCGATCTGTTGTCAACATCGAGTGGCCTCACGTTGTGGGGCCAAATTTGAAGTGTTTTCTGTAGATTTGGTCGCTTCGTTGTTGTAGCCCACGCTTCAATGAAAACAATTTCTCAGGATGAATTCTGCTGTTTTGTTGATTCGTACTTAACAGAACTGGGAGAGGAGTTCATTAGTAGAAATAAGCACGCGATGCGACATAATACCTATTGGTACTTTATTAGCCCAAAATCTTTCGCGTCCTCTGGTGTTTTCGTACGATATACTTAGCTACCCCGATACAAACTTATTTTCCACGTGTGAAACTTATGTATGAATGCTGCTGCATGTGAAATTGAAAAACGCTTAAATGATTTGTATGAACCGCGTGCCTGTTGCTATAACCGTGGTGACCGGTGATAGCAAGAGGGTATCTGAGAGGTTGAGTCAAAAATTTATGACTTAGGATCGCTCCTTACACAAACATCATGTTCACCCTTCTCGTGTAACAATAAATTCAACTATGCCACACTCACGGAGTTGTGATTTTGGAACGACACCATCTTTTTATTTCTAATATACATGCTATGCTCTATAGTTGTGATAATAGTTTAATCCCATCATAACCTTTGTGATCACCCGAGTGTTTCTTTATGTGGGAAGGGAATCTTCTGTTTCTATTTTTCTGGTATGGATTCATCTTCCATCTCACCATTTATTTTCATTCCAGCTTTAATGTTTGTGATGCCATTAAGGCAGCCCTGACATAGAATTTACCAACCATTCAGAAAACCCCTCAGTGGGAATGTGTTCTTAGCATGCACATAAACGGAGGAGGATTAATATGTACTCTTTCGGTGATTTTTAAACTTTGAGGAGTGAAGTGGTTTAGTAGGCTCCGGCTGAGTGCCCCAGGTTGGGCACTAATTTTGAAACGGTTTGGTGTGGGCCTTACGTTATGATGCCAATTTTGAAGCGGTTTCGGCAATTGCTTATTGATCGCTTCTGTGTTGTTGCCCACGCTTCATGACAAAACTATTTCAGGGATTTGCTCAGGTATTTTGTGACTCGTGCTCAACAGGACTGGGTGAGGATATCGGTTGTGTAAATGATGACAATATGCGAGGCAATAAAAGAACTTTCACGTTCTCTGGTGTTCTGCGTATGATAGACCTTAGCTGCGTCGAATATAATTTAACTGAAGCGACTTTCACGGAGATGAACTGATCTAAAACTGATGCCCTAGCAGAGCAAACTTAAACTGCGTCTCACGGCGTGTAAACTTACAACTGAGCTGAACTGATTCCCTGTGCTTATCAACTGAGTGTTTGAAGTGAGCTGATGTGCCAAACTTCGACTGAAAACTGAGTCCAAAGTAGAACCTGTTATCCGAGTGCCCCAGCCAAGCAAATAGTCATCTTATATACTCGATTTATATTAACTGGACGTTGGCTTCACTAAGTCACATAAGCAAACGCAAGTATCAGGCCTTGCTTTACAAATTCAAAATATACATCTAATATTGGTGGCTCAAATTTACCTGTCAACACATGCCACTCGCTAATATTAGGAAGTTTAAAACATTTATTTACATTGGTTGGTTTAAAGTTAACTGTATAACCGACTTGCAGGGTCATTCCTCTAATATATTTAAAAGACCTTGGCTCTATTAACCCTTGCCAACGAAAAGTCTTTCAAAAATGGCCTTGGGTTTAGCGGTTTTATGGCCTTCTCAACATTGTTAACATCCACACCATAGAACTTTCCCTTCTAAAGTCGGTCCTGGTATCGAAGTGGTAACCTCCTAAGCCCAAGATCGCGGATTCGATCCCGTCCAGGACCAATGGATTTTTTCAGGTGTAAAAATCCGAAGTATTTTCTTCGGAAGGGAAGTAAAGCCGTGGATCCCATGTCGTACATTTACGGTACGATAAAGAACCTCAAGCCTGAAAAAATAGGCTTCTGAACAAAATTTGTCGGCCGTTTCACGCCTTGATTTGAATGGGATGCTGATGACCTGAGATGTTAAAGAGCGTCCGTAAATGAAATAAAAAAAAACAAAGAAAGAAAGAAAACCATACACTGAAGTTAAACCTTGTGGTAAACATATATACATAATATTTATTTTACTAACCACAATGTAAAAAATATGAGAATTAGGCTAACAAAATTTATTTATTTATTGTTTATATATTTATATATAATTAGGCTTACAATTATATTTATACTTCATTGGGAGCGAACCGTAGGAACTGTTACAGGAGGATGAATTATTGTCATGAAAGACAAAGAGAGACGGGGGGGGAGAAAGAAAGAAAGAAGGAAAAGAAAAAAGGAGATGCTTAGGCTCCGTTTGCCTGCTTTTTCGTTATATCACCAAATATATCAAAATATGTCATAACAAACAACAGATAAATAATGTTTAGGAAGAATGTACCCAAAAGAAATGAACTAAGATTTATGAACTAAGATAATAATGAGAGAATATATAGAGCTGTGACAGTAGCATAAAATGTACAACAAGCAAAACATTAGAATCGTTTGACATCAACCAAAAGACTGGCAAAATACACGCAGTGATTTCATTCTTCCACAAAATTGGTTTTGAACAAGAGTATTCAATGCATTAGGCTCACCCGTGTCTCTTGCAAAGTTAGGGCATGAGAATGTGCGTTAAGTAGCTACTTTTCTCCGTATTTTGTTGGAAGGAGATCCGTGTGGAGAATCTGAGGCTGGATCGCATCAAATGACCGGTGCGCTACTCCACTGGAATCTAGATTAGAGGTTACTGCAGAAGAACGATCTAACTACCAAAGGAAATGTTGCTTGCGTGTTCTGCTTGCCGGCATCGGATTGTACCAGCTGGTTTGCTTTGCTTAGTGTTATCTGGCATAAAACATGTGTTATTTTTTTAAATAAGATGGCTGTTCAACAAAAGATTTTTTTTTGACATAACACCTTTACTTATTGTCATAATTTTGATGATATTTCTTAAAGTAGCCCCAGTTGGATGCAATGCCTCTGTCCCAGCATTTTCTTCAAAGACATGCTGGAAACCACTTTTGACAGATCCTTTAGAATCACCTCCGCAGACTTCACCACTGCATCTGAAGATGAAAAATGCTTCTCTGTTAAATTGGGGAAAAGGAAAAATGTCACACGGGACTAAAGGGAGAGTGTGGGGCACACTTCACATTGATTTTTGTGAGATATTCAGCAACAACATTTGCAGTGTGCGGCCGCTCTTACAGCGTTGCAGCATCCAGCTTGTTGCATGGAAATGTGAGCGTTTCGTGTTATAAGAACTTAGGACATCTGTCTAATTACAGCTGTGTGTACGGGTACAATTTGTTAATATCGATGAGTAAGCTGAGCATTACTTTCTCACACAAGCCACTTGGGGGGGGGGGGTGATGAAGATTTCCACACAGTGTTTTGCTGTTTGCTCTCAGGAACGAAATGATGTAGCCAAGTGTCATCTGCACCTTTGGAAGAAAGTCGGCATCTTCCTGTAACATCATCCTCAACTGCATGCAGAAGAGCAGCTTTGGAACTCACCGTGCACAAACAAGTCACATTTGCAACTTTTCAGTTGCCAATGTGTGGGTGGCACCCAGCGAATTTTTCAGAACTCCTGAAATTGTCCTTAATGTTATTCCACTGCTCTCTCTCACAATGGCAGCAGCTGTTTTAACGTTTTCTTCTATTAGAGCACAAACTGGAGCGCCGGATCTACATTACTTTGAAATTGATTGTCTCCACCCTTTTAAAAATTTTAAACTATCTCCGAGCTCTGTTACAGGGAAGGAAAAATTCTCCTTTGGTCTCCTATAATATTGCGTAGGTATCAGATCAATATTCGTTCAGACGAAAGGAGAATTTCACAGCAGTATGTTTTTCTTCGCGTGTCACTTCCGTTTTGTTGCTTTTGTCTTAACTGCAACCTCTACGGATGGTAATCGGTATGACAATAATGAAACTAGGAAGTACATTACGCATTAAGCTAACAACATAGCGTGAAGCTGAATTTTATTACTGTAAAAAAGTGTGACACAATCTTAATTGAATAGACCTGCAGCTGTTTTATTTACCTTGAAAATAACGTTTCTTAAATTGTGCTTCTTAGCTAAATCTCTATCAAACAAAAGGCACAAACAAGCGAAGTAAAGTTATACTAATTACAGTGGATCTAAGATCGATATGTTAATACATCGTCTTCCGATAATACAGTCCTTGATAGCATACTTGCTCAGTATATCTACCTCTCTACATAATTAATGTGTATTTCCAATATAGTGTGATATTTCACAGTGCTACAATTTCGGGGTTTTCGGGAATAACCTGTTATAATGATGAAACATGCCCCAAAATATGAGTGAAGTCGTAAACTTTAAAATAATAAGATAAGGAAAATATCATCTTACGAGGGTAGATCCATAAGTTTCCGGCCTCGCCGATATGGGTTATCGTCATTACAAAAGCCTTAACTGTGACATACCTTATCTGTTAAGTTAATAACTGCAGCTATACCTTCCGCTCCTCTGTGTTCACTTGTTCACATTAAGTTACATATAGAAGACTGTGCATAGAACCTACGCAATGTTATAGGAGACCGAAGGAGAGTTTCTCCTTCCCTGTAACAGAGCTCGGAGATAGTTAAAAAAATTTAAAGGGCGGAGACAATCAATTTCAGTTGCCAATGTGTGGGTGGCACCCAACGAATTTTTCAGAATTCCTGAAAGTGCTCGTAATGTTATTCCACTACCCTCTCTCACAATGGTAGCAGCTGTTTTAACGTTTTCTTCTATTAGAGCTGGATCTAGATTCCTTTGAATTGCTGACCTACTGCACAGACTACGCGCTACCATCAAAGAGAAAAGGTGAGGAAAGCTGAGAGGTGGTGTGCGCCTTCTTCACGACAACGCCCTTGTGCACACAGCTCTTGTTGCAAAGGAAACTGTACAGAAATGTGGCTTCAAGGAGATCGATCATTCACCCTATAGCCCAGAGCTAGCTCCCAGCGATTATTTCCTCTGCTCGAAATTCAAGAAGGATCTTGAAGGAAGGAAATTTAAGTATGAGGAACAAGTGATGGATGCTCTTTATGCAGAAATACCTTGTCATCTAATTTAGTTTCTGTTTAAGTCATTGGTCTTATTCTATTTATTTATTTTTTGATTTTTAATGGTGTTTAACGCCTGTTTTTACTATTGAGGCACCACGGGTGGTGAACACTGATGGTACATAAGATGAAATGATATATTCGAAAAGGATTTTTTTTTTTAGGAAGAAAAGTTCCAGGCCTAAGTTTTAGGGTATCTCCTCGGCATTTAAATCCTAAGTATGGCTTCCTTCGGAAGGGAAGTAAAGCCGTGGGTCCCGTGTCGTACATTTACGGCACGAAAAAGAACCTCAAGCCTGAAAGAGAGGCCTCTGAGCAAAATTTGTCGGCCGTTTCACGCCCTGAGTTGAATGGGACGCTGATGACCTGAGCTGTTAAAGAGCGTCCATAAATAAATCAATCAAAAAAAATCAATCCTCGGCATTTGCCATTTATGAGGACTGAGGAAAACCTGGAAAAACCTCAGTCATGGAGGACGGTTCTGGTGGGTTTCGAACCACAGACCTCCCGCTCAAGATTCCACGCCTTAAAGACCTCGGCTACCCGTGGCGGTATTTGTCTTAAAATAGATATCTAAAATGACTTTGGGTTCAAAATGAAAATTTGTGTCAATTGCGACTGCATATTTGGATTATAAAGAAGGAAAAAAAAACACATAATTAGTGATTTAATATACTGTGAGATATGAACACTGCTAGCTCTTATTGAATAGCGCCAATGTTTTCCTCCCCGTAGTAAATAAAAAGTAGAACAGAAGGACACATGAGTATTATGCCTGCTTCCTTACCTGTGAGCACACTAGAGTTCTATTTGCTTTATTGATTGTGCTATCAAATTGTCCTTCATCAGAAGCAAGGTAAACGTAGCCATCACATTCATGTCCTCTTTTTTAATGGATAGAGTCTGCAATACGTACATTTTGTGAATTCCTGATGCTCTCCTTTCAGAGCGCCATAGACCATTACCGGCTCTTACCTAAGTAACATTTCCCAAGTTAATTAGCCAAGTATAGGACGATACAACTCAATGACATACACAGAAGTTAGGAAAATTTTAACTTTTAATTCGTAAAAAACACATTAACTCAGGCAGTATCTGCTTATTAATTAGTGCGTCCGAGTTTATTTCCCAGTGATGATGGTTTAATTGAAGACTTCTTTTTCTCTGAATGATGCCTTGAACTATGAATACCTGATAATTTTTGCCACCAACGTACTCCGGGTTATTTATAGCATTATTAATTTACTGCATTGTCTCTAAAACCAGAAGCAATTAAAATAAAGGTTGAATGCTTTAAAAAAACTGTAAAATAGAGCCGAAGCACATATTTGCATTGGAAATGCCTTTCGCCGCCCCCAAAGTAAGTAAAACGCCAAACCAAGCCTGGAAAGTCTTTATTATCAGCAACGTTTCTTACAAGGTTTAAGAATAATGAGAACAACCCCAATGCTGGAAGGAATCTGGAATGTTACTGGAACAAAATTGCCAGAAAGCTTCCTGAAGGCATTATCTTCTCGATGAAAAAGCACACCCACGTATCAAATATTCTCTAAGAGCGCTATTGTTGAAAGATATTACAGTTTTCATCTTCCAGCCCTGTTCTTACCCCACGAACCCCAGTTTTTAGATTAATTAAATACAAGTTGCCCAAGCGGTTAAGAACGCTTCCGTCTGCTCGCCTTTGATTGAAAAACAGGATAAATGTTTAAATGCTAATAAAGTATTATTATTATTATTATTATTATTATCATCATCATCATCATCATCATCGTGGACGGTTAAATTATGTCTTTTCTGTAGCACCGTTCGTCTCTCTCTCTCTCTCCTTTGTTTTGTTGAAGGAACGTGCTTGCTTCTTTAATTTGCGAAACGGAAAATCTTATTAGGTTCAAAGCCTTCCTATAACATCGATAATTACCATCTGTGTAAATATTTGAACTCAGTTTAAAAAATACATCATTGCCACTAGCACAAAAATAATACACAAGTTGGGTTTAGAAGATAATGAAAAAAAAAGACGACTGTTAAAGGGAAAACAACAGTGCGCTTGCTTTTGTTATGCTTGTGTATCTGTAATTGAGATCTATTGTTTTGTTCATGACTCTCTTTCTTAAAAAACCCATTAATACGAGGGCTATTAGGGATCGCAGAGGGAAAATTAATGCTCAAAGATAAGTGAAAGTAATAGCATTTTAATGCTACTTATGGAAAATTAGTAACCTTTTGTTGGGTAAAAGCAAAAGACAGATAAACATAAAAAGAGATTTTCAACGACGTAAAAGAAACATTCAATATCACAACTACGAAAAGAACAAAAGACAATGAATATTTCGTTATTCTTATGTGATTATAAAGTAGTAAGGGTATTTGAGTTGGGGCCGACAGAGCCGATTGCGTATTTGCGTATTGGGAGAAAGCAGTCGTCAACGCTTAATAAATAATTCATGTGCAGGTACCAGCTTGTAGTAAGTGTCAGGGAGACTTTGTCATCGAGTGGTTGTGCATTCCGTGCTTTCACTGTTCTAATTCGTTATTTAGGCCATCATAAATATGCTCTTGAGTAGTGTGTTTTATGTACCACATGTATACTATGTGGAAACGTATTCTTGCAGAGAAGTGGGGATGCGATTAGCAAAAAGATGTCCTGGCAATCTTGTACAGGTAGAGAAAATGTTCACGATATTGTACACAACTTTGAATTTACCGGTTCAATGTAAAACAGAAAAACACGAGTGAAAACAGAAGAAATACCAGGTGAAATAGACGCAAATTTTAAACTTTCACCAGTCAAATTAGTCTCGAAATTAGCACGTAGAGTTTTCGGAACGTATGAGAAAGTTTTAGCAACGAACGCAGAAACATTATGAAAGCCGAGATTACTTATATTAATCAAAACTTTATTTTCCTCGATACAATGGCTTATTATCTGAGCGAAAATGAAAAGTCCGGCATCTTTGACAACATAATATTACCTACACATTTTACGAAGCGAAGATGAAGAACTCCGCTGCAGACGCCGAGATGTAAAACACAGCGGGACGGACAAGTTTTATAACTAAAGCACGATGAAACAAATTGTCCTCTTCAATTACTTTTATAAAATAGTTGTAATAACTGTTGACACTTTATGTAAACCCCTAGATATCTTGTTTATTTAAACATTTTCCTAGAATGAAATACCTAATACACATTACACCCTATGGCTCTATGAACTTACGTGATATTTACAAGGTGCTGTAAAATAGTTATTCCTAAAGGCTAACGTCTAGTTGTCCTTGTATATTTTGCTCAGAGTCACTGAAGAATAAAACAACATTAAATGCTATATATATTTCACTCCTGAAGCATTTTACAAGAGATGACTCGAGTATACAGATTAGCAATTTACAATGTTAAGAGAATGAGATTCACGTATGGTAAATTTACTGGTATTTTATTTAAATGTTATTTCCTAATATAGCTAGTTTTACTAATAAAATTATAAAAGTCTACTTTATTAATTTAGTTTCTAAAATCTACGTTTGGGAATTCGCATTTTACACATGTATTGTTGACGTGTTTAGTTTTCGTCGATTGCGCAACTTTTAGTTAATGTTAGGACATTTTGTTTACTATCAAGAAAGAGTTTTAGCGCACATTGGGTTGTTTTAGTTAAAAACGCATTAAATTATCAGCTCCCTAAAAATTGTTTGTTGTGCAACATCTAAAACCTTTCTATTTCATTATAAGACCCAGAATATAATTCTATATTGTTGATTTTTTCTAACCCTATAATACCTAGGTATTTTTAATATATTTTCAAGTAATTACCTGTTGTGTACTGAACCATAAGTAGCCGACTTATTGATGAGCCCATTAACAATTTCTTTGCAGCACTATTTCTTCCGTTCTGTATACATGTTTACGTTCTCTATAAATATTTCTCTTCTTAAACAAACAACACCTTTCGAAACTTTTTCCCCTCACTCCATTTGAAGCAGTTCCTTTCAGAGTTTGAATAAGTTTTGGAAATCTCTGGCATATATTTCATTCGTTTCGTACGCAGAGATGGCGTCCCATATTTCTGGACACCAGAAATGTCAAGTAATCAGAGAAAAGCACCTCTGCCCTAGAGACTTTCACCTCTCGGCAAACTTTACAGTGACAATGGTCGAGAGATTTGTGATGATGGGCAAGGACTTCGTCAAGTGAGCTTGGAAGTCCCTTAGGTGGACTTTCAGAGCTTTAGCGAATCCACGTTCCCTCCAAGATAAAACTTGGCGAATAAATCTTACTGGTTTTTGTGAACGGGAGTTAGTTTTTGTCGTCATCATGATCCCCTGCCTTTAGTTCGTCTGAAATTCGTTCTGCTACAGTTCTTGAATATACTCCAGCTCGTGTCTATGTACTTTACACTATGCATATTTGTTATACTGCATTATTAAGCGCCATATTAATTGTATTGTGTGCTATTCATACTAATTTTATGTAAATAACCACTTCCTACATTAATATGTTATTTCTGTAAAACATTTATTATTGTAACCTTTCTTCGATTATTACTCATCACTTCTTATTATAGCATTACGCGCTAAAATATTGCTTAGTTAGCTATTTTCTGTTAACGCGCCACCACAGGCTGTGATGATGTTAGTTACTTGTTGCCTACATAACCTATCCCTCTCTTCCTCGAACTGATTAAAAATGTAGCCTGTAGATGTAGTTTTGGTGCAAACATATTGGATTTCCCAAATAGTAGTTAAATTTCACTTAGAGAGCAAGCGAGCACTAATGCTAGCTCTGCATATAAAAATGACAAAGATGCAAAATCTCTCTTTCACGTTTTATTCATCATATTCGTGTTATTCTAGTGGAACTTCAAACAGGTACTGCGATAAAATCACTTATTTATTCGTGTATTTAATTTCATTTTCTTTTTTTTTTTTCTCTCCCTCGCCTTTATTTAGGACTGGTTATTTTCATCGTGAGTTTTTGCAAGTTGTAGTACAAGAAGAATTGTTCCAAAGGAGGCGAATTGGTTGTAAATTTCGTTTTTTAGTTGCAGATGAAGAGACAACATCTCAGAAAGAAAATTTTGCTAGTTCATTGTAACACTTATATAGATGATATTGTTAAAAGTCGTATATTGACTAAACTTGTAGTTTTGGGATTAATAATGTAATATTAAGTGGCATATGACAACGGCCGATCAATTAATAAAAACTACAAAAGAAAATGAACTTCGTACAAAAGACTTTCAGTGATTAAAATAAAACAAGAGCTGACAATATCAATTAGAAAATAAGTCATTATTTGGCTTATTATGGAAAGAACTCAAATCGAATACACATTACTTTAAATGTAAAGCCAATAGAACAAATAATGCATTTACTATCTGGGTGCATATATAAGGACATAGTCAAATTAGCAGGTTCCAATATACGAGAATAGATCCATAAATTTCCAGCCTCACCGATAAGGGGTATCCCCTTTACAAAATCCCTGTCTAGTGTCACACCTAATCTGTTAAGTAAATGATTGCAGCTCTAACTTCCACTCCGCTGTATTCAGTTGTTCAGATATAGTTGCATAAAGAAGGCTATGTGTAGAAGATTGTAACATGTTCAAAATGGAGTATCGAGTTGTTATTAGGTTATTTACAAAAGAAGAAGGCCGGCCCTTGCAGGTGCTCACTCCCGAAAACATCGCGCTTGTGGAAGGAGAAATTATGGAAGACCGGCGGCTCAAAGTTACAGAAATAGCAGCAAGGTTAAGCGTTTCTGAAACAACAGTCCTTCTAATTATTCATGAAAAGTTAAGCTTGAATAAGGTTAGTGCAAGATGGGTGCCTAAACTTCTTCCTTCAGTCCAAAAGCAGCAACGAGTCATCTGTTGTCAGGCATATTTGCAATTCTGCCGTAGTAACGAGAGAGAATTTCTACAAACCATTGTTACAGAAGATGGAACTGTGGTCTTCTAGTATGATCCCTTGTCCAAAAGAGGATCAATGGAGTGGGGTGAACCTGGCGAAGCACCACCTCTAAAGGCCAACGCTACTCAGTTAACCAAGAAGATCATGGCCACACTCTTTTGGGACTGTGATGGAATACTCTTCATTGACTTCAAGGAAAGGAACACAACAGTAAATGGGGAGTACTATGCTGGTCTACTGCACAGATTACTTGTTTCCATCAAAGAGAAAAGGCGCGGAAAGCTGAGTGGTGATGGCACCTTCTTCATGACAACGCGCCGGTGCACGCAGCTCTTGTTGCAAAGGAAGCTGTGAAAAATGTGGCTTCAAGGAGATCGATCATTCCCCCTACAGCCCATATCTAGTTCCCAGTGACTATTTCCTCTTCTCAGAACTCAAAAAGAACCTTCGAGAAAGGAAATTTAAGTGTGATGAAGGAGCGATAGATGCTATTTATGCCCATTTTGCAGACAAGATTTCTGACTATTTTTGGAGGGAATTGAAATGTAAATTCAAAGATATGAAAAGTATATTGCAATAAAGGGTAACTATATTGACAAGTGAAACGGCCGGAAACTTATGAACCTACTCTCGTACATGTGGAACAATAAAAAGGGCGTTGCTGCGTGAAGTTACAAAAGAAAGAATTTTAAAATTCTAAATAGGGTTTGCGATCACATGTTGTTCCAAATGCTGATAACTATAAAAAATGACAAGATGGGAATAGAAGTGGCAGAGATAGGATTTTTGAGAGCAGTAGCAGTTATACAGTAATGACTAAGAAAGCGATAGTCAAATATGAGACGAAACAACATATTTTCATTACATAACAAAATAGATGAATATCGAAATAGCTGGTTTCAGCAAGTAAATAGAATGGAAACATATTTCCAAGTACACTACTTCATTGCAAATCCAAATGACACGGATTCGAAGACCAGTTTAGAGATGATTGCAACAATTGAACCGGAAAAGGCAAAAAATCCAAGTCCTTGATGATGGTGATGAAAAAGTTCGCCTCTCAAAATCCATTGATTTCTCAAACACGATGCTTTGTTAAGTGTTAAGGGGTATTATGAGAAAAGCTAAGCAGTAGATGGTGTTTTGTTGCAGCTGTTAAGTGCATGTGCTGCTGGTATTGGGAACTGGATTCTACAAAATTGAGAGCTTCTTCGCCCTTAGGAAGCAAGCGAGTGTTAGTATTAATAAACGTCACAATTATATATGCACTCAATCTTTAATAATGCTATGTTTTATTAAAAATGGCATTACTTTTTATCAGACATCCTGTATAATAGGTATGATATCACGATAGGTACGTCACGAGTGGTAATAGTGTTTGTAAATGCATTTTCCATTCCGTTTTTCGCACATTAACAGAAAAATACTTTAGAAATAAACAGAGACAATTTTAGTTGCAAGGTAAAGTAATTTGGTCAAACAACAATGCCTTAAAGCTGTAAAATTTTCTAACTCCGTTTTGACTAATATTTTCTTTATCTTTAAATAATGTTTTACATATGCTCTTTACTCCTGTTTTAGCTTTGCAATTTTGTTTTCTTACCTCTCTAATTGCCCTTGAATATTAATAAGAAATAAAGCAATTAAAGTAAGGTGATCAGTTGAAGTACTGTTTTCTGAACAAGAATATAGTCGAGAAAGATGGTAAGAATGGCATTAGTTAAAAAGGTTCGACCCTGAAGGTTTTCTTCGCCTCTTAACAGTCAAAGCTAAGAAGTTAACATAAAAATGCAATGCAAAAAAACAAATTCAAATACAATTTTATGCCGAGTGCTATATTCAAAGCTGAGAGTAACTGGGTAGGTACGCCAAGATCATATCAGTCAGCTGTAGAGTTCCCGCACTAATGGCTGCATGTGGACAGTCAGTCGCAGTTTGCTGTTGCGAAAATATTATTTCTGACTGTATTATTACAATTCAGTTGTTAAGAGATGATATAACTAAAATATTTGGTTACATACTTTCCTCATAGACCCAAAGTCGCCAGTTCAAACCCGGCCAGAATCGATGAATTTTTAAGGCTTAAGAATCCTTAATAATGGCTTCCTTCGGAAGGCCAGTAAATCATTTGATCCCGTGTCGTAGATTTGTAGCCTAAAATAAGAGGCCTCCGACACAATGTATGGATTCTTTCAAGTCCTGAATAGAATGGGACGCTAATGACCAAAGTTATTGAAGATCGTCCTTGAATAAACTAAACTTTGAAACCTATAACGAGATTTGAAATGGGACTATCTTCCGTTATCGTAATCTCTATAATTCAATAAGGCAAGTACTTTAAATAGAGCGAGTCTGTATAAAATCCAAAAAGCAAGCTCCAACTTCCTGTATGGTATTATACCTAGGAAGTGATAATTAGACTTATGGGTCCTTAAATTTTAACACCAGGCCATTATTTCGAAAGTTACTGCATAATAAAATATAAAGAAAGAAAACAGAAGAGAATCGTAAGCATGTCTTTTGTTTTATACCGGTCTAAGTCTCCAGTCCCCAAGCTTGCCAGCTGGCGTTCCCTTTCTCGCTCTCTCTATTTTCAACAGATATATCCTTTGTGCTTCTTGCATGCTGCGAAGGTGATCGCATTATTTTATGTTATCTGAAATGACTGCCATTTTTATTTCAACACTGCACTTAATACTACTCTATATTTGTTATCTATTAACTTCGAGCTCTTCCAATAGATAAGAGTTCAATAATGACTGGTTAAATATTTACTCTGCTTTACCAACTCCGTGAATATTCGTATTATTTTCAGGATCAACGTTGTCTCTCAAACTCTACGATTAAGGGGGAAAAAAGCATGGAAACTAGTTCATGCCTGCAAGCGTTTATTTGCCTAATGTAGTAACAGTGAACAGCTGAACTTCATTGCCTATAATCAACTTATTGTTAATGTGAGTTCTGAAACAAACAGTTCCTTTTTAGAGAACGTTAACGGCAAGCATTAATTAGATCAAGACTCTTTAATGTATAGCTGAACTAAATATCAGGCAAGGTAATAGTATTAAAATATTATTTTTCTCTCTTTTTAAGATTAATTTTCTTTGTACTTTTTCTCAATTCTTTAGTTATTTTTCAGTATAATCCCCTTCCAAATCTATCGCTTTAAGACACCTAAATATCAGAGCCTGTATGCCATCGCGATGCCATTCTGCAGTCTGTTTCTCAGCTATCTTCGTACTGTGGTTATGACTTCTTCATCGTCTTCCAGTCTCCTAAGAAAGCATATTTCAGCGAATCGAAGAGAATGGGAACTAAAAGACGCGAAATCTGTGCCGTAAGTTTGAGAAATTCGCTAATTTTAGTTAAGTCTTCCGAGTGCATAGACTAGCATTGTCATGATGTAAAATGTTTTCGGTCAAATTTTTGTAAGAGCACATAAGTCCGAAATGTTTTTTCAACTTCCAAAAAGCATGAGCATCACTAGGTATGCACAGATTTTTTTCAATGAGAAGATGATAGTCTCTGATAAGCTTTGAAATATACTGATGTTGAGGATCATGGAATATTCCAACTGAGGAAACAAGGTCATTTGCAGTAACCCATGTCAAGGCGAAAACTTGCCAATGTTTAACTGATGAAAACAAGCGTTTGTATGGGGGCATGCTTAAATAGTACAGAAGACGGTGACAGCGATGAATAAAAACTGACACAATTAACATTATTGTATCGTCCGAAACAGTTGTTTTTATTATTTTTGATTCGCCATTAAATGTTTATTTGCATCAAGCAACTAAAAGTATCATTTTTATTACTTATAAAAGTATTACGTGCAGAACTTTCCGACAACAGAAATTCAGTTATTGTGCTTTGTTTATAAAACTTAAAGAGACTCCATTTCCAATACTAGCTGCTTCATTGGCATCTAGCGAGTGAAGAGCAAATCAACAGATAATACGCGAAGATTCAAAGATCCTACACATAAACACTGCGTTTTCCAAGATAGGCTGACCGAAAAACTGTGTTGCATTTCTTATTAAACGCCCCACATACATTAAAAAGGGAAAAGGAAGAAAGTAGGATGGGAAAAAATTAAAATGAATATAATCATAATAATTATGAATCATTTATTATTTTAATTGCACACATTTAATTTATGTTACCTATTCAATTTGCTTTTCGGAGTATTTTAAATTCTAATACTATAGTGTTTTGTTTAAATAGTGCCCAAATGACAGCGTGAAAAAGTAATATGAGAGGAATCGCCCGCAAAGAGTGCTTGATTTAAAAAATGTTATTTCGCTGTCCAGGCAATTTCTTCTACTTTTTTAAAGCAACTATTAAACAGTTTGGTTTTGACCAGCATTCAAGTGAATCGATGTATACTTAATATGGGGGGACTTTTTAGAGAGTCAAACGGCATTCGAAATGAAATCCAGTTGGAATGCTGTTCTTAGGGATTTATCCTCATTACCTCAGTGAGTTTTTGCGGTTCTACGCGCAAGCGTAGCCGAATGCAAACAAGTGATAAACGCGCTCAGGGTGGCCGCCACAATTAAATCCTCAACACGGTTTCTGCATGAAATTGAGATTGAAAAAGTCATATGGATTGTTAACATTTAACACCACAAACTTGTTTACAAAAATTGTCTCATAAAGCGCTTGCCCGTTTGCTGATTCCAAAGTAAAAACGTATTGAAGTGGTATCTCAGTCGAGTGTTTGAAAGTGTTTTAAGATTGATTGTTTTTTTTTATTGTTGATTTGTTTATGGATGCTCTTTAACATCTCAGGTTATCAGCGTCCCATTCAACTCAGGGCGTGAAACGGCCGACAAATTTTGCTCAAAGACCTCTCTTTCAGGCTTGAGGTTCTTTATCGTGCCGTAAATGTACGACACGGGACCCACGGCTTTACTTCCCTTCCGAAGGAAGCCATACTTAGGATTTTTAGTGTTTTAAGAGGAACCCAGAAGTTTTTAAGAAATGATTAGTGAACATGGATGGGACGAATTTGCTGTTACATATATCAACTAGCTGTGTAAGGTGAATCAGCTCCAAATATGCAATCGGCTGGAAATGTGCTGATATCAGTTTTTAGTTCAACAAAGAAATGTTGCTAATTCATTATCTTAAAAAGGGAAAAGCTGTTATTGATCACTGCCACAGACACTTGCGGAGATACCGTAAGCAGCAATTCACGGAAAACGCGATGGTTCACCATGACAACCCGCCCTCTTATTCAAGTGAAACAATTTACAGAATTGCATCTCTTGAGTTGGCTCCGTCGAAGTTATTCTGTTTTCACAACTCAAGAAAGTTATTACTGGAATGAGATATTGGTCGAATGAACAGGCGGTTGTAGAGTGTAGACAGTTATTTGTGAATGTAGAAGAAAGTAAAAGGATGGAGAAACGTTGAACCAACTCAGCTGAGCTTCGAGAACTTATGTCTAACTATAACATATTATTTGAATAAAACGGAAATTGTTTGCTTGTTGTTCTGTTAATGGTTAGCTTATGTGACTGAAAATGTATGTTTAAATAGTCACATAGAGTCAGAGGGTATAAGTTCGTCTCCTTCAGCATTAAAACTGAAACATCTGAGTGTCCAAATGTTCCAATATTCCTTTTCTAGATTATTAGCTACACCAGCATAAGTGTTACCCAATTCACCACAACAAACCAAACTAAAAATGTATATTTAGGGCCCTTGAGTCAGACAGCTTTTAACGAATGCCTTGTCCCTCTCTTTCACTAACATTGAGCACGTAGTTGTAGTTACCACAACAGTAGCTACGGAATTGACCTGAACGAACCGAAACACGGCAGTAACCATTCCTCCAACTCCTTTACCGTCATTTAGTGCAAGAGAGAGAAAGCTACTCACCATTCCAGACACATGGTCGGCCAAGTTACCCCCAGGCTATTCTCTCCTACTTACATTTACAGAGTCGTAACAAAAAGATTCCTGTTTCCCCCACGGCCCCTTGAGGCTATCCCTTCTCCTCAACACCTTATCCACAATCCCTCGGGCTTAGGGGTTTTCTCGTTTAAAGTGGTTACGCTGTTTCAAATGGGATCTAGAAGTTAAACACTACTCGGCAACAGATAGCGCCGCCGGCTTTCTCTCACGGGCGTCTCGCAAAGTGACGATTGAAGACGCTTCTCTGTACCTAACGACATTATCTTGTCTTTACAGAAAGATCTAAGACAACCCACGGGGCATTTCAACTTTCATCTTTATGGATGAACGGGCGGTAGTGCAGGACAAGAAAGTAAAATGACAGTTTAATGTTCAAGAGCTTGTGTCTCTGAGTTCAGCACTGGCATTTTCGCGCTGAGATGATTCAGCAATATATCTCAACCAAAAACAAACCACCACCACGGGTGGCCGAGGCCGTTAAAGCGCGGACTCGTGAGCGGGCGGTCTAGGGCTCGAATACCGTTAGGACCGTCTTCCCTGACAGGTTTTTTCAAGTTTTCCCCGGTCCTCATAAATGGCACATGCCAGGGAGGTACCCTAAACTTAGGCCTGGAACGTTTCCTTCCAAAAAAAAAAAAAAGGAATAAAAATCTTTTCCCAATATATAATTTCATTTCATGTATCATCAGTGTCACCGCCTGTGGTGCCTTAGTAGTAAAAACGGGCGTTAAACACTAATAAAAAAACGTATATTCTGAGATTATTCACAATTATTAGTTTTCCTTGGGATGAGATAAAATAAGAAATTTCCACGTGATTGTGACCACGAAAAAATAAAAAAAAAAAACATGACTTAGCAAGGGTGGACAAAAATAGAATTTCATAAACAGCCATATTTCCAACACGGGCAGGGTTAAATGAGTCCAGTTATAGATGAAGTATAGTAAGGTAATATAGAGCTTATAAATCAAGCTCACTTAAGAAATCTAGTCATTTTCAAGTCATAATCTTCCCACTTGTAAAAGTTTCCTATTCTTACGCTGATGATCTTTGTTCAATAAAACTCTCTTTGGTATCTTAAATGATAATACCTAAAGTTTCTAAACCAAAAACTTGCCACACTCAACTAACATATTTCTGAAATTCATCAAGAGTAATGTTATCGTGTTCTATTATATGTAAAAAGGTTATGTTTAATTTTGTAAACTTGCGAATGCTGATGATCCTTGGAAAAGATTACAAAATAAGAAAAATTGAAAGGGCGCATGTTTTTATGTAGCAAGATTGAGGGGTGGTTTATCAGGAATATACTAGAGGGGGGATATCCAATTACTGCTAAAAGTATTTAATATCAGAAGGCGGGCCGCATCCTAAGCTAATTAAACATTTTCAGCAGTACTGGAAATATTAGTAAGGAGTAGGCAATTAATGCGACAAATGAGGACAATCGGCAGCCGGGATGTCTACGTCGGTTCCTGTTGTTGCAAGACGGAGAATATTTACAGGAGAACAGTCTGTTAGCTGCTTCTGCACCGATTCTTAACGAACTTCATGGTGGAGAATGTAGTTCTTATAGATAGTTACTTCCAACAAAGTGGCACATATTAGGAAAATTTCGTTGGAAAGAAGTCTGAAAATGTCTCTTTTTCCTTCCTATTTTGAAGTAAAGATTCTACATGAAGGCAGTATAGCTCGAGTTGATTATGGTTGCTTCAACGTCAGTAAATAATATTATACTGCTCTTCGTTCTTTTTTTCAAACTCTGAGAATCTTGAATTGAACAGTCTATTATGCTCTGAATGTTTATATAAAATTCATTAAAAAATGAATTCTTCAAACTATGAATTTAGATGCCTGCAACATGAAAAATGAGAGAGGATTTTCTGTAACTCTTAGCCTTCAGATACCAGCTGATCCCTTCCTTGTAGCTTAACATTGAGGTCATTCATATGATTCGTAATATATGTTAAAACTGCCAACTTAGAATAAAATCAATATTTCTGAGCTCCTTTTCTATCTCTAGAGTATCTGATGATACGAGGGTAGGTTCATAAGTTTCCGGTCTCGCCTATAAGGATTGTCTTCACAAAATCCTTATCTGCTGTTATACGTTATCTGTTAAGTAAATAATTGCAGCTGTAACTTCCGCTCCGCTGTGTTCAGTTGTAGTTACAAAAAGAAGGCTATGTAGAAGATTGTGACACATTCAAATGGACTATCGACCTGTTGTTAAGTTCTTTAAAAAGAAGAACTTACTCCAAATGAAATTAAACAGTGATTGGACGGTGTATATAGGGAAGCATCCCCCTCATATTCTATCGGAAAGGAGTGGACCAAACTTTTTCGAATGGGTCGAGAAAGCATTGAACACGAAGAGCGTGCAGGTCGCCCCTGGAGGTACTCACTCCTGAAAACATCGCTCTTGTGGAAGGAGAAATTATGAAAGACCGGCTGCTCAAAGTTACAGAAATAACAGCAAAGTTGGGTCTTTCTAAAACAACATTCCATCGAATTATTCATCAACTCTTAAACATGAATAAGGTTAGTGCAAGATGGATGCCTAGACTTCTTTTCTCAGTCCAAAAGCAGCAACGAGTCATCTGTAGTTGGGCGTTTTTGGAGTCCTCGTGGAAACGAGAGAGAAGTTTTACAAACTATTGTTACAAGAGATGAAAATATGGTCCGCTACTATGACCTCTTGTCCAATAAAGAATCAATGGAGTGGCGTAAATCTGGCGAAGCACCGCCTCTAAAGGCCAAGGTCACGCAGTCAACCAAGAAAATCATGGCCTCAATCTTTTGGGACTGTGAAGGAATACTCTTCATTGACTTCAAGGAGAGGAACACTACAGTACACGGGCAGTACTATGCTGGCCTATTGCACAGACTACGTACTTCCATCAAAGTGAAAAGGCGAGGAAAGCTGAGTGGTGAGGTGCGTCTTCTTCACGAAAATGCGCCTGTGCACACAGCTCTTGTCGCAAAGGAAGCTGTGAAGAAGCTCTCCCACATATTTCTTCAAGGAGATCGACCATCTACTCTACAGTCCAGATCTAGCTCCCAGTGACTATTTGCTCTTCTCAGAACTGAAGAACGATCTTCGAGGAAGGAAATTTAAGTGTGACGAAGAAGTGATGGATGCTGTTTATGCCCATTTCGCAGACAAGACTTCTGACTATTTGGGGGGAGTGGAGTTGAAATGCTAATTCGAAGATGTGAGACGTATATTGCAATAAAGTGTAAGTATATTGAAAAGCGAAATATAGTTTTTGACCTTATCATACCTAGAAAATGGTTAGGCAGGAAACTTATGGACATACCTCGTACAAACTGGGTAAGAAAGTCGGGTATTATCTTCCTTAGATCAAAAAATCTTTGAAGATATTTCCCTGCACTTAGCTATCTCACCTGCTTGCAAAGCAGTAGGTCTCCATGCTCTGATTCCATTTCTTCTAAAAATTGACGTAATTGATCATTTAAAAGCGCTCTGTCACCCTTTTCGTGATTACGATCTTGGCTACCGTTTTAAAAAGCCCCTGCTGTTTTAATGATTTGGTACAAGGTGAGTAGTATATATCCCTTTTCCGGTGATTTAATTGATTGCTAATGATATCAAAAGTGGGGTGAGGTATCAAAAGTGGGGGGTGAGGTGGCGTGGTTGGGTGGGGGGTGGAAGTGATGAGGTACAATTTGATATCAAAGCTTTTTCAATTTAAATCACCGGAAAAGGGGTATTCTTTTTATTATACATAAAATTAACATATATGTGATACAAAAAGAATTGGTTTAAATACAATTAAAAATGCAAAAATGATGGTACTGAATATATTTATTATACAAAATAAAAATGGAGGTTTTTACCCTTTACAAAATGGAGGTTTTACCCTTTACAAAAATGGCGGCACACATGGCGGTTTTACAAAAAATGGCGGTACAGTTCACACATCACTGGTGCGTTTACAAACATTGTGAGAGTTTTGGCGGTTACAAAAAAAATGGCGGTGCAGTTCACACATCACTGGTGGGCGCCGTCGGCTTTACAAAAAATTATTTTAAAATATGTGGTATATGTCTTTTTGACAAACGACACTTCACTGTCTTCGTCGCTGCTGCTTTCCTCCTCCTCGCGTGGTGTGGTGACGCAGGTAAGTGACATGTGGAAAAGTTGATGTTGAGGTGTTCCTGGGCCGACGGAATGGCGATGGGGACGACGAAATCGCTGATGGATGCGGTTGTGAAGCATCCTGCCGATGTGACCTTGTAATCTAGGGCTGGCGTTTTGTCGATGGTTCCGAGGTAGATGGCGCAGCGTGCGTCTATGCCGTAGTGGAGTGCTTTAGACGGGAGGCACCTGACTTCCACGACGTCGGAGTTGTTGGTTGCTAATTTGACGGTGACAGTTTTGTCTTCGCCAAAGAAGGAGATTTCTGTTGAGATGAGTTTGATGTTTGCTGGGTACTCACCGCTTGTTGTGACGTGATTTTGGTTGTCAAAAACTAGTTTGACAAATACATTGTTGCCTACCCCCACCGGATCTGTTTGACAGGGCATGTTGTTTATTTCGGTGTAAACTTCAATACGTGTCTCCGGTAGCCGTTTCTGAGTACCTCTTCACCCTGGTACACGATGTAAAAGTCCAACGAGTTGAGATGATTGATGAGTTCTGCAGAAAGATTGTTAAATCTTGTAGGTAGAAACACTTCTTTCCCGTTTTCGAGGCGAACAAGCGTCCTGGGTCCGTGCTTTGTGGATATGTTCCGGACCCCTACCACGACGTATGGTACGTTCGGCTGTAACGTGGACACTGATACATACTCCAAGTTGCTCGCTACTGTAGCTAGTTGGCGTAACGCGTCGTTGATCATGTTGACTTCTCTGTAGAACTTTTGCTACTGACACACATTGGGCATTGTTTGGTGAGAGGGGGAGGACCGTCAATGTGGGTAGTGGTGGTGGGGAGGTTGTAGTGTTGGTTGCAGCGGCGGTAAGGGGCGAAAATTCCTTTAGCTTCTGGTGTAAGTTCCGCCCATACAGCGTCCACATCTACTGGCGAATGATGAATAAAGATGGCGTTTCCCTCCACGGCTAGTAGATGACGTTCATTTGGCTCCATCATTGTGAGACGACGACCATTTTTCAGAAACTTTATCACTAGGTCCATGATTTGCGGGAGACTTGTTCGTGATGTTATAAGGTGTTCGTGTTTGGACAGGGGAGCAGGTGTTTTCGTGACGTCATCACGGAGCAGGTACAACCTCGCCTTGAACTTGTCCATGGTCCAATGAATGCTCCGTCATGCCTGGACTTGTTCGGGAGGTTCTCGTGTTCCGACTTGTTCATGCAGGTGTTTTCGTGACGTCATCACGGTGCGACCTCACCTTGAACTTGTTTGGACTTGTCCATGGCTTCCTGGTCCAACTCTCTGATGAATATCGGTTTTAGAAAATGCTCCATCTCTAGGAACACACTAAAGGTTGCGCAACGAATGTATCTTGTATATTCGGTGTAGTTCATTTTTTCACCGGAAACGTGGGCGTGAAGCAAATACTTGCGATAGGCTGCTATTTGATTTTGTACTTCGAACTCTTCTCTCTTCTTGTGATATATGATGTCGGTGACCATACGCTGTAGGCTTTCTAGTGTACTCCATTCCTGCATACTCAGCGATATACAACGACCGTCCATTTTGATGATAATATTTTGTGCGCCAAATAAACGTTTAAAAAGTATGGATAGTCGGTTGGTTAACTGCCACTCTCTTAGATGAAGAGTCAAGCTCTGTATAGTCGGTATCGCCTCTGCAAGCTTCTGCCACTCTGTTGAACCCAGAACCACCGCGCTGCGTCGTCCACCAACGGTCACCACGATCTTGTGTGGAGACTTAGGTGAAAACCCAATGGCTGCAAACTTTGACTGCTTGCTGTTCAAGAAGAAAACATCCGATAGCGGTCCAGGCCTCTCCATGTTACTGTAAAACCAAGAACGCCTCTTATGTAGCACATTATTTTCATTCGCCAATTAACCACACATAATGAATGCGACTTACCTGTTCGCCTCTCTCGGAGCAACTGGTAGAGTGGATCGTGTAGCACCACATGCGCTTTCTAAAAAAAAATACAGGAATTAGCAACATAAATGTATCAGAGTGGTATATGCATATTCATACACAATTTGTATCATTACTAACCTTTAACGATATGCATCTCTGATGTGTAGTTTGTGAGCATGTACCAAGACTGTAGGTCCTTTTAATGACGTCATCATTGTGATTAAAATCACTTATGCTGAATTTTGAAAAGAATTTCTCCTTGCGCAGGCCTTGGAAGCGGTGAGATAGGTAAGCAACGACGTAATGGCCACAAGTGGTGCTGTAATTGCCTTGCAACCTTCTAGTGTTGTGAGTCCATCTTGTACCACAACATCGATTTAAAAAATTTAGAATTTCCCCCGAAAGAGGCTCTATACCATAGCTATCGAAATATTCACCCCTGTCGTTCTTTGCAACAAACCCAATGTTTCCCTGGTTTCGTGCTTGGATCAGTGTTAATGACAACTGCTATGGGAAGCTGCCTATTATACAAATTTATCGACGACAATTGGTCGCAAACGTACACGCCTAAAAAGTGTGGGGTACATTTAGACAGAAGCCGGTGTATTTGCAGCGTATTCATGATACCAAAATGGTCCTGTTAGCATCAATTTCTATAGTGCGATGTACTTCTGCCATCACCAACAGATTGATAGGTTCTGGAGTTTGATCTTTAAAACCTATACTTATAGACACAGTGCCGTGTCGTTGCCCTGAAATGTAAGACTCGTTAGCGCTCATATTGGCTGTTAGATCAAATACCATAATGGTATAGCCGTGAGAATATTGATGTCTGGAAATTGAATGCCCTTCGTCCTTAAAGTGTATCCCGAGGCCATCTTGAAGGGTTTGAAAACATTGGAGAAAGTGACCGGCATCAAAATCGGGCTGTAGGGGTTGTGAGGGAAAAGGCTGGCCGTTCACATACAGCTGAAAAGAATTCAATTTAAAGTGCTGTAAATTGTATGGGTTTTTGTTAATGTTACCGTTGTATGCCTGGTCGGCAACCATTGCCACAACCACTCTTCGGGGTATTTGCCCTATGAAAACGTCATTGAAAGTCATGTTACTAACCCCCTTTGGAATGTTGAGGGCGTGAAAGCCTACATCTTTGAGATGGTACTTTGCATTACTCTTTGCTAACACCGCCTGATGTGCAAGCTTGATGGTCGGCGACGGTCTCACAGCTTTCAAAATCAGTCTAGCAGACTGAATCTCTGTGTAGGCTTTAAAGTCCTTTGTACCCGAAAAGAGATGAAAGTTGGGTGAAGAGGGAGAGAGTTTGATGGTAACACTCACATTGTTCAAGAGCAGATTTTCCTGATTAAAGAGTGCATTGGAAAGATTACCCATTAGCTGCACAACTTTGCTTCCTTTGGTATAGTCGTTACGCCACTTAATTCCATCATTTGCTACATACGCGTCCATCATTCCTCCCTTGCCCTTTTTCCAGAGCGAGGACTGTAGTCTGCTGTTCATGACATCTTCCCAATAATTGAGCAACGTTTCAATGTAAGTTCTATAGAGGTAGCCTGGCTGAGGCATGGAAACTGTGACATTGTTGAGTGATACTTCCAATTGCTGAAACAAGGAATTTAGGGAATTGTTTACAAAAGTAACCTGCTTGTCCTCTTTCAAGTCGTTTCCACCGTCATCCACTATTCGCAGGAACAGCTCAAGTACTACATAAGTCATGTCGAGGTAATCGTCTGCATTGCCAGAGTAATGAAATGTGATGGACGAGTTTTTCATAAGTGTATTTTGTGGGTTTAGAGAAATGTAACGGTACTCCTCCGCGTTCATTTGAACAGGCAAGTCTTTAAAGATGTCTAGTTCTGAACTCATGTGCACCAACGATTCGTCAGCCATTATGAAAATACATCTAGCACCTTACGTCTTCGGCGTTTAGTCTTAAACTGATTATATATTTCACCCTTCGGGCGCTTTAATAGCCCAGTGCCTATCATAGAGTCTATCTTTACATCAGCTTTCCTTTTCAAGTTAGTTCCTGCCTCCTTCAGTCTAGTCTTTAACGATTCTTTTGGCGGTATCCCCGAACTTGCAACATCTGCAAACACATTGGCCCCCATTATATATGCCTCTTTACCGATAGCTCTCACACCGCTCTTGAAAAACGGTAGCACGGTTCTGAAAAGACCACCGAGAGCAGAGAACAAGCCGCTACCCTTTTGATAACGCTTGCCTCTGTACAAGTGAAAATCTCTATTGTATAATGCTCCTCCAGCCTGGTTTAAGTAATACCTGGTGACTGTATCCAGCTCCATTATGTCTGTTTCGGACGAAACGTTAGAACTATAGTAGAGGAAAGCCCTTCTACAAATGGCAAGAAATCACCATAACCGTTCCTTAAATCTATATTCACGATTTTAAAGTCCTGTTGCATCAAAGGTACCCAGTTAAGTGGAACGAAGTACTTTTCAATAGTCATGCAAGTGTTGTCACGTTTTTCATACTCTACAGAGACGCTTTCAATGACTTGCACAAATGTGTTGCTCACAACTTGTGGTACTATCAGATTACAGTAAATGAACATTTCGTATGGGAAACCCATGTACGGATCCACTGGGTGTTTGCCAATTTCCTGTTCAACCACATTGGTGTATGGTTCGAAACCCATCATCTTGGCCAAAGATGGTAACAAAACCAATACATATATGAGGTTCTTTGGCGAAGGTTTAGGAGGATTGTCAGGTTTTTCCTGCGTTTCTGGTGTAGCAGGAGTGCCTGGTTTAGGAGGATTTGGTGGTGTAGGATTGATAGGTCTTGGAGGAGTTCTAGTAGGAGTTCTAGCTTTGTTTTTTAACGTTTGGTTCGTGCCTTCAGGGGGTTTAGTTTCTGTTTTCGATACACTTCTCCTAGAGGACTCAGCATTTTCTATATATCCTACATATTTGCTGGTGGGAATATGACTGGTCTGTGCCACTTTGATGTTAATGCTGGCAGTATTTTTGTTCTCGTTATAAATGAAAAAGTCTTCGACTTGCAAATTTTCGCGTATAACAGAGTTGACAGCGTGTACCAAATCCTTAGAATTGTGTACGATACCATGTGGCAATTGTAAGTTAAATTTTGAATGTGTCACTGGCGCTACCATATTATACATTGTTCCAATGATTTGATTATCGTGATTTGTTACGTTATAGAATTTCACAGGGTACCTAACCTTTTGCAGTGCGACTTCCCATTCTCCTTGCAGCACTATTCTCTCGGGTAAGATGTTTGAAAATCTGGAAGTTGTATTGTCAGTGAAATGCCCCATAGAGGCATTACTCACGAGTGTGAGGGAAAAAGGTTTTGTTCTGATCATATCGAGTTGATAGTTGAAGCCAGAACCCACGAGTTAAACTTGACTGGATAACCTCTCCACTTAACCAAAAACTGTTTATTTCGACCGCGACCTTTAGTGTCGAGTATTTGGTCTATTTTGAATGATTCTGGAAGAGCTACCTTTTGTAACTCCTCGGAGTAAAAGATGCCTTCTATGGCTTCCCCACCCAAGTCCTTCAATTTATACACAACGGGAGAACCGTATACCACCTCGTCAATCTGTAAAATTTCATCCGTCCAGTTTTGCTCGTACCCCTTGGCAAATTTCATTTTCTCCTTACATATACGCACATGGTCTCCCACCTTAAATTTAACTTTACGTGGTTTGTCTGCATTCCGACCATAAAGATTTTCGTAAACCTGGAAAATGTTGTCTTCATTGACATCCTTTGGAGCCATCCTTATGGACCTATGAAAGGAACTATTGTAGGACTTTAAAAGCGCAGGAAGAACGTCCAGGTATCTATAAGTGTTTTTATGTGTGAAATATTTCCACATTTTCGTCTTTAAGGTTCTATTGAAACGTTCTACAACACTGGCTTTGACATTGTTTTTTGGAGTATAATACTTTACACCATGTTTGTTTAAAAATGTTTTAAAGGTTTTATTGGTGAACTCCGTTCCTTTATCTGTTTGCAATATCTTGGGAGTGCGATGAGAGAATATCGTTTTAAACGCTTCTGTAATTTCGCGCCCTACTAGATTTTGGTATACCGGTGGCCTTGCGAAGTTTGTCTGCAGTACCAAAACCAGCATAGTGTTCAGGATTGAAATAGATTTTCTTCAGCGCATTCATAGTTGCTCCCACACTTGCCTGCGAAGGTTATAAGACTTTTTTACTGGTAATCGGATTTTATCTACTTTCGTCTTTGCTGGCTTCTCTTCCTCCTTTACCTCGATGTCATTGGACTCAAGGTATGGTTCCCTCACTTGTGACATAAGATCGAGATAGTTCCCCAACTTATAATTTATCAACTGCCATTTTTCAGGGGGTGCCAAATGTGTACGCTGTAATTTATTCATTTCTCTGATGAGTTGGTTAAGTGATTTGTCCACGAGGTGAAGCTTTTCGGCAGCTTTTGGCTTTGAAGTTAGTATAATTTGCTTACCGTACTTCATTTAGCTCAAATTTGACACGAGCGCACTACCGAGTGAAGCCAATATTGGGAGTAGAAAAGCAGGTAAAAAACCGCCTCTCTGTACAAGAATCTTTTTCTTTTCCTTTAAGGAAAGTCGTTTGTTAATTAATTTTCTCCAGCTAGCTTTATGCTTCTTTAAGCGCTTCAAACAATTTATAGGTAAACTGACATGACCTCTGCACACGTTGAGTACACACTCGGAAATGGCTTTTATCAGCTCTGGGTTAGCACTTTTCAACAGTTTTTGTCGCAAAATGGGCCTAGCCTTGGCTAAAACGGTCAAATTTGCGTGTTGCCTTGCAATCAGTGGGCTACTCAGTCTGGCAATGCTTATCCTGCCTGTGTCTGTGATAAAATGACTGAAGTGTGATCGTTGCTCGTTTATTTAAACTCTCTGGGAAGCACTCAAATAAAGCCTTCAGAAAAGTGGTCAACAATTGGGTATAAAATAAGAAGGCGTTTCTCCTGGTAGGACACCGGTTCGATACCTGTATTGATTTGGCGTGTACTGAGTACAATCCAACACTAGATAGCCGTGAGGGATTTCAGTGGCCTTTTCAAACGCCTCTAAAAGAAATCTAGAGTTCTTTGGCTCGATCTGTTGACAAAGCCTAACAATTTGCATTTTGTCTCTATTGTTTTTAAACACGACAATGTAGTTTGCATTTAGAGATATAGTTCGAAATTTCTTTCCTTGTGGAAACACGTTTTGTAATATGTAAATAATCCCAAAGCGTTTGTGATGTGAATCTCTAGTGAAAAAAATTTGACACGTTTTCCCCGTCGGCTTCGTACATTAAATCATCCAAAATAACTAAATCTCCCTCGTTAACAGTCTCCAAATCTGGTATACCTGCATGGACTGCGAAGAACGGGCTTGGTTTAGGAGAATATTCTGACGGATGACACCACAACACTTTTCTCATGGGATTGTCAAACATCCGGCCTGCATCACTAATTAAATTTTTCACAAATGTAGACTTACCGCATCGCGAAGGACCTGCAATTAGCATGGTGCATGGGAAATTAAATTTAAAGTGTTGGTTAGTAGACATTGTGGGCGACTGATTTGCTCTCATTTAGAAACGCCTTCTTTTATACCCGTACGGGTAGGAGTCAAAGTTTTCACTCTGCACACGTTTGTTGACCACCATCCTATAGGTTTTTACTGAAGACTCAGTTCCCACAGTTCCTAGAAATTTCCTAGAAATCTGTGTGCCTTCAAGTACTACCGACATTGAATTATCCCTCAGAACGGTGTTCCTGATAACGTCGGAGTTTACATTTTACAAATTCCTCGAGTTGAGGGTGATGCCTTTAATTTTACAGACAGAGTGCGTCTTATCCCCGCACTTAACCTCTATGGTGTAACTTTTTGGACCTGTAGATGCAAATCTGCAAATATACGCGCCATCTCCGTACTTTTCTATTTCATCTGTCATACACCCTAAAAATAGGCCCGTTGGAGGCATCCATTCCCCCGGTCTGTACGTGGCTATAACAGAATCTGTGTCGAAGTAACACACGCGCTCACCCAATCTCCTAAGGTAGGAATAGAGCTCGATTCTTGCATGGGCTGTAGTATATGCAGCTATGACTGTGTTAGTGGTGCAATTCAATTTAGGGTTCTGATCGCAATGTTTCCATACCACGTACATCACCTCTTCTGTAGCGACCAGGTAAGACTGTACCTCTACTCCTGGGTCGTTAAGTAGGTCTGTGAGCCTCGAATAATCTTTCACAAGCTCACACGTGGACAAGTTATCTTTTTGGCCATATTTCCCCCAAAAGGAGTTTAACATCAGTTTAGCCAACTCGCGCCTGCCAGGATTGGTTTCAATAGCGTCTTTGTCCAGTGCTACGCCTTCTTTTTCCAAAAATCGTGCGATATACTCATTTCTCATGGCAGGAGTGTCGCAGTCTTTGGGCCAACCGGAGGCTTCGGTTTTAAATTTCAGGAACTGATTCACATAGTCCTGAATAAGACCCTTTTCTCCAGTGGAGGGGTTATAGCGTACCATGTCATACTCGCATATTTCATACACATGAATCACCCTATAACCTTCCTCTAATGCGACTTTAATCTCGTCCACTACCCAGGTACCTGTCATACATCTTTCGTCCTCTGAATGCGTGCACTCTGTCTGATTCTCCATCTCTGCACATTTGCGACATAGCGGAAACATAAGTTTACCGTTAATGCGCGATGGCAGGACGGGGTGGTACAGTCTTTCCGGGGGAAGAATTTTACACTTTACAATGCCACCCTCAACATCTTACAAATTTGGTAAATTATCCACATGAATCTTTGGGTGTCCAACAGGGTAAGCCTTGGTCTTGTTTACGAACGGGTACAAACTGCACACATCGTAATAAAACATTTTCATATCTCCAGAGGCCTCGCAGTAGGTTTTCGTACAATTTGTACGTCCACCAAAGAAGGCATCTCGTGGGTTGAGAGGCTCGGGATAGGGAAAACTTTTGACAAATTCTGTCACAACCCCGTCGGCCTTAATCAAGCCATTAAACTCACACTCCCACATCTCGGTCACGTTGTAGCCAGCATCTCTCATCATCTTCGTGACCTTCACGGTGTCCTCATATCTGGAACTCATGGTCTGGTTACCCGTGTTGTATAACCTTGAATTCCTATTCGGGTAACAACGTATGCAACCGTGGTAGAAGCATCCATGAAAGAAATAGATGCATTTCCCTTCTTCTTTGTACCCGTCCACTTTATGCCCTAAAACATTAATTTCCCGGCACCGATAAGCATGCTGTATGATGGTTGATTGCTGCTGTTCCAACCAAGACAACCAGATACACGCTACCCGCGATTGCTTATCAGCTAAGCTCCTGGAATAAGTGGAATTTTATTTCTTGGCATGAACCGTCTCCTATAAACATTCATGCATGCCTGAGCTATGGTGACACATTCTCTAAACGGGTCAATGCCGTTCTCGTCAATAAATTGCTTCCTAAATTTGGAAACACCCTGACTCAAGAGATAAACGTCAGTTTTACAGTAAGCCACCATTTCTTTTTTCATGCCAAAGACATAGTTTGAGGACACCTTTTCATTATGCCACTGCTCGAAAGTCTTGCGGACATCAACACTCATGCCATCTGGGCAGTAATATTTTTGCTCAGGTATAGGACCAACATACTTTTCGTTTTCCTTGGTGTTGAACAGGTAGGGAAAATAACCTTTACATTCAGGGAGTTGAAATGTCTTTGAAAAGTGAGACAGTGGCATAGGAATGAAATTCAAAGAGTCTAGAAAAGTCACACTCTTATACTTCATTCTGTAAATTTTACTTCCATTCATAATGAGCTCGGGGTCCCAATTTAGGCTGCCCACCACGTGTTTTAACAGGAACTGCCCATCATACGACCTCAAGTTGTGTGCTATGACGACAATGTCTCGGGATTCGAACCCAGACTGTGTGATGTGGTCAAACAATTCTTTCACAGGCTCCTTGTCAAATACCCATTCTTTAATACCACACTGTGTACAATAGGACATCTTATGAGACTTGTCTACACACAGGCCGCAGGTTTTAATCATTATACATAGATTAGGAATATGTTCAAACACACCTGTGGAATAAAGAGTGTTCTGAGTACACTCGAAATCTATGAACGTGAACACGAAATTATTTCGCAAATTTGGTGAATTGTACGGCTGAATGTAGCACTGGTGGTTAGCCTTCACGTGGACCTTACAAGTACCACAATAAATTTCACCGCACTGGTGAGTTTTCCTAAGCCTCATATTCACAAGTTTGTTACACAACGGGCATACTTTTTCTACGTCACACATTGACATGGTTTTAGGGTAATATTTCCCCTTAATCAAATGATTATTAAAACATGTCTGCCCATTGAAATCGCGATGACATGAGTCGCATTTCACATAGCTATCAAATGAAGTTGGACACCTCTGTCGACACTTCACACAGTTTAGGTCACACCGGTGAGTTTCTTTTTTATTAAGTGAGGGAAAATTACAATGTCGGCAATACCACTTACACTTGAATGCCCCATGTAAGTTTACAATTGCGTTAAAATGGCTGTCGTGGAAGATTACATCGATATGTTTATCGGTGTTAATTTCCGACTTGTAGAGGACATTTTTACCATTATGGCCGCCAAAAACAGTGATGGAATACTCCTTTAGTACCACCTCAAAGAGTTTCACGTCCTCAAGTGTAAACGGGCCATCGGTTTTGCCTATTTGTTCACACAATTCTACAGCCTTTTGTTTTTGCAGATAATCATAACGCTTAATAGAACCATAATGAGTATCCCCGTCAATTTTGGCTTTGCACACTGCGATGGCTCTAGGTAGACAAAGATTGTCTTTGTTTTTAATTTCTATAATTCCTCTGTTTTTACTACAGTCATCGCAGCGTTTGTAGCATGAACCTGATATTTCATTTGTCCAAATACACGAAATTTTCATCGCCCCTCCCAACAAAAATTCTTTGTTACTTTGCATTATTTTCTCCATTGATTTCAATATGGCTTCGGGATCAAACCTACGAACACTCATGTTAAATGGCCTAGCAGGATTTTTGGTATCATGAATGGTTATTCCTATGAACCCTGGCTGATTTTTTAGTAGATTGTCATCAACAAAAGCTAAATAATCATGAAACATGTTGGAAACCCATTGGTTAGGATCTGTATCTTTAGGCATCGAACTCACCATAATTTCAGTTTCAGCATACCCAGAATAAAATTTTTAGCTGCCCTCTGGCTATGGTTTATAATTTCGAAAGTTGGTTGCAAGGTTGCACTTACCTGTGGCTCAATGCTGGCAGCAGCAGAAGATGGTTCACCAATAGAAGCGTCACCAGAAGATGCACCCCCACCGGATGAGGAGTTTCCGGTAGAGACCTGATTGGCAGCAGGATGATCAGCAGAAGATGGTTCACCAATAGAAGTTTCACCAGAAGATGCACCCCACCGGATGAGGAGTCGTCAACTAGTCTCCGCTCACCACGTGCTCTCTTGAGAGTGAGTTTACTCTCATAGCGTGCTCTCTTGAGAGCAATGCTGGTAGAAGGATGATCACGGGCAGAAGACTTATCACCTTTGTTGACGAACTGGTCTAACATTGACGTGAAGCCTTCAACTAGACTCCACTCACCACGTGCTCTCTTGAGAGTAATGCTGGTAGAAGGATGATCACCGGAGTGTCCAGTAGAAGGACCATTATTTCTAGAAGTCTCCGCGCCAGTAGAAGGCCGGTCACCCGTGCTGGTGGAAGGATGAACACAGCCATCCATATTCCAAATAGAAGATTTGCCTCTGCTGTTGACGACCTTGCTAAGCTTGTTAATGGTAGACATGATTGCCACGAGATATATCTGCCTTTCGTCGCGACAGAACTTTTATACATAACACTCCAATCCTAAGACCACGGCCCAGCCAATGAGTTTTTTTTTTTTTTGAGTAGTGTTTAACGCCCGTTTTCACTACTGAGGCACCACAGGCGGTGGACACTGATGATACATGAGATGAAATGATAAATTGGGAAAGGATATTTTTTTTAAGGAAGGAAGCGTTCCAGGCCTAAGTTTAGGTACCCCCCCGGCATTTGCCAGTTATGAAGACTGAGGAAAACCTGGAAAAAAACCCAGTCAGGGAGGACGGTCCTGGCGGGATTCGAACCGCAGACCTCCCGCTCACGAGTCCGTGCCTTAACGACCTCGGCCACCCGTGGCGGTCCCCAGCCAATGAGAATTGGATTTCTACTGCACATGCGTAACCCTTCAACCAATCACGTTCACGGGGGTTTCTACTGCGCATGCGTAACCCTTCAACCAATCACCGTACAAAAAGGTTTTGGCTGGGGGAAGGCATTCATTTTGCTAAGAAAGAGAGAGAAACTACAGGTGACGGTTTTTCGCCACATAAAATGGCTTCAAAAGAAAATACAAAAAAAAAGAATACCTTTTATATTTTAGTTACAAAGGGGGTAGTACTACAAACATAGTTAAGAAAAGAACCGGGCCAGCACTGAAAAATTCTTTTAAAAGCATACGTGACCGGGGGTTTGTTCAAAGTACACAAATGTATTTATTAGGAACCTTGATTCCTTATAGTGACAATGCTCACTTTTAGAAATGCAGGTGGAAGGATTTTCAAAAGAACACCATTATATTTTTAGTTACTAAGGGGCTTAGCATAGTTAAGAAAAGAACTGGACCAGCACTGAAAATTCTTTTAAAAGCATACGTGACCGGAGGTTTGTTCAAAGAAATATAGCTGCTTACTTTTAGAAATGCAGGTGTCGGGGTTTTCGCTACGTAAGGAACATATACAGGTGTATAGCCTTTTTCTTCTCTTATAACAATGACTTTTCAGGACCAGAATTCTTTTAAAGCCATGCGTGAAAGGACAAGCGATGTCCGAAGGTTTGTTAAAATATACAAATGAATTTATAAGCAAGAAAATCTTTGCTCCTTTTACTGACAATGCTCATGCAGGTGTCGGGGTTTTCGCTACGTAAGGAATATATACAGGTGTATAGCCTTTTTCTTCTCTTATAACAATGACTTTTCGCTACGTAAGAGAAAGAACAATACAGTTTAAGAGTGAGGTCCAAGCGGCCGGCAGCAGGTGTCGGGGTTTTCGCTACGTAAGGAACATATACAGGTGTATAGCCTTTTTCTTCTCTTATAACAATGACTTTTCTGGACCAGAATTCTTTTAAAGCCATACGTGAAAGGACAAGCGATGTCCGAAGGTTTGTTAAACTATACAAATGAATTTATAAGCAAGAAAATCTTTGCTCCTTTTACTGACAATGCTCATGCAGGTGTCGGGGTTTTTGCTACGTAAGAGAAAGAACAACACAGTTTAAGAGTGAGGTCCGAGCGGCCGGTAGAACTCTCTTCGCGCGGGGTGTTAACAAAGGAGAGGGTGGCGGCTATTGTGAAACACTCAGGTGCGAGCGTGTCAGTGGGGAACTGGAAACCCAGTGGCGGAAGGGCTCTGTTTTAATTACGATATCATTTTTGCGTATCCACGCAATACATTAATTGTATATGCTAATTGATGTCATACACCCCCCTTTTCGGTGATTTAAATCGAATGCTAGATCAACTATTTAAATTGAAAATTTTGATATCAATCTCACCCCCACCCGCCACCCCCCATCAACACCCCATCCAGCATCATCCCCACCATCACTCCCCACCACCATCGCTCCCCACCACCATCGCTCCACACCACCATCGCTCCCCACCACAACGCCCACCCCCCACTTTTTTGATATCATTTACATAATCAACTTAATGGTTTCAATTAATTTAATCACCGGAAACGGGATATATACTACTAAGGTGCTTGTTGGTGAATAATACAATGAAATGCAAGACAATTTATGCTACTTTCTCTTAACAGTGCTATTAAACCAAATTTCTCCACTAGCATGGCTGGTGCACCATCTGTTACAATTGCCTAACATTTGTCGAAACCTCGAATTTATCAACAGAATGTATAACGTATCATAAACATCCCTTCCCTTTTTAGTTTCATGGAGAGCACACATGTCGAGTGGCTCTTCTTTATGGAAAAGTTATGCTGGATTGTGCTTATAAAAATCAAAGGTTACCTCTCATATCCTTGATCTATGTTTTCATCGAGGCACAACTGGAAGATACTTTTCCAACCTCGTCGGATAATGTTTTTCATACTTATTCAACCTATTTGATATTTTTATTTGCAGCTTGGTGCTAAATAAATATTGATTCAAACTGGTTTGTCATTTTATGGTCTCCGAAAGCCTTTGGCATTTCCACAGCACATTTCTTCATAACAATACCATCAGTAAAGGGCTTTTAGCATGGGCGATTTCAAGGGAAACTGCGTAAGAAGCATGCAAAGCGAAATTTTGGATCATACTTTCTGTAATGAACATCCCTGTCTGTTGCTGCAGTTTCTTTTCTGCAGTTAACACAGTTCCAGACTCTCCCACATACTTCTAATATTTTTCTCCATGGGGTTGAATAGTTGCCCCTTTACATTGTACTACTTCAGTACTGAAACAAGCTGCATGCAGATTAAACACTGGATTGTTCTTTTGGTTTATTTACGGACCCTCTTTAACATTTCAGGTCATCAGCGTCCCTTTCAATTCAGGGCGTGAAACGGCCAACAAATTTTGCTCAGAGGCCTCTTCTTTCAGGCTTGAGGTACTTTGTCGTGCTTTAAATGTACGACAAGAGACCCGCGGCTGTCCTTCCCTTCCGAAAGAAGACCGGCACGGGTGGCCGAGGTCGTTAAGGCAAGGACTCGTGAGTTGGAGGTCCTGGTTCGAATACCACCAGGACCGTCCTCCCTGACTGAGGTTTTTTCCAGGTTTTCCTCAGTCCTCATAAATGGCAATTGTCGGGGATATGCCCTAAACTTAGGTCTGGAACGATTCCTTCCTTAAAAATAAATCCTTTCCCAATATACTATTTCATGTATCATCAGTGTGCATCGCCTGTGGTGCCTCAGTAGTAAAAACGGGCGTTAAACACCATTCATTCATTCATTCATCATTCATTCATTCATTCATTCATTCATTCCGAAGGAAACCATAACTTCAGATTTTTACGCCCGAAAATATCTATCGATCCTGACCGGGTTTGAATCCGCGATCTTGGGTTTAGAAGGCAAGTATGACTACCACTACACCACCAGGACCCACTTTGACCCACTTTGAACACTGGAGTTTACCTTTGTTATTTATAATAAAATAATCACTTTCCCACTTGTGTTGATATACCCTTTCCATGTTCAACCCAACGTTTCTTGTGCTCATGTTGCAAGTTAAGTAACCTCATACTAAAATGAATTAATAAGTACAGAATTATGCACATTTAAATTATACACATGTTCTGTTCCAACTCTTTACAGACACAATGAAGTCACTTAAATTTATGCTTATCAGTCTTGCTAATGTAAGTAAATAACGTCTTTTATGATTAATTTTAATGAGGAATGGCATAGTAATCTGAACCTTATAGTAGCAGGTGTTCTAAGTGAAAATGTTACTGCAGTATCGCTATTGTAGAAGTGTACCGCAAAAACGCTTAATAAGTTAGTTTTAGAAGAAAGTACAGAATGTTTATTAGCACACCTTTCTGTGGATCAGAGAGTAGCTTGTCGGGCCGTAGCCCACTACTAGAGAAAACACAATCGCATACTACAGTGCATATAATGTTATAACTAAAGAATTAGAACTGCAATATGGAATATTGAGACCTGCTCAAAAACGGTTCAGTGTCCCCGTTTGTAAGTAGGATTCAAGACATTTTCGATCGCACAAACTGAAATTTCTTGACATTTCAGCCTTAGATAATTCATGAGTCCGTCGCCAAGATTCTGAAATAAAATACAAAGTAAACAATAAAACCTTAAGGCTTCTCCATCCCCCTAATAAATGCAGGTTGCAGTCATCTGCAGTCCAGTATTATTGAGGGTGGTAATGTGTAGAGAGACGCCTCAGTAACAACTCATTAATTATGCACATTGAATTTAAAAATTGCGGCGTGAAATCAACGAGAAACTTCATGTAAAGTTGCGACGTGGCAGGTTTGTTCTTCAGGATATGCTTCAAGCCACAAGTGATGTGTTGTAATTGCTCCAATTGATAAAGCAGGGCTTGAACTGTTGGAACATTCACTATATGCAGCACCCTAGCGATTGCATTCTGTTACCCAAAATTACAGAAAACTTCCAGAAAAGAAAGTTTCATTCGATTATTACGTCATGAAGGCTGCAAACAGTGGACTGTAGAGTTTGGACATTCTTTTTTCCACGAAGATTTAGAAATTATAAAGCATCGAAGTTACAAATACATCAATCTGCAAGGAGAATCTGTTAATAATGATTAAAAATAAACATTTTAGATGAATTAGAAATGTTCGGGGCGGGGCATGGGGACCAACCTTGTATAACAACCAAAACATGTCCTAGAATTAATGGACAATTTCGTAATTTTGTTTTTATCCAATGCATGGCATTTTAACGCGATGGTTTAACTGTTAAACATTTTGTTTTTATCGTTTTTTCTTTGGCCTGTCGTGATCGTTTCTCCGCATTTACACAAATGTATCTCTTTTGCGTGTGTGTGTTTACCTAACAAAGCGCAGTCCTTGCACACATTTATTCATTTCCGATCAAGTATCAGCCTTTCTTCTTCCTTTTTCCTTACTTAGCCACTTTAACATGGTGTGCTGAACTGGCTGTTAGCTCAAGCATTTAATATATGGTTAAATCAGGGTGCTGGGTGACGACTTCTATATTTCGCTTCTCTTCCTGGGATACACAGCAACAAGACCTCGATTCCAGTGGGATGCATACACTTTCACCTCTTTAATTCCAAATTGTAGTGGCTTCTTCATAATCTACATTCAGTGACCCAGGCAGCATGTATATTTAAAATGTTTAATTCAATAGGCTCAATGTTCAACCGTTATCAATTTGCTCGGCATGAACGTGCATTTCTAAGCCAAGTTATTAAGGTATTTTATTATTTGTTAAACCAGGAGTTTTTATAATATGCTTGTAAAATAACTTTAAAAGATTCAAAGGTTCAAAGTTAATATTTTAATTGTTTAAAAGTATGTATTGCTGACATGCACCTTTACATTTGTTACATACTTTTTAAATATACTGAGGTTGCCAAAAAAGGTATACGCACTTTCACGGTAGATGTCTATTAAACGTATTTCAAAGTTGAACCGAAAAACAACAGTAATGTGTAGTATGATGTTCTGTAAACAGATGTGACTCATATACATTATGATAGCGTTGCTATATAACAGGTAAATCAACAATAAACAAATAAAGTCAAGATTATCGTAAATCAATAATGAACAAATGAAGCCAGAATTAACGTATGATGTTCAGTAAACAGATGTTACCCACATTACATCGTACATTTATGACACGATAAAGAACCTCAAGACTGAAAGAAGGGGTCTCTGAGCAAAATTTCTCGGCCGTTTCACGCCCTGAATTGAATGTGACGCTGATGACCTGGGATGTTAAAGAGGGTCCGTAAATTTAAAACAAATTTTTAAAAAAGCAGTCAGCCTGGGTTATGTTGTGAAAGCACTTACCCAGTTCGCTGCCTAGAATGAAATACGAAAGATGCAGAGCACTTGTGATTGATGGAAGATAAGGAAATTGCACCCTCTCGCTTGGAAGGATGCCCAGTCAATTAGCCATCATGTCCTTCAGAAGTTCCATTTTATCGTTCCAACACATCGAGAATGTGCAAATTTGCGCCTTTGCTTCTTAAGCGAGGACGTGATGTAAATGTACGTTTTTATGCGTGCTTTGTTGTCCACCCATTACTCGTTTCTGGTATGCGCCACTGATATCATGTTGCAGCGTAGGTATGTTTTGGAATTTTTATTCAAGCGTTGTAAACATGAGCCGACGTTTGTCATAAGCCAACAATAATAGAAAAAGATATGTTGTTTGGTTTTTTTATCTAAGCATTTTAGTCCGCAATCAAGCGAACACCATGGAAAAATTAGAATCACGACCCAGATGTTGACATAAAATGTCTTAAAATGAATTTTAAAATATTTAAATAAACTAATATAAAAGCCCCAAAATCCTCTAACTTTTTAAACTCCATTCAAAGTAATGTAGGTTATCGTATAGCATTGTTTTAATAAGTGTATGTTACTAAGCATATGTTTTATAATCATTTGCAGTAATTAAAAAGGAAATGCAAAATTACATTGTAAAAATGTACCCATCTTATTGAACATCACCTAAATTACAATATATATATATATACGAGGGCTGATCAACAAAGACTGAGACTGATTTTTTCCTGTAGCTTCCGTGATAGTTTCGTATCTGTAACATAAATATTTGAAAAGAGCGGGTTTTTATGTATAATGTTGGTAGGCGGCAGCACTCTCGTATTGGTAGTTTGGTAGTAATGGTCTATTTTGTAGAACCTACGTGCATTTCGCATACCAGACAATGGAGGTGACGCGAGAGGAGCAGTACAGCGCAATCAAATTCTGTTTTCGTTTAAACCATACACCACTGAAACTTATGAAAAGCTGAAGCAAGCATACAGTGAAGATGCACTACCTCATGCAACAGTGTTTAGGTGGTTCAAGGACTTCAAAGAAGGCCGACTTGTCAGTGTTAAGCAAGGTGGGCCTGGTGTTTCGGCTTCTGCTGTGACTGAAGTCAACATCAACATAGCTGCTGTGATTGTCCGAGAGGATCGGCGTATAACATTACGTAACCTCAGTGAAATGTTGAGAATTTCATATGGCAGTGTGTTTACAATTATGCACGACCATCTCCATATGACCCGAGTTTGTGCTCGTTGGGTGCCACGTCTGTTGACTCCCGAACAAAAGGCTGTGCGAATGGAGACAAACCGTGAGGTGCTGCGTCTCTTTGCTGATGGAGGGGATGCATTTTTTAAATCGATTATCCCGGTGATGAGTCATGGCTGCATCATTATGATCCTGAAGGAAAACAAGCCAGCACAGTGTGGAAATCGCCAGGTTCTCCAGCACCAAAAAAGGCAAAAGTTGTTCCATCTGCAGGGAAAGTGATGGTGATCACATTTTTTGACTGTAATGGAATGATTTACCAGCATGCAGTTCCCCCTCACACTACTGTTACAGCAGCATACTACACGTCAGTATTGGCTACACTGAGAAAGCACATTGCAAAGAAACGACCAGAGCTTTCTCGGACTGGGTGGCGACTTCATCATGACAATGCACGGCCTCACGTCGCAAATCAAGTCATGCAGTTTCTGGCTCGATTCAACATTACCTGTGTACCACATCCACCTTATAGCCCGATCTTGCACCCTGTGACCTTTTTTATTCCCATCACTAAAGGCAAAGCTTAAGGGTATTCGATTTGAGAACTCTGAAGCAGTGCTCAAGAAAAGTGAGGCGATTCTCAAGGACCTGACAAAGAATGGTCTGCAGCACGTGTTCAAGGACTGGCTATAAAAAGTGCATTGAAGTAGGAGGGGACTACTTTGAAAAAGATCATGTAAACATTGAGTTGGAGTAATAAACATCTGTGAAAAAAAATCAGTCTCAGTCTTTGTTGATCAGCCCTCGTATATATATATATATGAAACATAAAAATAAAGAAACACTATTAACAATGTAACAAATTAACACTAATAATAAAAGTAGATAAAGATAAAACACAGAGAAAGAGTCACACTTGAAACTGCTATATTTCGAACTACTGCGAGTTCTTCAATGGCAAGAAGATCTACTTTTATTATTAGTGTTAATTTATATATATAATTAATATATATAGTGTAAAACCTGTGCCTTGATATCCCCATGCTCATCTTATGTTAGTCCAAATCTGAAATCAGAATTTAAAATTCACTCTTTTTTCAACTATACCTCCACAAATGTGGTGTATTTACTTAAATGCCAATTTTGTCCCGCTTTTTACATTGGACTAACGTCCACTAAGGTATCTATTAGAATGAACAATCACAGGCATTCAGTTAAAACTTGTTCCCCATTACCGGTATCACAACATGCCAATTTTCACCAGGCCACGTTCGATAACTGTTTCTCTCTTATTCTCATAGATGCCGCTCCTCCATCTAAACATACCTTACTTAGAGACGTAGAGATGGCAGCAATAGTTTTACATAAAGCCCGTATTCCTCCAGGCCTCAACATCTCCCTGTAATACTGCCAGGTTTGCCAAACTACTTTGTTCAGCTAGAGTTGGCAGTTTTGCTGCCACGTCACATCTCTATGCCTCACAACGACAGACGCTGCCTGCCAGAGCTCAGTTCATTTTCAGCACGTGACCAAGAGCCAAGCTCGAAATATAGTGTGATTTTAGTGTTCAATTTTACGGTTTTTAGTGTGAAATTTTATGTGAACCTTTTTATATTGCACTCTGAGTGTTTTTATGAGTTTTTATGCTTTTTAGAAGTTTTTATTACTCTATTAATAGTATATATATATATATATATATATATATATATATATATATATATATATATATGCAGAAATTGTTTTAACGATGTTAACGCTCGTTTTACTACCGAGGCACCACAGGCGGTGGACACTGCTGATACATGAGATGAAATGTTGGGGAATTATTTTTTTTAAAGAAGGAAACGTTCTGGGCCTCAGTTTAGGGTACTTTCCTGGAATTTGCCATTTATGAGGACTGAGGCAAACCTGGACAAAACCTCAGTCAGGGAGGACGGTCCTGGTGGAATTCGAACCGCAGATCTCCCGAGTCCACCTTAACGATCTCTGTCACACGTGGCGGTTTCTCAAAAGTAAAGGAACGCCGATTATCAGCAAGAATCTTTTTACATTTTGAAAAACTCCATTCGACATCGGTACTTACAATTAGAGTATATATAACGTGTCATAAGTCATTAGCTGTCAGATCTGCTTCGAAATCTAAGGTGTTGAATTTTTTGTCAATTAGCGCTTCAGAATTCAAGCACATAGAGCGGTACCCGGATGTTTACTAGCGCACTTTTCATTTTGCGTCAATTTATCAACTCCATCACATATATCACCAAGCGCAACTTGAGTTTGTTGATAAATTCAATTGAGGTTTCAAGTGTTACATCACTCTCTTAAAGGTTTGCAATTGTAGAGGGCAGGAAGCTGAAAGTTGCCTTTATGTATCTCAGTTTCCGCTCCATTGCACATTCGAAAAACAGATCCTGAATTTGCTGAATGACTTTAGCATCTTGCATCTTTAGTGCATCAAAAACAGAGTCTACATCTTGGAATTTGTTGCAATGGTACATAGCAGCATCGATCCAGGAGCCCCACCGTGCAATAATGCATTCGGGTGGCAGGGAAACACCTGGAGCACCTTGTTGATTAACCTGTAACAAGATTTTTTCCCCCTCATAGCCCTGAGAATATAATTTATTCCTAAAGCCGTTTCACTGGGAATTGACTGGCCGGTGCAGAGTTCAGGAAGTCCCTTAGTTTTGCAATACTTAGTTTCCATAGAGGAACATTCACTGATATTAAATCGTTATACAGTTTGTTGAAAAATGCTCATTAATTACTGACAGTTTCTGCCACTTATGTCAGTAGTAACTGTGCTGATATTCAAGAGAATTCTCGAGAGCATGTATGTGTTTGCCGCGAAAGTGTGCTGTTTAATTGTGAATCACTTCTCTGCTGCCATAATAACTCCATAAACCTTGCATGATAATATCAAACCATCAGTTGCTAGCATGTCTTTGCCAAATTCAGAAACTATTTGGTTTAAAGGATACTGTATACTACATGGCTGTACTCTCGGCATTTTAGGGTGCAACTAAACTGCAACTAAAGCGGACCTTTTTTGTATCAGCTGATTGTAACTGCTTTTGTGTTTTGCTATTTTCTTGTAGACAGGTGGGGCTTATAAACAATAGCTGTCCTGGAGTGCAGTAAACCATAGTCATCTCTAATTATATAACGTTTACATCGGCAGCAATCTGTACCAACGGTCGCTCGCAGAGCGGCTCTGGTTGTTCATTGTCACGTCTTACTCTTTAATTCCCAGAGTGTGTTAAATAAATCTTCCTGACAAGTTGCTAGGTAAAGTTGTGAACTTAAAGTGTAAGATATCACTAGGAGTATCTTCCAGGCTGTTACGCCGTGGTCTCCTGGAGCTAGGAGTTCTAGACGCTTCGTTCACAACTGCGGCGGGCATCTTCAGTGGCGAAGACGAAGTCTCCTTGGAGAAACTACGACTGCGCTTGATGCGTTGGCCGTCAGTATCGCTCTATGGCCTAACAGCCCGAAAGATACCTCTGCGACTCCGGCCATGAAAGCCTACATTCCTATAAAGTGTAAGGCTTAAATCCTTTTTCTATTACTGCAAATATTTCAGTTAAGATATGTATCATTTAAAAATTAAGTCCTAGATATGCTTAAACGAGGAAGGTAATAGAACAGAAAAGAATCAAATTAAATTAAATGTAAAAATAAATTAAGTATAAAGCTAAAATACAAAAAATGACTAATGCACTAAAATTATAAACATTTATCTAAAATAGAAAAATGTAAGAAAATGACCAAAATAACATTTAAAATGCTCGTTTTATATCCACAATCAGGATTTATTACATATGGCAGTTTAAATGACATAACAGCAGCATCCGGCTCCTGGTGATTACAGAGCAAAGAAACACGAAATTCTTGCACAATATTTTCTGACACATCTGTCTGACCTTGCTAATAATTTTGTGATAATGATAGTGATATTGAAATTGATGATTCTATAATTAGAGATACACAAAACAAAAGTGTCCGTCCATTATTTAATTACAGCAATAGTGACGATAAGTGACAATAGCAATGATGGGGTGACAACCAAATAAATCAAAAGAAATGTATTATTTCATTAAGGAAATCCAGGAAGAGAAGATATTCTCTCTAACTGTCAAAATTGTCGGTAATAACATACATTTTTCGGAGATAGCATCTTAGGAATATTATGTGAGGAAATATATTATTTTCAAAATCAAAAAAGTATGACGAGGATTCAAGGGGATTAAAATGAGCATCATTTTTGCAATAATTATTATATTTTTTATATTCAGCCCATTTTAAAGGCTACAATTTCCAGAAAGATTATGAACAAATTTGAAAGTGTTTACATTTCAATAATAACAACAGTCAACAACCAAGCTTTTCAAAATTCAATTCTTATAAAGTAAAATATTTCCCTTGAGAAGTTTTAGACAGTGCATAAGCAGAATCAACAACTTTCTTTGGATGTAGAGATGATTCTTTGGAGGAAAGACTGCAGAAAATTATCAACAGCGGACAGGGTAGAAGAAAATATCCTGCTAGGAAGTTCCAAGTTCGAGCTTCTCACAACAAAAGGAGAGAAACGAGGTATATTTGCAAGTCCAGCCTGATACCACTCTACAAAGTGGAATGTTTCCAGATATTTCACAACCTCTAGCATTATTTTTTCTTAAATTTACGGATTATAAAAGTAATTACATCATTTTTATAATTTTTTTACGCGGACAGTACAAAAGCTAGCATAACAAGTCACATCTTCGGGGAAAGGGCATTTAAATTACTTAAATACCTTTTCCAGCAGCATCTTTAATATTCTCTATCTACCAAGGCTATTTGTGTGATCTTCGAGCTATACTTGCAGGATTAAAACAATAATAGCTTTAACGTTTTAAAAAATAAAAATTCTACTGACATTATGTCCGTTGTTGATCAAACGTGCGTTCACTCAGAATCCAAGTACAGAGTTATTCACTAAAAAATAGACACATTTACTATTAAACAACAATGAGGCTAATAACAAATTGTTGCACTAAAACATATAGTATCCTTCATAGGTTAGTAATCTCTACAGTAAATATTAATTAGCTTTCCCATCTCCTGAAGGCAGTGAGCATGCCCTTCCGTGTTCCTGGCCGTGTTGTCAATGCCGTTGATCTCGTTTGTAGTTTTATACTTTAGATCCTCCAATGTCTGGGAGTATGTAGTGCATTCTTTCAAATGACACTTTAGGAAAATATTCGGCCTTGTTTTCGATGGTCACAAGTTCCTGTAAATTATGTATCGTCAAAGAAACTTTGGATCAGCGCTATGAGCTGTTTAATTTAGAGCAACATCTTGTTGAAAATACCCTTCCTGCAGCTCTAAATCTTTCGTCCGCAACAATCGTCGACATTGCTTGCCGGTTTCACTCATGAAAGATCCAAATTATCGCCTACTTGTGCACCGCTGACAGTTTTGAGTTTCTTTGGGGACCAAATTCCTTCTGGTATGCCCTTTGTGGGTTGTGATCGAGTTGTAATCCAGTAGCTTTTTCATGATGAACAGTTATTTGTTGCGTGTCCTGTATGCTCACCATATGGCGGAAACAACTGCCAACTTCAGAAATGAACACTATTGCCATCTCATTATAAGGGATAAAAATTAAAGAGATCCCGCATAATTTTAAAATAAAACATAGCACAACGATATATTCTCGCCAAAATAAATAAATAAACGCTTTGGTTTTATATAAATCTCTATGCAGTAAACATTAATAATTATCGAAATTACCAACAGATGACATTATTTATTGATAATTCTCTTCAGCATCATGGTCGACAATGTTCTGGGAAAATAAAACTACCATAATTCAATTTACAGTTTTGCAAACAGAGCGGTAATACTTAAAAAAGTAAATAGTTATTACATAGTATAAAGCAACCACCGTAACTTAAGTTGATATAACGAAATAAACAAGCACTGCTCAGCTATGCATGGGATTATAACGAAGGTCTGCAAATTTTCGTGCACGTCGCAACACAACAAGCCCTACTCCACTCACAGAATTAGTTGTTAGAGCTCAGCGCGTAAAACTTAAAAGTACCCGTTAGGCCTGATGATCTCTGAGTACCAACTACTTGCCCCAGTTACACTACTCCCATATTCTTTGTCACAAGAAACAAATTATCTAAACCTAAGCGTAATTTATATACAGAATTAAAATATGCTTTCACATTTTTTTTTTTTTTTCTATTAGGCAGGATTTTGTTTGCAACACATCTGAAGTCTTTATGCTTATGTAACGCTAAATTTTATATATAACAGATTCTGACATATCCAAAATGGTGTACATTATGAGTTTTCGGTTAGTTTACCTTGTAATGTTTTTCTTGGTTTTACAGCAGTAGTTCAAACAGCAAATAGCAAACACCGTATCTTTTTTTCATTATGATGGAAATGTTCTCCGTGCTTTCACTGAAAGTCCATAGAATGATTTAAAATGTGTTAAGTGGGATTAAAAAGGTGAATTATAGTGACTGTTATATCCCAATTATTTGATCGACTTCAGAAAATCAATCCATTTCATCTTCACCCCAACAACATGGATAACGAGTCGTAGTTCATTAATATTATCTATACCTAAATATCCATTAATGCGGCTGGTTTTGATGTCGAAGAATGCACATCATACGTTAGAAACAAAACACCATTATCTTCTTTATGGTAACTAAAATAAAACTTTTTCTTCAGCAGATTCCATCCTTTTAGCCTGACTGTTTAACGTTCGGAATGTTATTAAATCAGGTAAAGGTCGTTTTCATTGTAAGTTATAAAATGCAATCTTGCTGATTAATTTCCTACATGTGTTGATTTCTGCAAATAGTGTTAATCGCCAGTTTTTACTATTGTGGCATCACAGGCGGTGAACATTGATGATATGTGATATTAAATGATAAATTAATAAAGAATTTTTTTAAAAGAAAGCGTTCCAGGACTAAATTTACGGTATCTCCCCCGGTCCTGGTGATATAACCATACTTGCCTTCTAAACCCAAGGTCGCGGGTTCAAACCCGGCCAGGATCGATGGATTTTTTCGGGCGTAAAAATCCTAAAAATGGCTTCCTTCGGAAGGGAAGTAAAGTCGTGGGTTCCATATCGTACATTTACGGCACGAAAAAGAACCTCAAACATGAAAGAAGAGGTCTCTGAGCAAAATTTGTCGGCCTTTTCACGCTCTGAATTGATGGGACGCTGATGACCTAAAGATGTTAAAGAGCGTCCATAAATAAAACGAATCAATCAAAAAACGGTAACTCCCCGACACTTGCCATTTATGAGGACTGAGGATAAGTTGAAAAAACGTCAAACAGCGAGAACGGTCCTGGCTGTAATCGAACTCCATACTTCCCCTCAAGAGCCCTTGTCTTAACGACCAAGGCTCTCTGAGTTTAGGGATGATAGTGAACTAAATGTCAAAATACGCGCAACGGAACAAACCCAAAACTCCAATAAAATCTGCTTCGGCCTTACACATCCCATAATATTAACCCTAAGTTTCTAGCTCGTACATATGCCCAACTCCGGAGTGTATACAAAACCCCTAACAATGAAAACGCGAGTTGTTTACTTCTGCAAAACCAGTTAAAATAAATAAAAGAGTAACGCCACAGGGACCTTGTGAGGCAATGTTATTGGATCTGAAGGCAAATTTTCTCCAAGTCTCGTGCTGTTTTGGTTAGGGTAATAACATTCATACTCCTTGCGCGATCTGCAGCAGCTGTGCGCGGCCTGGCTGGGTTTCTTTGCCGCCGCACGCACTCGCAATACAAACGAATTCAATTACCGTAATTCTGCCATGTTTCATCCCTTCCTCCAACCCCTTCCCCCTGTGCTCTCCACCTACGTTTCTTTTCCTCTTTTTTCCACGGGTTTCTTTATTCCTTGTTCAGTTCAGCCCATGTACTCTCATATCTTTACATCTCGACATATTTATTTATGTATATGGTATTTTCAAGTTTATCACCTATTTGCATCCCTTTCTTTGTGCCGCTGGGTTTATGTTTTCACCTCAGCGTGTGTCAGTTTTGTTATTAAATCTACTCTTCAGTACTGGAGGCTCAACCCGTCTTACACCTTTGAAGATATGGTCCCTGTTGAAACTGAAGAAAATATGATTTCCTTTGTACGTACTGCTACTAAGTGCTGCGACTCTCATTCAGTAATTAATTTATGTTTTTATCTCAAATTAGGAAGGAAGGACAGAAACTGTGTTAGGCGCTTTGTTTCCTGACTTCCAAAACCTAATGATATACCTTTGTACAACGATGTAAAATGGTGTTATCCTACCGTATACTAACTAGTAAAAACCTCAGTGCTTTTCTAATAATGCGTAACCACAGATATAGAAACGTTGACCCGAAAAATACTGAAATTAGTTACTATGGCCTCTGTTTATGCCAAAATTACATTACACTATGTCTCAAATGATTGATTTGATTACTTGAATTCGACACCCTTCTGTTAACGTGCTAAAGAAAAACCTCCAGGATTACGGAAAGTTAACTCAGTAGTACAGGGGACGAATAAATGTTACTTCACAACATCTTAACAATAAATACTTCAATATAATTTGTCTAACTGCCTTTAAAATCCGAAATGTCGATAGCTCCAAAGAAATTCAGTTATAGACGCAAAGATGACTAAGACTGCCCCCCCCCCAATACAAAGATTGCAATGCAGTTTAATAGTCGATAGTGAAATCACAAAATAACATCAATGTGTCCCTCCTAAGTTTTCAATCTGATTGTAAAGTAAACAGTTTACCTCATTCTAAACCCTTTAAGATTAGAGGAAGTTGCCTTGAAGGCTCTGAGAGTTTTCAGATGAAAGACGAGCACAGTTGAGAACCTGAATGAAATTAAAAGTATAATTGAATTGAGCCACCTACTCGCCGTGCATTGCGTTATTTGTATTGTTTACCACACTGTTATAATGAACTTATAATTGCTAGAGTGTCTTGCGCAGTAAGCCGGAACTGGAAACCCTGGTTCGATTTTTGTGGTTTCCTAGCGTACCAGTGTAAATTGCCCACAGAGAAGGATTGGAATGCGTTTTGAATTAATAAATACGTTAGGCTATCTAGAACCTTATTTTTATAGTAACATAATCGTGTTTAAGGGTAATTACTTTTCAGTTAAGGAGATTGTATAGAGGGTGCGAAAAATGTGTACGCACTTCAAGCAAAGAAAAAACGGTGTTAACATAACAAAACTGTACATACAAAGAGAAAAAGATAAGCTTTAATCATCTTAAGACTTTTAAGTTACAACGGTTGCTCAAAATGCCCAACATCGGCGTCGATTCACTTCTGAGTAGGCTAACTACTGAATGAGCAACGTTTGCGAAAGTGTCCTCAGCGATTCCAGCACATGCCGTTTCAATTTCTTCCCGAAGTGCTGCCAGTGTAACTGGTTTTCTACGGTATACAACATCCGTAACAGTTCCCCATAGGTAGAAGTGCAACGGAGTTAGATCCGGAGAATCTGTGTGTACACACGTCTCCATAGCCTTTGAACTTCAACAACATTCTCGGTTTTCCAATATCACTTCAAAATTGCTTTCCGCTGTACAAACGATCATCTTGGCGCCATTTTGTTGTAGCAACGCTAGCATAATGTAATGTGAATTACATCTGTTTACAAGACATCATACGATAATTTTGGCTTCATTTGTTCATTGTAGCAACCCTATCATAAAGTATGTGAGTTACATACATCTGATTACAGAACATCATACTACACATTACTGATGTTTTTCGATCCAACTTTGAAATATATGAAATAGATATCTGTGTTTGTGTATACAGTGTTTTGCCACCCTTGGTATTTGAAATTCACTTAAATAGCATCGGTTAGGTAATTCTGTACGTCACATTCCTTTGTCATCGAATTACTTACAAAATCTACGTCAATAGAATCGCGGAAATTTGGGGGAAGGGGAAATTTATAAATAAGTTGTTAAATTACGTTAGGTCGAGGAAATGATAAACCTAATACATTGTAACACATTGCCTCCATTATAATAGCCATATAATTTTGAGTTGTGATAGCATTTCTGCAATTTTATACGCCAAGGTTCTTTTGGATATAATATTCTCAGTTTTATGGCTGCTTGTGCAAATGGAGCTGTTTACTACCTCGGAAGAAACAAAGTATGGTGATTTGAGCTCTAAGAAGAGTTGTTCTGAAGATGATATGGTTTTCGAAGTACTTTGACAATAAGATAGTTTGAAAGGCTATAAACATGAAAAGTTGGAGCTGTACATTACAATGAATGTCATTTTGTTAATCCAATTTTTGCTGTGCACACATGATATATGGAATGTAAGTAATGTAAATAGAATCACAAAATGCCAAGAGGTAATGTAAGACAGTTATTTAACTAAATGTTAGAGATGTTCATAAGTTCAAGGACAGGATCAGTTAATTTGCTTGCTGAAGGACTTGTTTCCACGTTTCCTTCATCTCCCCGGTGAGGAATTTCGCTAAGTACGAGGGGTTTTCAATACAGAACTACCATTATTTTACAGGCATAATTTATCGGTTAAAGTTTAACTGTACAATATTTTATTAGCTTAATGCTTGCGTACATGTGATACTAGTTTCATTGTTGTCGCTTCTGTTTCCCACCTAAGAGGTGAGCAAGTTGAGACATGCTCAGTTCCGCCTACAGCAAAATGGAGGTGCCACACAACGAACAATATTCTGCTGTTAAATTCTGAATTGGTATCAACAAATCTTAAGCTCACGTCTACACATTATTACCGGATGCCTATGGAGAGTTGGTTATTCTCTATAGCATATGTCCAAGATGATGTCAAATGCTTAAAAGGAGGAGACAATCAATTTCAAAGGAAAGTAAACCGCGCTCTCCGCCCTACCGGACGAAAGCATTAATACCGCTGCTTACCGCCACGGGTAGCAGAGGTCGTTAAGGCGCGGACTCTTGAGCGCCTGGGGTTCGAATCCCGCAAGGACCGTTCTCCCTGACTGGGGTTTTTTCTAGGTTTTCCTCAATCCTCATAAATGGCAAATGCCGGGGAGGTGCCCTAATCTTAGGCCTGAAACGCTTCCTTCCTTTAAGAAAATCATTTCCCTATATATCATTTGATCTCACGTATCATTAGTGTCCACTGCCTGTGGTGCATAGTAGTAAAAAACCATTAAAAATGCCGCTGCTTTCATTGAGAAAGGGAATCGTCGAATAACACATTCAGAAGTTCAGAAAATAATTCCTGGGGACCACTCACACATTAATAACTGATAAATTGCACATGAGATGTGATTGTGCACGGTGTGTTCCAAGACATCTGGTTCTCGAACAAAAGGACGTTCACGTGCAGGTGGGCAAGTAGTTTAACATGGTGTACTGGAAGACGCGGAGTTTCTCCCGAAGGATGAATCTTGGCTACATCATTTTGATCCTGAGAGCAAACAACAAAGCTCTGTGTGGTCATCAACATCAAAAGAGATAGCAAAAATGATTGCTTGTGCGGGGAAAGTTACAAGTAATTTCATTTTTCGATATCCAAGGAATGGTTTAGTAGCATGCCATACTCATAACTGGGTCATGCTAAACATATTTTGTCCTAAAAACTATGCAAGGACATATCAGACGCAAAAGGACATCTTTCCGTTTTTCCTGTAAGGGGGGAGCGACTTCGGCCGTTGCTCTTCAGATGCTCCATGTGCGGGCTCTGCGGACCCGAGTACCGGGTACTTCTGACGTTACTAGAAGCAGCCGGGCCGGACTTATTCGAGCCTCCCGTTGGGGAGTTGTCCACATGGTTTGGACTCGACGTGGCGTGGTTCCGTAACTCACGGGTTAATGAGTACCCGCGGCGGCAGTGTGTTCCATGGGAGTGCCTCTGGCGTGTACCTTGTGGGCAGGTATACCTGAATCACTGCTGTCCTGGGGAGGGTGATGGCTACCTTAATGCTGGGGTGACTCACCTCTCAAATTGAGTAGGTCTATGCTAGACGTGACCTATCCGCCAGTGAGAGTCTGGTAACTAAGTTCGCTTAGCGCGCTTGGGTGACGAGATCGTCTACGGACGAAAGGTTGGTTGTTTTAAACTCTAGGTACCGGAAAAATCCACTGGGCTGCACAGATCTCTGCGTATATTCCCCTGGTACAGGGAGGGATCCCTGACCCCTGCTACAAGCAACAAGCAGGATGATACAGCACGATAATGCTTGGCAGCACATAGCAAACATAGCTCACACAAAAGCAATATAAAGGGTTTTCCTCATCCTCCCTACAGTCTAGACTTAGCTTCGTGTGACTTTTTCCTTTTCCCCAAATTGAAGAAACACTTTCATGGGAGGCATTTTCCGTCATCAGAAGAAGTGGTGAAGGCTGCGGAGGCGAATGTGAATTACACGCAACAATAAAAATATATATTATCAAAAAAGTATTATCTTTCTTTATTGAACAGCCTTTGTTCATATTCCATTCGGCGTTTTCAGAAAAAACTTTATGCGATATTTATCGCTCGCTGCTGCTTTACTTTTGTTGGCTTCATACCAAAAAAGCCATTACCAAAGATCATAAAAAATACAAAGCTTCAGTAATTTTTACAACATACTGAAACCAAATTCAAAGCCCGAGGACATTGCTACATTGTTCGTTTTCAAACTATAGCTAGAGTCGAATCCAGCTCTCCCACTTAACATCCGGACGATCCATCACTCGTGTATCCTTTCCCACCACTTGTTCTTTTTGTATTACAACAGCTGGTCCGCTCGTGCACTTTCTTTCGTCTTCCATCTCTCCCCTGTTCTAGTTTTGTTACAGAGGATGCTCAAACACAACGAATGAGTCGCCCATCTCTTCACGCGAAATCTTAGGAATAATCAAGCAAACTTTTCTCGGCGTGAGTTTGCTTTGCACAGTTAATGAGATTTCCCCACCAGTTCCAACTGTAACGAGGAGCAAGTAATAATACTGCGATGCTTACTCCACAAGCGGTGAAATTTCCGTGAAATAAAAATTACAAAACTAAACAGGAATGCTTTTTTGCTCCACACTTTATAAATGCTACAACTCTGCTTGGTAAGCTAAAATAACGTTATCCCAAACAAGCCTTTCTTCATTAGGAGCCTGAGTTGGTTGTAGCAGTAGCATCGCTTTAAGTTTTCATACCTTAAAGTCGATGGGCTTTTGCATCAGCAAACGCTCAATTTGTTCAGTTGTTCCATTTGAAATGCATATAGCGTTTTGCGTTAGATGTTAAACCTTATGAATTGGTCTTTATTGAAGTAATGTAATTATTTCGTTGTATTGTTATTTTGGTTTATAGTAGTATTAATTAGAAGAAACCTCTCCTGCTATATCAACTCCTAGCTTGGATCACGCTGTATGGCCGCAGTACTTTTTTAATGTTGGAAGAATTTAAAGAAAAAAAGCTGAAGAAGCCTCTGATTTTAGAGAAGGAAGGTTCAAATTTTATACATTAACTAATTAAAAGAAAGAAAAGAAATGCTGTAGCAACCTTTGCTTTTTGAAGACTTAGAGATAAAACTGTTATAGCATTAAACGTTCGGGAGGCACTGGAATGAACAGGATTAAATACAAAATATATATTTATAAATATTAAATCAACAGTTAAGATTGGTAAAATATTTTTGCATTGAATCTTAGTTAATCAAAAGCATAACTATTTGTCAATTTCATTTTCAACCTGGGGAGTTTTTTTCAAAACCGTATAAATGCAACATTTTACGAAATTGTATATAATCTTCATTAAATTCATCACTTGCATCACGCAATAAAACTACATTTCCTATAAGTACATCCGTATTCAAAATCTATGAAGTGTTTTGAAATTCCAAAGAATGGGAAGGAATTTATATTGAAGTGCTAGAACATGGATGAAAATGAATGCTTGGGATGTGAAAAACGATGGTAATTTCGTGAATATTTCAAGATATCATTAAAATTTTGGTTATGTACTTAAGCAATACATTAGCGTAAGTGTATTACTATGTAATTTCAAGCTCTATATTTAATAACCTATTAAACTGAAATAAAGTATATCTCATTAAAAATCAAGAATGTAAAAATGAAAATTCACAATATTATAAATAAAAACACGCCCTCTTTATACAAATTACCCACAATTAAGTATTACAAAACTATTTTAATACTGAGCCTGTGAAATAAAATATGTCACACTTTAAATCCAAAAGCAACAACAACAACAACAACAACAACAATAATAATAATAATAATAATAATAATAATAATAATAATAATATAGATCAAATACACTACTCTATACATTACTATTATTATTAATAAATTTCAGAACTCATAATTTAATTATTTCTACTAGCTTTTGGTTTTGCAGCGCAGTGGTACTGTTTTAAGCGGAAAATGTATGTTAAAATAATATGGTGTATTAAAACCATTCACCAATAAAAGAGAAAAAAATCGTTTTTATTAAACGTGTTTTGTGCATCTATCGAATATAGAAAAAAAAAAACGCCTTATTTGGAAGAGGAAATATGCAAACATGATATCTTTTAGAGGGATTTTTTTTTTGAGTGGTGTATAATGCCCGTTTTTACTACTAAGGCACAACAGGCGGTGGACACTGATGATACATGATGAAATGATAAATTGGGAAAGTATTTTTTTTTAAGGAAAGAAACGTTTCAGACCTAAGTTTAGGGTACCTCCCGGGCATTTGCAATTTATTAGGACTGAGGAAAACCTGGAAAAAACCTCAGTCAGGGAGGGCGGTCCTGGCGGGATTCGAACCCCAGACCTCCGCCTCACGAGTACGCGCCTTAACGACCTCGGCCTCCCGTGGCGGTGTTGGAGGGATAACAGTATATATTTTCATATTTTGCTAATAACCAATTATTAGCAGAGTAGGTTGTTTTTAATTGTGTTTAACGCTATTTTAGCTATTGAGGCATCACAGGCAGTGAACATGAGGATATATGAAATGAAATGATAAACTAGGAGAGGATTTTTTTTTAAAGAAGGTTTCCAGGCCTAAATTTAGGGTACCTCCCCGGAATTTATTAATAATCAGGAATGAGGAAAACTTGGAATATAACTTTAATCGGGGGGGGGGGGGGGTCCTGGTATAAATGGAACCCCAGACTTCGCACTCACGAATCCGCGCCTAAACAACTTCGGCCAACCTAAGTAACGATGATCTACGCACCACGTTATGAAAAGTTTTGTATGAACATGCAAATGTTTTAAATATAAACTTAAGTGTATATATTATATTTCTATTTGAGTGTGACGCACAAAATTTGCCACTGGAAGAAAGAAAATACGTAATTATCGCATAAACGTCTCAGTTACAAGCATAGCGTTCGGTTCCGCCCATACTCAACTGCATTTCTCCCCTTCGTTATTGAACATACTGTACTCATTCGTTCGTAAAGACTGTTAAACAATTAACTCTAGAATAATGCCTTTTGCACGTAAATATTATTTCAAACATGCATTTACTCTGAACCTTCCTCATCATTTTTACTGAAATGTAAACATTTGAATCTATAAGTTCAGCATAAAACAAAGAAGAGAGATAAAGAGAGAGATAGAGAGCGAAAGAGTGAGAGAGAGAGAAATAAAGATTTAACAAAAAAAACTAGACGAAACTTGCAACATTATTCAACATTCACTTACAAAATCACTCTCGAAATTGGTGCAAAAATGAGGGCTTTGGAATGTAAAGAAAATTTTGTTGCATTGAAATAAGGACTGAAATTAATCCTGCAATCAGAATATTGTCTATTTAGTAGAGAAAGGACCACAATGTAACATCTTCTATAAAGCAAGATTGTATAGAATTATGGGCGCCAAAAAGAGTTAAGACATTAAATATTACGTGAGCAGACAAAATTTATATCTAAAGCACGGCAGAAATTTTCTAACAATATATACATATATTAGGAGTTGATATCAGATTGATTGATGTCCCAGCCTATTTTATATACCCAACCGACTACCAATATGTCCCAGCCTTCTGTTGAGTCACCATTATAAATAACATTCGGTTCACATTACATGGTCCTCAGGCTGTACTAGGGTCATAGCTATTAAATTATCATTCTACTCGTTATTAATAAAAATTAAATAAAACTAAGGAAATAATGGTCCGAGGTATATTATATATAAACATTTCTAACAGGTTCTAACCTCGACCTGTCCTTCGTAAAGCCATGCTGTACTGGTGCAAAGTCCATTCTCTTCAAGTTCCAGCTCTCAACTCACTAGAAATCATTGAAAAACGCATTTGATGCTACACGCAGGGCTGAAAACATCGTGCTGCGCCCGTACTCCTGGTGCAACTCTTGCTGCTAGTGCCCGAGCGGCTAGCCAAACTCGAGCGACAGTGAAGAGAACGGACTAACTTACGCTCGCCCTCTTTTCGTGAATATAAATGGATAGGGACGAGTAAATCACTGTAATGAGGGCATTATGAAACGAGTGATATATTGTAATAGTGGAAATGTGTTCTTATTCTAATTCGCAACTAATTCATATATACACACACTAACCTAATCTGTCGGTTAACCTCGGGAAAATTCTAGAAACCGATGGACCCAGTGATTTAGAGAGTAAAACACTGTAATTGTGGCAAACCATTATTAAAGTGGATGAAATATTGTAACTGTAGGAAATGTGCTCTTATTCCAATTCGCAACCATTTCACACACACACACACACACACACACACACACACACACACACACACTAACTTAATCTGTAGACTAACCTCGGACAAATTCTAGAAACTGACCCGGTGGAATAGCGAGTAAGTCATTGTAATTGTAGTAAATATCCTTTAACTGCGAAACAAAAACAAAACAAAATACACATGGGGATGGTAGAGCTCGAACCCACTATCCTCACAAGTGTAGCATGACACTCTAATCGCCTAAGCTATTTTCCGTTAATCAGGAAGTTATTATCTAGCTAATAGCTGTGCCAGTCACTACCTTCGGCTCTCTCCGCTGTCGAGCGGCATCACCAGCAGCACACCACATCAGCAGCAAGGGCACGTAGCACCACATCAGCCCTGCGAGTAATGAAAACTGAAAAACACTTCCCAGGAGTTACCCTACTGCGCATGCGCAGATTTAGTTTTCCTCATGAACAAGTCACTTGACGTTACAGCAAGTAAATCCTGACTACTGGCACGGTAGACATGTAATCCCGAGCGTCAGCGGAGAGAGCCGAACTACTGTTTGTATGGGCCTTGTAACAGTGTAAATGTAGCATGTATCATCTTTAGTTAAACATAATGTAACCTATCGTTGTCCTCCGTAACTTTTAAATATAAATTGATAGGTGGTTGTGCTCTATTAAGTAGGCGTGTAAAATATTGTAACAGTGGCAAATCTGCTCTTATTGGAATTTGCAATTAATTCACACCCACAAACCTTAACGCTAACCTCAGGTAAATCCTAGAACCAGTTGTTTGCTGCGGCTCGCTGCTGCCTGACGGTCTACGCCCGCCTCCTTTTATAAATATAAATTGATAGGAACAGGTAAATTACTGCAATGATTGCAAATCTCCTTTGATTCCAGCAGGAAAAAAAAACTCATAAATATAAATTTATAGCATATTGTGTGCATGGTACTATATTATACTATAAATCATTGTAATGGTGGCAAAACTCCTTTAACTTCGTCAGAAAAAGAAAATCGTCTGAATGTGAGGATTCGAAACCACTACCTTCACAATTGTAGCAAGACCCTCTAATCGTTTGAGCTAGCAAAGCGGTGCGGATGAAAACCTTAATATCTAGCTATATCTTTGGAAGTCACTACCTTCGGTTGTCTCCGCTGTCGCTCGGGACTGCACGTAACCCCACCACCAGCCAGCATTTTCTTGCTGTAAAGCTAAGTAACAAGTCCGCAACCGCCACTACATTACTAACGGAGTCAATGCTACAATACACTTATTAGTTCCCCCACATTGTCACCCTCCCCCCAATATGCCACAATATATCAATAGAAGCCTGCAGAAAAAAGAGAAAGTGAAAATAATAGAATCTGTGGAATTGGTCAAAGATGAAATTAGACTGGTAAAAGAAAAGATTAAAGATAGAAAAGACTAGAGAACAAATATTAAGAGCATTTAAATAAACTGTTTTAGTAATTTGAAACCTGCAGTAACCGTGTTGAGTTTGCTCAGAGAATTTTTAAAACGATCTTTGTGTTTCTGGCCAAATCAAATATTTATGTAACCAGAAATAGATTTCGCTATAATGTGTCTAAAATATTTTATGTTACTCTCTGGTAATTTTTCAGGTGCTACAAAAAGTTAAAAACATTCGAACCACATTGAAAATAAGCGTACATAAACTAGCATTGCCCACTAAAGCCAAGGCTAAAGAGAAAAAATAAAGTACATTTGCAATACCAAGGCAAAAATTGGTGGGACATTTTCTGGGCAGACAGTTTCTTCGTAGAGGAGAAGTTGAGCAAAAAAAAAAAACAAACAAAACAAACAAAAAACAGAGAAAAAGCATGAGGTTCAAATTGTGGCAGAAAGAAAGCATTGTATAATTCTGTAGATCAGTTAACTTCATCCTAAACCTACTGTTTGATAGTTTGCTCTCAAGTTCACTGTTAAATATCCGTGCTCATGATACTGTTTCTAACAACGAGATGCTGTAGTTGGGTGCATAGCAGCGCACATTCTTCGTGCTTTATCCTTTATCCTAAACCCACTGTGTTATAGTTTGAACTCCGGTTTTCTTGTTAAATATCCTTGCTCTTGATGCTGTTTCTAACAACGAGTAGGATGCTTAGCAGCGCACATTATTCATTGCAATGACCTTAGCTTTACTATTCATGAAGAACTATCTAATGTCGACATCAGTATGTTATTTATAGAAACGGGAAGTTTAAACAGCTATCCTATCGTATAATGTACATATAACATATTGAACAAAAGAAATATGGCGGTTATAATAATTATGTTGACCGCCACCGTTCTCTAGTACTAGCATTCATGCTTCCTACGCGACAGACCTTGATTCAATTGTCGGTAGGTTAATTTCCTAGCTCAAATTTTTCAGGGGTTTTCCCTCAGTTCTTAAGGTGAATGCCAAGAAACTTTTGGGTAATTCAGCTGAATTACCATCTATCATCCTCTATCCTTGGGGTAACGTAGCCGCGCCTTACAGGCATCACAACCTCAGAAGTCGGCTACACTCTCGCTAGGTTCGGGAGCATTCCTTAAGTTTGAATAGACAACGACGGCATTTGAACTAAACTAATTATTAGTAAATTATGACTCAATACTTCCATTTCTTTTGGAACAATATGGGTTGTGAATAGTGTTTAACGCCCGTGTTTACTACTGAGGCACCACAGGCGGTGGACACTGATGAAACATAAGATGAAATAGCTATGATAATGACAAAAAATATATTTCACTTTTCAATACAGTTACACTTCTCATATCTTTCAATTAATATTTCAATACCCTCCAAAAATAGTCAAAAGCGTCGTCTGCAAAATGGGGGTAAACAGCATCCATCACGTCTTCGTCACACTTAAATTTCCTTCCTCGAAGGTCCTTCTTGAGTTTTGAGAAGAGGAAATAGTCACTGGGAGCTAGATTTGAACTTTAGGATAGATAGTCGATCTCCTTGAAGCCACAGTTCTTCACAGCTTCCTTTTCAACAAGAGCTGTGTACACAGGGGCGTTGTCGTGAAGAAGGTGCACACCACCACTCAGCTTTCCTCGCCTTTTCTCTTTGATGGAAGCACGTAGTCTGTGCAATATACCATCTACTCCCCATTGAGGTCAATGAAGAGTATTCCTTCACAGTTCCAACAGATTGTGGCCATGATCTTCTTGGTTGACTGAGTGACCTTGGCCTTTGGAGGCGGCGCTTTGCCAGGTTTACGCCATTCCATTGATTCTCTTTTGGACAAGGGACCATAGTAGAGGATCATAGTTTCATCTCCTGTAACAATGGTTTGCACAGCGTCTGTCCCGTTGCCACAGCAGAGTTCCAAAAAACCTGACAAAAGATGACTCGTTGCTACTTTTGAACTGAGGAAAGAAGTCTAGTCACCCATCTTACACTAACCTTATTCATATTTAAATGTTTTAGAATAATTCAAAGGACTGGTGTTTTAGAAAGGCCCAACCTTGCTGCTATTTCTGTAACTTTAAAACGCCGGTCTTGCTCCATAATTTTTCCTTCCATAAGAGCGATGTTTTCAGGAGTGAGCACTTCCAAGCACCTGCACGCTCTTCGCCTTCAACGCTTTCTCTAACCATTCGAAAAAGTTTGGCCCATTCTTTTACGGTAGAATATGAGGGGGGTGCTTCCCCATATACACTGTCCAATTGCTGCTTAATTTCATTTGGAATAAGTCCTCTTTTTTGTATGAAGAACCTGATAACCGCTCTAAACTCCATTTTGAACATGTCACAATGTTTTACACATGCTCTCCTTTATGCAACTATATCAGAACAACTGAACATAGCGGAATGGAAGTTAGAGCTGCAATTATTTACTTAACAGATAAAGTATGACAACAGATAAGGGTTTTGTGAAGGCGATAATTCTTGTCGGCGAGGCCGGAAATTTATGGACCTTCCCTGGTATCTACGTTAGTATATGCCAGTTTATGTCAGAATAAGTCATAGTAAGAGTAAGAATAGAACAGTGTGTGCAAAAGTACTCAGTTAACCAGTTTTAGAAGCTGAAATATTTTTCAGATTCCTTCGTAACCTGGCAGGAACTATGCATACATACATGTATATATATATATATATATATATATATATATATATACACACGAAAAAGTGTTAATAAATTGTGACACTGGAACCACAAAAGTGCCTTTACTCTTGCTTATTTCAATCATCTCCTTGCCTTTAATTATTTACACATCAAGAGGAGGTTATTTAACTTATCCCTGAGATCGTAATTGACATATGAACCTTTTTCACCTTCTTCTGAATACCCACCTATTCATCAAACAAATTAAGTAATGCTCTCCTTCCATCAATTAATCAATACAGTATTATCATTTCCTTCAATTAAATCCCATCTTTATAAATTCCGTTACAAATTGCTTCACAACGGTTTAACAACATCAATAAATTAACAAAAAATAAATTAATTAAATTAACAATCTTCAAATCCCAATTATACAATTCCCGCTGCAATCATTTACTTTATATGAAGTTATTAATGTTGTTTGACAACCATATTTTCATTAAGCAAAAAAATGGGAAAAGGCGTCAAAAGGGACTATTTTTCGAGTAAAATACAATTAAAAATTTAAAGAAATTATTTTTGTGGCATGTAGCAAGAACCTTAAAAATACTAAGGTGCTAGACTGGTATATACCTAAATAGTTCAAACAGAAACGACCAATATCAATCATAAGCAGTACTTTAATTGCTTCTAACCTAAATTTTTCATTATACTCAAATAATGAATTATTCTTTCTTTATACACGTTCTTGCTCTCACTATTACCATCGTTTTCGCTAATACTTCGCATATTTAAATGAACTGATTCTCAAAAGTACTGAAATATATTAAAATTTAATATTAATATTTCTGTGAAACAAAAATAGGAAAAATAATTTGTATATTTGTAAAGTACAAGTATTAAAAATTTAGTATTAACTAAAGTTACAATTCCATGCACTTAAAATGTTTTAAACCATACTTTGTGCATCAGGACCCGGATAGGCTGTGTTTCTTATAAATTGCTTATAAAAGAAACATTGGACCTGTTATTTTTAATATATTCATTTTAGTACAATACCAGGAAGAATACTTGAGCTTCAATAATTGCAATGAAAGCGGTGAAACAAAGTAACAGGTAAATATCTGAACGTGCTAATAAAATTATCAATTCAGCTTCAACAGTAAGCATCTTCGAGGCAACCCTCTCCTCCTGTGTCACATGAATAATATTTTGTTTAGATTTTCTGCATATATTTTAATTCACTAATGGCATAAATGCGCAACGTAATTAAAATACCCGTGTAATGTTCCTGAAAGATCCTCACACCCACGCATGCCGTAGAGAAAAGGTTTTTAGATAATGCAAATAGTAATAATTATAAAATATATTTAGCTATAGTAGGACATTTCATGTATTGCTAAAATGTATGCACGACTACCTGGATGTTTGACTCTATGACAATAGGAAAAAAGTTGCCTTTTACCATCTTTGTGTTTCTTTTGCTGATAATGGCAAGAACGATGGGTCTCTCTACTATAACAAAGCTAAATGCATGCAGGGGCCGAACAATAGATCCTTTTGTACCTTAGTTGCTGAAGAGGCTTCAAAATCCGTTGAAGGTAGAAGGGGGAACGGGTGTCAGCGATGAAATTATTACATCGTATGATGAGGAACTCTCCAATAAAATGTCAGAAAGGCGATAAATTTAAAATAAGCGCGATTGGGAGCCCATGAGCTCACCAATAATATTTAAATATTTCAAATGCTCAGGGAAGCCGTGGACGCTGTGCTCTGAGCTTATAAGCCTTTCGCTGGTGCTACATCCCTCTAGTTTACACATTTCGCCTTTATTTGTAAATTTTGATAGATGACCTTCACTGAGTTGCCTTTCTTTTTTCTCAGCCCAGTTTCCTGATATCTACTTGTGTTCTCCTTTCTTCTTAGTGATGTCTTCAGCTACGAAATATCATTGATCCTGTAGTTTGATTTTGTTTTTTCATTAAATTCAATTGTCTTCAAGTATGTTCTGCGTTTGCGATTTGCTGTTTCAGTGAGTTTTATACCTTTTTGTCCACATGACTGCTTGCCTCGCTTCATCTTTTTCTAGTACTATGTCTACTTTTTCTAGGTTGTCATGCTCTATCTTCCATTTTTTTTTTTCTCCTCTCGCTGTTTTATTTTTTCTTTCAAGTCGTTGATTTATTTCTTTTCCTTTCTCGTTTTGTTTCCGTATTCATGGTGTAAGAAACTTACAATTGATGCCTCTAAAATGTGGCATTTTCTTGCCCATATCGTTTCCTTGCTCATCCAGTTTTCATTATCTCTGCTGAAGATGTATCTTTATTTATCATCGACGTCTGACATTTTATTTTTTTAGGTTTCATGCTCTTCTTTCAAGTGGTTGATTTTAATTTTCTGTCTCTTTTTTGTTTGTTTGTTTTTATTCGTATTCATAGAATTAGTAGTTTCCAATTGGTGGTCCTAAAATATGGCATTTTATTATGCGTAAACCTGATAGGTCGGTTCCTATTTATATTTATAATGTGCATGCAGAATTCTCTCGTGCAGTCAGATAATTTTAAGGGAAATCCGCAGACGTTTCAGTGCAAGATCTTACTTGCTCTATTTTTAATAAATTTCATGAAATGGAAAATGTTAAAGACAAAAAGCGAAGAAGATGGCCTATAATGTTCAGAAGAAGCCCTAGATAACATTCAATACCGCTTTTGGATATCCCCTGAAAATTTCTGCGTAAATTTCCTAATAAAACTGAATTTTGACTAATGCGCATGACGATAAATTAGATCTAAACTCTTTCTGTTTATCGTTGAAGCTTGGTTCCATTTATATGGAACGATAATTCACAGAACTGTCGATGCTGCACGAGGTGTATTCAAGTTATTATTTCTCCGATTTTTTTTTTTCTCACTAACTAATCACACGAAAAGTATGAAACTTGTGTCAATTCTCGGCGTAACCTCTCCTCAGCAGTAAACATTTTTCACAATGTCGAAGCCATGATTCCATGGCCGCTGTGAACGCTTCTGTAGGACTTTGTTTTGACCACTGGAAAATCTGAGTGAATATGAGTGCTTCCATTGAGCAGACTGGCGCTTCGCTTCAGGATTGAAAAACGGCATCCATGTCTTATCCATTGTCACAATCGATGAAAAGAACATCCCATTCCTACCGCCATCAAACGTTAACATTACCTGGCAACAAGCCACGCGCGCAGCCTTGTGGTCGCCTGTCAGCATTCGTGGCACCCACTTGAAGACACTTTTTTGCATTTTCAGGTTTTCATGTAGGATTGTGTGCACGGAAATGCCAACTTTGGAGACCATGTGTTTCACACTCTTTCGGGGATCCTCCACAACTACTTTCTCCACTAGCTCGTTCATGTCGTCAGACCTACTTGTGGGAGTACGAGATTGCCTTGGTTTGTAGTCACACGAAAGATCTGTCTTCATGGAACGCACATTAGACAGACCCATGTCACCATCACCGAATGTCTCACTCAACTGGCGATGAATTTCAATCGGAGTCAAACCACTTAAATGGAGAAAACAAATGATTACATGCTGTTCTTGTAATGAAAACGTCGCCACTTTGAAGTATCATAAACAGTACTCACTCTCGCCGCTGCCGCTAGAGTTCTGTATGCCAAGCAGTGCTGCCATCTCCGTCACGTATTTACAACGAGTACCAACGTATTTTAAAATAAACCGTATGCTTCTATCTGTTTTCAATCCTAAAGGAAAATATGGAGATATTATAATTTGAATGCACCTCGTATTTTATTAGATAAGCTCTCTAGTATTGCGAGTGGACACTTCTTGTCGGCCAACATAAGTTTCGCTGTCGATGAACTTACTCTGAACATATAAGTTTCACAGATAATCCTCGGTACTAATTTAGATCTGAACTACGTTGCAGAGAATTGGCAGACATCTAGCCTATAACCCATGATGATTAATCAAAGAGCATGATGTTGTGCTCAGTTAGAAGGTCAAGGTTCTTCATAACTATCTTATTTCCCGAATGTCTGTTTCCAAGCACCAACAATCAACATGCTATATCTTTGATGTTTTTATGACACTTAATGATTTCCAGATGTCTCACTGCTTCAGTTTTATAAAACACACTAAATCTGTTAATGTCTAGACATGATTTATGATAAGTGCTGCACTAAGAAATTCTTGGTGTAAATCATTCTTCAGAGAGCGTCTTAAGAATACGTAAATGTTCATAATTTGTACCAGATTTCTTAATTTGCAATCTATGTTTTATAAAGTCAACAATTAGGTTTCTCATTGGCAAACAATACTCTAATTGAAACGGGAGCTTTAGTGTGTTCTCATTACTGAAATTAATTGAGACATATTTAATGATAATAGACCAAGCTACAATGCACGGCTATTCACGATATCGAAATAGCTGGACTAAAATCAAATTACTACCCTAATTATTCTAATGAGTTTAATTAACGGGGTGTGGAGTATTGAAACCTGTGTTTGGCTACTGTATAACAAAGTTAATTGAAGGGAGGTTATGCATTTCCAGCCATCAGCAAGGCAAAACAGTTTTATTAATAAAAAAATTACGATTCTGACATAACAGTAATGTTATTTTACATTGCAATATAACGTAATATTTATTCCTGTTTTCCTCCGAATCAGATGCTCGGTGGAGCAACTGTACAAGAGTATGCATACATTACATAAAGAAAATAATATTTTGCTGTAATCTTTAACAACCAAATTTTCTCTTTCGGCAGCTAATCCATGATTACTGCTCATTTCATCCTCTTGGTTCTCATGTAAGTTTACGAAAATTTCCAAAATAATTTATAAAATGTCTACGTTATTTTGCGAATTTGAGATTTTCTGTAATCAACCTTTAAATTTAAATATTCCATTTCGTTTCTCTTTATTTTCTCATGCACTGCAGTATATCAAAATATATTTCACTCTCTTTCGTCCTTGATTTTCCTGTATAATTTTCAAATGAATAATCGTAATAAAGTGACATTGACACAAGTCAACGGTGACGATGTCATAGCAGGCGTTGAGAGTACTTTAGCATACATCATATACCTGATGAAATACGAAAGTATTCACTAACACATCGGGAACCACGACCTCAATTTCCTTATGAATGTTTTCTTGTATTTCGTGACTTGTAGCAACACAATTTTACTTTTAGTGTACACCTTAAGAAGAATTTGGTTATAAAGATCAGACAACCTTGAGAAAGAACGCAGTGCTCAAAGATGCAGATGTGTCTGATGGCAATATTCTGTTGAAAGTAGCCATGCGAGTTCATCGTCGTCTAATTCATTTATAAACTTACGGAAGTTTTCCATGTAGAACACAGACTTCCTCGTTATATGGAAAAAGATGTGGTTAATATACGGAGCCGTGGCAAGGCACACAAAACCCCAACTTGTTCATAACTAAGAGATGGTCGTGCAAGGTGTGAGAATTCTCGATTCCGCAAATTGACTTGGCAAGTAGCCTCAGCAATATTCCCTATGTTGCTTGATAAGGTGCTGAAACCAATGACAGTAACTAAACCTCTTCTGTATGTTGGGAGACTTAAAATCTTACACAGCAGTAACATTATATGCCTGCAGTTGATTTAAAGCATCCACGACATACTCCCATTTATTAATCACGCCATAAACATTACATAATGTTGGGGAGAAGCTGTATCCCTTCACTAGTCGCTATTTGTCCTAGATAATTACCCTAAATTCATTGCTACATGCTGATGAATTTGCGCTCACATTTGAAAATGAATTTGGTCTACAAAATGGGATAGGATATGATGTCATAATTTCGTTACTTTCAGAGAAAATGGATATAACTCATAAAAAGTTTATTTTTAGATAAGTCTCTTAGTACAAAGCTATTCGTTTTTAATATTATTGATCATATAAAAATGTCCATAGAAAATTGGCTCCGAGTTTAAGGAAAATGACAAATTAAACATTTATTCATAAATTAAACGAAAATGTACTTGCATGGATAGATGGTGATCGCCTCATGCAAATTAAATATCACATTTTCCACAGCAGCTTCCATATTCATTTTATCCCAACGATCATACTTTTGTTGAAATTAGGTTTGCTGTAAATTACACTTTCTGATATTTTTAAGAACAGTAAACTTACTGCTATTTATTGAGTATTTTTAGCAGCTAGAATCAATCTACAAAAGAAGACGAATATAATAATGAGATTTAAAAAGTTTTTCAGGATGTATTTGTTGATCCAAAATGCACCCTACCGCTGATCGAAAATGTTCTTTGCTACTACAGCAAACAATATTAAAAGTTCACTGCACATGATAGAGATGGCAGCATTTGTCATCTGCTGTGAATAACAATGCTTCTCATTAACGATATATCAATGACTTTAAGCTAACAATTAACAGATATTACGCTAAATATAAAGGTTTTTTAATAACTGAGTGAAAAACGCATCATTATATACCGTTCTGTGTTTGAAAATGTATAGATCATTTATGAATTGAGAAATTCATCAAAAACTCGGAGCAAACACACGAAGATCCCTTTCGATATGAAGCTTTCAAACTGCTGTTCCCAACCATAAGTAACCTCACAATAAGACGCAACACCTTTTTATCCAAATTATACCTTCCTATCCAACACAGGTTAAATTTGATAGCAAAGATTACAAAGTAAAAAGACAAATAGAGTCTCATCTTGGGCATGGGTGGCCGATGTCGTTAAGGACTCGTGAGAAGGAGGTCTGGGGTTCGAATCCCACCAAGGCTGTCCTCCCTGACACGTTTTTTCCAGATCTCCCTCAGTCCTCATAAATGGAAAATGCCGGGCAGGTACCCTGGAGGGTTTTCCTTCCTTATAAAAATCCTTTCCCAGTATATCATTTCATCCATGTATAACCAGTGTCCACCGCCTGTGGTGCCTCAGTAGTAAAAAGGGGGTTAAACACCATTCAAAAAAACAACTGCGATAGTTAGAAAGGTCAACAAGTAAGCAAGCAGACGCTAACCCCTCCACGGCACGGTAAACTAGTGGGGGGCTCTCTCATAGAAAAAACCTCCACTGTGGGTGAAAGCATCATTGATCGCACTGTACATGGTTATAAACAGCTCTGAAGTTTAGTTGTGTTTCAGATCCTTTTTCTGCTTAAATTTGTGAACAAGCGTTTAAAGAAGAGATGCACTAATTTTTGTTTTAATAAAACATTAATTCTGAAAGAGCAACGCCCGTAGAAACTAAAAATAAGCTATACAAACATTATGGCGATTCTCACCTTCGCTTAAAATTATGTGTAAATATTTTGGTGAGCTTAAATGTGAACGAAATAACACAAGACATTCTGTCGAGGTAACGATTCACGGAATGATTGAAAAGACTTACGACATTAAGCTGAAGACTGGAAGTGTGGGGAATTGCTCAAGTTGAGATCTTTCTGCAGTTCGAGTGTGTTAATATTTTTTACAATCATTTGCAAATGTAAAAGTTATCGACGAGGTGAATGCCGTGATTACTAACCTGAGTTGTCACTTCTGCGCAGAATTTGGAGCTGTTTAAACCGAATCCGTATTAATTTCAGAGACGGTATGTGACAATGGACGAAACTGAATTCAACACTAAACGCAGGAAACGAAGAAGCAATCGAAAAAGTGAATTACAACCGGAGAAAGCGCTCCGAAGAAGGCAAAACAATCCCCTCAGCAGGAAACGTCATCTCGACTGTGTTTGATTTTTTTTGGCTAAAGCTAAAGGCTAACTATAACGAGTGAATATGCTACTGGCGCAATTGAACGACATGATTAAGTAGAATCGATCTCATTTGGCGAAGAAAACTTCTGTTCCGCCATCTAACGCGCAGCGCTCAAGTCTAGTTTGTGAAATGAAAATTACTGTACTCAAGGTATGAAAGCCGTCCTCATTCCCCCTACTATTCTCCTATTTGGCTCCCTCGGACTATTCCTCCCCTCTTCCCCCAACACTAAGAAATGGCTATCAGAAAATAAAGGTACATCAAATAAAGAAGCTGTTGCCAAAACAAATGCGTATTTTGCAGAGCTGAAGCAATCACCTTTTTCGGATAGGATAAACAAATTAAAAAATCACTGTAATATGTGTATAGATTTGAAGGAACATTGTGTATTTTTTATTGGTTTATTTATCGGCGCTCTTTAACATCTCAGGTCATCAGCGTCCCATTCAACTCGGGGCGTGAAACGGCCGACAAATTTTGCTCAGAGGCCTCTTCTTTCACGCTTGAGGTTCTTTTTCATGCCGTAAATGTACGACACGGAACCCACGGCACTTCCCTTCCGAAGGAAGCCATACTTAGGATTTTTCCGCCCGAAAAAAATCCATCGGTCCTGGTCGGGTTCGAACCCGCGATATTGGGTTTAGGAGGCAAGTATGGTAACCACTACACCACCAGGACCGACGGAACATTGTGTAGAGAAATAAAACAACCCTTTTTTCAAAAAACTAATTTCTTTAGATTTTTGCTCGGACTTATCCAACAGCCTTCGCATCAAAGCTGATTATATAAAATATTACCAAAACAGGGTAAAAGTGATTAAATAAAATGTTATATTAATCTATCATTGTGCTTATAAGACAGTGCAGTTTATTTTTCTCACAATTATTGCAATTTTAGGTGAATTCAGATTGGTAAACATAAGTTTTCTAGTCATCATATGTGTGCAACTCTCAACAGCAATATCAATATTTTCGTTACCGCCACCACTGCAGCCACTACAGCAATGCCAGCCGCTATCACCATTATTATCATATTTAACAATGCCAGCAGCAACACGGTAGTCGAACATATTGTCCCCTTTTGTCCGTAATGAAACTATTGTGCACTATCTTACCTTCGCTCCATTGTTTCTGCATTCTAAAGAGCGTTAAGTTTGGCAGAAATCTTCTACGGTGTTCAAAGTATGTGTTGTTGAAAAAGTTTGCTGAATACAAAATGTATCGCAAATTTACGTTCTCATGGTATGTAGGCCCAAATAGTTTGAATATTCCTTTTTCAATAATAATGATGATGATGATAATAATAATAATAATAATAATAATAATAATAATAATAATAATACATTTATTTTATAACTAGAGTGAAAATATACTCTCTTGGCGCTAATGCATCTAGGACATGTAGAAATGTCTCTTTAATTTTAATTCTCCTCCGTATGGGCTTGTCACTATTTAATTCGGTACTACATATATAAATAATCCATATATTTCTCCTTCATTAGTGCTCAATAAAGGGCACACTTGTGCGGTGGGGAATAATATTATTCCTATACTACACCTTGGAGAGCTGTTTTGCAACGGGGAATAGTAATTAGGTTGGATCGATTAAGAAGATGAGGGGGTGATAAAATGATAGGTATTTATATTGGAAATGGATTATTATCTGATTTACTAATTTTTTATCTTATCCGGGAACTTTTAGGTAGGTTGGTTTTAGGTGAGTACAGTGGATGCGAAAGTCTTGCCTATGCTCCTCACTCCTCTGGTCCGCGCGCTGGTTCTTAGGTAAAATTGGATTGTGATGTCTGGGTCCCCTTCTTCTCCGGCTATTTGACACTCATAACTAATGGAATTTTGGAGTATAAAACACTTCACGGTTATAGGAATTGAAATGGTTCTATCACGTTAAGGGAGACAAAACGTATCTGGTCCTTTCCAGAGATTTTATTGGTGGAGAATATGTACACTTAGGAAATATAGCATTTTATTAGAAGTGTGTGTAAGGAACCTCGACAGTATACGGCATGGATTTCGATGAACGGTTTGTTACGATCCAGAACTCGCTCACTAGGGGAAAATAAACCAGAGTTCAACCTTCACTTTAGCACAATCCACGCTGAATGACGTTACGTCAATGTACTTTTCCACTTCTTAATCTCGCGTACGTAACTTTTGTTTTACGTACTTCGGTTTCGCTGAGATTCGTAATCACGTACATACTTCTAGGCACAGCACGTTTTATACCAGTTACTTCTCCCTATACCCTCGGTTTCATTTGCAATAGACTCAAAACTTACGACGCACCTATATTAAATTCTAACTTGAACTTTCATTACTCCGGTTTCTAATGCTTTTTGTATGTTGCCTACTACTACACTGTTGATTGCTAACTGCTCTAGAACACTCTGTCCGCAATTCGACTATATTCGATAGTCCGTCGGTCCGTATGACGCTTGTTGGGCCTTAATTCTAGTTAATGTAATATTTTAATTTCTCTACTGTCCCGTTCATTGACTGCTCATTACAATTTATGTTGACAAACTTTCTGATTGGTTAATCCTTTCGCGCCCCTCCTGGCTTGGAGCGGGGGTGTTACAACCTATACTCTGACCTTCAAAATACAATATTTGCGGATTCTTGAGTGAAAAGGTGTACCATAATTGTTTTTCTTTCCTTTTTAAAAAGAAGTTGCATGTTATTTTTCCTAAAGGTGCAACAATCAAGCTTCTCTAATTTGATTTACACAAAAGACTTAACGGTAACTTGCTTCAGGGTCACCATGGTTATTGCGAGAAGGGACCTGAGCGGTTTATGGCTTAGGAGGCTTCCTATGCAACCTTACTTCCGCCCTTCTCGTGTAACAATAATTAAACTATTGCCATACTCACGGCGATGTGATTTTGGAGAGCTACTTCTCTTTTACTTATAATTCAAATGTTATGTCTTATAATTTTGACATTAGATTAATTTCATTATAACCATTGTGACTACCTGGGTGTTTTTACGTGGAGTGGGAACGTACTGCTTCTCTTGCTATTGTTGTGAAAGTCCTCGTCTTCCTGCCCAATAGAGAAACAAAAATAGTATATGGCAGCATTTATAAAAAATGTCGACTCTCATTTTGAAATGTTTGCTCAGACTTCCTTCTGGATATTTCTTATATCTGTTGAATGTATGACAAAATCATCTAATGTGTCATTTTTTGCACACAAAAGTCTTAAATAGCACTACGGTACAAAACATTTCACTTGTATTTACGAGGTGTGCTTGCTCCGTGCAGAGTATCACATGCCCAACCAAGATGCTCTGTTGTGTAAGAAATGCGAATTAATATGATAAACATATAAGAAAATAAATCATTTTAAAAGCTGTGAACTATTAACAAAATAAATTGGGAAATTACTTCAAGAACTGCAGAATGTCACCAAATTCTCTTGATTATCATGTGAGTGGAACCGTCGAGTTAAGGAGAAACATTATGAAGTTGAAAAAGTGCGTTTGGACCCCGGGTAAAATAAGCGTCATAAATAAACCATTATTTAAAATAGTTACAACTTTTCCGCCACCTAATCATATAAAGTTAGGATTAACTGAATGAAGTCTTTAGACAGAGATGGTGGGAGTTGGCAAAATGAAAAAGAAAAATTTGCAATATTAAGTGGAGCTCGGTACGTTTATTTGCCCAAAAATTTGGGAACTAATAAAAGACAGTGATTTTGAATATTTGTTAATCAACAATAAGAAACAATCCTGGGTAAAGTTATGACTGCATTCTGGAATTTTCTGTGGAATGTAAGGATTGAAAGCTCTAAAAAAATAACTAAAGACTTGTTAATGTGGTATACATAACTTTCGGGTATATAATGTTATTGAAACTACATTTTCTACATTCCCACTAGGATTTCTTTCAATGTGAACGTGTGATGAACGATTTCATCAGGACAATGCTGTAATGGAAAAATGATACAGAGAGAAAATGGTCAAGTATGTTGTTGGCAACAAATGAAAAATATTTCTGACGTGTTTGAGAAATGAATACCTTTCAGGAAAAAATATCTTAAAAATGTAAATAAATTCAAGCTCTTTAATTTTTTTTAACATAACTGAAAAAATTAGCATTGTAGGTAATTCTATCTCAATTTTTATTAGTATTCACTTAGGTTTTATGCTAATTAATGTATTTTGTCAGACTAGATTTAAGGAAGTGTTTAAATTATGCACATTTTGAATTCTATGGGATATTTAAAACCTAATTTTCAAAAAAAAAAATGAGCATGATAGGAAATTTTGGATTTAGGTCTGAATTCTGCTAGGCTAATCATACAAAGTCACCTTTTTCATTCAAACACAAAACAAAACTTTAAATTTTGTTTTTTGTGTACCTTCTATGCAACTGTTTGTGCATGAAAATATTTTTCCTTGTTATCAACTTTTTTTTCCATACGCTCTAACGAATCATTTGAATGGGTTGAAATATGAAATGGAAATTAACTTAGAATGGCATCTAACTGCAAATTTCTTTGCTGCATCGCTGGTGACAGAGTCCTAACGAGTGATTCAAGTATATTTGTTGCTGCCTAATTATCTGGAAGAACACTCCCTTCCAAAAATATTCTCAAGTGAAATACTCATATATTATATTTATAAGAGTATAATGGTATGAACCAATTTCTTTCGAAGAAAATGTAGCAACAATAGTTGTTATTAACACTTTAATTATAGCCTGCAATGCCGATTGATTTTACTTCTTATTGTCACGACCCGAAGAAGAGAGTGATGAAAATAAAACAAATATTAATGCAAAAATACATCACTGATAATAAACGTAGCAATGTCTATGTTGAGCTATTGGATCAGGTTATACTATCAAAATAAAATAAAATAAATAAAAATAAAATAAATTTAAATTATTTAAATTTAAATAAATTTACCTAAACTACATTAAAGTAGTTTAAATGTGCATTTAATTTGTGTTTCTAATCCCTTTAGAAATAAATAAATAAAGATTGGGTTAAAGTGTGCTTCGTGTATTTTATTGTATGTTGTTGGGGGGTCTTAATTGAATGTCTGAGTGTAAGATGAGAGAGGAAAGTTCAATAAATTTTAAGGGACATCATTGTTATTTTTTGGAGTTATAACAGATGTGTTTATTATAATGCAAAATATGTAATACAAATGTAAGGAGCATTTAGAGCCTATACAGAATTAAGTAGCTCATATATGACATTCTACCATGTTTTGCGAAGTCCAAGTTGTTACCTGTACACTACCGGGATGGCTTTTCAGGTGCAGTAGGTACAGCTCAGCTGCACCAATGTTTTATCCAGCATATATTTATGATTTTCAGTTTTTAATTCAAATTAAAATTGTTTTGAATGCTGACATGAATATAATTGTGCGTTGCTTTGCCATGATTCTTACAGCCGTATCCTCTGGTAAAGCCCAATTCTGTCAGAACGAATGTGGCTGCACTTGAGACCTGTTTTATAGCGGTTGCCATTTCAACGGACACACTTGCTTTATGCTCCGAGATAGTAAGTACAGCCCAAACTGAGAATTGGTCAGCGCTCAGTATCTATGGCAGAGAGGAAGGTGTGTCTTTGATTAACGTCCCGTTTCCGTAGCAACTCTGAAGGATGCGCGAGCCAGCGAGCTTTGCCTGACTTGCTAAATATAATTTTTGAGATCTCGTTTAGCTATAGAAACTTTTCAGTTTTTACTTCCTGGTATAGTGATTTAGCTACTTGTTTTTAGTCTGTATCTACAAAAATCAAACTTTTTGGGTTCGCGCATTAGTTTACTTGTTATTGCATTTAGCTCGAGCTATTAGTGTGGTACAATGTTTGTAGCTTTGGCTTTAAGGTTCATGATTGTATTTATATAAAATGGAGTATAAACAGTGAAGTACGTCAATGTACTTTTTAAATTTTCATTTTCTTACTATACGTATGCTGATTTATATTTTATGTTGAAATATAACAGCTTTTGTTTTACAATAATACTGGATATAATTGTGTATATCAGTATATTTTTATACTCAAATTGTTTAGTAGAAAATATTATTTTCAAATTAAACTCCTTATATGGAGGGAGGACTGCACCAAGTTTGTCACGAACACCGACTGGTACTCTTAACATTGCTCAGAAGAGGAAAAGGGCAAAGATTGCTGCCTGTAATATATCCGTAACACATGAACTTAGGTCACGAAGCTATATCGCCGGTTTCATTGGTTTAAAATGGTATTATCTCATCACTTGCGCCTTATGTTCCCCAAGCGCCGATTTCGGGAAGAGTAAAACTTGCGCTACATTAGGTAAATAACGGGACGGCGCTTTTATGACGCGAATAAAAATTGCTGGCATGAATATTAATTTCTAGGCAAGGAAATGCTTTTAGTACCTAGAAGGTTCTATTCCCAAGAGTGTGTATTAAGACTTAACCTCCAGTGTTGCCAACGGAAGAGGGCAAACTAAGAGGACACTATGGATTTAAGCAAAGACGACTTGGCCAGCTCTGCTGCGGCTTTTCCAAAATTTATGTTACAGTGTTGAACTTTGGAGTACTCCCTTGCATACAGCCACCTCCTTGAAGGTGTAAATCGTTCCCTTAAGGCACACCCTCCAACTAATTCCCAAAGTTTTCCGTTTTCCACTTAAAACGTGAAGACTAACGCAAGAATAGACGTTTAGCGTGACTCTTCACCTTGGTTAAGTTTAATCATTAGCGCTACTTCTAATATACTTACTATCTCATCAAGTATACTAAAAGTAATATCTTTCAATGAGCTAGCTTTATTTTCATTATGCGCCGCTTTCACGTCATATCGTTTACAATTAGATTATATCTATTTGAACAACGTTACAGAATACTACTAGCAGCAACATTTATTTAACAACGATTAGCGTCCAATGAAAGTAAGTACGTCTATATTGGTGAAAATAAATATAAGTAGCGGTTATAGATAGACATTTATACACGGTGTCCCAGAATCGTCGGTCATTTTTTCAAGTTACATTCTCATGTATGCAACTATAATGATTGCATCTTTTGTGAGCTCAAGAATTAGACGTTATCAAGGTATGTTTCTTTCCATCAATTTTTTCTGTAATATTTTCCTTACCTTATCTAATATTCAGTTGACGCGTTGTCGTTAATACATGCTCGTTTCCTCCTCTACTTGTGTGCCTACGTTAAATATAATTTCTTTTAGTGGTTAGTGGTTCTGATCTGCTGAAGTTATTGTTAGTGCACATGGGTAATGTTTTTATGCGATGGTATTGGGTGGAACAAAGAAACGCTCATATTAGGTATGTGCAACACATTCTCAGTACTCAGGCATTGACGGTTGTTAAATCAGCTGCTGCTTTTACAGTGTACTGTGGGTTGCCTATTCCTAAAAATTATACGGCGTGTATGTTAATGTATAAGTACAGAGCGTTCCTTATATATGCGTGCTCCGCGCACGGTCTATTACACAGGGGGTTTTTCGTTCTAAAATCCCAGCGTTACTTACTCGAGAGTGATAGTAACGTGCACTATAATGACTAATAATCTTGTTATAAGTGGTGTTGAAAGTGCTGTCCATCTGCATTCAAGCATTCCTGGCATCTTCGAATGAAATTTTCATTCACACGCACTCCTGTTTAGCGTTTAGCGATGTCGTTGTCCTAAACTTATTAACCAGACATCTAACAGTTCTCTGCCTGGAACTGGAACATCTGGATATTTCTCCTGCAATTCTCTAAACACCTGTCTACATGATTCGGTTTTTGTGCATGTATCGTACATAAAAATTCTTTGTTCAAGCGTTAAATTTTCGGTAGGTATTTCAGTGGACCAATAATACAATCCAATGTGATTCACACACAACACAGATGTCTTGAATAACATTTCAATTTTGAGATGCACAATGAACAAACTCTAGTCTTTACAGCTCGAACAGAAGGCAGCAACTGACACAGTATAACACAGGTGATAAATGCAGCCTTGAGGTACTGTAGTGCAAGCGAGTTACGCATATAAGCGATCAGGCCCGGCTGTAAATAGAACGCATGCCATATTTTCAGACTCAACTTATGCTTAGAAGATACCTTGTGTTTGTTTATAAACTCACTGAAAAATTCGTTGAGATCATACCTCCAAGACAAGACTTTTACGCACTGCAGTGTTTCCTGCCTCTCCCCCTAATAGCTTCAGTTTGAAGTCATGCAACACGCACACAATTAATGTCTGAAGTAGGTATGATCCTTACTAAAAATTTAAATTCAATTTTACGCAAGATATTTCTGAATTAATTTTCTTTTAGATAATACGAGGGTCAATAAAAAAGAATGAAAATGAAGATATTTTGTGCCGCTCAGCGGGTACGCGGTAACGGATGAAACTTTCGTGAGAACAGTCCTCGTGAGATATGAAAGTGCGTCTAAGCAACAAGATTCTGAGAGCACATCGCAAACAAAATGCGCAACACCATCGCTGCGACTTGAATGCAGTAGAATTGTTAAGCGCACAAATAAAGCATGATGTTCCAAAGCATAATATAACATTTAAAAACAAGGACCTCTGTGTAAAGACTCTGGGTAAAGTAACTGAAGAAAATTTGGGAAAATGCATGTAAATATGTGAACGTAGTTAATCAACTTTTTAATACACGGGGGGGGGGGTTATTAGATTTAATATGTAATCAGTTTATAAAAAAATTAAATGGCTCAGGTGATGTTAAAAACCAAGACCAGGCTCTTTTGGAAATACTCAGCGGTGGTGGGAAAGGAAACTGCCACTGATGGCGTGTTCTCAATGGAAGAAGCTTGCTTTACAATGAGGGATGGCTGGACTAGAACGAGATAATATGCATCTTTTTCTCTTTCTAAAAAGTCGACCCTGCTGATCTAATTGTAACCATACTTGTCTTCTAAACCCAAGATCAGGGTTCGAATCCCGCCAGAACCGTCCTCCCTGACAGGTTTTTGCAGGTTTTCCTCCGTCCTCATAAACGATAAATGCCGGGGAGGTGCCGTAAACTTAGGCCTGGAACGTTTCCTTAAAAAAAGTCTTTCCTAATACATCATTTCATTTCATGTATCACCAGTGTCCACCGCCTGCGGTGCCTCAGTAGTAAAAACGGGCGTTAAACACTATTTTAAGAAAAGCTAAGTACCAATGCCAACGCCCTCTACAAGAGCGCTCTTGTAGTTTGATATGACTGCTCAAAGATGGCGCTGGTGCTTATCCCAAAGTTATGTCTGCATGAGTGAGAGCACCGTAACTTTTCAGTTTGTACATATAAGTTACAATGCACAGCAATAAAGTTTTACATATGCTATTAGTTAAAGTTAAACAATACTCTCTGATATGTGAAAGTTGGTAGAGAAGTGTGTATTTATTGTTGCTGTGTATCTTAATTGAAATCTTAATGAAATGGAATACATTTTTATTACTGGGTTCACTGTTGCTGTATTTACAGTGCTTTATAATAAAAACGATTAAAATTTTATACAACATTTCAATAACACTATAAAATATAGAATGTTAGACAGTACAACTAGCATACACATATAGGAAGATTATACGAATAAGGTTTTCCGTTATGTTTTGGGCACGGGTTAGCGGCATATGTGGATACTTTACCACTTCTCGTCTCTTGAGCTTAAAACTGACATATTTACAAAGTTCTATCAGTAGGAAGAGAAAAAAAAACACGGGAGACCATAGACATTGTTTCAATACAGAGATGTCGAAACGGAAAAGACAATAAAGGTCTTAAATACAGTCGTCATCAATGCACACTATAGATTCCATGAGATGATCATAAACGCTTATGATAAGAAACATCATTGGCCTTTTTGTTGTTTCCAAATAGAAGTTATGGCAAGGTAATGAAGAAAGGTGTAATTTTTCAAAGAAAAAGACGTACATTTAACAGGAAACACACAAACGAAGACTATTGTTAAGTTAGGAGACATATTAATAAATTTCCATTAGCAGAAAACGAATTACAAGGAATGTCCAACTTGTAATCTGAGCAGGAACAGACTGTATAAGGCTTTCCCTTTGTAGAATCCCGAGAGTCAAGGTATGTGTAAATTCTACTGGAAAATGCTCATCCAAGAGCTTCTTCACTTGTATTTTCGTAAACCACGAGCCGGCACATGTTGGAAATATGTGATTGACTAGATTTAGAAGCAAAAGGAAACTTAGAACTACTGAAAAGCTAAGGAATAACCCCAGCATAACACAGTAAAATTCGATAAAAGCTTTGAATGATGAAAACTCGTGCCATTTTACCAGCACTGCCAAAAAGTGATTCATGCACTCTTTATATAAATCTTCAACCGGACATGTGTCTATCATTCGTAACACATAGAGGCTACAATTTGTATTTGGAATGAGTCAGAAGGTGACAAGGGACAAATTAAATTGTATCATGCTTGTTTACAGTCTTAAATAGAATCCCTAGCAACTCTGAATGTGAGCGTCAACACTTGAATGCAAAATAAAACGTTAGTCATATAATTGATCAAATATGTTGATCATAAGTATCTCATTTTTTCTGCCATGCAATAGAACTTGATTGCAGTCAATAAAAAGAGAGAGGACAGTCAAATACTTTTTCCAGAAATTTTGCAGCAGAAAACTTTAACACAACCAGCAACTGATCAGGCCATAGCCCCTGGAAAGACGGACACTTATTGGTGTTGAAGAGCGGATTCTCAAGAAAGAAAAATTTATTCGTGATTTTCAGGGAATTGAAACAAGAAAGTTGAAAACATTGAGAGACTGGGTATTCATAGAGAACAGAAGTAATACACGATACAATACATACCCCAAGAACAGATCACTTTTATGTTGTAGATATTTGTATTTAAAAATGTTGTAGTGAAGATTTTGTTCATTTTAAACTTTTATTTCATACTTTATTTTAATTCCATTTCATTTCATTTTCAATTTATATAATAAATAGATGGAATAGCACGTTAGCTTAACTCTTTTTCAAATTTTTATTTCTTACTAAGTGGCATGTGCTCACAACTTGCAAAACCAAAGCTGAGTAACAAAAAAAATGTCTGATTCTGTAGTTTCAAGCATTGAAGTGCTTTTTGTATTCAAGAATAATAATTAAAGAATTTTAAGCAAAATTTTAAAATAATAATTTTTGTACTTTGCGCCGTCTTGAATTTTTATTTTATGTGCTCGACCTGTTACGCTAACGGTGTTCACCACTAAACTGCGCCTTAAATTTCTGGGCCAAAAATCCTTGGGTATGAAAAGATTTTTAAATTAAAATATTCAAGCGAAGAAGGATCTTTTCACACTCAGCTTCTCCTCTTATTTTCACAACACAGGCACTTAAGTAATTAAATGTTATTAATTACAAATTGACATTTAATGGGCATTTTCCTCAAGTGTAAGTATGAGATCTGATTTTAGCTGAGTTTGGTGATTTTTTTCCTTCCATATGTCATTAGTAATCCAACTATTTATTGAATTCCTCATTTGATTATTAAAATCCTTTAAAATAATTTAATGTTTAAATAAGTATCACACATTTTCACAGAAAGTTGCATTGAATGATTGGCATCGGCAAAGGTAGTAAAATTGGGATCCCCTATACGTTAGTGTGCCATATGTAGTGATATTTTGAGATGAGAGTTGGTACCATGCTGTGATGACAATGTATGACATGATAATTGGTAAGAATTCGAATTACTTCTCGATTTTTAAGTTGGCCCGAAGGCGAGAATTAAAGTGCAGTATCTATCTCCTTTCCCACTGCACTTTAGGGAAATAACTGCGTCGTCTTCCTGATTCCCGGTAGATTCTGTTGTTTTGTTAGCTGAATATTTCCAGATTTATTTATGAGGTAAAAGGATTGAAGATGAACTTAATTAAAAATCACATCGGTTGCTGAGGTTTATTGTTGTCCTCGAAAAGTACAATTATTGGAATGAGAGATTGTTGGAATGTAACAATAAGTAGAGCACATGCTTATGTATGTATCTCTCCTCTAGCAAAAACGGATAGTTAAGACGATGTTTCTAAGTCTTTGAATAGTATAACAATATTTAGTTTTAGTTTAACTTTTTTACTCCCGCGTATTTATTCCCTAATACTTTCATGCAGTTTCTAGACGCGTTATATTTCCATCTAATTATACTCGCGTTCTAATTTAAATGAGGTAATTGTGTATGCGAACTGGACTCGAACTAGCGTCCTCCAATAACCGATGATAAATCGCTTATTACTGCTTCTCACGCAGAGTTTTTATTCAGTGTGTTAAATTCGTTAATCTAGCATTGATGTTTGGGAACGGTTGCCTGCACCCCAAAATTTTAAATCGCTCTAGTAGCATTAATATATGCAACAAAACTCCTTATGTGCCCTTTAAATAGAACAAGAAAAATAGTTTCTGAAAATCAGGAAAACCGGGCCATTAGTAGCAGGGGTTACTCAAGATTTAAAAATCGCTATAGCGGCGCCAATATTTGTTTCTTTACAACAAAATTCGGTATATACCATTTAAGTAAACAAAAAATACTTTATGAAAATTAGGGAAAATGGATTGTAAGGAGTAAAGGTATACTTGAATACGATATTTTAAAATGTATTCTTGCGTTTAATTTTCTCTATATTGTTTTAAAATAAAATAAAAAGTTCATTCAACACATAAACTGTATTTGTAATGTAGCATATGTTTTATATTTAATAAAAGTACTGTCCTGAAGATGGCAGGTGTGAAATATTAATCTAATAAGTATTGGAGAATTATATTGTCACATGTACGGCCGAAGGATGCATTAATTTAGTAAATAGTCAACTTATTGTGAGAACATTTCATTTTATTTGCTTGAATATTCTACACTTTTACATAGCTTAGTTGAATCAGAAGGGGCTAAATTTAAATCCATTTTGTTTACACTTCCGCTGGAGACTATTTTCTCTTGACGCAATCGTCCGCTTATCAACAAAAAGAATCATGTTGAGCTCAGGTTCTTCCTACAACTACGCACTCCTTTTCCATTGATCACTAATTCAAATCTAGGGCGTTGGTGTACCATAATTGATGAATAGTATAACATAACTTAAAGACCCTACTAGACGGTTGTGAAACTATATTAGGAGATAGCAGAGCCTTAAGACTTTGCTCTTTACTCTTCGCCTGTGCTATCCTGCCTTGCTGTTGGCAGCCCTGCACTCTCGGTTATCCGTAGCATTATCCCTAAGGTGAGGGCCCTGTCGGTCTCAATGTGCTGACTTTTAACTACTAAATCACTATGTGCTAACGTAAGCCTTCAACAATCCAGAAGACCTTAATGTGTACACTTTATAACTCATATACAATAAAGAAGTAGCAATAACAGTAACACCTTTAATTATACCAGTGAGTGCTCCTACCGCCTTGCTCCCCCAGCTCACATCTTAAGTGTAACAATATTTGTATGTAAGAGCGCTCTTTAATAATATTCAGAAAACGTTTGTGCTTTATATTTTAAATACAATAACATTTAAATTCAATTTCAAAGCCAATTAAATAGATTGACTTTGCTGATCCTGTATATTTGCTTAATTTATCGAACTTGTTTTTAATTAGTAACATGTTATTATTTTATTGAAACATATGAAACAAAAATCTTAAATACAGAATGTAACAGGAAACGTTTTGTTATTTTTCTCTATTTAAGTGAATGTAAAGATATCAATGGGTACATTCATAAACATAGTTACACTTAAAAATGTTTAAAAATACCCACACCTATAGCTTTGTGTATCGGTGGTCATATATTTCATTTAATCAATAGTATAACATTAATTCTTTTTTTTTAATCTCAATTATAATATAAATTGTATTTTCTCTTTTGTAATACTCATAGATTGCAAGAATTCTAATTTTGTTCCCCTGATATCACATAGTAATGCCATAACTTACTTCATTTCATTAATGAACAATGCCTAATTTGAATTTTATATTATACATACGTTCTTGCAATGTTTGCATGTTTTCCTTAGGTGGGGCACTCACTAAGTTCTTTAAGCAGTCTCATAACAAAATACAAAGGTTTAAGGTGAGGTATTGTGCCAAATACTGTGCCTCCTTAATAAATTCAATGCCCACTAAAAGCTCGTGCTAACTCTTGTCGCAAGACATGTAGAAAATGGAGTAGTGTTCCATTGTACACGAACGCCCACACCTATCGTATGTTGATGCCTATAACTGGTTGACTGGTATATTATCCAGTAATCAGTTAGTGCACGGCAGAGGTTGTCAGAACCAATAAGAAAAGGGCAATGAGCGGAAAAGGAAAAATAGCCCACATGAAATGACTAGTTTTGACCTACTTTTACACTTCCGGTCCCCCCCCCTCCCCTGTGAGAGATGTGCAAGGTGAGACAGTACAGTTCCGCCTGCTAGAAAATACAGGTGACATGCGACGAATAATATGCTGCTACGAAATTATGCTTACAAATCTTCAGTTCAAGACTACGCAATGTACAGGAGATCAATGGAGAGTTTGTTCTTCGCTATAGCACAGCTCGAATATGGTTAAATGTTTTAAAGAAGGAAGGCTATCAATTTCAAAGGGGTCTCGACGCTTAAGTTTGTGCTCTAACGAAATAAAATTAACATCGCTAGTCATTGTGAGAGCGTTTAATTGCAGTAAGTCTGCCCAAAGATAATCGCTGCTGATGACTATTACTGGCTGATGGCTGTATTATTAAAGCATCATCACTAAAACCACAAAAGTGATTGCTTGCGCTGGAAAAGTATGGTCATCTCTTTTTTAAACATTCAAGGAATGGTTTACCAGTATGTCGTACCTGATACACAACTGTAAGTGGACAATAATACATAGGTGATTTGAAAACTCTATAAGACCATATCACACATCCATGCAACAAGCTGGGATAATGCACGGCCGCACAGCGCAAATGTTATTGCTGAATATCTCACACATCTACGTGAAATGTACTCCTCATCCTCCTATTGCCCTTGTGACTTTTTCCTTTTCTCTAAATTGAAGAAACATCTTGTGGGGGGGGGGGCATTTTTCATCATCAGAAGCAGCGATGAAGATTGCAAAGGCGATTCTGAAGGACCAATCAAAAATGGGTAACAGCATGTCTTTAAAACTGGCAGAAACCCCGGGAAAGTGTATGGCATCCAATGGGGAGTACTTTGAGGAAAAATCATTAAAATTATGAGGGTGAGTAAAGGTATACTCTCAAATAAAAAGCGTGATCACTCTTTATTAAACATATATCTGAATTTAAATGTCTCATATAATAATGTCAATGTTACATAAAACTGATATTTTCAGCACATAGTCATTAAGGACATAGTTTAATAAATGGGTTAACATTGCCTAAAATTATCAGATTAACCCTCATTATTCTATCACAATTAACGGTCTATAATTTTATTTTATTTTCATTTCTTTTAATTCTATCATACTTCAATTCTTTGTTCTCTAAACACAGGAAACAAACTTAGACATTATTATAAAAATAGAAAAATTGCTTTGGCGTAATGTATAGCGAGTGCCAAAAAATGTACACACACTTCAAGCAAAGAAAAAAGCTGTGTTAACATAACAAAACTGAATTCACACAAACAGAAAATGATGAGTACTAATCATCTTAGACTTTTACAGTTACAACAGTTGCTCAAAATGCGCACCATAGGCGTTGATACCTCTGAGTACGTTGAACTACTGATTGAGCAACGTTTGCGAAAGTGTCCTCAGTGATTGCAACACATGCCGTTTCCGGTTCATCTTCATTTAATGCATGCAAAAGTCTTGGGATAAAAACTTTCAACTTTGTTGTTTCACAATACGACGTACGCTGGTTCTGCTAATCCCAGTCTCACGTGCACAGTGCACTTTGTACATTTCTGCGGTGAGTGCTCAAAACGTTCCAAAACCATAGACGAGGACGCGGGGCTTGTTTTTGTGCGAGTCCCCCAGATCTGGCCTTGTGAACATCGCATACGGTACCATGAGCCACAAATTTGTCTCATATGCGTGCAATTATTACTCCCGTTGGTGGTTCTGTTCTGTACACGCCTCCATTGCGTTTGAACTTCAAATTCTCGGTTTTCCAATACCGCTTCAAAATCGCTTTGCGTTGTTCAAACGATAATATGGCTCCGTTTTGTTATAGCAACGCTAACATAACGTAATGTGAGTCACATCTGTTTACAGGACATCCTACGATAAACTTGGCTTCATTTGTTCATTGTTGATAATATCATAATATATGTGAGGCACACCTGTTTATAGAATATCATATTACACATTACTGTTGATTTTCGGTTCAACTTTGAAATATATTAAATAGAATTTATTTGAAAATGTGCATACATTTTTGACACCCTCGATATCGTTCAAACAGAACATACCCATTCACAAAAGCAAAGTAAGGCATCTGGGTTATAACGTGAAAATGAGGAGGGGGAGTAGGAAAAGGAGATGGGGGGATGATAGGAGTATGAGAAAAGGGAAAAAAGAAGAAGAAATGGAGAAGCAGAAGAAGGGCAAAGAGCCAGCCATTCTCTCGGAATATGGAATCTAGTTAAGCAGTGATAGGCAAAAAATGAATTTTTTCCTAACATTTTAATTACCATTGCTATGCATTTTTTATTTCTTCAGACAACGCACACAAGAAAGGCACCAACTATTCTTATTTTGGTGTAGAATTTCATTCAAAGTTATTGTGCTGTTAGCAATCTCTAAAAAAATTCCTTTAAAGGCTTGAGAATCCACCAAATTAATTGGAAAAGCTTGTAATTGATTATTGATTATATACCTTTGTTTGTATGAATTTATTTATTTTGAAATGGTTTTAATTGAACTTATCGTTATAAAACTAAGAATAACGATGCCACTTTTGAACATTTTTCCAGACAGAAATTAAATGTTTGCTTTTAATACAATCTATAACTAACATGATAAAACAACCTTTAAAATTCAACACATGGGAAATGTGTGAATGTTATGACCACCATACTGTGATAAAATAATGCCGAGCACTAGTTACAAACTTTGTTCTCTCACGCTGTTTAACAACTCTGCTATCAAACGTGTTTTACATAATGCTGGAATTGTTCCTTTTCTCGCAGTAGCAGATGAGAAAACACGTATACGTATAGAGGATACTGGAATTATTGCCTTTACCTGTCTTAACAGGCAGTTATTGGGAAACCCCGCTTTGATTGATGTAATATAACATTTCTGGTTTTTTATATATATACTCGTTTTCCTTTTAATTCCAAAATGTTGCACTTACTGTGCTAATTTCGCCTATGATTTTGGTGGCGAACGTTTCCAAGATAAGGATAAATTTTATCTAGTTTTTTTCCTATGTTTAAACGGTACGTTTTCGTCTGTATCTTTGGTTTTTTTTTTTTTTTTTCTTCACCCAACAAATATATTCAAATTATTCACTGTATCAGAATTGCAATTTTGGAAGGAGGTCAGGAAAGGTCTGAGTAAATTTTTCAGGCACACGAAGAGCTAATGCGTACGAGGGTAGGTCCATAAGTTTCCCGCCTCCCCGATAAGGGTTATCGTCTTCACAAAATCCTTATCTCGTGTCATACCTTATCTATTAAGTAAATAATTGCTGCTGTAACCTCCGCTCCGCTGTGTTCACTTGTTCAGATACATTTTGCATAAAGAACGCTATGTGTAGAATATCGTGACATGTTCAAAAGGGAGTTTCGAGATATTATTAAGCTCTTCACAAAAGAAGAACTTACTCCAAATGAAATTAAACAGCGATTGGACGGTGTATACAGGGAGGCATCTCTCCAATATTCTACCGTAAAATAATGCATCAAACTTTTTTGAATGGGTCGAGAAAGCATTGAAGACAAAGAGCATGTAGGTCTGTCCTTGGAGGTGCTCACTTCTGAAAACATCGCTCTTGTGGAAGGAGAAATTATGGAAGACCGGCAGCTCAAAGTTACAGAAATAGCAGCAAGGTTAGGCTTTTCTGAAACAACAGTCCTTGAATTATTCATGGACAATGAAATATGAATAAGGTTAGTGCAAGATGGGTGGTTAGACTTCTTTCTCAGTCCAAAAGCAGCAACGAGGCATCTGTTGTCAGGCATATTTGGAGCTCTGCTGTGGCAATGAGAGAGAAGCTCTGCAAACCATTGTTACAGGAGATGAAAATATGGTCCTCTACACTGATCCCTTATCCAAAAGAGAATCAATGGAATGGCGTACTGGCGAAGCACCGCCTCTAAAGGACAAGGTAACTCAGTCAACCAAGAAGATAATGGTCACAACCTTTTGGCACTGTGAAGGAATACTCTTCATTGACTTCAAGGAGAGGAACACCGCAGTAAATGGGAAGTACTGTGCTGGCGCACTGCTTAGACTACGTGCTTCCATCAAAGAGAAAAGGTGAAGAAAGCTGAGTGATGGTGTGCGCTTTCTTCACGACAACGCGCATGTGCACACAGCTCTTGTTGCAAAGTCAACTTGAAGAAACGGGGCTTCAAGGAGATCAACCATCCACTCTACAGCTCAGGTCTAGCTCCCAGTGACTATTCTCTCTTCTCAAAACTCAAGACGGACCTTCGAGGAAGGAAATTTAAGTGTGAGGAAGAAGTGATGAATGCTGTTTGAATATAGTTTTTGTCTTTATCATATTTAGAAAATGGTTAGGCCGGAAACTTATGGACCTACCCTCGTATTTAAAATACCTAACGTTCATGCACTAAAATGCGTTGCTCTAGAATCAACTCTGAAACCAATTTGGCGAAATTATGTATACTGCTGTATGCCCTCGGCAGAAACACATTTAGATTGCTGCTTTCAAGGAAATGATAAGTACCACCAAGCCGGATGCGGTACACCTTGTAACCGAGGCATAAAATATCACATGAGAGAGTGAAATTTATAACTAAATTCTGTATTAATCTAGCATTATGAAACGTCTAAACAACTATATAATAAGAATTTCATTTGTAAGCAATGTAATATAAACTGTGGTAGATAAAATGCACAAACTAAAACTACTAGAATACAGAAACTCGCAGGAGCAATTGGGCTTCGCTGTTGTTTTGAATCGCGCTTTTCTCACGCCAGGATGATTTATATTCCAACACAAAGCCCATCAGGGATATAGGTCTATATATTTTACTACACAGAGCAACAGAAACGCAGTCCAACTTTATTGGGAGAAGATGAATGGCAGCTCGGCCGTATCTGATGATAGATGACTGCTGACAAAACAATTAATTATTCATTCCCCCCTCTTTTCGTACCATGACAGTCCTTTGAGTTTCCTGGTAGTAAACACTTCCTTCAAAAACAGCCTTTGTTGAATATTAAAATCTCTTGCATAAGTAGAATTAAATTGATTTATCTTTATTCCTCGAGGAATATCCTCCAACCATCAACTTTTATAATGGCCTCTAAGGAGTTCATAAAAAGAAGTTGTTTAATCTCTTTTTTTCCTGAATAATAAACGGGTTGAGTTTTAATATATGCAGTAATAGTTCTTGAACTTAACTCACAGGAAACTGCGCTATTGCCAACTTTACTTTCTGATGAGAGAGGGTGGAATCAATTCTAAGCGGATTCAAAAGAAAGCTGTTCTTTTAAGTAATGCGGAGCACATTAGGTCCTTAGTAAGAGTGAAGAAATAAGTGAAATTTAAACATTAGACAAATATTATATCCTAGGGGGATGATTTGGGGGGTAGCGCTTGAGACTCGCATTCGGGATGTCCTGGGTTTGGGGTCATCCATCTTCATTTTGGTTTTTCCTTTTTCTTTTCTACTCGCTTAGGCCAATGCTAGAGTGCATAGTTACTTTCCACGAATTTTCCACTCTCCGTTGGTTCTGTTACAGGGTGAAAGTGCCAGGCGATGCTAGCTTGCGCTTTGTAAAGATATCTGCCCCGGTTCTGGAGTGGAAGAGACCTTTCTCGAGGGACTCGAATTCCTTGGAGTGATCTACGCCAACGTCGGAGTATTTTATTTGGGAAAAAAATTTTATGGATCCCTTCTAGTCCGTGCCTCACCTTCCGTGGATCATGGCCGCCAGGTGTCTCCCCCATCCTTAATCCCTTCCCCCCAGAGGCACCACAATAGCGAGCGTAGGCACAAACGGCAAGCCGTTTAGCACTGAAGGTTTATGTACTAAAACATTCTCCCCCTGCCTAACAATCCCATCCAATCATGTATGTATTATATACAGGGGGCCCACAAAAGGTAACCGAAAATGTGTGTTACTTATTTTGCTATAGGTAACAGGTAATTGAGTCAACTATGCCGCAGTACGTCACAGCAGAGCGTCGAACATTATTTTTGCAGCTAATGTGATGGAAGGAACTGTACGTCTTTGAAAACTGAGGGAGAGTTCTGAAGAGGAGTTTCGAAAACCCCCACTTTCGAAAAAAAACAATTCTCAATTGGGTGGATACGTTTAGAACGACAGACTCATAACAAATGGCAGTCTGGAAGACCGAGAGCCACAAGAACCAATAACAATACTGTACGAGTGATGCAAAATGTTCTCTCTTCTCCAAAGAGAAGTGAGCGTCGGATATCCAGAGAACTCGAGAAGTGTTTAACGCATGCTTGGCGATATTGGAGCGCACTCTTATCGAGTTCAGGTTTACCATGGGCTGAGGGAGCCAGACTTCATAGCACGAGCCCAGTCCTGTACACATGTTCTGGGCATGAAGTTCCCGAGTATCTCAAAGACTGGTGGTGGTCTGACGAATGTGATGTGCTACTGAGTGGCACTGTTAATAAACAAAATATTCGTTTTCTCCGTTGAGAAAAACCGGATGAATAAGCACAGAGGCCATTACATTCAGAGAAAGTAACAGAGTAGGCCGCTGTGTCTTACCATGGAATCACTGGCCCGTTTTATAGAGGATGCACATGGATGAATAATTAACGTCACATAAGAAGCGTACAGAAAACAGTTCATGGAGATTTAGACATATTTTGAAACAAGCGTTTCAATAAGATTCCCATATTAGTCATATAAATGGGCGCCTACTCCAACAGTTGTTTCCTGGTCAGCTGGTTTCGAAACACTCAGGTGTTCCTTATTCTTCAAGAAGTCCTGATTTTTGTTGTGTGCTGCGTTTTTGTGGAGCATACTGAAAGAACAGTTCTTCATACCGATTCCTCGGAGTCTCGACGACCGAAAACATTGAAAAAGTCCTACACAGACCGCCACGGGTGGCCGAGATCGTTAAGACGCGGACTCGTGCGCGGGAGGTCTGGGGCTCAAATCCCATCAGGACAGTCCTCCGTGATGAGGGTTTTTTTTTCAGGTTTTTTTCCGCAGTCCTCATAAATGGCAAATGCCAAGGAGATACCTTAGACTTTGACCTGGAACATTTCCTTTCTTAAAAAATCCTTTCCAATATATCACTTCATCTCATGTATCACCAGTGTCCACTGACTGTGGGGCCCCAATAGTAAATACGGACGTTAGACACCATTTAATAAAGAAAAAGTCCTACACATCATAACAAGGAAGCAGAGTGATGCTATAATCACTAGTATGGTGAAACGTATGGAATATGTCGTACAAAATGGTGAAAGACATAGAACGCTTATTTGCGCGATAAGTAATCGCTATATATAAATGCATATTAAAGTATTTTGGTCACTTTTTTCCACCAGGTGTTATGTATAGGTAGTACTTTGATTGGTAAAATGTTAGGGAAACTGACCTTTACTGTGCTTGCTTCCATAAAGAAGGGCATTTGTGAAGCCTCTTCTCTTGCTTACAACAGGCCGTCTCGTCTGCTGATACCGCCGGTGGCCGAGGACGTTAAGACGCGGGCTCGTCTGGGGAGGTCTCACGGGAGGTCTGGGGTTCGAATCCCGCCAGGGCTGTCCTCCCTGACTGAGGTTTATTCCAAGTTTTCCTCAGTCCTCATAAATGGCAAATGCCGGGGAGATAACCTAAACTTAAGCCTGGATCGTTTCCTTCCTTTAAAAAAAAAAAAACCTTTCCCAATACTTCATTTCATTTCATGTATGATCAGTGTTACCGCCTGTGGTGCTTCACTAGTAAAAAGGGGCGTTAAACACTACTCAAAAAAAAATCGTCTGTCGACATCCTTCCTGTTCACACAAACTACAGAGAACGAAGCTTTTCAAATTATATGTAAATGTGATTAAAGAACATAAAACCCCAAATATTTCGAAGATGTCCCCCCTGCTTCCCTTCTAAATAAAGCAGTGTTTATGCGTATAGATGTATACTTATGTATGGCCCCAATAATTTTTCTGCATAATGGTTTAACAAGCAACTAATTAGAAACTGATACCAAGCGGTTCACTCGCTCTCGGCCCCTGCTATTCCTTAATATCTTTCAAATTAATGGGAAAATAATTATGGGAAACTAGATATGTACATACCCTTGTACTTTTATCAAAAGTACAAAGGAATACGAAATCGGCGCTACTTCAGCCCGTTTATCGCTAAGGTATTCAATGTCCCCTGCAGAAGGGTTGTTGTTGATTTGGTTTATTTAAGGAACGCTCTTTAACATCTCGGGTCATCAGCGTCCCATTCAATTCAGGGCGTGAAACGATCGATAAATTTTGCTCAGAGCCCTCTTCTTTCAGGCTCGAGGTTCTTTAACGTGCCGACATGGGAGCCACGGCTTTACTTCCCTTCGGAAGGAAGCCATACTTAGGATTTTTACGCCCGAAAAAAATCCACCGATCCTGAACCCGCGATCTTGGGTTTAGAAGGCAAATATGTTACTACTACACCACCAGGACCGACAGGCAGAAGTGTGACGTGCTATGCTATTGTTGTGGGATCGCCAACAATCACATGCCTGTGGTACGTGCAATACGAACGAACAACGTAGTATGAATAAGTAAACAATGAAACAGTATGTACTTGTTGTCCACACATACTAGGGGACTGCGTTATTAATGAAGTGCCAAAAGCAGTTTATTACACAACTTGAGAGATTCGGAAACCATGGTGGAAATTCGCTGCACACAATAGAGTAAAGAATGTAGAGAACACGAAAACACTGTTGGATGCCCACATCAGAAACTGCCAGAAGTAAGACAGATTGCAGAACTTTCTCACATGCCCTTGCGTAAACTATTCCAGTAGATGTAAATGAACTAGAAAAAAATGTATGCATGTTGTGTTTCTGTGTGCATATCATAATGAACTGATGTACTAACTTAGTTCGGCATTTCAACCATACTCAGGGCTGGCCGTTTATGCCTACGTCCTTCATGGGCACCTCTGGGTGAGAGGGATAAAATGCAGGAAACACCAGACGGCGACTGCACGGACGCAGACGAAATCAACATATTTCCAGGTGTTACGTCCTGATCCTGACAACCCCCCCCCCTGCCCCCAAGGAGTACGAACCGCTTAGAAGAGCCGCTTCCATGCATCGGGGCAGAAACCTTTCCTTGCACTTTCGGTCCTGTAACAAAACCATCGGAATGAAATGGGAGACCTGAAAATAGGAAAATGTAAATATTTATCCCAGTATTCAACTAAGTGACCAGAGAAACCACGAAAAAGACCAAGGTCAAGAGAGTTTAGTTAAGGTATGATCTCAGAAAATGTACGTGGATATACCTTGTGAACGCTATAACATTTTTATATCGTTAAAAAGATATGAAAACATTAATATTCATATTCTAGGTCTGTTTCAACGTCTGCCAACATTAGATAGGTACAACGTATTTTGTTTTCCCCCACATTTTAATATTTTTAATATTAAATCAAAAACAAACCAGAATGTAGCTTTATGTTAAGTATAATTTGTCTCTATGGACCTTAAACCATTATGTTTTGTTTTGTTTTTTTTTTTTGTTGTTTTTTTTTCCAGTTCCTGAAAGGATTTAATTTTTGGTCTTAACTAACAATTATTCTTGTTCTCAAAAATACCCAGAAACTTGGAGATAAAGGTTGTGGAATACAGATAGCCCTCCGATGTCGAGTACCCACAAAGAGGTACAAAGCAATTTTTCTAAGTTTGTTCTGAGACATTCATTATCATCCCTGTGGTTAAATTCAACTCAAGGTGAATGTATTAATGAGAAGTTTAAACAAAAAGGAAAAATTACTTTTCATTCTCATCTCCTACTTTGTTCTTTCCCTTAGTTCTTTGTATCACTCTTTTCTGTGCCAAGGTCAACAAAGTGTACGAAGGAGAAGCCGCTTTAGATACGTTTCTAAGCGTGTAATGGCTGCTTGCTGCCCCTTATGCAGTAATTGTATGTACTTTGCCTCTTTCTTTTCTTTTTCGCTCTCTATTTTCCTTCTTCGGAACAAAAAAGTACGTTTGCTAAAAAACGAGATAACCATTGCGTTCTTACACAAAGGTAAGTTAGCGTCGTCCTTGCTACACTCATAAAGACTCTGAAATTCTTTTCACTACTACGCAAAATAAAAAGTAAAACTGGGGCAAATCTTTTCACGCTACTTCACGGACAGTTTGCTCATTGAGCACGTCAATTTTACATGAACGAAGTATATGAAAAATAGATCGTGTTATATTACTTCGAGAGCTGAAATAAGGAATTCTTGCAAATTGTAGAACATTTAAAAAAACTTCGGAGTTATGTATGGGGTAATACGAACTTTATTATATATTATTAATTGGATCGTGCACCTAAACTAGCATAGTTTAAAGACTAACTTACATTTACCTACTTTAATTTACCAATCATTAACATTTTGTATGCCATAAATTAAGTTTATGCATGTTGATAATCAATGAACTTTACTTCAGCGAGGAAATAAAGTTATTTACATATATATATATATATATATATATATATATATATATATTGCATATTATTATTAAAGAAATAAGCTGCAATAATTTCATGAAAATTTTGCAGAAAATATAAACTATGAAATGCGCGTCTATATCGGGTTTTGTACACAAAGCATATAGTTAAACAAATATATGATTTTTACTTCTCAGAAGACAGCAACCATTTTAATATGATATAAAATCTATTGTTTTAAGTGTCTAATATTGTTTGGGTTGACCCTGTGTTATATAACAGTTTTAAACTTTGAATGAGGTCCCAGTTTATTTCAAAACATATAAATATGGGTAAAAGGATACACTTAAAGAAAAGTCGATTAAGGGGTTTCAGTGAGGTGTGAGACATGTACCGATTTGCAGCCGTATTCAGAATTTCCATCTAATAAAAAAGTAACTTGAGCCTACTGCCCATGGAAATAGCTCCGTATCTCACGAATGCTTCCCAGTGCGTTTTCCATTTCTTAGTGCAATCCAGAAGTAAGAGTTTATTAAATTTTTTTTTTAAAAAATGATTTTTTTTTCGCTGCGCATTTCTGCCTCGGTCATCTCAATTGTATCCAAAGTGGAATTTCAGTTGCACCTTCAATCCAAAACAGAGAAAAATCAGAATAGTAGTGCAGAGGGGACGTCAGTCATCCTGTTTTCCTCATAGATTTCCTGGTAAATAATTAAATGCCTAATTAAAGCATAGTCAGTTCTTTTGTAGGGTCAATTGTTTCGTGAAACGTCAGTGCAGTTTGCGGATTTGACTGTTTGGCCTGTCAGAACAAGTTCTTTCTGACCAATCTCTTTGATGTCAAAGAAATTTATGAGCATACTTTTGACTTTGCTCTTCATTGGTCTCGCCTTTTTCGGTATTGTCGATCCTGGTGGTCTAGTGGTAACCATAAACCCAATATCGCCCTGGGTTGATAAATTTTTTTCTGGCGTAAAAATCCTAAGCATGGCTTCCTTCGGAAGGGAAGTAAAGCCGTGGGTCCTGTGCCATAGATTTACGGCATGGAAAAGAACCTCAAGCCCAAAAAGGAGGCTTCTGAGCAAAATTACCGCCTTTTTCATGCCCATTTTTCATAGATCATAGATCAATTCACTAGCCAGAATCCTTTGGCTTGTCTCATAACATTACCCATCTCATCACCAAGGTTATCAATGGTTGGACGTGAATCCTGGTGAACGAGTTACTGAATTTTGGGAGCAAAGTCGGGCGTTATTCGCTGAGGGTCTGTCCGTGTGTCTTTTTCTCATCAGCAGATATCCGACTGATACACTGGACCGAGCATACCTTTCAAAACCAGATATAACGACTTATGTTTTTTTATTTTTTTTTTTTCCAAAGATTTGTGTAATCATTGAAAAGATCTCCGTTCTTTTTTTCCGAGACTTGCACCAAATTTGATTGCACAATCGCTATTCCTTTCTGGAATCCATTACGAAATGAAACAACATACAAAACACATAAGAGACATGACTGAAATAAAAGCACAAAACAAAATAGTACATTCACCGAGGTTCGTGAAATTTCGTATGCCCACTTTCAAAAATATGCTAATGTGTACCACCGTTGCATTGCGCTGTTATAACTGTTGTCCAGATGTCAGGACATTTTGGATACTACCCCGAGAAACTGCTATTTCGTAACTTAACTAAAATGTTGACGAGATCCCTCTTTACAAACAAAGAGTAGCACATTCTTTCTTGAAAACTGTTTGAAAATATAAAGAAGAATGCTGATTTTTGTACTAAATATAAGGAATCTTAGAATTATTAAGTCTTCCTTTTGATAGTGTTTAACGTCCGTTTTAATAACTGAGACATCACAGGCGGTGAACACTGATCACTGGTGATATATGAGATGAAATGATAAACTAAAAAAAGATTTTTTTCAACAGGCCCAATTTTAGGGTACGAAGGTAGGTCCATAAATATTCTGCCTAACCATTTTCTAGGTATCATAAAGTAAAAAATTATATTTCACTTTTCAATATAATTACGCTTTATTGCAATTCTTTTCTTACATCTTTTAGTTAACATTTCAATCCCCCCCCCAAAAGAAGTTCTTTCTGCAAAATGGGCATACACAGCATCCATTACTTCTACGTCATATTTAAATTTCCTTTTGAGAAGAGAAAATGGTAACTAGGCGCTAGATCTGGGCTGTAGGGTGGATACTCGATCTACTTAAAGCCACATTTCTTCACAGCTTCCTTTGCAACAAGTGCTGTGTGCACAGGCGCGTTGTTCGTGAAGAAGACGCACACCATCATTCATATTTTCTTGCCTTTTCTCTTTGATGGAAGCACGTAGTCTGTGCAGTAGGTTAGCATAATACTCCTCATTTACTGTGGTGTTCCTCTTCTTCAAGTCAATGAAGAGTATTCCTTCACAATGCCAAAAGATTGTGGCCATGATCTTCTGGTTAAGTGACCTTGGCCTTTAGAGGCGGTGCTTCGACAGGTTTACGCCACTCCATTGATTCTCTTTTGGACGAGGGATCATAGTAGAGGACCATAGTTTCATCTCCTTTCACAAAAGCAATGTTCTCAGGAGTGAACACCTCCAAAGGCCGACCCGCACGCTCTTTCTCTTCAATGCTTTCTCGATCCATTCGAAAAAGTTAGGCCCATTCTTTTACGGTAGAATTTTAGGGGGGTGCTTCCCCATATACACTCTCCAATTGCTGTTTAATTTCATTTGGAGTAAGTCCTTCTTTTGTGAAGAACTTAATAACAACTCAATACTCCATTCTGAACATTTCATAATCTTCTACACTTTGCTTTCTTTATGCAACTATATCTGAACAACTGAACATAGCGGAGTGGAAGTTACAGCTGCAATTATTTACTTAACAGATAAGGATTTTGTGAAGGCGATTTTCCTTACCGGCGAAGCGGGAAACTTATGGATCTATCCTCGTACCTCCCCGGCATTTGCCATTTATGAGGACTGAGAAAAACCTGGAAAATCCTCAGTCAGGGAGGACGGTCCTGATAGAATCGAACCCCAGACCTCCTGCTCTCGACTCCGTGCCGAAACGAACTCGGCCACTCGCGGTGGTAGATTAATTAGTGACAGGTAGGTTACAATAAATACTGTAATTGGCAATGTTAATCCAACTACTTGCAAAAAGGTAAGAATTTTAGTCGCCGGCAGGATATTTTGCAAATGCAAGTTAAATTGATAATGTGAAGCATGTCAATATACTCAAAGCCAATTGTTTTTTCAAGTCCAAGTAAAATTATCAACCAAAATATTGATTTTCTGCGATTCAGTATACACAACTGTGTATTTTGCTGTGTAACTTATGTTAAATTACACTTCATTTAAACAAGTCACTTTCATGAATTCTCTTTCTACATGTTCATTCCAAAACTGCATTCTTTGATCAAAATGTCTTTCTTAATGACCTGTAACAGTCCATGGATATAATACTTCCATTCCATTCCTAAGAATACGCTGACACTTGATCTGTTTGCTTCTGTTACATGTGCATTTTACTTATGAAAGTTCATTTGTGAGCAGTTCACTAGATATTTCTGCGCATTGGATACAGCACCATACAATGAGATGCAATTGTCTCAGGTATTGGAGTTCCTTTCAAATACACACTATCTCTTCCATTGCAATCTGCAGATTTCCAATGAACTTGCAACAGTCGAAGTTACTTATTAAATGGCGCAAGAACAAATATATGGAATACATGGTATTTAGCAATATCTACATGCACTGAAGGACAAAACTATTAAACATATTCAATGAAGTTTAGAACTAGAGGTATAGGAAGCATCGTTTTATAATCCTATAGAAAGATCTAATAATAAGAGTCAGAAAGCGAATGAAATAAAATTTGGAGAAAAATTAATTTCTCTATCAGAGGAAAAATCTGTTTTCGTGTTTCTCTTCGCAGAGAAAAAAATTATTTTACATATATTTTAATTATTAATCTTGCCCGCTCGCGGGGTATTATACGTCTTGGTTATAAGGCGCAGCGTATTTCAACTGCGCTTTCTTTGAATGTCGCTTTCTGAATCAGTTCTCTGCCCATCCTTTGGCAGTATATATATATATATATATACACACACACACACACACACACCATGTATACCATGTAAATGTGTTAGCATTTTTGTATATGAGTTAGCTCATGTATATGAGGATTTTTTCAGAACTTTCTTGATAAAGTGTTTCCTTAAGAATATCGTATAATTAAAACAAAGGAAAAAATAGACCTAATGACCCAACTTTGATCTTTCGCTAACCAAATCACTGAAAAGTAGCACAATATATGGGAGTTTCGGGATATAAATTGGTGATGAAATTGCAATCATTTCATTACCGCACCCGAACTTAACATCATTCATAATGTGGTTTCCCGATACAACAAATACTTAGCCGAGGTAGGAGGACAATTCCAGCTTCTTCTACAAGAGAAAATAAAAAATTATCATATTTTTTTGGAAACATAACTTTATTCATCATAATTTTTATGATCTTTCTTAAAGTTACTCCCGTTGGATAGAATGCCACTTATGCCAGTGTTTCTCCTGGTCTTCAAAGACATACTGAAAACTCCTTTAGACAGGTACTTTAGAATCGCCTACGCAGCCTTCGCCACTGCTCAGAATTTGGGGAAAAGGAAAAAGTTACACGGGAATAATTCTGAACGCGTTGAGGGCCAGAATTCACAATTTTTTGAGAGATATTCAGCAACAACTTTTGCGATGTGTGACCGTGTATTATCACATGCAGCATCCAGCTTGTTGCATGGAAATGTAGCCCTTTGTGTGTTGTATGGTCTTGCAGAGTTTTCAGAACACCTCAGTAGTATTGTATAGTTACATTTGTATGTGCAGATATAAATTACTGGTAAACCATTCCTTGAATGTCGAAAAATGAGATGACTATAATTTTCCCAGCTGAAACATCAATTAAATCCCCCCCTTTTGTGTGTGTGATGGGGAAAGATGAAGATTTCCACACAGAGCCTTGGTGTTTGCTCTCAGGGTCAATACGATGTAACCAAGTTTCTTCAGCAACTTTGAAAGTAGCTCGGATCTTCCTGTAACATCATCTTCAACTGCGTGCAAACCTGTACGCGAATGTCCTTCAGTTCCGGAATCAGCAGTCTTGGAACCCACGTCTTATGTGCAACTTTTCAGTTACCAACGTGTGTGTGGCAGTTATTAGGCCGGACGAGAATATTTAAAAGGTATTATTCTCAATACGTATCTATAATTCTCAATTGTATTATAATGAGGAAAATGCGTTATTTGGATCAAGGATTTTAACTTACAAATGAGTGGAACCTGCTAAACTCCAGAGAAGAAGCAACATCTGTAACTTTGGTATGTTTCCCCTCGCTTAAAATCCTTGAACCTTTACTGTTAAAACCATCAAAACGAGGGTTCGAAGAGAAATCTTGCCAAAACCATTGAACAGGAAGAATGCGCGAGAACAATAAGAAAACCCTGAAATTTTGTTTTCGAAGTTTGTACCGTTATACCAGACCTCATTGCCTAGAGGAATGTAACAACCGATGTCCAGAAATTGGCGTTACTCAGGAACGGTCTGATTCGTTTTAGTAAAAACGGCGCGAGACCACCGACCAATTACAGGCAATATTTTGAAAATTGCAACTGGTTTATGATACTCCCGTAAGGGCGGCGGGCTTAAGCTTTGCCCTTTAGATGCTCCATGCGCGAGCTCTGCGGACCCTGAGCGCCCGTGGTACCTCTGACGAGACTAGAGGCAGCCGGGGCGGACTTAAGACGAGCCCCTCCAGAAAGGGAGTTGTCCGGATTGGGTTGGACTCGGCGTGGCAGTGGTACCCGGAACTCACGGGCAATTGAGTACTCGCAAGAGCGGTGTGTCCCAGGGGAGTGCCGCAGGCGTGTACCCTGGGGGCCGGTGCGCCGGAAACACCGTCATTGTGAGGCGGTGGTGGCTTCCTTAATGCTGGGGTCACTCACCCCTATAAAGGAGTAGGTCTATGCTAGTACGACCTATCAGCCAGTTAAATTCTGGTAGCTAGGTGCGCTCGGCTCTTGAAGCTGCAGTTCACTCGGTGCGCTTGGGCGACGTAATCGCCTGCGGCCGAAAGGCGGGTCGGTTTAGGCATCCAGGTACCGTCCTAAATGCATAAAACCACTGGGTAGCACAGACCTCTGTGATGGATACCCCGGGTCTCGAGCGATGGTAAGCTCAACCCTATCCATCTATCTGGTTTATGATACACAGGACTGTAGTTTTATTAAAAGAGGCTGAGATCGTTCGGCGGTATGCAGTTTTTCACTTCGTACAGTTCGCAGTGTGTCTCCCAGTGGTTCTCCAAGCTTCTCAATTTCATTTGTCGGGACGTTGATTTTTTTCTTGATCTCATTGCAGTTTTAACAGTTCAAATTCCGAGAATATAAATTCACTGATATTTTTTTAACAAAACCGGGACAGGCAAGATTTCTCGGGAGAGCTATCTACATGTACATACCAGAAGCCATTTGTGTTTTCGATCTCCTGGTACTCTTAGTGAAACGTTAAAAATAAACAATTTGAAAGTAACGTCATCGCCTCCTTCTTTCGTCTGTGAATACCTTCCCATTCTCCTTTTTCCTGTTCGCTATGCTTAGCAACTAAAATACCACTATTTAGAAAGGGCAACATTTGAGAACATGTCTCCACAATAGTTTACTTGCAGTAGGTACCGGCCAGGAGTAATAGGACCTGCCAGAAAATCCGACGGAATACGAGGATACACCAGCTACGGAATCAAAAAATACCAACCATCACTTTGTAGATCGTCCTGAGAGGATTCCTCCTCCTAGCCAGGGGGGTGACAAAACCCTGAGACCCATTTTATCCAAAAAAAAAAAAAAAAAAACTAATCCACACCCCCTCAGATACCGCTCCAAAGGGATATTTTCAGAATCTCTGAAAGTATTCTTAATTTTTAATTTTATTTCGGGATCCTCTCTCACAATAACAGTAGCGGTGTTAGTGCTTTCTTCCGTTAGAGCACAAACTAGAGCGTTGGTTCCATCTTTCTATGAAACCGGTCCCCCCCCCCCCCTCTTTAAACATTTTAAACCATCTTCGAGCTGTGCTACAGGGAAGAACAAACTCTCCTAGGCATTCTGCAGTACTGCATAGGCCTGAACTGCAGATTTCTTGAGACGAAAGCAAACTTTCAGAGATATTACGTATTCTTCATCGCGTGTCACCTCATTTTGCTGTAGGCGGAACCGAACATGTCGCAACTTGCACATTTTTCACAAGGGGAACTGAAAGGGACAACAATGAAGTCTAATATCACGTACATATTACGCATAAATCAAACAAAATATTTCAAGTTTAATTTCTGTGCCACAAAAGTATGATGTAAAGTTTTTATTGTACAGCCTGCGTATAAAGTAAACATGTAGAAAGCAAAGTTGAGGAATGGGCGCCGTATGCTGAAGCAAGCTCAGTAAATTTATGAGATTATAACTTATAAAAACATTACACAAGACATTCGAACTTGCAAATTAATCTCATCTCACAATTATGAAGAATAATTATTATATATCCTGTTATTTATTTGTTATGGTCTCCCAATTTGACAATAGTAAAATTTTCCAGTTTTATTTTGAAAATACTTTACACTTTGTTCAATAAGTTATGATTAAAGAGGAATTCCATCTTGCGTACATAGTCAAGAGTATGATTTGTGAATCGGATTTTTCGCATACCCTGAAATATATATTTTAATTATCTGATTTTGGAATAATCCGCCATATCATTCTCTTCCCTTTCTGCATCTCAGAAGATTATAGAAGCTTAAAAGGTACGCAAACCCCGTAGCCACCATCTTCACCATGATCATAGTAATGCATATCACTGTTGTCACCAGCATATTGCAAATGAGATTTAGGATTCATTAATCTTGTTTTAGATATTGACGCAGTATTTATAAGCTGTATTCCCCACAGTCAATTAGATTGATTGTAACAAACAATTTTATGTAACTTCGTTATAGCCATGTGTAATGTTCTTTTTCCTGTACCAGTGTTGAATATTATGTCTAAAAAGTTATCTTTTTGCCAAGCTACCCTGGTCATAAAACTGGACCTGGAGATTTCTATAGCTCTTTTTGTTGGGGACTATAGAAATGAAAAGAAAGGGAAGCAGCCATCCGCTACATGGAGAAGGCACACATATCATCTTGATTTAGTTTTGCAATTTTGAGGCCAGCAGTGTGTTAAGAGCATTCAGAGGGGCAAGGTCAGTGGAAAGGCTTCCTCAGTTTCAAATAAATTAGTGGAAAGCGATAGTTAGTTTTGCAAGGACGACCTTCATTATTTAAGTGCCCTGGGGAAATAATTAATGTACAATAAATTGTGTTCCATCTTACATAACAAGATATTATTAATCTACAAAACTCCTTCCCCTATGATCACAGGACCGTAAAAACTTCCAGCAGCAGAGTCTCAACAGCCGTGGCAAAATATAAGACAGCGGTAACCATCGCCGGAGAGGAAGGAATTGTTTACCCCTGAGATAACATCCAAAACTTAACAATTCAAATTTCCTTTTTCCAAAATCTTTCCTTCCCTCCATCTATTACACGTTTAATTAATCTCCCACATTTATTCATTAACCTTCACTTATTAAATACCGCTGCAATATGTAGGAATAAGAGTCAAATGTAAGGATTTCACTATAGTGTCCCATAGTGAAGGGATAGAAACAAATTCATTTTTATAGCAGACTTATGTTTTAGTTCTTAATTAAACTTCTTAACTAACTTATTAACCTTTCTGTAGTAGCTCAGTTTTCCATTCAGCAAGCGAGAAAATGCGTTACCTGTAGCACATTTCGATATGCTCATTAATATGACGTGAAAGGTGTGCCTTTATTAGCGAAGCAGAAAAGTGGAAAGGAAAAAATGCCCCAACACAAGAGTGGTAATTAAAATATGTAAATTTGTTTTATAAACTGGAGCACGCAAGTGAGCAAGAAATGTCAAAGAAAAGAGAAATCGTGGCCAAGAATATTAAAATGAGTGATGTTTAAGTCGTTACCAGCTGTCCTGAATACAAAAATAAGCAGAGAGTTTGGGGACGCAATGTTATTACCCTGTTTTAGATGTTTCTCTCTCGAATGCTAAAAGTTCGCAAGAAATTAAAATGCGGCTCAAGGGACGGATAGAAGCAATAAAGGCGATAGAAATAAGGAGAAAGAGAAGTAGTGAAATAATTTTATAACGAAAACCGCGCTCCTGCGAGGTCCTTCTGCATCTTGTTGACTGATTTTCCCAAAATTATCATCATAATATTTACATCTCAAAACTTGTTCCAGTTTCGGTAGATTCTCCCTAATTTCTTCTCTTCCGTTTCTCTTCGGCAGAAACATTTTCCCCCTCCTGCATGTAGTTCTTTTCTTTTTCATCGTCTCTTCACTGCTGAATCTGCTTTATTTTCGTCTGTTTCTGATTTGGTATATCTACTCGCTATAAGTAAGCTATTTATAATTTTATTTAAGAGTGATTATATTTTTCATTTATACACATTATTGTGTATTATTTATACAGAGGGTGCCAAATAAATGTATACACACTTCAAGCAAAAAAAAAAGAATATGTTAATATAACAAAACTGAATTCACACAAACAGAAAATGATGAGCACTTATCATCTTAGACTTTTACACTTACAACAGTTGCTCAAAATACCCACCATCGGCGTCGGTACACTTCTGAGTACGTTGAACTACTGATTGAGCAACGTTTGCGAAAGTGTTCTCAGCGATTACAGCACATGCCGTTTCAATTTCTTCCCGAAGTGCTGCCAGGTAGCTGGTTTTCTACGGTATACAACACCCTTAAGAGTTCCCCATAGGTAGAAGTACAACGGAGTTAGAACCGGAGAACGCGGTGGAAACTGAATCGAACCTCTTCGTTCTATCCAGTGTCGAGGACGCGGGGCTTGTTGCTGTACGAGGTCTCCTAGGTCTGCCCTTGTGAACGCTATCATAATGTATGTGAGTCACATCTGTTTACAGAACATCACATTACTGTTGGTTTTTTTTTTTTTTTTTTTTTGTCCAATTTTGAAATATATTAAATAAATATCTACTGTGAAAGTGTGTATACATTTTGGCACCCTCTGTATATTTATATGTTATGTGCTAAAGCTGATATACCTATTAACTAAACATTGACTTTTTAAAGAGGCATGGACAACATGTCAGCGTTACTTCATGGGTCTCGGGGGTGGGTCTTCAGAATTTAAATATATTGGAGTTACGCTTTAATTTTTACACATTCTGACTGTCCTAAACAAATTAAGCAAATTCTGTTTAAAATATTTTTTTTTCTAAAATGAAAATTTGGGATGTTATAGGGTGTTTGACATGATGTAGTAGATAAAGGTAAATAATTAATCAAGGTATTACTTTTCATTGTTTTATTACGTATAAAAATATAAATATAAATAGCTTACTTATAGCGAGTAGATACACCAAATCAGGAACAGACGTAAATAAAACAGATTCAGCAGTGAAGAGACGATGAAAAAGAAAAGAACTACATTAAACTACCCGCATGAGGTACCTGCACACACAACTGTAACGAGGTAATAATATCCTGAATATTCTGCATAAGCATATCAGAGTGTAATGAGGATTGGGAGTGTAATGAGGATTGAGAGTGTAATGAGAGTGGGAACATACTGTATAATAGTATCTTAAGAGCTCCCTCTATAGTTGTTAGACGAGGTGACATGAAGCAGGCGCAACCCCTGCCATGACCTTCCGAACAGACAGGTCTTCTGAATATAAAAGGGCCTGCCCCCTTGAGAAGGCAGTGTTTTAACACATAGGTAAACAAACTGAAGCTAGGGGAAGAAATCACCCTTCAAATGACAACCATAGTTAATTAAGTGCAGGTGGTTTGACATCTGCAGCTAGTAAGAACACTTGTATAAACTAACTTGTATGTATAAAAGGGCCTGCCTCCTTGAGAAGGCAGGAGAGAGAGAGCTGGACCTCGACTGAGAGCTGGTCGAATATTGTATTCTTCTTAATAAATACTTTTCTACTAAAAGAGTTGATTGAGTCATTCGTTAGAAGCCCGGATATACCTCGCCTTTCCTAGAGGACAAAACTGATTTTGTCCCCGAAATCCAACAAACTATCTACACATTCATTCCCTCTTATCTTCAGTCACCAGAGATAAGTAGGGAACAACTGTAGCACTCTAAAAGAGGAAGATCATCACACCCTCAAGAGAACATCTGGCAGCAGGTCGAGCTCTGCGTGGTGGCAGGGACGAGCGCTACAAGAGGCTAAAGAACACATTTCCATGCAACAAGATAGTTGCTGCACTACGATAATGCACAGCCACACATCGCAAATGTTGTTGCTGAATATCTCACAAATATCAACGTGAAGTGCGTCCCTATAATCCAAAGTCAGCCCCGGGTGACTTTTTCCTTTTCTGCAAATTGAAGAAACATCTTCTTGGGTTTCTATCGTCAGAAGCACAGGTGGAGGAAGAGGCGATTCTGAAGTACCTGTCAAAAGTGTTTTCCAGCATGTCCTTAAAGACTGACAGAAATTTTGACACGGGTGCATTGCCCAATGGGGACTACTTCGAAAAATATCATCAAAATAATGAGGACGAGTAAAAGTGTATTGTCAAAAATTATTATCGTTCTTTATTGGACAACTCTCGTAGTTATTAACATTCTAGAAGCTTGCAGTCTATATTCATTCGTAGCAGTAGTAGATTTGTGCACCCCTGGTTTATGCTGCATGGTCAGCATGCTTCACTGTGCAGCGTTAGCATGTAATGTGTTTAGCGAGTGACTCCGAGCCGAGTCTGCAAGGTTCAGGAATGTTGTTGACTTAGCACTGTAAAGCGTCCATCATTCCTGCATGTGCCTTGAGGCACATAAAGTTGCAACTGTCTTGCTATGGGCCGCTGCGTGTCCATTGCTGCTGCAATAATTTTTTATTTATATAATTTTCACCCCCCTCCCCCCAGCCCGTTGGTGTAGTTTACTCTCGTTCTAAATTTGGAATTTCCTCGCATATTGCATTACTCCTAATTAATTGCAGTTACATTTTGTTTTTGTTCCTCTCTACGTTTTCTTTTAACGAGGATAGTAGACGTTCGCGTGTTAGTTTTTGGTTTCTCATTTCCCGTATTTATTTATTTATTTTTTTTTTTCCCCGATCCTGAGGACACCATCTTTTGTGAGATGCCACATCCTTGGCCAAATGTACGGCAATCAGTGGTATTAAATAGATTTATAAGCATATTTGATTATTAATGAAACTGTGGAATGAATGTTTATTCCTCCATGAACTTTACTAAAAAGAACATGTCATTATATGGTACATGTGACAGACAGAAACAAGCGCAGTATTTTTCGGTAAGGAGTAAAGGTTACAATTGTTTCTTACTCTTAGAATTGTAAAACAAGTAGTGGTCTCCTGCCAAGTGGATGAACTCTTCCTAGAGCATTAATGCCGACAAATGAGAATTGTATGGTGTCAGAATTGTCCTAGCTTTCAAATTTATTGGCTGTCATAACTGATATTATGGTTTGAAAGGGGAATAACTACCGCTCCTAGAGAATCATACATATGGATCACCGATCCATCAGTTTTGTTTAAATTATTCATTTTGTTTCTTTATTTTTCTTTTCTTTTACGAGATGATCAACCAGACAGCCGCTGTTGTAGGAGAAACAGTTGTTACGGGACAAAGTTAGGGCTAGAGAAATATCTCTAACTAGTAGTGGAATACAAGGTTCGCTATTTAATTTTCGGGATTTGAAGAAACTATGATAAACACAAGTTTCCTGTTGGCTTCACTGGAAAGAACGCATTTCAGTTAGTAGCCATATCGGAAGATAGGTTGCAGCTACAAAATGTTAATTATGGTCATAAGTTTGCTGTCTGGTATTCGAAGTTGAAAGTGACTCAAGTTTACGATTATAAGTTTATAAGACAACTATAATGTATAGAAAAAGCTACCAAGCTTTGCTTCTTAACGAAGAAATTGGTTTGCAGTGATTGGATGAGTAACAGCAGCTTTGAAAGACGAGGAACACATGAGCATTCAGCAACATTAACTACAGGTGAATACATCGCTCGTATAGAAGTGACTTACAGGAGATGAGAAATCTCTAAATATTCATTCGCGCAGGTATAAATAAGTCTGCACAAATATGTTCTTGTGAGGCAGTTTTGTTGCTATTGAGGTACCACACAACCTCAGAGAGGAACAGAAGAAAGCGAGAGTTGAATGGTACCAAGAAATGATTCGTCGTTTCTACGATAGTAATTTCCGGCATGTCCGCATTATCGCATGACTAGCAATCTAAGAGGCAATCGGCGATTTGCGTCTTACATACCGCCAATGAAGGTAAGCGATGTCGAAGGTAGGGTAAAGGCGGAGAGATGGCTACCTATGCCTTCCTTGCAAGTGACTTGTTTGTTTGTTTGGTTTATTTACGGACGCTCTTTAACATCTCAGGTCATCAGCGTCCTATTCTATTCAGGGCTTGAAACGGCCGACAAACTTTGCCCAGAAGCCTCTTTTTTCAGGCATTAGGTTCTTTATCGTGCCGTAAATGTACGACACGGGACCCACGGCTTTACTTCCCTTCCGAAGTTAGCCATACTTAGGATTTTTTACGCCCGAAAAAATCCATCGGTCCTGGCCTGGATCGAACCCGCGATCTTGGGTTTACGAGGCAAGTGTGGTAACCACTACACCACCAGGACCGAACAAGCAAGAGGCCATATTACAACCTTCCATTCCAGGAACAAAAAGCATTCAGTGTCAACTGATCCACCACATTTGTCTCCACTGGCTCCAAAGAACAAAAAGAAGGCTGAATTCTGGATTAGGAGCGTTGTTCCTTCACGACGATAATATCTCAGCACAAACCGATTCGAAAACAATATACTTGCTATAAGAATTGGAAATGATACTGGTTGAACCACCTGCCGTACAGGCCAGATCTTACTCCCTATGTTTCCCGTTTCAACTGTCAAGGAAACACTGAGAAGCTATCAATTTAGGAGTTCGCAAAAAGCTGTTGCAACACATAAATAGAACAGTTATGCCATTTTCAAAGAATCATGACATGGCTGCTTGTGCATGATAGGTTCCGTAGAATGCAACTCTGCATCGAGGGTGGGGAAGACAGCCCCGGAAAAAAATGAGAAGAAGAAAAAAAGCACATTTGATGAATTATAACTTTCTACTTAGTTCAATCCCAAAAATTAAATAACTACCATGGTATGATCGTTTACTCTTAGCTCAAGTGACCTGGGGGTGCCAATGGCTGCAAATAATTCAAGCGTCTTTATTTAAGAATGAGAGACAAAAAAATAAAAATCGCCAAGAAGAAAAGCTCTCTGTTTACTTATATTTACATTTTAGTATGATGAGAAAAAAATTTTAAAAAAATATATTATATAATTTCATAAACATATTTAAATTAATTTATTTTTAAACACTGAAAAAATTTAGAACCTTAAATTGTGAAAATATGGCAATGTATAAATTTGTTAACAAGAAAGAGAATTGAAAATCTTTCAAACGAACTTTGTACATACGCAGTGATTCACTGTTCTTAAATGTAATCATTATTCCATATAAGAATCTCAGCTCTATAGGTTCATATAGTTTTAAAACTTACTGAAATTCTAAGAATACTCCTTATTATAGTGGTTTTGCTAGTTGATGCAATAGTGTATGACTTAATAAGGCATAACAACTTCCACAGTCTTTTTAATTTGTTTGCCACTAACTTGCGTTAAGTAGATCAATAATTGTGTTTTTAAGCCTTAATGTGTCTACTGGCAGAATCAAATAGAATTTATGCTTTATATTTTAGTAGCAATCAATAAGCTACATTAAATATAGTTTTGTTTTATTTACACAATTCTGCTAATCAGAGTAAGGCTAAGGAGCGCGCGTTACAGCTTAATCGTATCTTTTACGTTATTTCGGGGCTTGGTTTTTTTCTGTCTGTTAACACAAATGAATCATTGTGGTTTCTATGGCACCAAGTTTGGCCAAATTAGGTTCCAGAATAAAAATAGAAAAGAAGAGCACATAGCAAAAAATGCCATCAGAAAAGAAGAACATATAGATTATTTAAGAACCATAGCTGCCACATTCAGCATCAGATACACAAAGATATGTTTCGTTCCTATTTTACCTCTATATCTTAAGAATCGTCGTTTAGGTAAATTTTAACAATGTGTTCTGCAATGCGTTTTTTTCCAGAATTCCGTAGTAAATGAGTATTTATGTTATATAAAGTAATATTTAAGTATAAAAGTAATTTGATGTATTCTCAACACTGGCCAAAGTCCGCCACTTCTGCTGTTGTTGGCTTACTCTAATATTTTGACACGAAAGTTTTCATTGCGTACGTTTCCCCCAAGTTATTTGGTGATCTCACTTCTCCCAAGGTGCTAAACTACTGTAGAGATTGCAACTGAAGAGATGAAACGTTCTTCCTTTCTCTTTACACATCTCTTCTTTACTATTCTCTTTTCTTTCTCCCCTTTCTTTATCTCTTTTTCTCTTCCTTTTCCTTTGCTTCTTTCGCTCTCCTCTCTTCTCCTTTTTTCTCGTTTTTTCGCCCCTTCTTTCCTTTCTTCTCCTCATTTCTCAATTTTCATCTCATTTCTCAATTTCCTCCCTTCTCCGTTTTTCCTCTTCTATTTTCTCTTCTCTCGTCTCTTCTCCCATTTCTTTTATTTTCCTTTCTTTTCCGTTACTTCTCTCCAAATCCTTTTTTATCTTCTCTGTTTCCTTTTTCCCCATGCAATAAGTTTTTTTTCTTTAGTTTATCTTCAATTACTTTCTCATCCCTTCGCTTCTTTCCCCTCCTTTGTTCTATTTCTTCTCCTCTTCTTTTATCTATCTTCCATTCTCTCCTTTCTCCTGTTTAGTCGCCCTCTCCCCCCATCTCTTCTCATCTCTAACCTTCTATTTTCCTTTCATCTCTTTATTTTCCTTCTCATCTCCTCTCTTCCCTTTTCTTCTCTCCTTTTCTTCGTATTAGCTTCTCTTCATTCCGTATTTTGCACTTCTCTCTTATCTTATCTTCTCCTCTGCTCTCTTCTTTCGTACTTTCCTCTCTAATCTTCTCAATCTCTTCATTTCTGTATTTTATTTAGCAATACATCGCAATAGAGGTTGAAAACTGTACTTTATGCATATTATTTAGAACTGATTGTTGATAAAGAATGGTCTGCTCCAAACAGGTTACCTTGGAGCAAAAGAAATTGAAAGACTGTATTTGTTTTCAGCGATGCAAAAGTAAAGCTCTTGCGGAGCATAAGATGACATTGATGTTTGAGATCCGCGTGCGTTGGTGACAAATTACTAAAATCCTCCGGGACATGTATTCAGAATTCACACACATCCAGTTCATAAGCATAATTTATGTCTCTGTGCATTCACTTCTGTCGTCATTAATCTCAGACTTTTATTTTTTCTCCATTTTTAATGTTTTCCGCCTCATTTTTTTTTTTTTTTTTGTCTCTTCTATATCTGCGCTAAAGCTGCATGATTTCTCCATTCATCATTTAAGATGATAGCAGTGATTTTCTGATTTAAGTATGCAACATTGCAATACATTTCAAGAAACTAAGTGAGAAATAAAAGAAAAGGTCTCCTGAAATATTGTACGGCATATAAATACATTGAAAATGTACAATATCATGTATTAAAATTACATAACTGATAAAAAGTAAAAGTACATTAGTATTTGAATATTACAAAACATTTACAATAATAATACAACCAAAGGTTCATATTTATAAGCTAAAATAATGGGAAAGCAAAGTGATATGTGCAGTTAGAAGATATTTACAAGTATACAACATAAATAAAAACAATATCAACAATGATATGAGGTAACCACTTTTGCTACAACAGATTATGTGAATTTGCATACTTTTTTAAGCAGAAAGGATGAATTGTGAGGCGGTTTAGTATGGACCCCAGTAATAAGAGCCTAATTATGAGACCGTTTGCGTGTGACTCCAAGTTGGCGTTTAACTGTGAAGCTGTTTAGTAAGCTCCGGCTATGTGCCCAAGGTTGGACACCAATTTTGAAGCGATTTTTTGTCGATATCAAGTGGCCGTCATGAAGCCAATTTTGAAGTGGTTGGATAGGTTGATTATTGCTCGCTTCAGTGTTGTTGCTCACGTTTCACTGGCAACGTTGTCTCAGGGTGAATTCTGCTATTTTGTTGATTGGGACTCAACGGGGCCGGAAGAGGAGTTCAATAGTGTAAATAAGCAAGCGATACGACATAATATATGTGTGTGTTTTATTTTTCGCGTCCTCTGGTGTTTTGCGTACGATAGACTTAACTGCGTCGAATATAAACTTAGTTGCCGCGTGTGAAACTTACAGGTGAGTGCTGCGGCCCTTGAGTTTGAAAAATGTTTAATTGATGTTTCGGAACTGCATGCCCGCTAATGAGTTACGTCTCACCGCGTCTGGAGCTTACACTGCTTGTGTCTCGCCGCGTGTAAAACTTCAATTTGGCAGCCGGGATGACAAGAATGAAAATTTGTCAGAAGCATTATAGCTGAGAATACATCAAAACTAGTGTCAAGTATATACGAAGGACTCGCCCATTCTTGAGAAAGTCGAACTTAAGCTCTTATTATTTTACATCTCCACAACGAAAGTCTTAAAATGTATATTTTTCGAGAGTTCGTCTACGTAGAACTTCATCATTTACAGTATATGTAAATATGTTTAGCTGACAATCCAACTCCCCCTGTGATGTGTCATTTATTTATTTTATATCTTTATTGCATTCTCTTCACTTTTCATTACAAGGACAAATACTCTTGTTTCTCTCTTTTTCGTCATTTTTATTAGTTCTCTCAAGACACCTTCTACTACTCTGGTTCTTTTTTGTCACTTGCTCCTTCAGAATTTTTCCAATTGAGACGGTCAAAGTTTGCAGGTTGAAATCCGACTGAGATTCGGATGTAAAAATCACCAGCGCAAGTGCTGCGAAAGATACTTGCAGCACTGGATCCCGTGTCGCAGATTTACGGCACGTTGAGGAACTTTAGATGTCCTTGGACAAAATGGCTGGTTATTTCATGTCATATAATACTGTAGCATCAGATGGCACTTGAAGTTATGGGCTGATCAACTATCCTTCTGATATTTGTAGGTCTAAATTTGAATTGTTCATATGATCCATCAGAATCCAGTACAGCCCTTAGGCCTAATCCTTGTAAGCCGTTGATTATGCCAACGTATAATATAATACATAATACATGTATACCCTTCTTTCGCTATTTTTTACACATACACTATTAATCACACACGCGCGCACACACACACACATATTGCGTGAAATTTTGCAAATGTTTTTATAATCCATCAATAAAGATGCATTAAAGTATGTTATAGGGCATAGGTGTTGGTAGTTTATATCGTGTCATCATTTATTTGGGCTCCGCTTTCTAAGGCAATGTGTTCCCAGCAGTCGATGGCATTGCGCGCCTCAGAGCTGTCCAATCAAAGTCGTGCAGAATCTTGTGATTTCACAGAAATGAAACTCAACTACCGATGTCATAGATTTTCCCGTAACTGCACCTAATAATAGGAAATTCAAAACGATAGCATCAGTGTGGCACAAGAAAATTAATCGATGATGTCACATTTTAACAGAATTAAAGGTTGGTGATAAATCTACTCATTAAAACAATAGCCGCGAAAAGTTCTCTCAAAGTTAGCCCAACAAGCCAAAGCAGCTCATCAGCAAAACGCGCTACGGTGAGCCTGTTAGCCAAATTCCCTAATACCAGGCGACCAGCTTTGTTTTACCCCAAAGCGTTTTGCCTATGGGCGAGCGAGCTGCTCGTTAGCAGATAAGCCGGACAGCCGGGTCTCGGTGATTACCGAAAGGGTAAATCAATAAAACAAACTAACCTTACACCAATATACAAATCAATTTAAGAAGCTCATTACTTACCGAATTATCAAACGAGGTGTTGAAACTGCCCGCCGGCATTCTTCACATTTTTGGCATCTATTTAGGAAATTGTTCGCTGTAATGCATTTTGAGAAATCCAGACAATTTCCTGATGAATATTATCTTTGGATTCTTGTATAGTGTGCTGGTTCGTCTTATATGTGACATTTTTTATTTTATCCCAGAGATAATATTTGCAAACTATTAAAACGTGGGAGCCACAAATCCCTACTAATAACTCTTTCTTGTGAAAACACATCCTGAATCGCTCTCATGGAATTATTCGCGGTGTGAGCATTGGCAGAGTCCTGTTGGAAAAAGCATGCCTCATCCCTGATCAGTTAATTCTGTGAAAAAAGGTGGGAAATAATATCACTTCTTTTTCCGGTGAAATTTATTGCAGACAGCTGCATTACTGACCTGCGGGCTAAGCAACATGCACTGCATTACCGACATGGGTAGCTGCAATTCCGACATGTTTTACCGACCTTTGGTAATAGGTATTCGTGCGACAAACGCCATACGGAGAAAGCATGTTTTTATTTATTATACAAAAAAAGTTTATGTACATATTATTAATTACATATGTGAAAATTGAGCGTTTACGTTATTTACAAAAAGGATACGTCCTTTTCTCACAAAAATGACTGGTTTCCCCATAAAAAATTATTTTAAAATATTCTGTAAATGTAGTTTTTGCAAACGACACACCACTATCACTGTCTTAGTCACTACTGCTCTCGGTTTGATCTTCGTTTTTTTTTTTTTTTTTTTTGACTGATTTGTTTATGGACGCTCTTTAACAACTCAGGTTATCAGCGTCCCATTCAACTCAGGGCGTGAAACTGCCGACAAATTTTGCTCAAAGGCCTCTCTTTCAGGCTTGAGGTTCTTTTTCGTGCCGCAAATGTACGACACGAGACCCACGGCTTTACTTCCCTTCCGAAGGAAGCCATACTTAGGATTTTTACGCCCGAAAAAATCCATCGGTCCTGGCCGGGTTCGGACCCGCGTTCTTGGGTGTAGGAGGCAAGTATGATAACCACTACACCACCAGGACCGCTTTTGATCTTCGTGTGGCGTGGTGACGCATGTGAGTAGCATGTGAGAAAAGTTGTTGAGGTGTTCCTGGGCCGACGGAATGGAAATTGGGACGAAGAAATCGCCGATGCTGTGGAGAAGCACCCTGTCAACATGATCTTGTAGTCTAAGGCTGGCAACTTGTCGATGGTACAGCAAGTGTCTATACCCTAGTGGTGTGCTTCTGAAGGCATCTAACTTCCACGACATCGTAGTTGTTTATTGCTAGTTTGACGGTGACAGTTTCATCCTCGCCAAGGAATAAACTTTTGCGAAGATCAGGTTGATATGTGCTGGATACTCTCCGCTTATTGTGACGTGATTTTGATTGTCAAAAGTGAGTTTGATAATGAAATTGTTGCCGATTTCCACCGGGCCTGTTTATCACGTCATGTTTTATGTTGGTGTAAACTTCTCGACTTGTCGTCGGTAGCCGTTCGGAGAACTTTCTCTCCTTGATACACGATATAAAAGGCAAAAGAGATGAATTTTTTGATCAGTTCTTCAGAAAGGTTGCTGAATTTTGTTGGTAGAAATACTTCTTTCCAGTTCTAGAGGCGGACAAGCGTTCTGGGTCCGTTCCTGGTGGAGATGGCCCGGACGCCGTGCACGGTGTGTGGGTACGTTCAGCTGCAGCGTAGACACGGAAACAAAATCCCAGTTACTCGACACTTTAGCTGGTTGACGTAGTGCGTCCTGGATCATGTTGTCTGCTCCATTGGATTCTTGATAATGATGCACGTTGGACAGTGTTTTGTAAGAGGGGTGGACCGTCAAAGTGGTGGAGAAGGTTGTAGTGCTGCTTGCAGCGACGGTAAGGAATGTAAATTCATTTTGCTTCCGGTGTAAGTTCCTTCCATACAGCATCCACATCTATAGGTGAATGGTGTGTAAAGACGACGTTCCCCTCTACCGCTAGTATATGACATTCTTTTGGCTCAATCATAGCCATACAAACATTTTGCAGAAACTTAAGCACAACTTCCAGGCTTCCCTCAATGTGGAGGGGCGCGGCCGTGTCATCTGATGCCGGAAGCCTGCTCGTGACGACACCAACCTGTCTGAACATGCACGTGACGTCATCTGGCACCGCGTTGTTGCTAACCGGTTAGAACTTGTTTTTCCGGCTCGGAGTTTCAACTCTTTGGTGAATTGCGACTTTAGAAAATGTTCCATCTCCAAGTACACATGAAGGGTGGCAAGACGAATGTATCTTGTTATTGAGTGTAATTCATTTTCTCAAATGACTCATCGGAAAGGGGAGATTTAAGCAAATATTTGCGATATCTGTTATTTGAATTTGTACTTCTATCTCTTCTTCCTTCTTATGATAGATGGTGCCCGTGACCATTCGCTGCAGACTTTCTAGTGTCCTCCATTCCTCCATGTTTGGAGTAATGCACCGTCCGTCCATTTTGATGATAATATTTATTGACGCCAATACATGTTTAAAAAGTATGGATAATCGACTGCTTAGCTTCCATTCTTTTAGAGGTCGAGTCAAAACAGGTATTGCCTCAAGGAGTTCTGCCACTCTGTCGAACCCAGAACCACCGTGCTTCGTTGTATACCTACGGTCACCACAATGTTGTGACGGCATAGGCGAAAACCAACCCACGTTAACTCGGTCTAGTTGCTGTTCAAGAAGACAATATGCGATAGAGTTCCAGGTCTCGCCGCTTCGTCCTGTTGCTGTGGGTCGTCACCTCGGGACTGCGTTGTATGACACTATAAACATGAACGATCTATTTGTAGCGCACTATTTCATTGACAAGTAGCCACACGCGCTCACATAATGATGATGACGACTTACCTGTTTACCTCTCTGAGAGTAACTGGCAGAGCGTGACGTGTGGTGTCTCATGCGCCTTCTAAAAAAGTGAAAATACCAGAGTTAACGGCACAAATGTAACCGCGCTGTATACATCGCAAGTGCACAATTCGTATCGATACTAGCCTTTAATGATTTGCACCTCTAAAGTGTAGTTTGTGAGCATTTGCTAAGACATACTTCCTTGTAGGTTTTTCGAATCACGTCATCGTTATGATTAAAATCACTTATGCTGAATTTACAAAAAAATTCTCCTTGCACAAGTTGCAGCAGCGGTGAGATAATGAACATTGATGTAATGTTCACAGGTAGTGTTGGCCTCGACTTGCAACCTTCTAGTGTTATTAGTCCATTGTATAGCATGATTTAGACAATTTAGAAATGAACCGAAAGAGGATCAATAGCATAGCTATCGAAATATTCTCCCCGCCAGTTCTTTGCAACAAATAAGACCCAATGTTTCCTTCGTTCCACGCTACAATCAATGTGAACGACAACTGCTATAGGAAACATGCAAGTTTACCAAAGGCATTTGCTCATAGGCGCACATGGCTAAAACGTGAAATTGAATAGAGGAGCACTTAGATAGAAACCGGCATATTTGTAACATAGTAATGATATCAAAACGGTCCGGTTAGCATGAATTTCATTAGTGCAATGTACTTCCGCCAACACCAGCAGATTAATATGTTCTGGAGTTTGTTCTTTAAAACCTATACTTATGGAAACGGTTGTTCAGAAATGTAGGACTCGTTGGCACTCATATCGGCTACATAATGATGTAGCCGTGAGAATATTGATATCTGGAAATGCGAATGCCTTTCGTCCTTAAAGTGTATCCCGAGGCCAACTTGAAGAGATTGAAAACATTGCAGAAAATGTCCACCATCAAATTTGGGCTCCAGGTGTTGTAAGGGGAAAAGCTGTCCTTTCACAAACAATTGAAATAAATTCAGCATAAAGTGTTGTTAATGCTGCAATTGTATGCCTGGTCAGAGACATTAGCCACAACAGCCCTTCTGGGGATTTGATCTATGAAAACGTCGTAGAAAGTCATGGTAATAACCCATTTTGGAATGTTGAGAGCGTGAAATCCTATATCTTTGAGAAGGTTTCAGGCATTACTCTTTGCTAACACCGCCTGGTGTGCAAACTTGATGGTTAGGAACGGTCTCACAGCTTTCAAAATCAATCCAGTAGAAAGTATGTCCAGGTAGGCTTTAAAGTCCTTTATGTACGACAAAAGATGAGAAATGGGCGAAGAAGGCGAGCGTTTAATGGTAACGCTCACATTGTTCAAGAGCAGATTTTCCTGATTAAAGAATGTATTCGAAAAATTTTCCATCAGCTGTACAACTTTCCTTTCTTTGATATAATCATTAAGAAACTTAGTTTCTTCAGTTAGTGAGCATGTGTTCATCATTCCTTTCTTGTCTTTTCTCCAGAGCGAGGACCCTAGTGTGCTGTTCATGACAGCTACCAAATAATTGTGCACCGTTTCAATGTACGAGGGTAGGTTCATAAGTTTCCGGCCTCGTCGATAAGGATTATGATCTTCATAAAAGCCTTATCTTGTGCTATACCTTATCTGTAAAGTAAATAATTGCAATTGTAAATTCCGCCCCGCCTTGATCATTTTTTCAGATATATTTGGTTAAAGAAGGCTATGTGTAGAAAATTTTGACATGTTCAAAATGCAGTTTCGAGTTGATACTATGTTCTCCACAAAAGAAGGACTTACTCAAAAAATTAAATAGCGATTAGAGATGTATATGGGAAGCACCCCCCTCATATTCCACCGTAAAAGAATGGGCCAAACTTTATTGAATGGGTCGAGAAAGCATTGAAGACGAATAGCATGCAGGTCGGCCCTTGGAGGTGCTCACTTCTGAAAACATCGATCTTGTGAAAGGAGAAATTATGGAAGACCGGCCCCCTCAGGGGCCTAATTTATTGGGTACGGGGCGTAGCGACCCCGAGGCACCCGAGCTGCTCCCTCAGGTCCGCGCTCAGCGCGTTTGACTCCTTTTTATTTCGCCTCTTTTATTGTTTTATTAGTCCTACTTCCCTGTTCTTTGTCTGATGGGTGCCCCCGTGTTTGACGCGGTAAAATGTGACTGGGTAACGGCGTAACTCCCAGCACAGGGTTATCATGTAGGACGGGAGCGTATCCCCTGGTAAAGGCCAGGCCCGGGGAAGGGCCATTGCATGAGCTGTAGTCTTCCTGCAGGCGATTGGGTCCCTTCGTCAGCCCACAGGAAGGTGTGACCCTGAGGTTACTTGGTTCAGGCCAGAGCCAGTAACCTAAGCCGGGGTGGCGCCCAGGAAGCAGCCCGCCATCGGAGACGGTTGCAATGGTGGAGGAATAAATCGCTATGGTACTGGAAGATAATCCTTTACATTTTAAACGCAAAAGAGTTGACGTAAAACAAGTAATCGAGAAGTCTTTCCCTCGTTACTTAGTTATTAGTCGTACTGAAGAGATTCAGTCGTTTACGACCGTAAATCCATTTAAGATTCAGAAGGGCATTGATGCCATAGCTGGGCCCGTTAAGTCCTGTACCCGTCTACGCAACGGATCACTTTTAGTGGAGACACTTGGCCTGTCTCAAAGCAACTCGTTGCTAAAGGCGACGCTACTCCACGGATATCCCGTCCGTGTCGAGAAACATAAGACCATGAATTCGTCGCGAGGAGTTATTACAACAAATGTTCTAGACGGAATGTCCGACCCGGAAATCCAGAGCTGTCTGGAAGACCAAGAGGTCACCTCAGTTTATCGTGTGCAGGCAAGGAAAGAGGGGGAATTACAGCCGACCCGGACACTTTTCCTCACATTCGACAGGGTCGATTTGCCGCAGAGGATCAAGGCGGGCTACGAGGTGATAGAAGTGCGCCCGTATATCCCGAGCCCGTTGCGATGTTTCCAGTGTCAGCGTTTTGGACACACTCGCATATCCTGTAAAAGTGCCGTTCCCATCTGTGCAACCTGCGGTGAAGCAAGTCACGAGGGAGCATGCCCATCTGCTCCTGTCTGCGTCAACTGCCGCGGTGGACATCCAGCCTCGTCCCGCGATTGCCCTCGTTTTCGAGAGGAGCGCTGTATCCAAGAGATCCGGGTGAAGGAAAAACTCTCCTTTACTGAAGCCCGGAAGCGATTCCAGTCTCGCCAACCTGTCGTGCCTAAGACCGGCACCTACAGCGCAGCAGCTTCTTTTGCGCCCAAGAAGTGCGATATCAGTACGCAGACTTGCGATCTTGTGTTTACACGGGTCCAACCTACGCCTAGTTCTCCGAAGCGCTCTACCGTGAAGCCCAAAGCGGTTGTTTTTAATGCCCCTGAAATTAAGTTCAGGACGAGTTTTACGCGTACAGAATTTTTAAAGTCGTCAACTCAGGTAGAGCAGAAAAAGAGCCCTTCTCCTCCTCGGAGGTCACGCTCCCATGATGGGAGCAAACCCGCTAGGCGGTCGCCGTCGCCGCCTATATCTACATCCAACCGATTCCAGGCGTTGGAATCGGTGGATGCTTCTCAGCGGGAGAGCCCTCCCTCTGAGGATGTGATGGAGCAGGATGTGCCTGCTCCTTCAAAACCACCGAGTCCCACGCGACTGAAAAAAGGACGTTTGTTTCGCCCCGCACCGTCCAAAAAGTAAGGTGGTAAATTTTTAGCTTCTTTTATCTCATTTTAATAATGGCTATCCTTTCGTGGAATGTGCGTGGTCTCCGTAGTCGAAGACCTGACCTCGAGTTAATTTTACGTTCTACTGACCCCTTGCTTGTGTGTCTCCAAGAGACTAAGCTTCGCCCAAGTGATTCTTTTAATTTACGCGGTTACTCTTCGGTGAGATTTGATCTCCCTCCCGAAGATGGCACTCCCGTTCACGGCGGAGTTTAACTTCAATTCGCAATGACGTGTACAGCACCTCACTACAGCTCCAGACTCCTTTACAAGCTGCTGCAGCTACAGTTCACTTTTCTGGCCTTAGTTTTTCTGTCTGCAATGTTTATTTACCTCCGTCCGGCACCATCACCACAGTTGACCTGGACGATCTTTTGTCTCAGCTACCACCCCCTGTTCTTCTTTTGGGGGATTTCAATGCACACCATCCCCTATGGGGTTCCACCACGGAGTGTGCAAGAGGTAACCTCTTAGCTGACTTTTTGCTGAATCACAATCTTATACTTCTCAACACTGGTGAACCTACTTTTCTCTCTGACAGCACTCAAAGCTTTTCGCACTTGGACTTATCCATCTGTTCTGCCTCATTTGCTGTACATTTCACCTGGAACGTCATCTCTGATTTATATTCCAGTGACCACTTTCCGTGTCAGATTCATGTACTCTCTTCGAACGCACATTCACAGCGCGCGCCAAAATGGCTCTTTGAAAAGGCGAATTGGCCTCTCTACCGTTCTTTGGCCGAATTTTCAGGGTGTGAATTTCCATCTATAGACGTCGCCATCGAGCACCTCCGTACGGTCATCATCACAGCCGCAGATAAGGCTATTCCCCGGTCGTCTTGTCACTCCAGACGCTTGCCGGTTCCCTGGTGGACCGATGAATGCCGGGATGCGTTGCGTGCACGCCGAGGTGCTCTCCGAGTTTTTCGTCGCCACCCTACTTCTGCAAATATGATTTGCTACAAACAACTTCGCGCCAAATGCCGCCGAGTCATTAAGGACAGCAAAAAGGTTTCTTGGATTTCTTTTACCTCTTCTTTTAACCGCACAACGCCTTCATCCGTAGTTTGGGAACGGCTACGCCGCGTTGCTGGCAAACCAAGGTTTACACCTATACCCGGTCTTAGGGTTTTAAATCGAGTGCTCACTACTCCGGTTAACGTCGCCAATGTTTTAGGGCGAACCTTCGCTGATGTTTCTAGTTCCGCCAATTACCCGGCTACATTTCGCGCATTAAGGGAGCAGGTTGAGAGGAAAGATTTCTCATTTGCCTCCGACCATCAGGAGAGCTACAACGTTCCTTTTACCGCCAGGGAACTGGAGCATGCCCTTTCTACCTCTCGACATTGCGCACCGGGACCTGACGACATTCATGTTGCCATGTTGCAGCATTTACCAGCAGAAGGCAAAGCATTTTTATTACGAACTTTTAATTTTATTTGGTGTAACGGCACATTTCCTTGCGCTTGGCGATTGGCCACCGTCATTCCCATACCTAAGCCTGGAAAGGACCCACGTCTTCCTTCCAGTTACCGTCCGATTTCCCTCACCAGCTGCGTTTGCAAAGTGCTGGAACGAATGATTAACGGACGGCTCATGTGGTGGTTGGAGTCGAGGCAATTATTAACGAACGCCCAGTGTGGTTTCCGGCGTCATCGTTCCTCAGTCGACCATCTGGTGTCTTTAACTACTCATGTAATGGACGGTTTTGTGCGCAAGTGTCAAACGGTTGCCGTATTTTTTGACCTGGAGAAAGCGTACGATACTTGCTGGAGAGGCGGTATCCTCCGAACGCTTCACGATTGGAACATACGTGGGCGTATGTCTGTTTTTATTCAGGAATTTATGAAGGACCGGGTTTTTAATGTTCGCGTGGGATCAGTTTTATCATCTAATTTTATTCAAGAGAACGGCGTACCTCAGGGCTCGGTACTTAGTTGCACACTATTTGCCATTGCGATTAACTCCATCACCGAAAGTTTACCGCCAGGAATACAATCGTCGTTATTTGTGGACGATTTTGCCATCTATCTTTCCTCTCGGAGAACCTGTCTCTTGGAACGCCGCCTCCAATGCTGTCTCGACCGCCTTCACGCTTGGAGTGTCTCTCACGGGTTCCGTTTCTCCGCAGAGAAGACCGTCTGCATGAACTTCTGGCGCCACAAGGAGTATCCTCCACCTTCGCTCCATCTTGGCCCAGACGCACTTTCTTTCGCAGACGAAGTTCGGTTCCTTGGCTTGGTGTTGGATAGGAAATTATGCTGGTCATCGCATATAGCGCAACTCAGAGGCAAGTGTGAGCGTTCTCTTTGTATTTTACGTGTTTTAAGTGGCACATCTTGGGGAGCTGACCGGACTGTTCTTTTACGTTTTTATCGCTCTCTTATCCGGTCCAAATTGGATTATGGCTGTGTGGTTTATGGCTCGGCGCGACCTTCTGTGCTTCGTCGCCTTAACCGGCTTCATCACCGGGGTATCCGTGTTGGCATTGGGGCATTCCCCACCAGTCCTGTGTTGAGTTTATGTGCGGAGTCTGGAGAACCTCCGTTGTTTTATCGTAGGGATGTTTTACTGGCCGCGTACGGTTGTCGCTTGGCTGCGCAACCTCGTCATCCCACGATTGGGCCGTTTTTTAATGTGTCTTTTGATCGTTTTTATGCTGCTCGGTCTTTTACTCCTAAGCCCGCTGGCTTTCGTTTTCGGGAGATTTTACGGACGTTGGACATGGAGTTACCTGCTTTTTTCTTAGCTGGGGAAACTTCTTCTCCCCCCTGGATTTTAGCAGAGGCCCCCGTTCATCTCGGGCTCACGTCCTGTCCGAAATCTTCGACCGCAGCACATATTATTCGTTGTTCTTTTAGCGAGATCAAATCCTCTTTTAATGGCTGGAATTTTATCTATACGGACGGCTCTAAATGTGACACAGGTGTAGGATGTGCTTTTGTTTTAAATGGGGCAAGTTTTACGTACGGTCTTAACGTTGCAACATCTATTTTTATAGCGGAACTTTATGCTATCTATCGGGCGGTTTTATTTATTTTGAACAGGGGCTAGGGAACAGTGTTGTATGTTCCGACTCTTTGAGTGCAATTTTAAGTTTTAGAAATCTGTACAACCTCCACCCACTTGTGCAGATGGTCCAGAATGCAGTTTTAACCCTTTACGACGCTGGCGTCAGGGTAACACTGCTATGGGTGCCTGGGCACGTCGGAGTCGCAGGTAATGAGGCCGCAGATGTTGCAGCAAAATCCGCTCTTTTGGACCCTGCTGAGTACGAGCAGCGTTTTTATTTCGGGGATTTTATACATTCATTACGTGGAGGCATTTTTTCGCGCTGGCGCGAGGAGTGAGAATTACTCCCAACTAATAAGCTCCGTGAATGTAAATCCGCCCCTTTTAACTGGTCGACTTCTTCTCGCGCTGTTCGTCGTGAAGAAGTAATTTTAGCTCGTCTTAGAATTGGGCATTGCCGTTTTAGTCATTCTCACCTTTTTAATGGTCAACCCGCTCCAGCTTGCCCCCACTGTGACCACCCCTTTACAGTGCGTCACATTTTAATTGAATGCCATCATCTGGCAGCTTTTAGACATAGACTGGGTTTGCCCTCCTCTATTGAGGAATTACTTGCAGATGATGTGGTTGCTGTTGAGCGAGTGCTCCGTTTTATCCGTGTTTGTGGTTTTTGGAGCAAGGTGTGAGGTGTACTCTTTTTATCCATGACGGCATTTTTAGACGCTTTTAAGACTGTTGTTGTTTCAATATTTGATGCATTGTTTTAGTACCAGTCTTTTATTGAGTTGTTATATATAACCCTTGTTACTGTTTTGGGGTTTTATTGTTATCAGTTTGGACTTTTCCAATACTGGTTTATTTTCAGCTTTTGCTGATGCTTTTTACTACCAGTTTTTATATGTTCTAGTGTTGGTGGTTACAGGGTTTTATTGACCCTTTTTAGACCATTATAGGACTGTTGTTTTCGCGATTGCGGCTATTTTAATACCAGTCCTTTGTTGACCATTACACCCACTTGTTATTTGTTATGGGCTTTTATTTTGTTGCACAACGTACTGCTCAGACTTGATTTGTGTTCACTATTTATATTTTAGTTCTGACGCAGTTTTTAGTATGTTTGGGCGCTAATGACCTTAGCTGTTGTGCGCCCCTAAAACAAGAATCATCATCATGGAAGACCGGCGGCTCAAAGTTACAGAAATAGCAGCAAGATTGGGCCCTTCTAACATAACAGTCCTTCCAATTATTCATGAATATTTAAACAGAGGAAAGCTGAGTGCTGGCGTGCTCCTTCTTCACGACAACGCGCCTGTGCACACAGTTCTGGTCGCAAAGGAAGCCGTGAAGAAATGTGGCTTCATGGACATTGACCATTCATTCTACAGCCCAGATCTAGCTCCCAGATACCATTATCTCTTATCAAAACTCAAGTAGGACAAATGTGACGAAGAAATGATGCATGCTGCTTATGCCCATTTTGCAGACAAGAATTCTGACTATTTCGGGGGGGGGGCTTGAAATGTTAATTCAAAGCTGTGAGAGGTGTATTGCAATAAAGGATTGCTATATTAAAAAGCTAAATATATTGTTTCTCTTTATCATACCTAGAAAATGTTTAGACCGGAATTTTATTGGCCTCGTATGTTCTATAGGGATGGCCTGACTGAGGCATGGAAAGAGTGACATTGTTGAGTGATACTTTTAGCAGCTGAAACAACGAGTTTAGAGTATTGTTGACAAAGGTAACCTGTTTGTCTTCTTTCAAGTAGTTAGCCCCGTCTTCAACTATTTGTACGAACAGCTCTGGTACTACATAAGCCATGTCGAGGCAATCGTCTGCACTATCAGAGTAATGAAATGTGATGGAGGCATTTTTGAACGAGTAAGTTTTTGAAGATGCCTAGTTTCGGACTCATGAGCACCAGCGACTCGTCATAAACTTTGTTAGCCACTATGAAAACACGTGTTGCAAACTTATTCCATGGCGTTTAGTATTGGACTTATTGTTCCTTTTTCCTTTCTGATACCTTAATAGGAGCTTATTTCCAGAATCTATCATTTACGTCCGCTTTCCTCTTGAAATTAAATCCAAAATCCTTCAATCTAGTCTTTAACTTTGGGGGAAATTCACCAACTTGTAAAGTCGGCAAGCATATTTGCGCTCATTTTCAACGTCTGTTTGCCGACAGCATTCGCACTGCTCTTAAAAACGGAAAAAAGATTCTGAAAAAGCCATCAAGAGTAGAGAACAAGTTGCTACCTTTTTGATAACGTTTGCCCCTGTACAAAAGAAAATCTTGATCGTCTAATGCTCCTACAGCCTGATTTAAGTAATATCTGGTGATAGTATCCAGTTCCATTATTCCTGTTTCGGACGAAACGTTAGAACTACAGTAGAGGAAAGCATGTCTACTAATGGCAATTAATCGCCGTAACCACTCCTTAAATCTATGTCCACAAATTTAACATCCTGTTGCATCAAAGGTGCCTAGTTAAGTGCAGTGAAGGACTTTTCCAGTTATGCAGGTTTTGTTACGTTATTCACACTCTACAGAGACACTTTCAATGACTTGTACAAACGTGTTGCTCACCACTTGTGACTATCAGATTACAGTAAATGAACATTTCGTAAGGGAAGCCCATGTACGGATCCACAGAAAGTTTACCAATTTCCTGTTCAACTCCGCTAGCATACTGTTCGGATCCTATCATTTTGGCCAGAGATAGCGACAAAACGAAGAGGTGAATAATGGTCTTTGATTTAGGAGCATTTAGAGTGTCAGGCTTTATCGTTGTTTTCTGCTTAGGAATATTTCTAGTGTCAGGTTTAGGTAGAATCAGTGTCAGGTTTACGAAGAATCCCAGTTGCAGGCTTAGGAGGAATTCTAGTGTCAGGGTTAGGAGGATTTTTGGTGGACTTGGTCATCGTATGAGGATATTTAACTTGAACTTTGGAGTTTAATCATAATTTCTTGCGTTTTAATTTCTGTTTTCAGTATATTCTCCTAATTCCAGACGGTGACATTTTCTGCATAACCTACAAATTTGCTCTCGGTCATATAGGTGGACTGTGTGGCTTTGGTGTTAAAGCAGGAAGTATTTTTGCTCTCGTTATAAAGAAAAACGTCTTCGACTTGTAAATGTTTGCGTATGATAGAGTTGATGGTGTGTACCAAATCTTTAGAATTGTGAGTATATCATGTGGTAATTGTAAGTTAAATTTGGAATGTGTCGCTGGAGTAGACATATTATACATGGTACCAATGAGTTGATTATCGTGATTTGTTACACTATAGAATTGTTCACAGGATACGTAACCTTTTGCAGTCTTACTCCCACTCTCCCTGCAACACGATTCTCTCCGGCAAAATGTTTGAAAATCTACAAGTTGTATTGTAGTGAAATGATCCATGGAAGCTTTACTCACGAGCGTGAGGGAAAACGTATTTGTTTTAATTACGTCGAATAATTAATTGAATCTAGGACCCACGGATTAAACTTGATACATAACCGCTCAAGTTAACCAAATATTGCAGATTGCGACCACGACCTCTAGTGTCGAATATTTTGTCTATTTTGAATAATTTAGGGAGAGCAACCTTTTGTATCTCCTCGGAGTAAAAGATTCCGTCTATGACTTCACCGTCCAAGTCCTTTCATTTATACACAATAGGATCACCATGTGCCAACTTGTCAATTTGAAAATGTTCATCTGTCCAGTTTTGCTCGTAACCCCGAGTAAACTAAATTTTCTCCTTGGATATGCTCACGTGATCTGCATTAAATTTAATTTTTCCTATTTTATCCGCATTTTGATCGTAAAGATTTCCGTACACAAGCTACATGTTGCCGTCATTAAAATCCTTTGGAGTTTACGGACTTGTGAAAGGAACTATTGTAGGACTATAAAAGTGCAGGAAGAATTTCTACGTATCTATAGATGTTTTTATATGTGAAATATTTCCACATTTTTGCATTCAAGGTCCTGCTGAAACGTTCTACAGCGCTGGCTTTGTTTTTTTATTTATTTTTTAATTTTAATTTTAATTTTTATTTATTTGTTTATTTATTTATTATGCAGTACAATACTTTATACCATGTTTGACTAGAACAAATTTAAAAATTTTGTTGGTGGACTAGGTTCCTAAATCGTTTGCAAACCTTGGAAACGCGCTGAGAAAATATAGTTTTAAACGCTTGTGTAATTTCCATACCTACTTTTGATTTTTACGATATTGCCTAAGCATATTTGGAAAAAAGGTCAATGGTCGTCAAGATGTAAACGTATGGTTTGTTGTGTACTTTAACGTTATTCATTACTTTTAGATCGGATTATCAAAGCTTGCCTATATTGATCACGTGATTATTTCTGGTGGGGAGTCGTTTCCTTAGAAATTTGTGAAATGTATAACTATCTTGGGTTCCAATAAAGGACTCCGTCTTTGATTTTGGTATGCCCATGGCCTCTAGACGTTTGTGTACTGTACCAAAACCTGCATAGTATTGCTGAGAGAAATAGATTCTTTTTAAACGCGTTCATACTTTAATTATACCACAGCTCCCACCATTGAATGCGAAGGTTGTAGGAAGAAGTGAATTTTTTTAACTGGCAACCGCCTTTTATCTTTCGTTTTTGCTGGCCTCGGTTCTTCCTTTACATCAATATTGTGATAAATACGATTGGATTCAAGGTATGTTCTCTCACTTGTGACATAAGATGGAGAATATTGCCAATTTATATTTTATCATGCGCCATTTTTGGGGGGGAAGCCAAATGTGAACGCTGTACATTATTCATCTCTCCGATTAACTGATTAACAGATTTGTCTACGAAATGAAGCTTTTCGACTGTCTTTGGTCCTGAAGCTACTATTATTTGCTTATCGTATCTCGTTTAATTCAAATTTGATATGAATGCACTAACCAGTGAACCCACTATCGGAATTAAAAACGCAGGTAAAAAGTCGCTTTTCTGCACAAGATGTTTTTATTTTTCTTTAAGGACAGTCATTTGTTGATTAACTTTCTCCAGCAAATTTATGCTTCTTTAGGCGCTTCAAACATTTTATAGGCAAACTGACATGACCTCTCCATGTTACGTACACACTCGGAAATTGCCTTTATTAGCTTTGGGTTAATGCTTTTCAATAGTTATTTTCGTAAAGGGGGTTTTGCCTTAGCTAAAACCGTCAAGTTTGCGTGCTGCCTTGTTATTAGTGGATTACTCAGTTTGGCTATTCTCATCTTGTCTCTGCAAAAATGACGGAAATGTGCTCGTTCATTTAAACTCTCGGTAAATATTGTGAACTAAGGGGCCAAACCATCAGAATGTGATCAACAAATGCGGAGTCCTTACTAATTGGGCATAAAATGAGAAAGCGTTTCTCAGGGGCAAACGCCGGTTCGATACATGTATAGATTACTGCATAAAATCCTACACTGGATATCCGTGGGGTTTTTCTGTAGCCTTCTCAAACACCTCTAACAGAAACTTTGGTTCAATCTGTTGGCACAGTCTATCAATTTGCATTTTATCTCCATTTTTTTAATATGACAATGTAGTTTGCGTATAAAGATGTAGTTCGAAATTTCTTTCCTTGTGGAAACACGTTTTTAGGGTGTAAATAATTCCGAAACGTTTGTGATGTGAATCTCTAGTAAAAAAATTTTTTTGAAAGGTTTTACCCGTGAGCTTGGTACATTAAATCGTCTAAAATAACTAAATCTCCCTTTTTAACAGTCTCCAAATCTGGTATGCCTGCATAGGTCACGAAGCACGGACTTGGATTAGGAGAATATTTCGGTGGATGACATCACATTTTTCTCAACGCTTGTGAAACATTTGGCTGGCATTACTAATTAAAATTTTCACAAATGTGGATATACCACAAAGCAAAGGACATACAATTAGCATGGTGATCGGGAAATTAAATGTATAGTATCGGTTAATGTTTATTATGGGACACTGATGAAGGATCGTCTAAATTCACCTTCTTTTACACCCGTACGAGTAGGAATCAAGTTTTAACCCTGAGCGCGTTTGTTGACCACCAATCTATTAGTTTTCGCTGAAGACTGTTTTCACCGTATCTAGGTATTTTATGGAAATCTGTGCGCCTTCCAATACTAAAGACATTGAACTATTCCTTTAAACGGTGTCCCTGATAACAGTGTAATTTACATTGTGGGGAATATGAGAAATGTAAATTAAAGGCTGACACCTTTAATTTTCCAGATTGAGTTCGTCTTCTCCCCACACTTAATTTTTATGGTGTAACCTTTTGGGCCTATAGATGCAATATATGCACCCTTTCCATAATTTTCTTTCTCATCAGTCGTACAACCCAAAATTAGCCCCGTGAGAGGCATCCATTCCCCTGGTCTTTTCCTGGCAATAAAAGAATCAGTGTCGAAATAACCCATGGGCTCGCCCAATCTCCTAAGATAGGGATATAATACAATTTTGGTATGGGCCGTTGTATATGCAGCTATAGCTGTGCTAGTAGTAGAGTTCAATTTCGGATTTTGTTCACTGTGTCTCCATACCACGTACATTACCTCTTCCGTAGGAGTCAAGTATGACTACTGTACCTCTACACCTGCGTCATTAAGTAGATCTATGAGCCTCGAATAATCTTTCACAAACTCACATGTGGACCATTGTTTCGTTGCCAATATTTCCTTCAAACGGAGGTTATCATTAGTTTTGCCAACTCTCGCCTGCCAGGATTGTTTTCAATGACATGTTTATCTAGTGCATCCTTCCTTTTCCAAAAATTGCGCGATATACTCGATTTTCTTGGTAAGAGTGTCGCAGTCTTTGGGCTAACCGGAAGCTTCGGTTTTAATTTTCAGAACTAGTTAACATAGTCCTGAAAAAGTCCCTTTTCTCCAGGGGATTTTTAATTGGTTTATTTATGGACGCTCTTTAACATCTCGGGTCATCAGCGTCCCATTCAACTCAGGGCGTGAAATGGCCGACAAACTTTGCTTAGAGGCCTCTCTTTCAGGCCTGAGGATCTTTACCGTGCTGTAAATGTACTACATGCGACCCAGGACTTTACTTACCTTCCGAAGGAAGCCATACTTATGATTTTTACGCCCGAAAAAAATTCATCGGTCCTGGCCGGGTTCGAACCCGGGATTTTGGGTTTAGGAGGCAAGTATGGTAACCACCAGGACCGACCTCTCCAGGGGAGGGATCATAGCGTTTCATGTCATATTCCCATATTTCATTCACATGAATTACCCTATAACCTACCTGTAGTGCGACTTTAATCTCGGCTACTACCCAGGCGCCTGTCATACAACTATCATGCTCTGTATGCTCCCACTCCGTCTCACTATCCGTCTCTGTGGATGCGCGACACAGCCGAAACAAGTTTTACGTTAATGCGCGATGGCAGGACGGAATGATATAGATTTTCTGGGGGGAAGAATTTTACTTTTTACTGCACCACCCTAAATATTCAAAATAGGAAAATTATCTATGTGCATTTTAAGATGTCCCACGGGGTAAGATTTGGTCTTATTGACGAACAGGTACAAATTGCACTCGTAATAATAAAACATTTTCATGTCTCAAGAAGTCTCGCAGTAGATTTTTGTACAATTTATATGACTGCCAAAGAAGGCATCCCGTGAGTTAGGAAGTTCGGGGTAAGGAAAACGTTTGACAAATTCTGCTAGAACCATGTCAGTCTTAAGCATGGCATTGCACTTATATTCACACACTTCAGTCACATGATAGCCAGAATCTCAGCTTCTTAACCTTTACCATGTCCTCATATCTGAAGCCCATGGTCTCGTCTTCGTGTTGTATAGCCTTGAATTCCTATTCGGGTAACATCGTGCACAGGCATGGCAGAAACATCCATGAAAGAAATAGATACAGTTGTCTTATTTATACCGATGCACTTTATGACCTAAAACCTTAATTTCCCGACAATCATAAGCATGCTGATATGATGATGATATATGATATGATGATAGATTGCTGCTGCTCCAACCAAGACAGCCGGTTGCACACTTTTTGTTATGCTTATTGGCTAAGCGGTACCCACTTCCTGGAATAAACAGAATTTTATTTCTATGCATTACTCACTTCCTGCAAACGTTCATACATGCCTGTTGCAATGATGACGCACTCTCTAAACGGATCAACACCGTTCTCGTCAATGAATGGTTTCGTAAATTTAGAAACTCCCCTGACTCAGGAGAAATGCGTCAGTTTTACAATAAACTATCATTTTTTTTCATATTGAACTCATAATTGGAGAATGCCATCTCCTTATGCCACTGTTGGAAAGTTTTGCGACCATCTACAATCATGCTAATAGGACAATAATATTCCTGCCCAGGTACAGGACCAGTTTCGTTTTCTTTGATACTTCACAGGTAAGGAAAATAGCCTTTACATTCGGGTAGCTGAAAGGTTATAGAAAGGCGCGACAATGGCATAGGAATGAAATTCAGTGCATCTAGAAACGCCACCTGTTACACTTCATTCTATAAATTTTGCCACCATTCATGATGAGCTCCGATGTCCAATTTTGAATGCCCACCATGTGCTTTAACAGAAATTGATCATCATAGGACTTCAAGTTGTGCGCTATGTCGACGATGGCACGGGATTCGAACCCGGGCTGTGTGATGTGAAAAAACAATTGTTTTACAGAGTCTTCAAATAACCATTCTTTAACGCCACACTGCGTACAATAGGACATCTTCGGAGGTTCATCAAGGCACAAACTGCAGGCTTGATACAGCGGGCGAGTTTGTTACATGTTCAAACATGCTCGCTTTGGAGGAATAAGGAGTGTTCTGAGTACACTCAAAATCTATGAATATAAACATGAAATTCTTCCGCAAATTTGGAGAATTGTATGGCTGAATGTAGCACACGTGGTTAGTATCCACGTGGATCTTACAAGTACTACAAAAAAATCCCCCCCACAAGTGAGGAGTTTGTCTAAGCCTCATATTGACAAGTTTGTCGCAAAAAGGATAGACTTTTTCAATCTCCCACACTGACATGGTTTATGGGTAATAGTTACTCTTAATAAAAATGGTTATTAAAGCATGTCTGCCCATTGAAGTCACGATGATACGCTTTACATCCCTGTAAATCAAACGACGCTGGAGGCACCGCTTGCGACACGTGGCGCAGTTTTTTTTTTCTTTGGTTTGGGAAAATTGCAATATCGGCAATACTATTTATACTTGAAAACCTCGTGCTAGTTCTCAATAGCGTTAAAATAGTAGTCGTAGAATATTATGTCGATATGTTTATCGGTGTTTTTTTTTTAATTGTAGAGCACATTTATCCATCTGTGGTCGCCTAAAACAGGATTAATAAGTTATTCAGTGTCATCTCAAAGAGTTTCACATCTTCCAGAGTAAACGGACCGTCTGATTTGCCTATTTTGTTACACAACTCTACAGTCTTTTATTTTGGGGAAACTTCATAACGTCTAATGGAATCATATTCTACTCCCACGTCAATTTTGGTATACACCTGCAACGTCTCTAGCTAATCAAAGATTTTTGGTGCTCTTGTTTGCAATGGTTCCTCAGTTTTTACTACAGTCATTGCAATGTTTTTTGCAGGAATTTGATATCTCCCTTGTCCAATTACACGAAATGTTGAGTGTCCCACATAACAAAAGTTCTTTATTACTTTGCATTACTTTCTTCATTGATTTTAATATGACCTCGGATTTACTTGATTGAACCTACGCACACTCGCATTAAATGGCCTAGCAGGATATTTGCTATCCAATTATGATTCATATGTACCCTGGGTTAATTGTTTAGAACATTCTCGTTAGAAAATGATAAATATTCATTAAAAAGCTTAGAAACCCGTTGGTTAGCATCTGTATCTTTGGGTATCGAACTCATAGTTTCAGTTTCAGCTTATCCTAAATAGAAATATTTTGCTGCCCTCTCGCTATGGTTGGTCATTTCGAAACTAGGTTGCAAGACTAGGTCTACAGCAATCTGTGGCACGTCTGCAAAGAGGAGTTGTAGGCAGAAGGAACGTTGTCGGCAGAAGAGATGTCGACTGAAGGCTCGTTGTCAGCAGAAGAGAAAGGTGAGTTATCAATTATAGTCGAATTGTCGATTGTAGGAGATTTATCGGCCGCAGAAGCTCCACATTCTGTTCTGGTGAAAAGAGGCATACCGTTAAAAATGAATGTAAATCTGTCCAATGAGAACAACTCACGACCTCTTCTGGGACGCCTGCGACTAAGAGAGAGCTTGTTGGCTGAAGACATGAGGTCAAGCTGATTCAAAAGTAATCGTTACACTTCTATGCCACGAGAACCCGGTGGGCACTTTTATACAGTACTTTTCAGTGACGTCACGAGTTTGGTTTCCTTATTTGGCCACGCCTACTCGAGTTTCAGCTAATGAGCATGGCTTTTCTTCCGCGCATACGCTAATCTTCAGCCAATGAGAGTGGTTTTCCGCTTGAGGCAGTGAAAGCGGTGTAAATTCCAGTCTCATAGCAAAGACATAAAAGTGCTTTTAGCGGTAAGAGAGATATTCTTAAAATACTTTCCCTATGGTAATATACCTTTAAAGCAAGAAAAATACTTTTAGCAGGTTTGCGATGCAATAACAGTGAAGAGCTTTCAGACAGAGGGCATCAAGGTTTGACAATCAACTTCACACAATAAATCGCTAGAAATGTTTATAGTGACATAATTTTATGTAAGGATATTCGTAAAAAAAATCATAATAGGTAATAAACCCTTTTAACAAAGAAAACTTTTTTAACATACCCAATCCTCAATAACAGCCAAAGTGGAAAGTTTAAAGACAAATGGAGTTAATCAAGCTCATTAAATACCTCGCTGAGAAGACGTATAGGCATAAAACATTTTAACAAAAGGAGCAATCTGCCCTGTGGATTAAAAATACCACAGAGGGGGCGCGCAGGTAAACATTCCTACCGCAGGCTGGCAGTGAGCGATCGGAATCCATGAAGATAACACCTCCCATACGAATTAGTAAATATTATTTTGTTTCCCAAAAATATAACAAAGAAACGCACTTAACAATTATGTTCGTAAATAAAGTAGTACGTATCAAATGTTTTTAATGGTGTTTAACGCCCTTTTTTTACTACTGAGTTATCAAATGTTAGTCTAAAAGTGGTGATACCCCTATTTGTAACATTTTTTTCGCAAAAATTATAAACGTTAATCGGTTTTTGCATTTTAATCAATGTCAATTGTATATTTATCAATGTCAATCACGTTTTAACATTTTAGCGTTTTATCGATATTTTGTATTTTATCACTTTCAATTGTTTTAATAATGTCATTTGTATTTTTAAGACTGCCAATTGTATTTTAACAAAAATTTTTGCCTAATTACAATATTTGTTTTTTTACAAGTGTCAATTGTATTTTAACAACGAAATTTGCAAACTTTCACCAAATAACTTTTAAGACATGAAAACGCACGTCCCTTCTCCGGCTGGGGAATGCATACCACCAAAGATTGGTAAAAACATGTCGGTAATGCAACTACATATGTTCAAACGTAAGATCGGTCTTGCAGCTACCTGCAATAAACTTCACAGTCAAAAGTGACCCGTACTACTAAGGGCTAGTGTGGTATTCACATAAGTACCTGAATAAACTGTATGCTCAAAAAAATGTTGATGCTATGATTCCTTCACCGCTGAGTTAACGCATATGAATCTTACATAAAGACATGCTGTGGCGTTGTAAACAACAAGCCTTTATGTATACTGCCGAATTAATAGACAACTAACAGAAAACACACACGGGAATAGCTGTGATATATCTGCAACAATGAGCAAGATCAACAAGTAAGCAAGCATTTGCAGCAAACGAGTGGGGGATCGCTCATATGAAAAACCCCGAGTCGCGGTTGAAAGCTTCACTGATCGCACTATAATAGAATAACTAAAAAGGGACATACTATAAGAAATAACTAACATTTCGGGAGCAGAGCTGAAGCGTGCGAAATAGTATCTGATTAGACACTACATCGCTAATGGTCTTTCTACAGTGAGTGGTGAAATGTGTTTTGGTAGTTGCTAAAAAGAAATAACGTTTTTTTTCTATATATATTTAGTATATTGACCACAGCCGTAGTCTAGCAATCACGGGTTCATTTCCCAGTTGGATTGACTTCCTGTCTGGGAAACTTAGACCACAAAGTTCCCTGAACTCATTCAGTCAAGCCGTCGTCTATCTTCTTTGATCTGGCACAATAGATCTTCAGATCACGGGGCCTGATCATTAAAAAATATACATTTATCGAAAATTAAACATTTTATAGTTATATATAAGTAATGAACGAGTTATTCAAGCGTTAAAAGTCAAAAAGAAAATTGAAGACATCCAAAACAATTTCGTAATAGTAATGAGCTAAATTAAGGTTTAAAATGTAAGAACTTAATTTTATTCTACGTACGTGCGTTAACAAAATTAATCTGATCATGTATATATATATATATATATATATATATATATATATGGTGATAATATTTTATGCCATGCACTGCCCATTTATGGTGTTAATATCATACGTATCACTCATTAGCTAGCATTAGCAGAAAGTAGTAAGGTTTGGCGCTGATGTGCATCTTCTGCGTCTCTTTCACAAACTCTGACGTGTTAAGATTTTCCACAGCTTAGAAATAGGGTGATCTACAGAGGAGGATTTGGCACCGAAGCCTTCAGGTGGGCTCATTGAACATATGTCCCTGAGGGGGCACCTCCGGAAGGAAGGGATGATATAGAGTATACGGAAGCTAGGAATGCGAGGAGGCGATGTATGAGCGTAGGCAGGGTCCCTAACGTTCCTCATGTAAGTTCCAAACGCCGACCATCCCCATGAAAACCATCCCCGTTCTAACATCAAGATAGCCTTAGGAGGTTCCCTGTAGACCCCACCAGACGCCAGCATATGAACTTTTCTAGAAAGCGAGCCAACGTCACATCCGCCTAGCCTGGCGCTTTCGACCTTGTAAATGATGATGTGGAATGAACTGAAAGGAAATCCATTTGCAATTCTACGAATTTTTCAGATGGACGTTCTTTTCCTTCAGTAATTGAAGAGTGTGCTTGCTTGTTTATGAAGTGCTCAAAAGAAAATTTGGAGCAGGATTTTCAGTTAGCTCACAGCTTCACTGAGATTTTTTTTTTTTATCCCGGAGAAAAGATTATTGCTTACAACTAAGTGACATGATCTTTTTTGTTATTTTTTTAAAGCTTCTCATTGTAGCAAACGATCCTTCTAGAATTTGTTGCATTTCACATATTTATTCTGAACTTCTGATTTAACTATTCCTCACTATTGCCGTGAATAGACATTATCTGGAGATAACGACTAGCACATTTTAGAACTACTTGGTTCTGGTAATGAAGGCAAAGGGAAGATAGATAAGTGAAATGTGCGGCTATCTCCACTTCTGAGTTTGACAGAACCTTTGGGATCAAAACAAGCTACAATATTTTAAATTGTCTAGCGTTACCACAGTAGATGGCACTAAACAGCTATTTGTTCTAGTGAGTTAAAGTTGGTTCTGGGAGAAGGTTATATCTTGTGCCATCGTTTAAAATGTTGTTGTCTACGAGAGGCTTTCATGAAACCTTTTTAACACATTTTATAAAATTATCAACAAGTGGAGAATTAACTCTGTCTCTGATTCACGATGCAACCCACGTGCAAAACAAGTTAGATGTGTTTATTTGAAAAGATTACTTGTAAAGATATACTGCCCTTTATTATGAATTCGTATCTACGCTCACAAAAATAAAACCTACTTATATTAAATTTCATCTAGTCAAGTATAATTCTTGTGCACATTGGATTCCTAAGGGAACTTGTGCTGTTTATAATTTTCAAAGAATTTACGTAATAATTAAGTCCGCTGCTAGGAAAGCTTCGGATAAATGTTCACCAATACCTAAATCCGACATTCACTGAACATTTTCGGAACAGGAACAGTTTTGCGGCTTTCCTTTTCCACATGTCTTTGTGCTTACTGAAGTTTGCTGAATCACTTGAATGCGTTTTTCATTGCCAATTACTTTTTAACACCTTGGTAATAAAACACTTTTCCATCGGTCGTTAAAATTTAATTTTTAAAGTTCTCTTGAAAACTGAGTCTCTTTTTTGCACTTGCTTCCATTTTAGATAGTATTTCCTGTTCAAATAAGACAAATGCCGTTTCAGTAAACCACTATACTGAAAACACAGTACGCAACTGGCAGAAAATTTTGAATTGGAATTGCAAGAGATGTTTATCTTGTTCTCGCACTTTTTGTTTGGCCGTAGGACTCACACTGCGTTCAAAATGGAGGTTAGATTACAGCTAATGTTTAAATTGTTCTCTTTCTGCAGTTCCAGCTTCATCTCACACTTGTGGAGTGACTTTAAACCTCCTAGCGAATCAGATAATTTCCTTGTGTTGCAATCAAACTCCTTGCATAGGTGCTAGTTGTAACCTAATTTCCAAAATCAGTATATGAAAGAAAGTAAATATGCATCATAAACTAACAGCTTAAAAATATTATTCTTTTAAAAATGCTAGCAGAATATGAAGTTATATGCAGCATAAGCTTGAATGCAACAAATGCTATATCGCATTGAAATTTCTGTTAGCACACGACTCACCGCAGGGAAAAAAATATATTTGCATGAAAGTGCGACCCATAATCCATCACTCATTGCTGAAATAGACCAATAAGGTTGTCCTCATTTCAGTATCCAAAGACTCCTTAAGATATTTGTGCATTTGAACAAAGAACTCACTCTTGTAATTTTCTGGTCACATACACAGACATGAATGAACTTCAATCTCTTTCCCCATAACCAGGCAGCAATGTCCGCATGCACTTTTGAAAAAATGTTTATGGTACTTACAGGTGCAGTACTCCCATTAATATTATTTGGGCGAATGTACTGCATCAGGGTATAAACAAACCATAAGTTCCTCTAATTCAGAAAGATAAATGTCTGCTGTGTGTGGCAGTTAAGTGATCATTAAAAAATTATTTACTGTGGGATCAACATCACTCACATCATCGTCATTACTAAAATTGACAATTATACTAACGTTATCATCATTAAAATTCGCGATTTTGTTTCCTAAAAGGAACCCCATACTTTACCGCCAGTCTTCTTACAACTGTAAGATGTTTTGTTGGTGACTATGACATGTTCTTGTCAACTTTTGTGAAAGCCTTTCCTAAGACTGACCAGGAAACTTGTTTTGAACATGAAAGTCAGTCTTCTTGAGCCTTCTTTTTAAGAGCCCCCTGATTTTTTTGTTTCTTTAAAGTGTCCTTTGCTCTTCTTAATGCAGCTTCTTGAGTATTTTCTGCCTTTCTCTTTTTGTTCCACTATCTTTTCTCCACACAGCACGTTGCAGTTTGTAACTTTCTTCATCTTTTCTCCAGTATTCCTTTCTCCTTTTTGTTGGTGTCTTAGATATCTTTATAATGTACCTTTAAATTTAAATTTATTTCCAGAACCTTTATTTTATATTCAGAATTTGAGTACGATTTAATTCTATATGCCTATACAGAGAGTCTTGTCATATTTTAATAAACTGTATATTTTAACCCAACTGGTGTCTTTTTGGGAATTACTATATTTGTGGTTTTTCTAATAATTTTTAACAAACAGAAGAGGTTATGTTTATATATAACCCGTATGTCATATTATAATTCACATATTTTTAAAGATAATATAAAAATCAAATTACCATAATGTATTACAGTACTTGCTATAGTATAATTATTATATTTTTATTCTCTTTATGATAAATAATAGCTTCACATAAATAGCGGCACATGCATGTAGGAGACAAACAAGGGGATCAGTGGTGTTATCGATATTTAAAGCAAAATACCAATGAACATACCCAGTGATTCCTTGTTATCTGTTGATAGCTGTGCTCCAAAATTTTCAGTAGATTACAAGAATAAAATAACATAACATTTTTGAAAAATTTGCGAATAATGTGACTTGAATACACTCTTTCGCGTTTAAAGAATGTTCCCTATATTTAGATATGGGCATTATATTTTGAGATGTATAAAAGCCAAATCACGTGATATTAACTTTTATATATTTGTGCAATAATTGTTCTCGTAGTATTTAAGTGAATGTAACAGAATGTGGATTATTCTATCCCTACTGAACAATATTTTAAACTTGTGGCGGAAATTATTATTCCAATATATCTTTTGAACAAAGTTGAGTGTGAATATATATTATAGACTAATACTCTTACTCTTATCTGTAGAAATATTTTGAAAATTTAATAAATTTGACGTTTTCTCAACGACAAAAGCCCCTATCTCTAGTGACACAGTGAAACATGCTCCATACCTTCAAAAAAGTATTTACAAAATAATTTAATAGCATCCACAGAAGGCTGTAATAAAACTTTACACCCCATCCTATTAGGGCCTTTAGAAAATTAATATAATCTAACACCCTTTTTTCTAACACTTGTTCCAAAAGTTTAAATAATCAAACCATTATACTAATTTGGTTTATTCACTCGTTCATTTTATCTCCTACGTTCTTGATCTACAGAGCCTTCATTCGAACGCGTGGTCGGCATAACGCGGATTTGCATGGCATGTTTCTAACCAATTCTGTTCCTTCCTCCACTTTCCCGCTTCTCGTGTGCTGACGCAAAGACTTTGTGCTGTACAGGAGTTGAGCGCTGTGATACCACGGGTTTCAGTGTTATAGTGTGTTAGTGTGCTATAGTGCCAAAAATTCGTATGCTGTAACACACAGAATCTTTATGTATGATTCCTATGTGGCAACAAACTCTTGTAGAGAAGTGAGACGGCGATTTATAGACAGATTTCCTGCTGTTCATGCGCCTCATAGAGAAACGTTCATACTCTTTTGAATAGATGTAGAGAAATGGGATGCTTTCTTGATAAGAAACCGAAAGTAAAACGCCGTGTTCTTACAAAGGAAAATCTCTCTCTCTCTCTCTCTCTCTTGATTGATTGATTGATTGATTGATTGATTGATTTATGGACGCTCTTTAACATCTCAGGTCATCAGCGTCCCATTCAACTCAGGGCGTGAAACGGCCGACAAATTTTGCTCAGAGGCCTCTCTTTCAGGCTTGAGGTTCTTTTTCGTGCCGCAAATGTACGACACGGGACCCACGGCTTTACTTCCCTTCCGAAGGAAACCATACTTAGGATTTATACGCCCGAAAAAATCCATCGGTCCTGGCCGGGTTCGAACCGCGTTTTGGGTTTAGGAGGCAAGTATGGTAAGCACCACACCACCAGGACCGACGAAAATCTCGTTGACATCGGGGAAAAGTGTAAACGGAGTCCAAAGAAATCTCTGAGACAGCTTGCACAGGAACCAAGTATTTCGCAAATGTTGGTTGAAATGCTACTAAGCTTGTAAAATTCAAATCCTACAAGATAACCGTAGTTCAGGAATTGCAACCTCGAGATAATGTGTTGGAACGGTATTACGGGGTTCCACAGTTGTTCGTTAATTTGCAACGGGTTAATATAGTTGTTCCAATGTAGGGGGATTGATGGGTTCTCAGGGTAGATTTTGGACTGTTTCTAACGACTTGAAGTCATTAGGGGGGGAAGGAGATTGTTCACTGTATTAATAAGTCCGGCACTGCTTGAACATTTGATTTATTCAACTTGGCAGGTTACTTCCTGACGGCTCGCAGCTGACCTCACTACACACTTAGACTGACTTTAGAAAATGATTTACACTGCCCTCAACTGAACTTTAGAAATGATCTAGACTGATTACTTTCGGATGACTCAGACTGCCTGATTCCGTATATTTCTTTCGCGTCTCTCGTATGATGTCCCTGTTTCTCTTGAATGAATGTCTGAATCTCAATCTGCGAAGGTCTGAATGTGCGAGAGAATGTGAATGTCTGAATGTATGAATGTCTGACTTCTGCGAGTGTGAAATGTGTATGTCTGTCTGAATGTCCCTCTGATATCTCTACTGATTGTGCGAATGTGTGTCCCCTCTGACTCCTGTACTCCAGTTTTTCTACTACATCGCCACGCCTTTCGCTAAATTAAATTGCCTCGTATTTTATCTATTTCTGGGTTACATGTTCGTCATTGGCTATCCTAAAATTATTTATTTGTATCTAAATTTTCCTGATTCGTTAACTTTTATCCGAAGACCATTGGCTAGAATTATTCTTTCCCCCTGATCTAATGTCTTCCCACGAACTGGAATTTTCCCAGAACAGCATGTCATAAATTTCGGCCCGTTCCTTACATTCTGATTTCTATTGATAATCTTTTGCCTTCCTTAGTTTGTAGATTTCCAAATGTTCTCAGAAATATGGGCTGTTTTTTGGCATTCCTGTAATAAAACATTTTCGTCTCCGTTCTGACATTTTCATTTTCTCTTAAACTATTGCTACCTCTGACTTTGTTAAATACTGTCCCGTTACGGCCACATGTTTCTCTTATTGTCAACTCCTAAGTAGTTCCTGGGTAGAAGGTTCGTGACCTAACAAAAGATAGTTTACCCTTTCTTCAGCCTTGTCTAAGGAGCGGTCTGCGGACGAGTCGTCAGGTATACATCTGTCTCTTTCTCACATATTTTACACAAAATGTATACAAAACCCTTTTGTAAGTTACAAGTTACAAATTATTTCTATTTCTGTTATACCTATCTCTAAGATATTTCTTATACCTATACATAATAATTATCCTTATCAAATCTAATGCCTTTATAAATATAGCTCTGCAGCCTTTAGTTATTCAACTAATAAAGGCTGCCTTATTTCCTGCTTCAGTGTGTAGAGTTAATTTCAGTAACTGGGCGTTGGATAATGTTGATGTTCGCTCTGTTGACCGACGTTTAACTTTTTTTAGGTTTTATTTACATGACCATGCAGCAACACAAAATTAGATACTGGAGTGCAGAAAACCCCTATCTTGTACACGAAATGCCATTGTATGACTAAAAAAGTGGTGTGCTATAGAAATCTATGCCCTTGAATTTAAGGGGTTATGAATATCCGACCCGCCGGAAAACAGTAGGCTTCCCGGTGCCAAGCAAATCCCCGTTAAGCCGTCCACGCGTCCAAACGAAGGCTCTGTATAAGAATGTCATCTTGTCGATCGCCTTAAACGGGCCGAACATCGGATGGTAAGATTTTTCATGCATTACCTGCTGCTGCACCCTATCAAAGAATTCGCAGACTGTTTTGCTTAACTCTCCAGTAACATCAATTTTATCCATTGGGGACATCACGTGTCAATTTAGGGATAGTTTTTGTGAGAACGCAATGATATTTTGCAGCATTGTCTGAAAACATGGTTAAATGTAAAAATATGTCTAAATAATCCTTAGTAATTATATAATTTTATTTCGTTTATTTATACTTTAGACTTACAAATATTGGGTGATCCGAGAGATTCTCACCCCTATACATTTTTGTCGATGAATTTACTTATAATATGATAAAGACACGAGCACTTTCATGTTGCTCTGATACATTAGCGTTGGCAATATTTAGGTATCACTGTTGAAACTACATTGCATGAACAGGATATATTTGAAGAACTCTTATTTAAAAATGCACAATTTGCCTACATCACTCCGTTGCACTTTTTGTCAGATTTGAGTCAAGATTTCAAATTGTTTAATTTTCATAATCTTTAGAGTTTAATGTTTGGAATTCTCTATACGTATGAACAGTTTTAACAGTCAGTCACTTTAAACTAATGAACGCTCTGTCCATTGAACAGTATGATAATTAATCGTTAATTTTTTATAATTAATTATATTAATATTCATTGAGTTACCGCCATGGGTGGCCGAGGTCGTTAAGACACGGACTCGTGAGCGGGAGGTCTGGGGTTCGAATCCCGCCAGGACCGTCCTCCCCGACTGAGGTTTTTTCCAGGTTTTCCTCAGTCCTCATAAATGGCAAATGCCGGAGAGGTACCCTAAACTTAGGCCTTCGTCGTTTCCTTTCTTAAAAAAAATCCTTTTCCAATATATCGTTTTGTCTCATGTATCACCAGTGTCCACTGCCTGTGGTGCCTCAGTAGTAAAAACGGGCGTTAAACACTACTCAAAAAAAAACCCAACCACACAATGAAGCTATAAAATTCTACTGCTCTATCAATCGGAAATGTTGGTAATAGCTCTTTTGAGCTTCAAATGTTGATAGAAGTACATAAATTGGAAAAGGAAGTTGGCGACATGAAAGATGTGGTCAACCAACAAGAATGATTCCTAACTAAGCACCAAGAGACAAGATTAAGAAGTGCAGTGAAGAGACTCAATTATTCTTCAAAATCAAAATTACAAAGTGGGGTTGAGAACAGTGAGGGCAATGTCAAATAACCAATTGGAGAGGTGCTGTTTACAATAAACTAGTAATTCCTCTTCTTTCACAAAGAATATTAGAAACTGGTTTTGCAAAGATCGACTGATTAGGAAAGTCTCCAAACGTTATTGAGAATATGTGGGAAGTATGTTTAATCAATCTAAATTACACAGCAGAGGACAGTTCATTGAAGGGTCAAAGAAGAAAGGGCAGCGTTTGACCAGGAAACAATTATAACATTGTAGAGTTTTCGAAAAATCGTTTTGTAATGCCAATCAAAATCAAACAAGACTATCGAATTTCTGATACTTGAAAAATAAATTGTATAACCTTAATTTTTATGATTGAAAATATTTCGGATTACACTGCATAATGTCGTTCTGAATGGTACAGTGTGTTTTCATGCTGTGGCAAAGTAAACGGGTTCATCTATTTCTCTCACGTACCATGTTACATTTGTCCTACAGATATTATCAATATGTTCACTATAGTGGAAACAGGGGATCCACAATAAATTATAGAGGACTGAAATGGGAAATTTGAGGGCTTCCAAAATTTGACACTTACATAAATAAACGTTTCATGATGTAAAAAATTTAAATCGCTAATAAATGCAAGTAAAGACAGAAAATGTATCTTACGTAACGCATGCAATAAGATTTCTTTTAAATACAGTGTAGATATAAAGTTTCAATCAATTTTCATTTAATAATGGTTTCTCTTAAATTAAATTAATATGGTATGTAAATTTTAAAGTACTGTGTTACAAAGTCATAATAACCTAAAATACGGATGTTTTTACTTTTATTTTTTATTTCAGATGACCACTACACAATGGCGCTTATAAGAAACCTGTTCTCGATTGAGCGGGTTGGACATATGCAGTAGTGCATCAATAGTTACTCGGAAATTTCGGTTGGCACTATGGTCACCGAATTATTTCAAAATGATGGAATATTCCCTCATTTTGCATTATTTGTGTTGGATTCGAGAGAGTTCAACGGACAATTTCCCCAAAACTGGATAGGCACAGTTTTACCTATATGGCCATCGCTCTCGCAAGATTTGACAATCTTTGACTTTTTGTTTGGGGGTTTATTAAGTCAGAGTATGGGAAACAAAATAAAGGAACGTATTCGAGAAGCATACACAGCAATTTAGGTGACCTGCTTGCAAACGCCATTCGAACGTTGGAGACAATGCTTTAAAAGAGATGTCTAATGTGCTGTATTGAATTAAAAACACATAAATTTCATTTACGACATACATTATTCCTGAAAATAGTTCCAAACCTTATAATTGCTCAAGTAGTAACATTCAAATTCATCATTCAAAAAAAAATCTCTTGAAAACAAGCTTAAAGAATAACAGCCTACAGGACCAACAGCAAGTCAGCAAATCAGTGATGGCATTAGCAACTCTGTCGTCAGGAACATCATTGAGAAATACAACAGCATTATTTTCTAAAGAAAATAGACGAAGAAAGGGTTCGAAGGAATGCCGTGTATCTCTTCCTCCGCTTACTACAGGAACTATTTATTCTACTCTTCTCTTCTCAATCGACTATAGTGCCGTCGAAGTTTGTGTATAATATGACTTTCTTGTACAGAATCATTTTTTGTGATGAAAAGAACAAAAATGTTTACTGCAATTTTGTCATTCCATTCCTGAAACAAATTTGATAACATGTACATGATAGGAAACTATTTTATATACCTCGTTTACGTAATTCAATTCAATTTTAAAGTATGTCTGATAGAAAATGGCAAGATAATCTCCTTCCCTATCAGTTAATTTATTTTTCAGTCATTAGTTTTGCGGTCTTCTGATTATAAGCCTTGCAAGGTTTGCTGTATTTTGTGCTAATTGCAGCGTCACAACACTGCAGATCCAATAATCAAGTTCATTGTATTTATTTATACCTATCCTCAACTGTTATTGCCATGCGCTGCCTTTTAATAGCAGTTTCACCTTTTAACTTTGATGTTAAATTACGTCAGCTGTAAATTGGAATAGTTTAGTAAAGCAGAACATCTTGAAATGTTACTAATTTATGGAGAAAAGCTTTGTACGGGGGCTGCAGTAGCAATAATCTATGGATAAAGTTTCCCAAACAGAACAGCGCCATATCCTAGGACGGCAATTAGTTTGTCAGCTGTCTCTGCAAGTAATTGTGAATAATTTTATTAGATAATTTTATATTAAGCTCTTAGGTTTGATTACGTTATGTCTAATTTGCATTATGAAACCCCTTAATATTTATCGTAAGTCGTGAGCACCAGTTTCCTTCGTTTTTATGGCATGTGCAAATGTATTAACATTTAACATGGAGTTACATTTCTGCATCGCATTATTATACGGTATAAGACAGCGATTATTTCAGAAATGAATGATATAGCAATTTACTTTATACAAAATATTACAATTTATATCAGGGTAAATGGTAAAACTTAGAACTAAGATTGGAAAACAAAGTATCAAATTTCTTCGATATGGTCATAAAGTGTGTTCTTTGAATGGAAGTGAAGTTTGTCGTTAATTTCTAGCAAAAAGTTTAGTAATCAAGACAACTGTGTAGATACGCTTCAGGTAACAAAGCAAACATTGTTGAATTCTATCAAATTTTTTATTTTTCATAAATAAATGTACATATTTTTTTTTTCAATTAATCCTTATTCATTCCATGTTCACTATTTCACTTTAAGAACCTTCTTACTAAAAATCCATGTTTATGGATTTTCTTCCTGAAGCATCGCAAGGCACATTTCAAACCTTACTTTCACAAGTCGTCCCTATCTCCCTCCCATCACAAATTCACACCGCCAAAACACTTCACCAATTTAGAACTTCTTTGCAGGAAAATTACTTTCAGCATCTTCTATGAAAAGAGTGAGCATAGGAAACTTGATATTATTGATAGCAATATTCGAGATTTATGTGTAAAAAGGTTAAATGTTGTTATGCTATGTGCTCGCTGCGTCAGAGAGGGAGGTCGACTTCGAATGAAAGGTTTGAAGTGCGTCTCGCTCTACTTGTTATCACAAATAATTACCTTTGCAGTTTTTGTAGTTTGTTTATAATAAAGAGCAACAGGCTCATTAAACTGTAACAGAAAATGTATTAATTCTAGCATCTGATATTCAGCGTCCGCTCTTATACACACTGAATTAAACTTCTCTCATACAAAGCTTTTCTATAAGTTAGTGAAAAAATAAAGATATACATTTTTGGGGGAAAAAATGTTTAAATACTCAACGTAATCATAAAATGCGATTTCTTCAGTTTAAAAATGTGTGTTTGTTTCAGCGACAAACTTTTCATTTGATGAGAATTTCTTTACGGCTAGCCATTTCTTTATATGAGAAACAAGAAATAGTCCGAGGGAGTCAAATCCGGAGAGTAGGGGGAATGAGGAGAGATTTCATATCTTAATACAGTAATTTTGAGGTCATAATCGCAGACTTGTGTGCTGGCACGTTATCGTAATGGAACTGGGCTTTTTCTTCACCAACATAAGGAGTATTCTCTTCATGATCGCGTCAATCAATTGCTCCAGTAGCACTTCTCTTTTGTGGTAAATCTTTAGCAAACGCGGTTTTTCCATTTGCAAATGATTGAACAAATTACATGCACACCGTCTCCAGAAAGCCCACAACTTCAGCAATCTCTCGCACTTTCAGTCTCCAATAGCTGCCCTCCATGCTGTGGATTTCTTCAATCATTTCGTGAGTTGTTACCTTGAGGAAGGTGGGTTGCTATGAAGATACGGTTAAGAGTAAAACAAGGACTGTTTAAACTAATACAGGGAGACTATTCCACACTTCGGGATAAATGCTATAGAATTCAGATACAAAATATAACACCAACGTTTTGGGAAACAGGACTCAGAGGATTTGGCCTGTGTTCAATATAGAAACGGGCAATGAAAAATAATAAAACTTTAGGGGAGACGGTTAGAATAAGGCTAGAGGTATCAGCAGGCAGAAATCGAGGCAGAGTGTATCACGAAAGTCTCCTTGAACCTATTGATATATATTTATATTGTATATAATGTAATTTATTCTATATATAATATAAAAGAAAAATAAAGTAACACTATTAACAATGTAACAAATCAAATTAACAGTGAAAATGGATAATACACTAAGATAAAGTCAAGTGTGACTTTTATATATATATATATATATATATATATATATATATATATATATATATAACAGGTTAATTTAATTTCATCAATAGGTTCAAGGAGACTTTCGTGATACACTCTGCCTCGATTTCCTTATATATATGCTCGTTCTAAGGAGAAAAGTAAGGTCTAGACTGGAAGATTGAACGGCTAAAAATTGATGGACAGTTCTGGTATGAGAATATACTCATTTTGTTGAGGGAGGAATGGGTATATGTTCTGGCCTAATGCACTCACTGGATGGCCTGAGAAAAACGCTGTTTCCGTAAAACTTTTTAAGGCAATTAGAGATCGATTGGCATGCTGAGACCTGTTTGCGGATCATATTCATTTATTTAATATGGACATTTTCTTTGCCAAAGTGCGCGAACCTAGAAGCAATTTATTTTGTTGTTAGAACTAATAACTGGTAAAATTGTAAGTTGATTATACTGATATATTTGTAAATTCCGTTTTCCCATTTAACTTATTTTAAATTTTATTTACATTTTATGGTTTTTCCTCTTTATGATTGTGTATCAGACTTAAGCATATATGGTCGACGATCCATACGTAAATTATATTTGTAATATGCATGCAGGGTTGTATAACAACATGTACCTACTTATTAAATTGATACAATGTCCGAATCAATCCGTATCATTTGTGCTCGCCATTCAGCTACCTCTAAATTAACCGAATCATTTATAAAAAGTGAAACGGGATTTTATTATGTCCCCACAGTTGATCGATAATTTGCAACGGTTAATATAGTTGTCCCAATGTAGGGGGGATCGATGGGTTCTCAGGGTAAATTTGGACTGTTTTGAATGACTTGAAAGTCATTAGGGGGGAAGGAGATTGTTCAGTGTATTAATAAGTCCAGTACTGGTTGAACATTTACTTTATTTTACAACTTGGCAGATTACTTCCTGATTCTTCGTAGCTGACTTCACTACTCACTTAGACTGACTTTAGAAATGACTTAAACTGCCCTCGACTGACTTTAGAAATGACTTAAACTGATTGCGTTCGAATGACTTAGGCTGCCTGCTTCCGTATATCTCTTGAGTGAATGTATCTCCCTCTCATATCTCTACTGAATGTCCTTCTGACTTTTGTACTCCAGTTTTTCTACCACATCACCACGCCTCTCGCTAAATTAAATTCCCTCGTATATTATCTATATCCGTGTTATATGTTCACCATTGGCTATCCTAAAATATTTATTTGTATCTAAGTTCTCCTTATTGGTTGACTTTTATCCGATGACCATTGGCTAGAATTATTCTTTCCCACAAACCTGAATTTTCTAAGAACAGCCTGTCATAATTTTCGGCCCTTTCCTTACATGCTGATTTCTATTGAAAATCTTTTTCCTTCCTTAGTTTGTAGATTTCCAAATGTTCTCAGAGATAACGCACGTGTTTATGGGCTGTTTTCGGCTTTCCTGTAATAAAACATTTTCGTTTCCGTTCTGACATTCGCATTTTCTCTTAAATTATTGCTACGTCTGACTTTGTTCAAATACTGTCCCGTTACGGCCACATGTTTCTCTTATTGTGAACTCCTAAGTATTCCTTGGGCAGAAGGTTCATGACCTAACAAAAGATAGTTTACCCTTTCTTCAGCCTTGTCTAAGGAGTGGTCAGTGGTCGAGGCGTCAGGTATACATCTGTCTCTTTCTCACCTCTTTTACTACAAAATGTATACAAAACCCTTTTGTAATCACCTGTCAAATGACATACACATAAGTACAAGTTATAAATAATTTCAATTTCTGTTATACCTATCTCTACATATTCCCTTATACCTATACATGACAATTACCCTTATCAAATCTAATGTCTTTATAAATATAACTCTGCAGCCTTTAGTTATTAAATTAATAAAGGCAGCATTATTTCCGGCTTCAAAGAGAAGGCACATATTCGCCGTAATGTTTGTCCATGTTCGCCCTACTATTAGCGGGTGTTGCCCCTTCAATAATAAATGTTTTGTTAATACATGTACTTCGTATTTCCCACTTTTGAGCGCTTACTTACAAAATTAATCAGGGAAATGGCTTTCAAACATGGACTTAGCTTAGTAACTGCTTATAGCTATGTGCATCATCCCCCAACGGACACCACTTTACCAAAGTAACATTGAAAACAATGTAATGTTAACTTTGAGTTTGCACGGATTTATCAGCCGGAACAGCCCTCGCATAAGAACTACATACAAAACAAAACAAGCAATTGCCAATTATCGCTATATGATGAAATGTGCGTAAATACGAATTAGGACTTTGAGACTTACTCTAATGGAAAAGAAAATACGAAAGAAAGGAAAAAAAACTACTAAAGAAAGTCCCATGATAGTAAATTCCCTTACTCCTTAGGTGGGGTTTGACATGGTCCTAATGCTTTTTGGAATGTTCTGTAGCATCAGTTCCGAGTAATTTCGACACGAAAACTGCATTAACGTCTTCCAGATAGGACGCGTTTTTTTTTAAGAATGGTCGTGTGAGAGCAACTCGCAACTTTGCCCTTCCTTCGCCTCTTTGCTTCTTTGCATTGGGACGTTTTTGGATCTGTTATTCCAGTCCACTTCTTATTCAGTTTATCTTTTTGTTTCTCTTTCTCTGCTATTCCTATTCCTCTCGCTAAGAAGTTGCAAATGCTGTCCTCATAAAATATTGAAAAGTATAAACTTAACCGAAGTGATTTTTCATGTCGAAGATACTTGAAATGTTGAAACGTAATATAATTTGGAGCACAGAGAACAGTTATGGCTTGCACGCCAGAGATAGAAGGAGTAGAGGGAAAGGAACAGCGTCATTCCGAAGTCGCCTTAGGGGTTCTGGAAAATGTATTGCACTGGCGACAGACCAGGGAAGAAATGAACAAAAGAGAAGCGACACATCTCGTTGTGTGGGGAAGGGATGAAGCGCTATTTCTGGAAGAGGTTCATTCAGACCAATACAAATTGCATGAGTTCATGTCGCGGTTAGAAAAGAGGCAGGCAGTGCGCGCTCGCTTGCAAAATTTGTGTTTTCACAATCGCTAGCAGCACCACTGTTTAATATCGCATGCCTGCACGGGAAGGTAGCGCCAGTAATTTTCAGATGTAGTTCACGTATTACTTGACAACTTCGCGTGAAGTCACAATGCTGTATTTCATCATCTCGGGCAATGTTGCCAGATAGTTAATAGCTGTTTTCCCGCTTTGTTCAACCATAACTTAGCAGTTAAAGCAGCAATTATAATGTTCAAATTAATTTCGCTGTTGTATTTTGCCTTAGTTCGTAAGTCCACATTCGTGCTATTATTATTGCTAATACGCGATTTCCATCTCTCTGAATTCCCTCAACGGACTAATTCCTTAACACACTGGTAAAAGAGGTATCATTGGTTACTTATATCAGCTACCTTCGACTTCTTCATTATACCATTTATATGCCATAGGACTCTACCACTTACGAGGGTAGGTGCATAAGTTTCCGGCCTTGCTAATAAGGATTATCGTCTTTACAAAACCCTTATCTGGTGCCATACTTTATCTGTTAAGTAAATACTTGCAGCTGTAACATCCACTCCACTGTATTCAGTTGTTCAGATATAGTGCCATAAAGAAGGCTATAAGTAGAAGATTGTGACAAGTTCTAAATGGAATATCCAGCTATTATTAAGTTCTTCACAAAAGAAGGACTTGCTCCAAATGAAGTTAAACAGCGATTGGACGGTGTTTTTGGGGAAGCATCCCCGTCACATTCTACCGTAAAAGAACGGGCCAAACTTTTTCGAAGTATTGAAGGCGAAGAGCGTGCAGGTCGGCCCTTGGAGGTGCTCACTCCTGAAAACATAGCTCTTGTGGAAGGAAAAATTATGGAAGGAAGACCGGATGCTCAAAGTTACAGAAATAGCAGCAAGCTTGGGCCTTTTTAAAACAACGTTCCTTCAAATTATTCATGAACGTTTACACATTAATAAAGTTAATGCAAGATGGGTGTCTAGACTTCTTTCCTCAGTCCAAAAGCAGCAGCGGGTCATTTGTTGACAGGCATTTTTGGAACTCTGCCGTGGCAACGAGATATAAGTTCTGCAAACCATTGTTACAGAAGATGAAATTATGGTCCTCTACTATGATCCTTTGTCCAAAAGAGAATGACTGGAACGGCGTAAACCTGGCGATGCACCGCCTCTAAGGACCTAGGTCATTCAGTCAACCATGAAGATCATGGCCACAATCTTTTGGGTCTGTGAAGGAATACTCTTCATTGGCTTCAAGGAGAGGAACAGCATAGTACTTCCCATGTACTGCCTACTGCGCAGACTACGTGATTCCATCAATGACTAAAGGCCAGGAAAGCTGAGTGGTGATGGGCGCCTTCTTCACGACAACGCGCGTGTGCACACAGCTCTTGTTGCAAAGGAAACTGTGAGAAAATGTGGCTTCAAGGAAGACCGACCATCCACCCAATAGCCCAGATCTAACTCCCAGTCACTATTTCCTCTTCTCAAAACTCAAGAAGGACCTTCGAGGAAGGAAATTTAAGTGTGACGAAGAAATTCAAATATGTGAGAAGTGTAATGCAATAAAGGGTAACTAATGTTGAAAAGCGAAATATAGTTTTTGTCTTTATCGTACCTAGAAAAGTGTTAGGCCGGAAACTTATGGACCTACCGTCGTAGCATAAAAGCCTCTTCACTCCATCTAGGGTAAATTCAAATGGGGATATTTCTGAAAGTTTTTAGACTGGACCAGGAGCTGTGAAAGTCAGTGCAGATTTTTCTGGCTTTAGATTGAAGCAACATGTACAAGTTTGAGCGCGTTCCAATAATGTGTGGTGTCAGCACAGCTAAATATGTGTACGTGGGTGCGAGACACTAGGATGGATTTCAAGCGGGACATTTAAGCGCATTGGCTTACTACACTTTAAATTTGGTTTAGGAGAGAAAGAATGGCTTGGAAGATTTCATGATGCATTTGGGAATCTTTGCTCCTCACAATCCACTATCTACCAATGTTTTATAGAGTTTAAGGAAAGGGAGGAATTCTTGGAAGATAAAGATTGCGTAGGACGGCCACCTACAACAACAATGGATGCAAATGTGATGAAAGCAGAGTGTATGCTGCGGGAACATCAGTACATATTGCCAGATCCAAAAAGTCCTGAGAGAAGTAACGGTGAAAGCAATCTCCTCGAAGAAAAAAACATAATGTCAGAAAGCTTTGCAGTTGTTGGATCCCCTAGGACTACAAATATTAGCAGAAAAACCACACGTGGATTGGAGTTAGAAAGTGTATAAAACATGTGTAACATCATAGTAGGTGATGAAAGCTAAATATAACGGCGTGATCCAGATACTAAGGGCCTTTCCCAGGGGAAAATCCTCCAGAAGTGTTGTCAAGAAAATGATGTGTTCTTTCTTCTCAGCTAATGGCCACATTGTGAGAGTTGCACTTGAGGAACAAAATAACTGTGTCTGTCAGAAGGTAGATGCATCGCAAAATACCTTCCCCAATTCTTCAATGTAGTGAGAAGGAAGAATCATAAGACTGGTCTGCATGGAATCCTGTTTCACTTCGACAACGCTTTTGCCTCCACTGCACTGGAAACAACTCAATTCTGCAGGAGTCAGGAGTCAAGTGTTCGCGCCATCCTCCTTGAAGTTCAGATCGATGATTCTTATTCCCCAAAATAAAAGAAAAATTTTGTGGTCAACGAATGGATTGACCTGAAGCCTCAGTGACTGCTTACGAAGAATGTATTTGTACTCTATCCAAAGAAGTATGGCGTTCAGCATTTACAAAACGGTTTGAACGGATGAGATGTTGTACACAATATAATGGAGAATACTTTTTAAAAATGCAAGGATCGGATTGCATTTTTTAAAAATGTTATTGCCCTCATTCTGAAAACTATAAGAACGACTCTCATAAAAAAGACCATTCCCTCCCACTATCTCCATAAACTCATTAGTTAATGGCATTTCTTTCTACAAGGGATATTCGCTTTGTAATTGAGCTGTTTATCCTCACATGTTCGCCTGCTAGCTTCCCTCACAGACACTTTCGATCAGCCTGCCGAAAGGAATTATTCACATCAGCTTTTTGGTGATTTGTTGTATTAACGAACGCTCTTTAACGTCTCTGATTATCAGTGCCCTGTTCAATTCAGGGCGTGAAACGGCCGACAAATTTTGCTCAGAGGCCTCTTCTTTCTTTTTTATGCCGTCTTCTTTCAGACCTCTTCTTTCTTTTATATGCTGTAAATCGACGACACGGGACTCACGGCTTTACTTCCCTTCCGAAGGATTTTTACACCCGGAAAATTCCATCGATACTGGTCGGGATTGAACCCGCGATATTGGGTTAAGGAGGTAAGTATGGTTACCACTACACCACCGGGACCGACGACGGTAAGATGAAAAACACGTGGCTGCAAAAGGGAACACTAGTACGGGACATACCCAATGTCTCTCTCTCTCTCTCTCTCCCTCTCTCTCTCTCCCCTGGAATTAAGATTACAGTAATGTTTATTTATGTTACGTTAATATGATACGCATGAGGAATGTGGTGTGTCACAATTCGCCCAGGAAAACAACGTGGTTACGTTTCTGGATTCTCTTTCAGTATACGTTTTGTGCTAATAGAGATCGGTTGTGAAAATGTGAGTAAATTATTTTAATTTATTCGCTATTTATTAATAAGGCACTCTCAGATATTCTTAATAATATGAAAAACGGGAAGTACTCATAGTTTCTTTGTAATCTTTGATATACAGCACTGCACACGCACAGATTGACATAATAAAGTGCGGGACAAACCAAACGAATCACCCCATTCCCCGACATCCGATGCCTATTGTTATCGCTTTCCCCTAAACAGTAACACTGCCATAAGATACCTGGAGTCGGTCCTTGTCTCGTAGACCCAAGATCGCGGGTTCAAACCTGGCCAGGGTCAATAGATTTTTTTAGAGCCTAAAAATTCTAAGTATGACTTCCGTCGGAAGGGAAATAAAGCTGTGGATCCCGTTTCGTACATTTACTGTACGTAAAAGAACCTCAAACCTGAAAGAAGGAGCCTCTGAGCAAAAGTTACCGGCCTTTTCACGCCCTTAATTGAATGGAACGCTGAAGACCTGAGATGTTAAAGAGTGTCCGTAAATAAAACAAAACAACAATATATATGGCATTTCTGCAGCGTTGTCAGTTACTTTCGTATATCTAAGATTGAGCAGAAAACATGAATATTTCTGATTTCTCATGGCATTAATAATATCAAAAGATACCTTAATTAATAAACAAAGGACAAACTAAAGTATTTACTTTCACTTCCACACCCGATCTCTGTTAGCATTAAACATGTACTAGAAATGGATAACGTTGTTTTCCTAAGCGAGCTCTTATGCACCAGACTCATAGCGTGGTCATATCAATGTAATATAAATAAACAGTTGCATAGCTGTCGCCTTAATTCCAGTAAGAAAAAAAGAGCATGAAGGCTTGTCCAGTAACAAAGTAAAGGAGGGCTGTGCAGCATCCTGGAAGTCAAAAACACTTTCAAGAACAGGTTTTGTGCTCATTGCCTTACTTAAGCGCAAGCATTACTTTTGATGTAGTTTTATTATTTGACAAACTTGGAATCGCTAGTTACAAAATAATTCTTATTCTGCTGCAAATATAAACTAGTAAATGCATAATAAAATATTGAAATTAAGTTCTCATTTTTTGGCAAGTGCAACTGTTTGTGTGCAATGGAACATTTTATAGCAATAAAGAGCTCTGTTTATATTTTAGGACTTCTCTAAATAAAAAAACCTTAATATGTTAAAACAACAGCAATATAGCTTTAAATCATAACCTTTTCCCCTGTTATAGGCTATTTTAATGTACTTAGTGTCCATGTTTAAATGATCGAAGTAATAAGTTTTTCTCCTGAAATTTACAAAATTCACGTCAATTTTAATGAACTATATATCTTAATATTGTTCAAAAGCCTATATTAAAAGACATTTTCGTTATTGGTATGATTGTAACTACACTGGGATTGCAAAAATTTTCTAAAAAATGTAAACAAAGAACTTGAAAATGTTAATTCAGATTGTAATTAGTAATTTAAATTTATCGTATAACGATTTATAATGTTTAATTATACATTATATTTTAATACTGAACAAGAAATGAATAAATATTACTTATCTTATATTCTAATGATAAACATAAAGATTAAAGTAGCCTATTGTATCCCATAAGGGTGAAGGTCTCCTAACAAATAGGCAAAGCTGGCTTTTTCCTAATGTGGTGAGCTATTCCACGCTAGTTGTTCGTATGCTGTTTAAGACACTCTGACTGATTTGTTCTTTGGTTACTCCATTTCTCACTGCACTAGTTGCTTCTCGAGAGATTTCCATTTTTCTTTTCCCCTTCTTCTCTTGACCAATCTGGACCTGCATGACCCTTGTGGAGGTCTGTTCATCTTCTTCTGGATCTACCTTGTGTCCTTTTTCCTATCCGGGGGTTCCACATGGACATCTTGTAGGTCTATCTATTATCCTGCATTCTTGCGACGTAACCATTCCATTGCCATTTGCTTCTGGTAGTTATTTGTGCGATGTTTGTTGTCTGAGATAACTGGTTTATTAATACTATAGGTATTTTGTCCTTCAAAGTTATTCCTAGGATCTGGCGTTGCGTTTTTCATTGGCATATTTGAATATTATTCTTTTGTTTTTCTGGCACCTATATAGTAATACAGGGTACGTACAGGTTTCAAACGTCTGGAATCTAATTTTCTTTGTTAGTGTTTGGTCTAACAATATAAACTTAAGGCCTCAAAATGCTCTGCAGATTAATGAGATCCTTCTTTGCACTTCTTTTTCCATTTTATTATGGAAGGAAATTTGTTGTCCTAGGTATATGTTCACATATGTGAGGACTGTTCCATCTATTTTTATTGGGGTTTCAGGTCCGTGACTTCAGTTTGTTTAGTGACAATGCTACAATTTTGCTATGCTCACATAATTGTTCCAGCATAGTTTTAGTGCTTTGGCGAATCAGTATGATATGTGTAATAATGCCTCTGGGTATTCAATTTTGATATTCGTAGTAAACTTCTGAACCTCTTACATTTTCACCTTCTGCACAACAAATAAATTGCTCCTCCCTTTTTCATGACACTTCTATTTACTCTACGCAGCCATAGTTTTACCACACCATAGGTTGTATAAAGAGGAGTAAGCTCTTACGTCGAGGAAGGGGTTTGGTTCCCTTATGAAGTCACACTAGCTCGACCCTCCCTTGGAGCAGCGAACCACTATTTCTCAATTGAGAGCACTCATGGGTATTGCTACCCTTTAAGTCTTTTCGCTTATATTTGACTTCTAAAACGACATTTTCATGTAATATGGTTTAAAAAGTAGAGTGTCTAGAAATCGTTTGTTAGTAGCCATAACAGCCAATTTGAATCAGAACATTCAAGTGACAATTTATAGTGGTTTGACTATGGTAATTCTATTGTATATTATACCTTTTTATTATAGAATATTGTTCATACTTCATAAAACAAAAACTGATTTAATACAGCTATAACTAACCGCACTAGAGTTCAGATTTTTAGATACTAAAACTAAACTATTTAATGTGTTATAAAATTATGAAAAAATAAACAATGTCTAATTATGTAATATATAAATAATGTGCTTTACTCATAAGAGATAATTTAGACTGTCTTGTTAACTGCCGAAGAATTAAACGAAGAGATTGATGACAACTTTTAATTATAATTAATTACAAAAAGCGATTTTATGTACTCGCTGGAAATAACACACCACAATAAGCCAACCTGACAGCATGGAACTTATTTTTTGATTTGATTTATTTACGGACGCTCTTTAACATCACAGGTCATCAGCGTCCCATTCAATTCAAGGCGTGAAACGGCCGGCAAATTTTACTCAGAGGTCTTTTCTTTCAGGCTTGAGGTTATTTTTCGTGCCGTAAATTTACGACGCGGGACCCACGGCTATACTTTCCTTCCGAAGGAAGCCATACTTAGGAGTTTTACACCCGAAAAAATCCACCGATCCTGGCCGGGTTTGAACCTACGATCTTGAGTTTAGAAGGCAAGTATGGTTACCACTACGCCATGGAACGTCATTAATGTATTGGACTTGCAATACATTTTAAATTTTATGCTGTTTTCTATGCATTTTATGAATTTTTAAATTGTTTCTGGCAAAGTGAGTTCTGCGTTTTCAAGTATTTTAATTAAATCTAAATTGTCAGAGATGTAATCCGACTCGTTTGTATCTCACTGTTACTTAACATGTTTAAGTTGAAGAGATATAAGTTCTTTGATGACAGGTATAAAACCATCGAGTTTTTTGCACAATATTGTGTACTACTGCAAAGTCCTTCCTAGCATATCTCTTCTGGCGATGTATTATTATTAATTTTTTAAAAAATTGAATTCTTCTAGGAGACTCAAATAATACTTTCTTCCACCGGATCAAAATGCGTCCTCATTGGAATATAACACTTGCATTTATTTATATGATATGTGTGATCTACGTACCATAAAGTGGCTTGGATATTTTAGGATAATTGAGAAGGCCTTCTTCTGAACAACAGTAACACATTGCCTTCACATCACATATATACAAGAACGGCATTGTTTCGTTGAATAATCATGCTTTTTGCCATATGGTGTACAGCAGGCATTCTTGATGTGTTATTTATGCTAATGAAATGTGCTAATCTTTCTTTGAAATTACACTTCTTGTTCTTGTCACTTGGTTCATGCACAAATGTCTATCCTGAGTCATTTTTGTTATTTCATAAATGCTATCTGATCGTCCCCACGTAAAACCAGGAAATATAACATGAGTGGTAAGAATATCTCTCATAGTACTCATAAATACAGATTGCATTTTTACATTACACAGCACATAAATAACAAGCAAAAACTTCGCTGTTACATCACGAATAATCTGCAGTTAGTGAGTGACACAGTTTTATAGACGTGTAGTGAAGGAACTCCGGAGAATTTGCTCACTTTTCTCAAAATTATTCTTCAAAATCGAATTCCTGTTAATAATGGAATATTTCTCAGCGGCAGTAGTGGCTCACAAGGAAGAGAAGTTACTACATTTCATACTTTCCATGATAAGTTTCTAAATTTGTAAAATTCTTCAAAAAAGGTAGAATTCTGTTGTTGAAAGTAACCTTGGGTTTTCTTAAGGTAAGTGGGGGATTTCAGTCTTTCCCAGCTAATTTTTGGCCTTGCAGTTAAGCGTTACACCATGAAATAATTTTGCTAAATATAATAAATGAAGATGAATTTCCTTTTCTTTCACTGTATTAAATACTCTTTTATGCCCTTAGCTGGATCTCATATTAAAGCTAACTTTAAGTTTTTTTCCTTAATGTAGCTTCCTAAATATTAAGTCTGCGTGCCACAGCGTATCTTCTCTTCTCCTCTCCTCTCCCCTCCCCTCCTCTCCTCTCCTCTCCTCTCCTCTCCTCTCCTCTCCTCTCTTCTCTTCTCTTCCAATTCTAACACGAGTCCTCGGCATCTGTACTTGGATGGTATGTTAAATGACATTACTATGTTATAATCGAAATTATTCTGCATTCAAATTGTATGTATTTAAGAAAGTATCTGGAATATTTAGATGCAGCAGGGGTCGCTTCTATTGCCCCATCCATAGCCATTACAGCAGTTTCACTCTGAATAGTCATGGTGCAAGATGTTAAACTCATATTGTCTCGTAACAAGTAGTAATTTAATGGCATGCTACTTAAATTCCAGATTAACCAACTGCTTACCTCAAACATCAAACTAGAGCGAAAGCACCAAATATAAAGTTAGAGGCGACAGAAACTCTTGCATCACCATGCGACGTAACAATCGACTGTTTTGATGCTGAGGATATTGCTCTAGGCTATCACTGAACAAAGTCTTGCAATGCTGCTATCCTTGCCTACAAAAACTCCTCCTTCCCGTACTATTATTAAATTTAATAACCTTATTTTTATAAATATATTTTTGTTGTTGCTTAGTTGCTATGGAGCAGTTTAATCACGAATATATAAGGGATTAAGTTAACGCCAAGGTTGGGGCGCTATAAGGAGCCGGATTTAATATTTGTTGGGGTAGAAAATTAGCCAAGTCCTTAATTCCTTAAGCTAGTCCGGGAATGTGGACTGCTGCTATTTAGATGAGTGCGGGGGATGAGGAAGTCTAGGTGTTGAAGATTGATTTGGTAGTTTGACTCCGACGACCTGGTCCCTGCAGCTTCGATTTCTTCCTCTCCTTCTCATCTCTCTGTTTGGACAGTAATGTGATGTCCTCTTCTTCTTGATCCTCGGCTATGAAGACTCAGTAAGCTGGTCTTTTTGCAAAAACATTTCACAGGTAACATGACTTCATATGAGACAGAGTTCGTAAAGTCCACTAAAGAGTTTTATTTTCTGTTCATTTACACTCACTGCAAGTATTAGCTTGTAAAGATCGTCGAAAGGAAGCCTTGACTGTTTTGACGGCACAATAAAGCGGGGTTAGAAGTCCTATGTTGATACGATCAGAGTTCGCTTACACCGGGACATATCTGTCTAAATTCTCCTTGGTAAGGTAATACAGTTGTCGTATGGGATAGTCAGACTGATAATGTTAGTTTACGCTGATCGAGAAACGCAAAGTTTAATCATCCGATTCGGCAATCTATCTACACTGAGATGCTTCGGGCACTTAAACACTGCTGCAGAACACTCCTATAAACACTATTGTAATTCACGCTCTCCAGTCTCCTCTGCCGAATATCAGACTGTCATAGCCGAACATCAACTAAAAAAAAAAAAAAAAAAAAAACTATCACGGCCATTTTCATTATAACTCTCTTTGCCGGATGTCAAAAACTGTCACGGCCGAAAATCAACTAAACAAACTGTCAGATATCGGTTCTTCCTGGTAATTTTGTTTCCGGTCGGTCCTTTGGTCACCACAATGCGTTTCGAGTCTGAATCTAGTACTTTTGGTAGCTTAACTAAACCGAAACCGCTACAACTTTCATTAGCTGTCCATTGCGCAAATACATTAAAGAATTTTCTTGTTGACATTCCCTTTCGCGCCTGTCTTTGCTTGGTAGCGCGAGATTACGCCCATGTCGTTGACCTAAAAATGAATTTTCCTCAATCTCTGAACAAGAAGACATGCCGTAACCTGTGCTATTTTGAAAAGAAAGTGTGTGTTATTTTTGCTGAGGGGGAAAACAGTCAAAAGGTCCTTTGTTCGAGTACGAGAAAAAAGACTTGATGTTTACTTCAAGGTCACTGTAATTATTGCAGGAGGAGAATGAAAAATGCTGGGTAAGAGTTTATGACTAGGAAGGACAAAACATCTCCCCCATTTCCTCTCGTCCCTTGTAACAATGTTATCAAGAAAATCCAACCTAAAAGATGAAAAATACTCTTAAAATGTGCTTGATCAAAATATACCTTGCTCGTGGCCATGCGATTTTGGGATGACACTTATCAATTTCATCTGTATACTATCTTTGTAGCTTTGATAAGAATCTCCTTTAGCTATAACCATCATGTTTACCCGAGGGTTTCTTGATGTGAGAAGGGAAATATTCCGTTCCATATGTTCTGTTTTCTGTTGTATCTTTTATATTATTTTCATTTCTATTTATGTTTGTGTTTTATACAGTGCGGAGGGGAAGTAGCTCCACACACAACTGAGTGATGGTCTGCCGTTAACAAAAGTATTTCGGTTAGCAACAACTTCCGAGCCGGGTTAGCGGCAGGGCGCAGTTACGGAGTAGGCATTTCGTGCTACCAGCATTACTACTGTAGCTGGCGTTCTCTAGTAGCGAATTTCCTGCTGCATGTATTAGAACTAAGTTGTATTTTAGCCATGCAGTTGTCGCGAGTTGTTGAGATCGATGATGTTTGTAGTTTGTTTTTGAACATACGCATTCTCTTGAGGTATTTGAAGGTTTTAACGTAATATTTAAAAACAAATCTTATCTTTTATTGTTTTGGAACATATTTATAAGCGAGGTATTGCTATAAAGATATAAATGTTCGTGATTTTTGAGCTCATGCTAGTGCTATGTGTCAATTTGCTAGTGATCCTAATCAGTACTTAGAATGGCCGAAAGAAAATAATATTAAAAGAAAAAAATATGAAAAAAGAGAGTGAAGGAAACACATAAAATGAAGAACCACTTTAGGAGTGCAGTTGTGCTTCGTATAAGAATATACAAAAGATGAGAACAATGAAAATTACGTTGGGATTGGAAATTGATAACAAAAGGAGCAAACAAAAGCCTAAAGTAGACGTATGCAAGCGAGCAAGCTCACACAAGCTTCTCCAGAGCTTAGAAACTTGCATGGATGTCCAGACAACATCAGCATATGCCACTTAATTCACTGATGATGAAATTATATAAAACTGATAACCGAGATTACAAAGGGCTACATATGCTAGAAATAATATAAAGAGAAGTACATCAAAAAAATGAAATATAGGTAAGAAATTTCGTAGCAGGAGACTAAATGTAACATGTGAGGTAATAAAAGTGTGGAGGTATCAAAGCATGCTATTTGACAACGAATGAGCAAAGAGTTCTATGTAAAAGTTGTATTTTCTGTTTTAAAACTTTTTTTCTGAACATTAGATGCGATTTCCCTATTCCATTAATATATCATTTTACAAACCACATACACTTCTGTGGCACTGTGCATTCTACATATGTAAAACGATTTAGGTACTCTTATTTTTATATAGAAATGAAAAATGTTTACAGTTTTCGTTTACAATTTAAATCCATAATCGAAAAGAATTGTTTTGCTTAAAGTTTTGTTTTCACAGAAGTAAATATAATAAACGCTGCACATTTGAAATTAATAAGTACTAATAGAGTAAAATAAATGTTTTATATGACAGATATAATGAGTACGAAGGTTAGTTAATAACTTCCTCATGGTTGCTTTAGTTTCAATTTAATAAACTTGTAAGTTACAAAGGAGCCGGTAACGTAAGAGAGTCTCGCTCGAGTTTTATTTTCCAGGACTTCTATTTCTTTCCACGCACGTGTAACCACGTTATGTTCTTCTTGCAGCTTAGAAAATATTTGCTCTTCCACTTTATCTATATTTACTGACGTAAGTTCTGAAAACTGAGGCTGTCTTGCCGAAGGCCAAATTAGACGATGTCACGTAAACCCTGTGGGCTTGCTTCTGCCAGGTTGAATCTGCTTGCTATTGTCAGAGTAAATAATCACTTGGCGTACTCATTGCGTGGGAAGATCGTTTCCCACAAACAACTCACTGACATTAACCAACATTAGCAGTGAAAGTTTGATAAACACAGAACAACAGTGATATGCGAGTAATATCATGTACGCTTAAATATTAGAATGGAACGGTAAATATGATGCTAAGATAATTAAGCTTTAAGATGTAAAATTAAACATTTGAACTACTTTATACGGGAAATTGACTCGAGTTTGCATTAAGCATGTGTTGCAACTTTACGATGACCAGACTTTTAAGTTAGAAAACATTTTTTTTTTTCGCAAAATGCATAAATGGAAAATGATATTTGTGAAAATTTTGCAAAGTTTGTGCAGTATTATAAATAATTATATAAAGAGTGAAGCTGAAATAATTGGTTCAGGCTATAAACGATGAGAAAATAATTAATAATTATCAAGTAATCTGTATATACATTCATAGCTGTAAGGTTATTGTTATTTTAGATATTAATAATTGCTAGTTTATATGTGTTTCCTATAGTCAGAGGGCAGTACCAAATTGTTTTAGGAAACTGTGTTGTCCTCTGGAATGCCTGCAACCAGAGCCCAGGACCAAGGGGATAATAGGCCGGCTGAATTGAGGACAGGAAAACATGTTCCTTTGTTTTGTTAACAAATACACCCTCGGACGCTGCCTTGAGGGGTGAAGGCTGTATGCCTGACCAGTGAAATCAGTCTTGAGTTAAGTTCATAAGGAGAAGGTCCAGTGTGCAACTCTGCTAGGTTTCCCGCGAGAGTGTAGCGCAAGTTTAATCAGTGTAATACCCCTTTCCCTGTTATCTGCGTATAAAAAAAATTCCAGCTATAGTCGGAGCAGTAAGTCAGCGGAAATCGTCGCCAGAGAGGGAAAAATTATTTACCCCTGAAATTTGATACACCCATTCAAATTAATTTCCTTTATTTTAAATCTTTCCCTCCACATATTTTACGTATTTTAATTAAACACCTCCATTATATGTATAAAAAATACTGCTGCAAGAGATAAAATGAATAGGGTTTCCCGAAACGCAAACTATGTCATTTGCTTAGAAATTTTATTACTTTCCAAGTTTCAACCAGTCTTGCTGCACTCTAGCTAGTTTGAATAAATTAATCTTGAGACCTAGGTTTACAAAATCAATTATTGTTAAATTTACGTCATATTAAAATACGTCTGTTCTTATGAGCAGTCCAAAGATTAAAAGTGCTGCAGAAATCAAATTCTTTACGAAGAGGTCCTTTAGTATTAATTCTTAACGGCATGCTTATTGAAAGGCGGTTTCTAATTTCAGTTTGTACAATATTCATGCAAATAGCGCTTCGCTCACAACCTGCAATATGCGATGAAAATGTTGCAGTATACTCTCTGTATATCTACTAATTCAATTGGAGGATCATTTTCGCCTAACTTGTTAACAAACATGAATTGTACTAACCCTTACAAATCCACTCCTGAAAATCTATTGCTCAATATATTCTAAAACTTCATATATTTCATTTAAATTTACAGACTCTCCAGAACTATTTAGTTCATACACATCTTTGATCTCATTTCCTGCATAATCATCTTCTTTTATGAGGTTTTTGGAATAATCTATATTGAATGTGTCTACTTTATCCAAACCCATAAAGTATGGCTTTTAAGTTTTCCAGTAATTTATCTAAGAAAATATAAATTGTGAATTTCACAACCTGTCTATGCTGCAATGATTCCGTACCATGTGTCCACAAAAATCACAATCGCATTGTTGAAATTCTTCGGCAACTTTTTCCAGAAATGAGCAATAATTGGATTCAGTTAAACTCAAGACAAGATTTGATACAAATTTAAAGTCATTCTGGTTCTAAATTAGACTTTTGAAAAGTCAAATACATTTTATTTACAAGAAACATCACAACTTTCATCTTCTGTAAATGACATGACATGAGTGAAAGGATTCTTGTTTTCTTCTCAAGTCCAACGTGGCCGTCGCATTTTATGCACATTTACGTTGAAAGGTACCCGCAATTATAGAAGTCGAACAACAAAATGCAACAAAAACGACTATCTTAAATCTTGTCAATAACGCTCTATCCCTTAGTATAGTGCTCTCCCATTAGCATTCACCAGGAATATGAATGTAAGAAACTAACTGATGGTTGAAGTCCCCAATAATGTATGATGCTTCTTGAACGGTTTAGAATAACACGGAGGATGAAATATAATTATTATAATGCATTCATTCAACTGGAAAGCATGTGCACAATAAGAAAGCAACATTTCAAGCAATACAATTATTGAAATCATTAAACTTTACAAATAACCCTAACCAAATTTCTCATAATAATAAAACAACATGGATTGCTTGATAAATACATTTTAACAAAATATTGCATTTGTCAGGTAATAATTTAAAAATCCCCAACACACAAAATCCGACTGTAACATAAAACTCCATAGGAAAACGACAAATAATATTAACATCGAACAGTGCATAAAACATACAAGTTAAATAAATGAAATGGAAATGTGTTACCTCACAACAAATCAGAAATTTATATTATTCAGAAGAAATAAAAGCAATGTCTAAAATGTATATTATTTGATTGGAAATTAAAGTAATGTCAGGGTCACTGCTCTACTTTAAAATTCAAGACTTTAGTCGGCCTTGCAAATAAAATGAAATATAAAAGTTGTGATAAAACCAGAAGGGGCTGCCGTCACGGAACGATAATAGCTATGCGGTGTATTACTTTCAACCCCATGTAAACTAGTAATAAAGTTTGCGTGATATACATGAATATGTACGGAATCTCTGTTTCATTGTGATGTGACATCACATGTGTGTCACCTTGAGGCCACGCGATAAAAAGAAGAAGAAAAAAATGACTTCGTCCTTTAACAAAGCCACGGCTTCTTATTTCTTTTTCTTCCCCCCCCCCTTTTTGGGGGGGGCCCAGGACCTGATGTTTTAAAATTGGATCTCATATCCTTTATTTGTGTTCTGAAAACAATTTTTTCCAATATTTTTTTCTAACTACAGGAAAAAATGCATAGTGGTTGTGTCTAGATACTATTTTTACGATTCTACAAATTATATGTTTGTAAGAACTACAATAATTACATTACTTTCACAGTAAGTTTAAGTTCTGGGTCGCTCGAAAGGCAGATACCCTAGGAAAATTACTTAAAGTCAATAAAGATTACCTCTAGCCCCGAGAAGCTTAGATTCAGTAAAAAAGTCTCTACCGCCATTATACGAAGATCATTAAATAAGTAGATGTATTTATATAACAGCTATCTTGAAACAACCGCGTTCTGCTTCCAATCCCCCCTCTCTCACACACACACACACATAGTCCCCTAACAAACATTCGTGTCATTCCCTGCTTGCTACTCCTAAATCGAAGATCGCGGTTTGAATTGAGGAGTCATATGAGATCCCCTCGGAACGATTCGGTCAAAAGCTTCCGGAATCTGAAAGCGTACTCATAAGTTAAGTACTTGAGCCCCTGAAAAGTATGCAATACGTACTGAGTCCTGATCACAAATATACATAAAACAATATAACTTACTTGTTAAACATTCGAACATTTTATTGCGTCAAATCTAGTCCTGAAGCAAAATACAAATATTTAATTATACACGACAATTGTAAAAAGTGTAACAAAGTTATGCGTAATACGTCTAAAGCAAATTTTCTGAACTTCTAAATAAACAGCTTTATGTTTTGTTATAAATTATTTTATACTTATTCATATGAATTTAATAAATCATTATTTCTATTATGATTGTTCAAAAATATAGCTGATAATTCAGTGAAACTATAATAAAAACACATTTACCAGCTTTTCGACGTCCAAACGTTGTTGTAAGAAAGGGAAATGTTTGCTCTCGAACTAAAGAAAATTAAACATTTAATTCAGGCTGAACGGCTGAGCGGTCTCAAAAGATCGAAATGCTTTTAAACACTCCTTTGATTCTTGCTTCTTACATTAGAACATAAGTATAAATAGTGGGGATGCGAATTATAAGAAAGTATGTATAATTCTTCTCACATTGGAGCGAGTGCATTTCTATTTCTACTTTTATTTCAAAATTTGTGAAGCTTCAGGCTGATTTCTGTGAGAAACTTCTAGACGCTCTTCAGAAAGGTCACAAATGCCACAATATATGTCACTGTTGTTTATTTCACATAGACAGCAAGCAAGATTAAGAAATATACCACGAATAATAAAAAGATTATTACAAAATCAAGACATCATGAAATTGCCAGCAAACATTCATATAACTTCTATTGCCTACAAAATAACTATTGGATCGTATGTTGCTTTGCACAACCGCTTCAAATGCGGCTGGCCGCAGCTCACCGAACTCTTCAGTTCTGGGCCCGTTCCCACGCTTGAAAGACGCCAGGGAGCCGGACAACAGTGATAACTTAGGACATGCTCTGAAATGTTCCTCTAATGAATCACTTCGGCGTATTTCTCAGCAAACGGTAATTTCATAGTCCTTTATTGGGCTACAAAGCTATGCGGTTAAATCCCTATAAAATAACCTAAATCGGTTGACCCTGCAACCAAGAATAGATTTTGTGAATGAATTTTGAGTAGTGTGTATGAAGGAGAATTTAATAGTAATCTAATTTTCTTTAGGGGCGAATCTTGGTTCCCCCTAAGAGGGTGGAAGAAGAATCATTCACACAACAATCGATCTGGAGTTCAAAAAAATCTAACCTGCTTCATGAAGAACCCCTACATGATCAAAAGATAGGAATGTAGTGAGCCTTCAGCGGCGAGAGAACATGTTCTATTTATTTTTATAAGAAACAATTAATAGTTATAGGTATGTGCAGGTTTTTTTTTTTTTTTTTTTTTTCCCCTGAATTGGCCATAGGTTCGCCACTTTTGAACAGAATTCTGCAATGGCAAATACATTCGATTTACACCATTTAACCGCTGCGATTTTTATCTCTGGGGGGCATAAAAGGAAAAAGTATACAAAATATACACACATTAAATGAGCTGAAAGATAACCTTCGTGGAAAGATTTCTTCGATTTCTCAGAGTAGACTGTAGAAGCTAATGGTTAATTTCGTAATCTGTTTCCAGAAAAGTGTGGAAAATTAAGGGAGGCAGTTCCAGCCTCTTCTTGCTTGATAATGGTGAGTAAATGTAACTTATAATTGTTTAAGTGTTAAACACTCATAGCTGCGGACTTTCTGATTCATTAAACCATAAATACCATACCGGATCGACCCAAAAATAATGTTATTCAGACATTTCTGTCAAAAATTGTGATCATTCTGTTTACTATATACATTTGGCACTAATTCGATTATTGCATGGGCTTGTAAAGATTTGGTACTCAATTTAAACTTTTAATATTTATGTACGGAAGTTTTAAAAAATTATGTGAGAAATTCTTAGTATTCTACAGTTGATAAGATTTAGTGGAATAGAGTAAAATGGCAGACAAGGATTATCTTCAGCAGCAGCTTCCTTCTTCTACTGATCTTCACAAAATTAGCATTTTCTTCCCACATACCTGGGGCGTTAGATGGCCTTCACATGTTTTATTTTCTAACACAACGAAATTAGTTCCTCTCATAAGCAGAGGATGATGCAGTTCTCCGTAATGTTATGAAGCCTACATTCCGCAATTTTCGTGTAGAATAAGATTTGTTGATTTCATTTATACACCTACGCTCTTTTACCTCTCAGATCATCAGCATCCAATTCAAACTTGGACGTGAAAAGGCCTACAAATTTTGCTCAAAGGGCTCTTTTTTCAGGCTTGAGTTACTTTATCGTGTCGTAAATTAACGACGGGACCCACGACTTTTCTTCCCTTTCTAAGGAGGCCATATTCAGGATTTGTATGCCCAAAAAATTCCATCGACCCTGACCCGCAATCTTGGGTCTATGAGGCAAGTATGGTTACCACTACACCACCAAAACCGACATATAGTAGAGTAAAATAGAAGAAAAATACACAGTGTGCATATCACGCAAGACTACGTGCAGCACGTCTGTTTTAAAAAGTTGTATTAAGTAAACTTTTGAAACAATTGTTGTATTTTTCAAATAAATGCTTAATATAGATGTACCAAAGTAAAACAATCGATTTTGTTGCCTATTGCATGGTCATATACGAGTACGATGGAGAGAAAATGTGGTATCGATTAACCCTCGTAGCTCTTGACATCAGCTGTGATAGATTAAACAACTTCATTGATATTTTTTTATTCAAGTGCGCAGTATCATTGGCACGAACACTGTGAATGTAGAGATAAAAGTTAAAGGCACGAAGTTCGGTAATTGTGGAGGCCATGCCTTACACCAACTCCTTCCTAAGGAACTCACATAGTGTACAGGAGCATCATCTTGTTAAAACATTGCATCCCTAAGTTACAATTTGTATCAATGTATACATTGCTTCTTAGGTAGCTCTGTCGTATAACTTCAATAGTCTCGTCACACCGATGGTCGAGGAAAGTTTTGCGTCAAACAAATTGTCAGTTATCTAAACATAATACACCGGGATTTTTTTTTTTTCCGTGTGATGAATGCTCATTGGAAAACACCACAATATTACAACGTTCAAAAGTCACGTTCAAAATTCTCAGACCAAAGAACGCATTGAGCTTTTCTCTGAATCGTCCATGCCTGAACAGAATGGTTATGTCACCGTCCCATATTTGAGTAGGCATCTCCACACGTTCCGAATCTTGGGATACTTCAATGTAATGTACATATCATTAATTTATATTGTTTTGTTCCGATACTGTACTTACCTCCTAAACCTAAGATCGTGGGTTCAAACCCGACCAGGATCGATGAACTTTTTCGGGCGTAAAAATGCTAAGTATGGCTTCTTTCGAAAGGGAAGTAAAGCCGTGGATCCCGTGTCGTACATTTACGGCACGATAAAGAACCTCAAGCCTGAAAGAAAAACCTCTGAGCAAAATTTGTCGGCCGTTTCACGCCCTGAATTGAATGGGACGCTGATGACCTGAGATGTTAAAGAGCGTCCGTAAATAAAGCAAATAATAATAAATGTTCAGATACTGTAGCAATCTAAAACTTAACATAACTTTACACACATCGAATTATCCTTTATTGGTTCTCCCTTTGAACAGGCAGAAAAAGAGAATATATCACAGACCCTCAGTGGAACAGAAAAAGAGAATATGTCACAGACCCTCAGTTGAAAACAAAAGAGCGCATCATTATTCACAAAGTTAAAGAAAGTAGTGACAGGTTTTTACTCTTTACCTACTGAAATATTTGTGTTTATTAATTGATATTTATTCTTCGTGCTTCCACTTTAAAAAGGTATATAAATGTATTTAGATATTTAGGCACGGTACCTAATCACAACTGGTTAAATATCCCACCGACCGAAAGCACCCCAAAAGCTGTCAAGAGCTACGAGGGCTAATCGATACCACATTTTCTCTCCATCTTATATTTCATCAACCACAGCATTACAAAAATAATTACATCTTTCAATGTGTGCAGCGGTTAAGTTCAAGTGGGTAAATACGCCCCATCGTCATCCAGGCTGTCAGATTTACTTACATTTCATCCTCATCCTTCAAAGATAACGTAACTGAAAATAAACTGTAACTGCGATTATATACCACACCTAATTATCGTAGTTGCAGCAGTATTTTATAAAGCAGAAGAGGAGTTAATTACATATGTAATGGGTGGAGGGAAGGATTTGGAAAAAGGAAATTAATTTGATAGATTTTGGATGTAATCTCAGGGGTAAATAATTCCTTCTTCTCCGACGATGGTTTACGCTGTCTTACAGTTTTGCCACGGCTGCTGGATATTTTTATGGTCCTGAAGCACAGGGGAAGGAGTCTTGGAGATTAATAATATTTTTTCGTTATGGAAGAGGACATAATTTATTGTTCATACATTATTGGACATAAACTATTGCACTTAACTTATAAAGTTCTACTTAATACTTTTTCAAAACTAACTACCGCTTTCCACTAATTGAACGGAACTGAGAAAGCCCTCCCACTGATATTGCAAACTAAATATATATGGTCTACGTGACTTTTTCCATGTAGAATCAACTCAAGCGGTTGACTTCTTCCCTTGAAGAGGTTATCGGCCTATCTTTTCATCCCTGCAGTTACCAAAGGTTTTATGGTGCCTACCCTGCTTAAGAAAATTTAACAGAATACCAATAAACATCTTGCTCCAGGATTCTTTACAAATATTGTTACAACAGGCTACAGAAATTACCAGGTCAGATTTTATGGCTGGGGATAGCTTCCTGCACCCTGGCAAAAAATAACATTTTACACATAATAACTTGTACAGGAAAAAGAACATTACACTCGTGGCAATAATGAAGTTACATAAAATTACTTGCTATAATTGCTGTAATTAAATATGAGGTTGGCACCTCATAAATACTGGCCCATAGTTTAGAATTAATTTGTACCGAAATATTTATTAAGAAAACTGTGCACTTCCTTCTTCTTCGTCTTGTTCTTGTTCTTGTTCTTGTTCTTGTTCTTGTTCTTGTTCTTCTTCTTCTTCTTCTTCTTCTTCTTCTTCAGTTCTATCGTAATACTTTCATATCTAATATACTTATGACTATTCTAGTAAACAGGCCCTATTATAAACAATGCTCATGTATTATTACTGCTATCGGGGAGATGTCATTCATAACTTTGTTTAACCTAAAATCAGCAATGATCTGGTTTTTTTTTTTTTTTCCTTCCCATGAATACGCCATGGGATTATTGCCTGATAATGCATTCCATACGAGATAAATAATAAGTAATATGAAATTCTGCTTTGGGTAAAAATAAAACTTGCCTGGTTAAATCTAGGCCCTCTGAGAATGTAACTAGTTAATATTATTCGAATAAACGCTGCTAGGCAGAATACCGTGTTAAAACGGCGAGCATCTGCGACAGAACTTCATGGCCTTTAAGGGCAACACAGATTGTGGTTAGCGGGTATTCTTCATTCATTTTAGCATAGGCAAGTATTGCCTAAACATCGAAGATACAACAGGCCTGTAAGGCCACCTTTTTTAAGAGTTAGTTATATAGGTAGCGGTGGTAATAATGATGATATTAATGATAATGGCGCCAATGATAGCAGGAACTTTTGGGCTTCATAATATATTTTATACAACCAAGTTACACAAACATAAGAGTATTACAAACCAATGAATTTACTACGTAAAATACTAACAGTTACAAATGATAAAAGTTATTGATACATTTACACAAAATGAAACATTTAGATATTTATTTATAGTTCCGACAATAGATTGGTACTTTACTGTTTAAACGCCGAAAAGAGTTTGCATTTACTGAAATAAGCCCCAGTGAAATCACTAACATCACTATCAAGGCCGATCATAAGATATCAAAATCACTTTCCAGAATAAAATAACTGATTATCTGTGGAACAAATGAACACCATAAATTGGTGCCTAGCTGTACCCCTTTGCACCATCTCTCATGCATCCCCTAGTTCATGTGCCATACCGAAAGTTGGATCGACAAAAGTATGAATATAATTCACTCTAAAGTACTCTAAACCTACTGCGTCAACCCTTTATGTTTATAGCCTTTTCAGCTATCTATATGCACGACAAATACTTTCTCTGCTTGCCTGGAAAATATCTGCAGCACATTGGTTAACCGCTTTCACCAAAAACGAATTCCACATCCTTTACGACGACATCGCCAACGTGTACCAGAACCAAAATCAAGAATATTAACATGTTCTTTAGAACAATTAATTTTACGGCACAAAATTTCACAAGTTTGAAAAAATTGAACGCTTCTTTCCCTCTGAACTGGGAGGAGACCATAATGGCACTAGTCTATTTGAAAAAGAATCACTAACATTCTGGGCGCCTCAAGTCACCCATAAAAACTGAGCCAATTAGAAACCATAAGAGCCCTGATGTAGGCACATCTTAATGATGACACCACAATAATTATTATAACGAGATTATGATGTAGGTAAAGTAGAAGCAATACATTACAGTTTATCACTTTCCATAATTTAAAATTAACACTATGCTTTGTAACGTTTCTCGTGCCAAGGGTATCGCGTGTTGTTTTAGCATACTCGCAAGTACTTCAAAACACTTTCCTGTACAGAGTGAACCATCCTGGTCTATCAGATGCCTCCTGCTTTCACGAACGGCAGCGGGGGTCAGCGGTGAAGAAGGAACAACTGCATCGATACGGAGTTGTAGTGTAACTTCAACAAATACAGGTGGGTAACGCACAGAAACAAACAATGGAATACAAAAATTAATTTTATAGGATGTATATTAATAGTTAATCACATTCAGTACAAAAGTCGGTCCTGGTTGTGTAGTGGTAACCATACTTGCCTTCTTGCCGTCGCGGATTCAAACCCGGTCAGTATCGATGGATTTTTTCGGGCGTAAAAATCCTAAGTATGGCTTCCTTCGGAAGGGAAGTAAAGCCGTGGGTTCCGTGTCGTACATTTACGGCACGAAAAAGAACCTCAAGCGTGAAATAAGAGGCCTCTGAGCAAAATTTGTCGGCCGTTTCACGCTCGAAATTGAATGGGACGCTGATGACCTGAGAGATGTTAAAGAGCGTCCTAAAAAAAAAAAAAAAAAAAATGTACAGCGAAATTAAACGGGAAATTGTAATGCAGCAATGTGTAACGTACAAGGAATAATTGATACAGAAATATACTTACGCTTTTAACAGTATACGTTTTGTTTCCAATTATTTTTAACGTAAGCTAACCTAAATTTGCGACCTATGCGTTAACAGTATAATATTTTCATTGTTTTAACCTAAGTTAACCTAACCTAAATTTGCAACAAATATTATGAAATAAAAGTAAACTTGCAACCTATGCGCTGTCCTACCTAAAAGATAACATTTAGTAAGAACATTTTAGAAAAATGATGAAGGTATAAAAAAAAATAATAAAGTTAGCCGCAGAGGGAAGCGAACTCTATGGGGCCAAGCTCCGTGTATTTGTGGGATGCGGGGAAGACAGTCAAGCAGGGATAACCGATGATGTGTTGCAAAGCTTGCGTAGCAGAAATTATCACTTTGCAATGTGATTAATGCTCCATTGGTGGGTCCCGTCGCTTCTGAGCATTCTGCTGTGTCACGTATTATGGCCGAGGCTACATAAGAAAAGTGCATTCGTAAGTGAAGTATTGTGGCCCACATTGAAGCTTGTCAGTTGGTTTGGAATATCATAGAAACTCTTACTCATTGCAAATCATAGGATAATTTTTCCTTGGGGTACAAAATCTTTGATAAGGGTGTTCATAACCATTGATTTTAAATGGAGAAAATGTGAAACAAACGAAAAATATTAATTGAGAAACCCGAAATTGTGCAGTGGCGTTATGGGTGCCTTGTAAACATTAACACACTGACAGAAACGTATTTAGATGTAAATTGGCTGAATAGCATAAAACTGTCAAGAAGTGTTGGCAGTCAGAAGGCATTATTGGGGTGGCAGAAAATTGCAGTGCAGGCAGTTTGCTGATTCTTTTGCATGTGGAGGAAAGAAGGGATTTTTGAATGAAGGGAAGCTTCTTTGTAAGGCAGGGAGCACTAGTGGAGAATATCATGGCCAAATGAACCCTCACAATTTTGAGAAATGTTTGAAAGAAGTGCTTATTCCAAATATCGCATCTTCTTCCGTTATAATTTTGGACACCGCTTCACTCATTTTATCTGAAAAGTGTCATGCCAAATATTCCACGATGAAAGGGATAGTAAGTTTCTTGCAGAAACATGGTGTTGGCTGCAGTGAAGGAATAAGGAATGGAAATTTACTACCCCTTGTTAAAACCCATCCCCCAGAGAAAGAGGAGTTCAGAATAGTTAAATTCCTGATCAGTTTAGGGCACACACCAGTGAGACTGCCACTACACATATGCGACTTAAACCCCATTGAGTTCGCTTGGGCTCGGATAAAAGGTCATGTGAAGAACCGCAACACCGATGGGAACCTGATTTTGCAGAGACTGCAAGAGCATATATATATATATCTGGCCATCGAAGCAATAACTGAAGGGTTTTGTAAGAAAGTGGGGGAAACAGAATCATAATATTGAAAAAACGACGAAATCCTATCGGATGTTCATTATTGTGAATCTGGCATTAGGTGATAATAGTTCCGCCATTGAAAGTGATGGTGACAGTGACAACAATGAATATGTTGTCACCGACAATGACCACGAGGAAGAACTTGCTCAGCCACTATGATTCGTATGCAATAGGAATAAATATAATCATCATCGTTATAGAATATTAAGCACTTTTTGCTTATATATATTTTAAAATAACAAAATGTATCAAGGAAACATAAGTCTTGTATATTTCTTTATATATTTTCACATATTAGGTTTTTTGAATTCGAATTAAATGTATACCATATTAAAAATACTGTCCTTAAAATGGTGTAATATACTGCTTGACTGAAAAGTAGCACCATTCGATGTGGTTTGTCATTTGGTTGCACTGTATATTATTCTGTGCATTCATTGAAACCTCAGATACCCCACAGGTTTCCTGGTCGTATATCTTCCCTTCTTCTCTCTTATATAATTCTGGCTTAACGTAAACATAGTCGCATTCATTCCAGTCACACACGGAACTTGGACCCTTACATACCTTCCCGTTGGTGGCACGATGCTCCAACCAACTGAGAAACTAGATCGACATAAACAGCATGGTATTTATTTGCGTACATTAGTCAACCGGAATCGGGCTCGGTTTTCTCCGCTGTACGCTGCTGCCTTTCCTGATGGACGGTTCACGCTGTACGGGTAAGTTTAAGAACACAAATCCTATCGGCGCCTACGCAATCAGTCCTCTTCTAATGAGTCACGTCTTTGTCCCATTCAGACAACGTTTATCGCTCGGGACATCGAAATGACAGACAGCATACGGAAGGGGTAAAGACCAGAAGGATTTGGCTCTCTCGTGCACACGCCTTTCTTTTTCTTTTTTCTTTGCGTTAACCATTGGAGCACTATTTCCTAGCTCCAGCGATTAGGAAGAATATAAAATAGCATATTTATATTGATGAGCCCTAATCATTAATCAGTCACTACCAGTATACTTAAAGCAAAAGCCTCAGAGAATATGTATCAGGCATTTTGTGCAGTAACTCTGCAAAATCAAATAAGTAGGACCTCGCAACCTTGCGTCCCCCTCTATACAAAGAATAAATAGCCAAGTCATAAAAATTCCATCCCAATACAACTAGCTAGGGCGATATTGTAGCAGGAAGACCTTGAAGAGATGCAACTTGAACAAAGCCTAACGGGACATGTTCCTAACAAGTAAAACTTGAGGGGGAGATCTGAGGGGAGAAATGAGATAAACAAGCTCAGGAGTTCGATAGTAGGCTATTGGGAACGAACCAGGAGCCACGCGATTCTCATGTAGCCAACCTAGGAGTAAGACCTAAAAAGACGCTACCAGAATTAGAATACAAAATTAAAAGAACGCACATGAGACTGACCGACTGACGAACTAATAAAAATTATGGGAAAACAGAAAAGCCCCGCAGTTTGTGAAGAATCTTGACGCAGTTTTAGTTAGGCAGTTTTGGAAGAAAAAGAAAAAAAAACAGTTTAGTTAGGCAGTTTTTTGAAGAAAAGCCACGCAGTTTCGAAGTCGTTTTCGAGACAGTTTTTCGACGCAGTCCTTGATCAGTTTTGTAGCAGTTCGGGCAGGAGCAGTTTTTAAGCAGTCTGATAAGTTTTTAGTCAAGCCCCACAGTTAAAGGCAGGAGCAGTGTGATCAGTGTTTAGTTATGCAGTTTGATCAGAGCAGTGTGACGAGTTTTAAACAGTTTTGAAGAGTTTTGAGGTAGCTCAGACAGTCCACAGCTAGCTCAGGTCGACTGACGTACCTAATCCCTTATAGCTCAAACAGTCCGAGATTTTCTCCTGGCTAGAAATTATAACTTATGTTAATAAAAGAGGCTCATCGTCTCTGTAACTGTAAATAAACAATTCTCAAAAGGAATTTACATGTGTCTTGAAGTGAAGGAGAGTGTGTCCCCCGTTCCCATCCTGTCTCCCTAGTAACGTGCATACGTTCCAAAAACTAAAAAACAAATATAAACCATGAGATTCCAAAAACTATAAACAAATAATTCATTCTCATGCGCCGGAGCATTGGTTCTGACGTGGAGAACGACACTTCATAGCAGCGGAGCGTTGATCATTTCTCAACAGCACGACGTACTCACAGCCGCCACCCCCCCCCCTTTATTAATGCCGCTGCACCATGTGTTTGACTTTAGAAATTCATTGGTGAGTTTACCTTAACTTTGAAATCTATTTCGGCCATAAATTACTTGCTATAGGAAAAAAATACAGTTATATTTAAATCTGACCTATGAAGTTATTCTATAAAAGGAACTGTGGCGTAAATTATTTAACTGATGACATCAAGACATCTTGTGACACACTCGGCATGTTAACAAAAAAATATCATAATTTAGTAGAATTATAATACACAAATTAACTATAGGAATTTGCTCTAATATAAATTATTAATGGCCACATTTTAAAATATGGCCACTTTTCATATTATTAATGCATTATTAATTATTTTTCTTGAAAACGTGTTCACTTATAAAATCGAAGTTTGATTCCCGGGTGTTTGATTATATTTCAAAATAATAGAGGCTGTAACAAGTATTACATAAAACAATTTGTTCTTAAAGCGGAAATGTTAGAGAAGGGGACAATATTCAATATCGCCAATTTCGCAGCTGTTTAGCAACTTCAATCTGAATCGAAATAAACAACGTGCTCGTATAGAAATAATAAAAAATGCCATTGCTTCTACGTTTAGTTTTACATGCATTTATAAAATGTTTTTCGAATACTTTGCATTACATACGAAATTTTATAGTTCTTCCGAATTGTTTTAAGATTTCTAAAGTGTCTCAGGAATCTAAATAAGATCCATTCATTTAGCAATTATTAGCAGCATATATAACCATGAAGAATACGTGGCCCTGGTTATGTAGTGGTAACCGTACTTGCCTCCTAAACCCAAGATGGCGGGTTCAATACCGGCCAGGACCGATGGATTTTTTCGGGTGTAAATATCCTAAGTATGGCTTCTTTCGGAAGAGAAGTACAGCCGTGGGTCCCATTTCATAGAGTATATTTTCGGCACGTAAAAGACATTCAAGCCTGAAAAAAGAGGCCTCTGAGCAAAATTTGTCGACCGTTTCACGCCCTGAATTGAAAGGGACGCTGATAACCTTAAGATGTTAAAAGAATGCCCATAAATAAACAAAACCAAAATAAAATTTTATAAGGTCTTTTTAATAGTATTTAACGCCCGTTTTAACCACTGAAACATCATACGGATAGAATAAGATCTGACAGTGTAATTTATTGCGGTTTATGACGTTTATGGCCATTGCAAAAAGTGACATCAATTGTATAAACGAACGCACATCTTTACATATTATATTTCCAGGACTGGATTTATTGAATTTTTTACAGATATATCAATAGAAATCACAATTATATGCCAACAATAGTTAATAAAATCTATTTAAGCAAACTTTCTTCTATATTTTGTGAAAACTTTATACTTACAGGAAAGGGCAAGTATAATGCAAAATATGGGTGATTTATCAGATAGTTTCAACGCTAGCATTTTTTAACTTTCAAAGTAAATAAGTGTAAAATGTTTCATAAATCAAGTTAATTATTACATGAAAGCTCCTAATATGTTGTTTGTTATACATATTTCTTGTTAAATATTATTTTGACTTAAGGGGTTGCTGTTGAAAAGAATTTGTTTCATCTTGCAGTCACTTCAAAATATTTTTACGATCCATGCTCATTCGTTACTTATAGAAATAAGATAACACTGTTCACATTACTGGTACCTTTATTAGGAAGGGAGAAGTGAAATCCAAAATGAAATAGGGTTGTTGCTTGTCTCCAATGAATGCATTGTGTGTGGTCATGCAGCGGCAGTGTAATAAACATTTAACTACACGTCTGAACAAGATGGCTCACGCACGTGTCATGTGCCAATAATCCTCAAGCGTGTGCTAAAATAAATTTTATGAGATGTTTTAATTTTTTATGCCTTTTCTTATATCGGGCTATATTTTTGAAAACTGATAATTATATTACTGTATTTATATATTTTAAAGTGAGCGCATTCTTTAAGGTAAGTTATAATGAAATAACCTCTTGACTGAATGAATAAATAAATAAACAAACAAATATTAGTTTTAAGAAAAATTAAAAAAGAAGGGAGTATATAATTTTAATTTGCGTTTCTACTATGCATAGTTTCAGATATGTTCATTTTTAAAGGCGCAATTTTTCTTAAAATGCTAAATGTTTAACATTGATAACAAAATATACTGGGAACAGGGTTTCATATTTTTCAAAAAATCTCTATTGATGCTTTATTGAAAATAATTCATTGACTTTAAAAAATATGATGTCAATTTTTTAAACGCCTTGTTTCATTTACGATGGAATGTCCCATATATTAAAATGCACTCTTACATATTGTTATTAACATAAATTGTTTTTATAAAATAAATTTACTTTTTGTGCGTAATTCCAAAAATGTTATATATTTTATTTGAAAATATTCCAGGTTACCCAGCGTTTTACTAGGGAATGAAACAAATGTTATGCAATCAAGCGTTAATTGTGCAAAATCCTATAAATAAGATTAACATATTCAAAGAAATTGCTCCCAAGAAATTATCAATGTTACACTACTATAATTACACTAGTTGCTTTTATACTACATAAAAGCACCATTTCTTTAAATACTGAAACTCGAACGTTAAAAATACTGCGCATGAGTCAGGATAAAATATATCTATATACTTGTAAAATGTGTTTTCTTCTCTTGTTTGTGTACAAGGAGGAACGACATAGCCATGCTAATGTTCTGATATCACAACAGTAGAATAACGCACAGGTAACAAAGCCAGTGCTCCTTCTTACCCTGAAGCGCCTACATTTAATGGCGAATCCTTTGTTATCCGCTCTGAGCCGAGGAGTATCTAATTAATACGCGAGGAATGAGACTGGAATACAAATGATCGTCATGAGAACGGATAATGGGCTCTCTGCAGCAGAGGAAAATGTTCGAACACCCCATTCTACTGCCGCCTCATTTCACGCACGTTGAGCACCCAATTGCCGGGAACGCCAGTTTCAAACGCCGTTCACAACGTTGCGCAATTGTTTTTCTTCTAAAATGCGATTACACATGGCGGAGCGACGGTTAACCTCGTTAGTCCATTTGGTTGTAAGTGTCAACATAGGGGGAAAAAAAAAGCTGCATGACTTTGTTAGAATAGTTCACATTTAAGGGAGGAACATAGGTCTGGTGACAGCCTATGAATATATTCTACAGGAATGGTAATTATTAGAAATTATGTTATGGCTAGTAGCATTGTGAGACCTTTGTATGTCTGCACAAATTCACTAGCAATCTACATCTTGGTGTTTGGATTACATTACAGCGCAGTACATGCACATTAATGCGCTATTCCACCGGTGGTTTTTCATTTGTGACTCTGCATACAGATGCATTTAAAGATTGAGAGCAAGTTCAAATATACAAATGATGGCGTGCAATCATCAGAAAAACTGAGGTGCCTATCACGATGTGATATGTTAATTTCTCTGTTCTGTAGATGGCATTGTAAATGGAATGTTTCAATTGATTTCAGTCCCTGATTCTACCTTATAATATTTTAACAAATTTATATAATAAAATAATAACTGATACAGGTATACCAGTATAATCTGACAGACATAGCAAGTACTGAAAATGGTGACATGCCCCTCAATGTTACATTTTAAGTATAACAAAGTCACCACGGATAGAAATCTACGCAGTGTATTAATGTTTTGTGTTACCAAACAGTACATTTTTTCTAATTACCATATACTCTGAGGATATAATTATATGCAGACTGAATACGACAGACATGTTATAATTTGTTTCTCTCCCGAAAACTGTATATGAATCTTAATTTACACTCGTAATTCTTATCATTTTAACAAAATAGTTTGGTAATTTCTTCCACGAAATTGCTACTTATCTTTATGTAATGTTAAAATACTGTTTCTTTATATGGAGTAAAAACCACGATTTCTGCTAATGGAGTTTAAAACATAACTTCCCTACACTGAATTCGACGCATAACTATTAAATTTTAAGGCGAAAACAGTCACTTATTTCAATAGTACTGTAATAATACTACACATTACAATGCATTATATTTTCAATATACGAACACAAGCGAATGAAATTCGTTCGTTTCTATTCAGTCGCAATAAAGCTGCCTGTGTCATGTTTTATTCTTGGTACACATTATTAATGTTGTTATGCTTACCATGCTGATTCACTTAATATTACAATTTTCTTATCTGTAGTTTTAATCTTTTCACATTCTTGGCTATGTATGTGTTCCTTTGAACCGTTACATTCTTTATAACATTCGTTATTGTCATAAAGGTCAACAAACAAACATTAAGACACACATTGTAACAGCCCTTATCTGATACATGAAATCTATACAAATGAGCTCACTAGATTTATACGATTTAAAACATATTTCCAACGAATATTTGTTATTTGAATCGAAAATTAAAGTCATTACCTAACACAAAAACCGTGCCATGAACTTGTTAAATTAATATAATTAAAACATATTATCTATGAATGTTTGGAGCTTTAAATCGAATATTATAGCCTTTATCTCACCTAGTAACATATGTAAATAAACTTCTTAAATTAACATAGCTAAATATGTATTACAATTAAATATTTGTCGCTTTATATTGAGAATTATATCCTTTACCTAATATAAAAACATATGCAAATGAACTTATTAAATTCATATAATTAAAACATATTATCAAGGAATGTGTTGAGTTTCAAATCAAATATTATTGCCTTTATCTTACGTAGTATCATTCGTAAATGGATTTCTCAAATTATTATAGGCAAATAGCTATTGCTATTAAATGTTTGCGACTTTATATTGAGCATTATAGCCTTTACATAATATAAAAACATGTGAAAATGGCCTTATTAAAATAAGATTGTTAAACAGTGTTTAGGGGCTCAAGTCGGATATTTTCCGTGTAATATTTCACACTTCACCAACCCATCGGCAGTCAAGATTTCAATTTCCCGCCGAATTTTCTTGCTGTTCAACGAGAGTCCATGGTTTGTTGCGGTCTTTCAGCCGGTCTTAAGCAAGAAATCAGGTATTGTAAGGTCAGAGGACCTTATAAGCAAAATCTAAAAGAACTGACACGATATTCAAAGAAAGAAACCATTTAAGCCAAATAACATTGGAGACGCGGCAGATGGAATCAGATGTTCTTCGTCCATATGAGTCACAAACTCATAGACGATCACCATGTCCACAACTTCCGAATTATGCCATCATAAAGAGGAGTCTGGGAATTGCCAATGACCGGTATTTTTGAAAATAAGTATATATTCGGGTGGATCACGTGAAATAGAGCTAAGGTACATTTTCTTAATAAGAGGTAATATATTTACACCAGCGTAATTTATAGTTCTCGTTTGTACACATGTTGCCAATATTGAAACATTAAAAATAATTAATTTCTTGAAGTTCAACCAGGCTATTTGCTGCAGACTTTTGCGAAAGTTCCTCATGTCGTCCTGAGGAACAGTCCCAATCTCTTCCTAGAATGCGACTTCAACTCAACAATACGGTGAAGCCGCCTTGAGAAAACTTTATTTTTGAGGTAACCCCTCGAAAAATTCAGAGAGTGACAGATCGGGAGATATTGCTTGTCATACTCATCCCGAATTGGACGTAGAAAGAGGTGCTTTAGTGGAGTTATCGAGGTGTGGGCTGTATGGTGAGTAGTCCCTCCTGTTGAAACAATTTCGTATGCAGATGTTCTTGTGCCTGCAGCTATGGGACGACAAGCACCGTTTGGCATTGGCATCCCTCTGTCGTTGTCTTAAAAAATACGGTCCAACTCCGATAGCACACCAGACAATGACTTTTGAATTGTACTGAGATTTTTTCCAGTATGAATTAGGATTATTTTCTAATCAGTAACGAAAGTTGCGTTTATTGACAAGATTGAGCTTCGCTTCATCAGACTCACTACATCTGTCAAACGTGCGTTATCGTTTTAATTTATCCTTCATCTATATGGCCAACATTCCAGAAGTGAATGGCATACCATGGGGGTTCGATTAGGTGAGACAGATTACACGAGTGTGCGCACGTCTTTGCAGGGTTGCTAATCATCCTGTAATCATTTATGTAGAATCTCGCGTTATTGGCACGTGTGGCCCACTATAACAACTTTTTTATATTATACAGATGGTATTAGCATGAGAGACCGTACTGTGTGTCCTAGTGGTAACCACACTTGCCTCGTAGACCCAAGATCATGGTTCAATCCCGGCCAGAATCGATTACTTTTTTCTGGCAGATTTTTTTTTATTTATTTATTTACGGACGCTCTTTAACATCTCAGGTCATCAGCTTCCCTTTCAACTCAGGGCGTGAAACGGCCCACAAATTTTGCTCAGAGACCTCTCAGGCTTGAGGTTCTTTTTCGTGCCGTAAATGTACGACAAGGGACCCAGGGCTTTACTTCTCTTCCGAAGGATTTTACGCCCGAAAAAATCCATCGGTCCTGGCCGGGTTTGAACCCGCGATATTTGGTGTTGGAGGCAAGTATGGTAACCACTACACCACCAGGACCGACTTTCTGGCAGAAAATCCTATGGAAGTTATGGCTTTCTTCGGAAGAGAAGAAAAACTGGGGTCCTATGTCGTAGATTTACGGCACGTAAAAGAACCTCAAGTCTTATAGAAGAGGCTCTGAGCAAAATTTATCGAACGCTTTACGCCTTGAATTGAATGGGACCTGAAATGTTAAAGAGCGTCTTTAAATAAACTAATCAACCAACTAACTGACTAACAGCCATAAGACTCGTGCAACAGATATACATATATGTGTTCTTGCAAACTTGTCACAATAAAAGATGCTGCTATTGCAAAATAAGTGTTAATATGTAGGGGGTGGAGATTATCTTGCGATTGTAAGCAATTGAAGTTACCACCTTCAAATAGGCAAAGTGACATCAAACTTTTTTGTTTCATTCATCACAAGCAAACTTCGTGTGCGGTGGTATATTTAATTGGGTGTGTTATTGGACATTGGTTAAAAAGTGAAGGAAATCTATAAAACAGGTTAATAAATACAGCATAACAAGATGGCACGAGCTAAAGTAATGTACACTTTATTTGTAATGAACATTAAGCACTATTTACTGAATAGTTCCTACTCCTATGTGAATTCTTTCTGCATAAGCTGAGAGATAACAGAATCATAAAATATGTATGTGCTCTTCAACTGATGAGTGCTTAGCTCAACTTTTTGTTCGACGACTCCTCCATTGTACCTAAACTGGGGCGACAGCGTATTCCTTCCCAATTTAACCTTCCAATCAATAAAAGTGGAACAGGGATAGGAGAAGGCGTTTTCAGGAATTGAATCGTAAAATACTGTTAGTAATAATTCACTGGTTGGCTGACAGAGTTTTAAACATTGAAAATAGCAAAGCAACACAGCGGCCCTTAACAAAAATCATTAATCAGCATAGCCACAAAGAAATAAAATTCTAAGTAAGTGGTTGAAGTAATTTTGCAAATACACAATATAAAATTACAAATAAGAAATTAAAGTAATAGCTTTTCTCCTCGCAATTGAAATTTCGTTCTTATTACATTAATATTGAAAGATATATCAGTTACATGAAACTTTAACTGCGGAAAAATTTAGAGTCGAAAATATTTGAAATTAATATCAATTTCATCGTGGTGGTTTTTTTTTTTTTTTTTTTTTTTTTTGAATGCTGTTTAACGCAGGTATTTACTACTGAGGCACCACAGGCGGTGAACGCTGATGATACATGAGATGAAATTGTTTATTGGGAAAGGATTTTTAAGGAAGGAAACGTTCTAGGCCTAAGTTTAGGGTACCTCCCCGGCATTTGCCAGTTATGAGGACTGAGGAAAACTGGAAATAACCTCAGGGTGGAGGAGGACGGTCCTGGCGGAATTCGAACCCCAGACCTCCCGCTCACGAGTCCACGCTTTAACGACTTTGGCTACCCGTGGCGGTTTCATCATGTATTTCTTCTAATGCCAAATCAAGTTATCACAGTGAAAGAAAGCAAACAAAGAAAAAACAAAAAACAAAGGCTGTCCCGGAAAGAAGAGAACCCAAGTGTTGTGGTCCCGACGGTGTCCATATGCTGTCTGACCGCTCAATATCACCTCTAAGCTACCGACGCTGACACAAAGACGCGAGTCACTGAAAGCAGAATCCAAGCACAGACGTCAGTACGAAGTGTGTTGCCATAGTTAAACTGGCACGCGAGAGCTAGGTGACCGCTGATGCAAGCTGGTTTGCCGGAGCGGTACATAAGGAACATTCTCTATTGAAAGAAGTGCTAGATCTGTGAGAAGCTCCCGAGACTGATATTTGCTATTATTTAATTCTCTTCAGTGCACAAAACGAAATTTCTATCTCGGACTACTAAGTCCGAGTAATACCGAAATTTTAAAAGAAGTAAACGCTGTTTGAAACCCTCGTTACAGTAAGTTCACTATTTTAACATAATGATTTAAAATACAGAGAAAGTCTCTGCATTGTATGTTCTCCAGTAATTATCCTTGACAGAGATACCAGCTCCATAAGTTTTCTGACACGAGAATAAATCTGGACGCATGCGCACATTCACTAGTGCTGTGAAACCTGAAACAGCTGACGGCCAAGTAGTGGCCGTGTAACACACCTACTGTAGTATAGACAATTTTTCTAAAGGTTCTTTCTATGTTTATAAAGTCTTGTTATTTAAAAACATAGCGGAAGAAAGAAAGGTAAATATAGATAAAGCTTTTTCATAAATCTTTCTAGTAAGAGTGCCACTCCTGCTACACGTGCTTCCCTACCACTCGATATAAGACAACTTTACAAAGAAAATTAACTACTAATATTTAGGTACTATTTGCTTTCAACTTAAAAATGGAAAATTTTAAGCTAATACGTTTGAGTACTATAAGATTGTTGTTTTATTACTTATTGTAGTAGAAACTTGTAACTGTTAAAATTATTATACAAATACATTAAATACTGGTCATCTAAGACCAACATTTATTAATGCATTAACCCTATCTCTGAAAGCATGCATTGCAAGAGAAACCAGTGCTATTTCCTAGTTTGAGTGTTCTCTTCTCCACTAAGAAAGTGACAGCTAAGAAATTGGAAGCTTAAGCAAAGGATTTCTTGGAAGATGAACTTTCGAAATAAGATGTAAAAGTGAACGGAATTGTATAATAAAATTAATTATGAATTTTGAACGCATTGAAAAGTCAACCAAAGTTATTTCCAGAAAGCATTAGCCTTTATTAACTCCCCAAGCGGCAGATGCTATCATTATTTTAGTGTAATAACAAAGCTGGCTATGACGTTGTGAAAGTTAATAATAAAATCTCAGCAATTAATAAAAAGTACATTTACGAGTGGCATTTAATGTGAAATGTAACACATTTTTGAAAAATGCAATATTATATGTCTAGTACGTTTGAACTATAGCACATTATCTTCTTCCGCTTAATGGCAGTGATACATGGGATCTCTAAAATATGTAATTTAATTTCTCACTGATCATGCGCACCAGGCAGCGCCACACTGCAGTCACACCAACCGGCATCTTTAATCGGGACTTCACAGCTACTTGCTCATTACGATGCTGAAGATGTGGATATCAATCCACCATTGTAGCGACATATGAAACAGGATCAATCACTTCGAGCCTGAGACTAAAAGACGAGGAGTGAAATCATAAAACTTCTACTCGGAAAAAGCAAAGTTCAAAACAGTACTCTTAGCCGGTAAAGTCGCGCCATATTCTTCTGGGGGTTTGAAAACAGAATTATGATTGATGTAATGCGCAATGAAGGAATTAAATCCAAGATGTATGTCAAAACGATTCGGAATTTGAAGAAGCATTTCCAACGCATTGATCTTCACAACGGACCCAGACTCAAGCCGACACACCTGAGAAGTCACTCAACTTTGCTGGATCCTTACGCACAGTCCGGATATTAATTTCTATCTCGTGGATCGTCTAAAAGATGCAACCTGTTATAACGCATAGGAAGATGGCTGCAAGCCAGACCTGAGAAATGGCACCATGAAGCCATACAGCTATGATATCTAGTTGACACAAAGTCATAGAATTGTAAGAAGATTATGTTGAAAAAATAGCACTCTATGGTCAAAGAATTGAGGAACAATCCAGAATATTTTAAACAGAAATGAAACAAAACCTGAAAGAAGGAGAAACTATCTTATTATTCATTCAGCATCTCCTGTAACTTTGTAATTAGTATTCCAAAAATGAAACGTTTAGAACCAGAAGAAGTAAAAATAAGGAAAATAAAGATTAATAGCTAAAACATTAATAATAATAATAATAATAATAATAATAATAATAATAATAATAATAATTTACTTGGCGAAGTTAAAATCCCACTTCCAGGGACAGCACAATCACAATATATACAATACAGTTAATGGCATTAACAATTTGAACAAGTGCTTGTTAAATGCTGCATTCTCCAAAAAAATAGTCCTCGAACAATGTTATAAACTGTTGTTGAGGCAGGCATTTCATTAAATGAGATGACAGAGAGTTTCAGTGATAATGTCAAGAATGAAAAAAAGTACGAGGTTCGATATAGGGGCACAGAAAGAATGGAGTTGTTATTCAATCGGGTAAATTGTTATGACAAGATAAGGAGTGAAAACCGGACGTAAGATAGTGCGGAGTTGAGGTGCATAGAAATCGACGCAGAAAAATAAGTGAGTGCATCCAGTCGATGTCAATATAACAATTCAAAAGCTGGAGTGGTATGATCTGATTTTCGTAGCAAACACAGGCATTGGAACACGTAGTCTTAGAAATAAGCGGCGTGTTTTTTTTTTTTGTTTGAATTTGTCAATTAAGATTGCTGGTAGACAGCAGTACTTTGTGCATCTCTACAAATATTCGTGGTTAGAATGAAGCGTTAACTCCTACAACCTGTGGCAACAAATCCAAGTATTTTCATAGCCTCTACTCACAGTTATATCTGACTAGGCTTTCCTTTAGTTAGTAACCACTTATTATTAGCAACTAATGCATCACATACGTCGTCGACATATTTGTTTGGCACGGGCAAGCGCAAGCTTAGAACCAAGTTAAATGTACTAGGTTGAAAATGAAACTGATGCTTAGAGGTAGTGAATGGAATTAAATTAAGCGAGTGAGTCAGTTCTTATTGATTTAAATCAATAATTATAAGTTTGTAAGCCAAGATGAATTGACATAATAAAATTGTGAACCATTTTCAAAGAAACAGTTAAAGATTTTAACAAATTTTTATTCAACTTTTACTACCTTGTCTTCGAAATTTTTCATTTTCTTCTCGTTTATCTTATTGCAGTTCATCAAATGTTAGCTACTTTGCTTTATTTGTATATAACTACCCATAAATAAGAATGTATGTTTCTACTCTGTTTTACAATCATAAGCAGTATTACTACTTACCGCTGTTAGTCGGTCCTGGTGGTGTAGTGGTAACCATACTTGCTTCCTAAACCCAAGATTGTGGGTTCAAACCCGGCCAGAATCGGTGGATTTTTTCGGGCGTAAAAAATCCTAAATATGGCTTCCTTCGGAAGGGAAGTAAAGCTGTGGGTCCCGTGTCGTAGTTTTACGGCATAAAAAAGAACCTCAAGCGTGAAAGAAGAGGCCTTTGAGTAAAATTTATGGGCCGTTTTACGCCTTGAATTGAATGCATCGCTGATGACCTGAGATGTTATAAAGAGCGTCCATAAATAAAATAAAACCAACCAAAAGCTACCGCTGTTAAACGCTATCGAGATATTCAGTTTTAGAACTGTTGCCCTATAATGGAGTATGTGTTTACATAAATAGCTTTTCAATTGCTTTTATAGCACCTTTAATAAATATATTGATTGGTATTGTAATTTTTTCTCAAAGTGGCCTCTTCAGGTTCGTTTCCGAGTAGCGAATAGATTGTATTTTTTTTTTTTTTTTTTTTTTTCCCCTTTGCAGGTTCAATCCACTGTAATAATATTCAACTAGTGCTTGGCTAATAATCTTCCTTTTGCAAGTTAATGACTTCTCTTTCTGTATAAGGACATTGAATTCTTCATTTTTTAATGCAAGGCTGAAAAATGAAGACAACATCATTCACAAGATTTTCTGGCTCTTTTTGTAATATTCCGTAAAACTTTATAAAAGTTCTAATTACTGAATAGAACCGTATGTTGGCTGCTTGATTTGTCTCCCTTATTTCTATTGCAGTAAATATCCTTTCTGGTGGCTATGTTATCATTGGAACGGCACGTAAGGCGAAAGGATTTCTTGGAGGATCTGAGGAACGGCTGTAATGTATCTAATTTTTAGTTCTTAAAAGTCTTGTGTATCTAGCTCAACTGTTTTATTTTAATTCTACTACCTATATGAAATAGTAAATATTTTCCTAGGCTTAGCTATGATAATAGGCATTTCTAGTAGCCGTTGCTGAATCTTAAGGTCTCCCTTTCTGTGGAATATAAATTGTCCATCCGGTGACTTGAACCGAAAATAATACTCTACAGGGAGCATCTCCTTAACTTCGCTCAGTCATTTTGTAAGCATCCTCCATCGATCAGCTAAGGAGTTGATAGGTACGCTGGCAACAAACCCCATGCTGACTTACATATTTAGCCTGCAATTATTTTTACCTAATTTTCAATTTGGCTGCAAAATCTCCTAAGGAGTAGAATGCGAAGGTTGTAAAGAAAGGTTATTCATATGTAGCAAACCATTTATTCTAGAGCATGGAGACTTTGACGTTCCTTCACTGTAATCCCTTGAACATTTATCATCCACTGTCACATTTCTGGAAAAAAAGCTGAACACCCGCATCTAAGCCGTTTATGTTGATGTTTGAGAAATAACGGTCTACTGTAACACTAGAGTGTCCTGTTCCGACTTCTGAGCTAATTCCGTCAAAGATCAAACTCCAGCAGTTGAATCAAATCAACGTAATGCACTTAGAGGCTACGACGATCTGCAAGTGGTGCATGTTCTACATTATCACGTTCATGTTGAAAGCCCTACAAATTAGGCGCCGCCGTCCTGTATGGCTGAGTATAATTTCCGCGGGCTTCTGAGAGACCGCATGACATTCCCTCTCGTTCCAGACAATTTTAATTCGTGCTCTATGTTCATTTTTAGAAAACATCGCTTTACGAAATGCAACTAATTACCACCTTCGTATTCGCTCATCAATACTTCATCAACACTGAGTTAACACTATTTGGTGTGTTGAGTGTTACATCCCACTCTAAAATCCTGAGAGCAACGCCCTCAAACGTTCATTAGCAGAGTAGCGACAGTGTTGCCACAACTTGCTTTACAGCTCTCTAGTGCCTCCGTTTACCTCCTTTCTTCGTCCTACTATTTCTTTAAACCGAAGACTATGTCGCATTATGCAACAGCAGCAGAAATAGAAGTTGCAGTGACAGTGGAGGTGGTGATTGGCTGCTGTTTCAGAGAACATTACGAGAACGTTTTCTTCCGCACTCCCCGGACCACAACACTTTTAACAATTGACGAATTGAGCAATTGTTGCGTGATCTGTGCTTTTAGAACAGTGTTGGCTTCATCAACAGCAATCTAGACATGGGAAAATTTTATTTCTACAATAGTGTACTCCACAGCTTGCTAGTAGCACATATCAAGATATCCATTGCATGGTGCAGATTTGCCAGGAACTTGGTGACACAGTATTTTTCGAGAAAAACATGGTATTTTGGAACCATCCTGAACTTGGGTATTTCCGTGTTTTCTCTGGTCACATAGATGAAAGCTGAGATGCACATATATGAGTACATTCCACGAATTTTCCGCTCATCCATTTCTTTTCATTTCATTCCATCAGTTACGTTGTCGAAAGCGTCAAGCAATGCGGGATATTCGTGTGATATGGCTGTGGCTTGCAATCAGGAAAAGTTTCTCTCCTAGCGCCTGATGGTTTCTGTCTGGGGACCTCCTCGAGGGACTTCCGGACACTTAGAGTAGTGCAACCGGAGTGGTTCTTGCCGGCTTGCTGGCCTCTGGGACTGATCATCTATAGGAACGTTAGGGACCCCGCCTAAGCTCGTGCCTTCTCAGTTTCCTGGCCGCTCGGTGTATTCCCCATTTCATCCCCTCCTTTCGGAGGTGCCTTCTTAGGGCAGTATGCACAAAGGGTTCATTAGTTGCCGCGGTACGAATCCCTTCTCCGTAGGGTCAAAGAAGAAATATCTTAAAAACATTTACTGTTGTGTGAAATATGTAAAACATATGGAACATAAATTTAAATATAATGTAGTGGTCTAATTCATCAACATTTTAAGGTTCCAGTTAGATATACAGCTAAAAAAATTATATGTAAGTAATTGCATAAATATGTGGATCTACTACTCACATTGCAATAAATGTGACAAAATTAAGGACATTATTTGTGGCAAGATACCTCTTCGACCCCTATACATTTGTTTGAATTGACTTTCGTGTCAAATATACAAACAATAGTTTAAAAGAAGTGTAGAATATCCACTAAATAATTGCCCTATTTTAAAACAAAGCGCAACTCTAATAGTGCGCAAATAATTTCTCTTATTCCTTCCTGTGCTGTTAATGCACTACTAGTAACGTATTTTATTCTTGGTATAAATTATTACCAGATATAATTCAACGGTTTGCTTCATATTCGCATCATTTTCAGATATAAAGTACTGATGCTTCAGTGCTAGTCATTAGAAGCGATAAAATAAAATATAAAGTTATAAAGTAATCTATAGAGCTCTGATTTCGTAAGTAAAACAACCAACATGGCGCGTCAAAAGTCTTCTATACCGCTTAATAAATTCGCAGAAATATACTTCGACATCTAACCTGTAAAATGCTTTGCACTGTGAACCGGGCTTTTACTTTAAGCCCTAGCCTCGGAAGAAGTCTTCTAATCCAAACTGCCGGACATAAAACCTGAAGGGCAGCGCTTGTTCTTTTTATTTCTTAATTAAAGTGAGAAACTTCGCCGCACGGTAACCACTAAGGTGGACGTTTCCCACCTACAGAATGTGAGAAAGCCTGTGTAAATTCAAGCACTCCACTCCAACGGTAGTGTCGTAAATAGAGTTCCGGACATTAAAAACAATGGGTGTTGATGAACTTAAAGGAAACCTGCCGAGGGCATTAAAAGAGGAACGGAAACAATCATACGTTTTCAAGTAAAATTATTATTAACAATAGTATCAGTGCCCTTTTTTTCGCATTCTTTAAACAATGGCCAAGAAATATAATGAATGTTTAAACGCTTTTTTTTTTTTTTTTTTTTTTTTTTTTTTTTTTTTTTTTTTTTTTAAATCGTCCGCTCCACGGATGTATAAGCTCTTAAAGCTGCAGCTCAGGTCGTCTTGTCCAGCTATTAAAGTGGAACAGATCGTAGTTTCGAGTATGAATGGCTTTTTAATGTATTAGTTGTATATTTTATGCTAAACTGTAGACTTACTGGGTATTAAAAACCTTGTACATAAAGATATTACATGAAGAAATAGTTATTTTCAATTTATTCGGGTATATTTTATGTTAATGCGTTTTGAGAAATAATTATTTAGAAGTCAAAAAATAAAACAGAAGCTATAGTGCAAGAATTGATTCACATGGCCCATTTAAAACTATTTTAAATTTAATTTTATGACACAAGAATGCCTAAAATGCATAATTGTTGGTGCGCAATTTTAAGTTCATATATTGTTGCAATGATAAGAAACGCTGACAAACTAGGAAAATGAATCGTATCGAGCAAAGAGCTGCCATTACATACTGAAAATCATTAAAATATGTCAGTAACTTTGGGGAAATATGCTGTGTTTAATGATGTAGAAAACGGTGGCGTGGTGAGTAAATATTGTACAATATCCTGTGAAGATGAACATGGCGATAATCCCTGGTAAATTGTCACGTCAGAAGAAAGTATTTGTTGACGAGTGATCAATAGGGGAAAAAACAGACAATTCAAAAGCATTCGAATATTATCCTTACCAAAATTATTGTGGGCCAAATTTAACGAAACTTGACATTTTTCGTTTTATTTTATTTATATACGTTCTTCTAAGCATTATGATGTATAATTTATTAAATCCTGATAGTTATGACTGGTTTGAAATAAATGTTGCACATTGAAGTTTTCGCCCAATTTACACTGAGATAACTGAATGGGCATAACTCAGTAAACAGAAATATAGAAGGCTGTGGTTTTGGTTGTTTTCACGTTGGTACCTACTACACGTTGGCAGTTTTGAACTTTAAACCTATATGGTGTTTGCAGCAAGATATGCTTGTGTCACGGAATCTGATTTTGAGGGATTGTTTTTGTTCTCGTTTTGTATGTACATTGTTTGTCTAAAATAACAAAAGAAAAACATGCATTTAAAAAGTGTAAATTCAGAAGAAATAAATATCCTAAAATTAATAATGAGTATCAGGCAAGTAAGTAAAAATGCTAAAGAATTTGTAAGGAACCTCATCAATTCTAAAGTGACCCACGTTCCCCATTGCTTCTAAAAGCAAAGTAAAATCAGAAAAACAAAAGAGCTACGAGTTAAATGATAGACTTATTAATGTTATAATAGACCTAAATCTTTGCAAATCTTTCTTGTTCTCTTTGTGCCAACTGTCAACTAACCATTTAGCAACATGATATGATCTAAGGTGTCTAAAAATATTTTTATTGAACTGAATACAGTACAGTTAGGAGAAGCTGATGCCTTCAAATATGATAACAGAAGATTGAAGGTTCTAGAAAAGTGACCAGGGCACAACAATGGCAGAGAACTGTAAAAACTGAATAATCTTCATGTGCTAAATGCAGAGTTGACAGCAGAGCTAATTACCTAGGAGTAAGAAATTACTGGATGGTAAAGAGGAAGAAGAAGATCCAGACTATGCAACAGGATATTTCTAAGCCGCTAGAGTTCTACACTGTGAGTATTTAATGTAGTTTCTCATCCAAAACGTTAAGGTTTCATGTTTGCGAATCTCTTTTTTCAGAACATATGACCCATTTTATCAGAGATTATGAAAGCTAGCCCAATTAAATGTTAACCCCTTTTGCAGCATTGCATTCTGCATATAAGGTGCTACAGCCACGTGTGGCCGAGGTCGTTAAGGCGCGGAAAATCTGGGGTTAGAATCCCTTCAGGACCGCCCTCCCTGACTGAGGTTTTTTCCAGGTTTTCCTCAGTCCTCATAAATGGCAAATGCCGGGGAAGTACCCTAAACTTAGGCCTGGAACGTTTCCCTCCTTAAAAAAAATTCTTTCCCAATATATCATTTCATCTCATCTATCATCAGTGTCCGCCGCCTGTGGTAACTCAGTAGTAAAAACAGGCGTTAAACACAATTAAAAAAAAAATATATATATATATATATAAGGTGCTAGAAGTATAATACTATTTTCATTAAACTTAATTTTGATAAAAAGTATTGCTATTGTAAATCAAAGATGAGGGGCCCTAGAAAAGAGTTATAACTCATCTCTAATAAGACATTTGTTATTATTGTACTACAACAATTATAGAAAATTATGATTGCCAATCATGCATAGTTTTAAGAGGATATATTGCATACTCGCACTTTGTGATATAATGGGCCTCAAAATTAGTAATTGTTATACAATTTCTCCTTAACATCAACTTAAAGACGGTTGAGAGTCAGCCTTGTAAGCACACTTCAGACATTTCGGGTGGAAAAAACTGGTACTTCTTGACAGATTTGTGACTATGGGTGAATCTTGGGAGTGTCACATACCGAGGGTGCCAAAAAAAGTCTATACACTTTCACAGTACATAATCTATTTAATATATTTCAAAGTTGAACCGAAACTGTAACATGTAGTGTGATGTTCTGTAAACAGATGTGACTCACGTACATTATGATACGTTGCTACGTGACAGGTAAATCAACAATGAACAATTGTAGCCCAGATTATCGTATGATGTTCTGTAAACAGAGTGACTCACATTACGTTATGCTAGCGTTCCTACAACAAAATGAAGTCAAGATTATCGTTTGAACAGCGGAAAGCAATTCTGAAATAATATTGGAAAACCGAGAATGTTATTGAAGTTCAAAGGCAAAGGAGACGTGTGTACATAACAGAACTGCCGTTGAACTTTTACCTAGGGGGAACTCTTACGGATGTTGTATACCGTAGAAACCCAGCTTCTCTGGCAGCACTTCGGGAAGAAATTGAAACGGCAAGTGCTGCAATCGCTGAGGACACTTTTGCAAACGTTGCTCAATCAGTAGTTCAACATACTCAGAAGTGTGTTGCCGCCGAGGTTGGGCATTTTAAGCAACTGTTGTAACTATAAAAGTCTAAGATAATTAGTGCTCATCATTTTCTGTTTGTGTGAATTCAATTTTGTTATGTTAACATGGTTTTTTCTTTGCTTGAAGTACGTACTTTCTGCATACACTGAAACCAAAAGGTTAAGTAAGGAATGGAAGTGCCCTAATTAATTTACGGTGCAGCCATAAGCAGACAAGATAATCTATGTGCTTTGGGTATGAATTGATTTTTAATAGAAATAAGTCACAATAATAGGACATTATTTCACTAGTGCAATTTCAAAATTGCAATATGCAGTCAAAGAGAAATGTCACGGAAAGCTGAGGTGAGATGTGCTATTTTGCAATGGCTGTTATTGGTAAATGTGAGTTTGAATTGCTGGCTCATCCTACTTACTCCCCAGATCTAGCTCCCAGCAACATCAAACTGTTCCCAAAAATGAAAGAAAACCTTCCTGGGAGGAGAATTTAATTATATTAGAGACTGTAAACAATTGTTTGCAGAAGTCAACAACCCTGCTTCCAGGAGGCTTCAAGGAGTGCGTTAAAAAGTGAGCTAAACTTTTTAAATCAGGACTTTTACCCTTATTTTAAGTATGTGGTATTCTATAGAAAAATATATATTAAGACATTTCAATAAGCAATGAGCATGGATGAGCTCAGAAAAAAGACGTTTCGAATAAAAGACAAGAAAAAATGTTTTTTCAAGATCTTCTGTCTTATGGTGTAAGTGAAAGAATTTTAAGGCTGCTACCATATTCTTTTTTATTTAATTTTAACTTATACCTTAAGCTTTAAAGAAAATAAAATCATTCCCAACGTATTCTAACTCATTTTTAGTTTCGAAGAATTTCATTCTAAACTCGTTTCGACAAAACTTACAGAGTAGAGAACATTTGCAAATACGTGAATCGCAAGACCCAAAATAAGCATAATTATATAAATAATTGGACATTTGTTGTTTTTTCAACACTCGTGCAATCGAACCAATTGAATAGCATCCTAAATCGAACATATCGGAGGCATGAATAAGTGATGATCGGTATATACTCGTACTTTCATATCGTAGTCAGAAAGGAAAAATGCGAGGTCACGATTGGGACTCGAACTGCAATAGGCAGTTAGTTGTCAAATGAATGGAGATATTTGAAAACTCAGGATATTTCACAGTTTTTAAATTGTAAAACTGTTTTGCGGGTGACATTCGTAGTAATAACTTAGGCAATTTATTGATAATTTGTCATGCTATGGTACATAAAGTTACCACATTCTTCGTAAAAAAGGAAATCACAGTGTTGTTAACGCTGCTATTCTCTGGTCTGTTAATTCTATCCTAACGTACATAAATATCTATAATCTGTGGTGCTGCTCTTTTCTCATTAGCACGTGGACATATTACACCCCTGATGTTACGCACAGAAGTCCCTAAAGGAAAGTATAGTTAAACTTTAATAAGGACCAGTTTTCATTTAGAAAACAATATTAATGAACACCATAATAATAATAATAATAATAATAATAATAATAATAATAATAGCAATAATAATCATCATCATGAGTGATACCAGTTGTTATGAATATCTTATTATGTATTTTAATTGTTAGTTAAATACGCACACGTTGTTTTCTGTACAGCACAATCATTTTCAATGCAAAAATGCCACGGCGGAACATGTGCTGGTCCATTAGTATTGTAAAACATGCCATGGAAGCTCGTTGGAGGTTATCGTGCAAAATTTTTATTAATGTAGTTTTTAATGTTGTAGTATTCAGGGCTAATAATGAAATACATTGAATCAGCTATTGGTAGCAATAATAGCACTATTTAACTAATCGGAGCCATGCACCGCGGAGTAATATATTCATATTTGTTTACGTCGGGATAGAAATAACAGAAAACACATTATATAGACATGCATTTCTAACATCCAAAACAGCTTCAATAAACATATTAAACAGGTTTTCATTTCGAAACTTCTCAGGCTGAATAACTACTCGTTTAATATAAATTTAATTAAAAACACCTCAATTTAGATATAGAGGGAGAAAGTTTAGAAACAATTTTAATTAAATTTTAGGTTTCACCCCTCACCTGCAGCCACCACCACTTCGAGTGTTCAAATAGTGCCTCTGCATTCTGATGCTTACATTTTAATGAAGATGCAATTGTTATATCTTTTGTCTGTTTTTTTTTATTGTTGCTACTTAGACTGTTGTTACTGCTGTTTGAATTTTAACAGAACAATACAATAAAATGCTGAGGATTTAGTTTAATTTAATATTTGTGTTTCAGTAACAAATTTTTTTAAAATGGTGTATATCCTACAAGAAGGAAAAAAAAAATGTAAGCAAATTAGTCAGGAGGTTCGGAATAGGTTGTATTACTGTAAAGGTAACAACTGTAATTTTACCCAATTTTTTTTCATTCATAACTAACTTATATATATATATATATATATATATTCTGTCTAAATATAAACAAAATTAAAAATCTAGATTATCAGGCAACAATAGAAAATAAATATGTTACACAAATTTAAATTTAAGTGTAAAAAGTTAGAGGGAAATAGCTTGGTACGAAGAGGTCAAACTTAAAATTTAATCAACACTTGTTTTGAACTTCAGGTCGTTATGCAATTGTTGCATAAATTTGGGCAAATTAAAAAACATGTCAGTTAGTTGTAGGGTGAAAAAAGTACTTATTTTGGATAAAATTACAATTATTAACATCAGAGTAATGTAGCCTCTTTTGGAACTACTGACTAATTCGCTTTCTTACAGTGTATAAGCCATTTTAAAACAATTTATTATCAAATCGCGACCATGCTTAGGCAGTTTTGATGTATTATTCTGTCTAAATTCAAACACAATAGCAATCCAGGTTGTCAGGCAACGATGTAACAACAATAGAAACCTCTTTAAAATTTAAGCTTCAAAAAATAGGAGTGGAATTTAAAATTTCAGAGTGGATGTGGCATGGGCCGAGAGAACGAGACCTATAATTTAATCAATATTGATTTTCAATTTCCCTCTCAATGTTCATTTATGTGTTTTTGTTTAAATTAAATGTATTTTCAATATGTATATATTAAATTTGTGAAGTTTTGAGGTGAAAGCTCTGTATATTGTGTATCTTTCAGATGTAGAAACGAATTTCTTTTTCCTTGCTAAGTAACCCATATTTACATGAAAGGCAAGGTTTTGATTCCGGCACGCATTCAACCATGTTTATCTCCAGAGAACTGCCCCTATGTTGTTTATACAGTGCAGTTATTTCAATTACGGGCCGCCTCAGCGCGGCTGCTTGCTGGAGGGTTGCAGCAGCCGCAACCGGAAAAAGGAGAAAGTGTGGCCGCACGTAAATATAATACTTTTATTTTAGTATTTATATTTTTATTGAAAGCATAAAATTATAACTGTGTTTAAAACTGATAGTTATAAGCACTGACCTGTATTAAAAATATGCTGAAAATGATGTCCCTCGATGGCACCGTTGTCGCTATCCATGTAGGAAATTCTCAGATACATCTAACGTTTCTTTCGTAAGAAAATGGTGTTTCGGAACACGTCTCTTGTCACTGAGAGATCCGCTCTCTCGTAACTTTAAAACAAGTTTGCTGGAACACATTGTTAAGATATTTCTTGAAAATCACATCAACACTTCGCTGCAAGAATCAGTTTTTTCATATGATTTGTGCATAAAACCCCGTTCTTCAACATTATGTAAGGGCATAACTAACGAAGAACAATTAGCACACAAATTACTCTTATTGAAAGCATCAATTAACACTCGAACACACAACCCTCGCAGACAAAGTCTCCCTCAAATAATTATACAAACTGCTATTTGAATTTGTATTTATGTTATGTACGCAGCGGCATATTATATATTTCCTATGAGTCACTGTCTACAACAGGTACACTCGTGCTCATATGATGATATTATTAATAATAATAATAATAATAATAATAATAATAATAAAAAGTTATTAAAGGCATTCTTTAACATCTCAGGTCATTAGCGTCCCATTCAATTCAGAGCGTGGAACAGCCGATAAATTTTGCTCAGAGGCCTCTTCTTTCACGCTTGAGGTTCTTTTACGGGCTAAAATCTATGACATGGCTTTATTCCCTTCCGCCAAGGCGCTTTGGCATTGAAACTGATTATACTGTACAGAGAGCAACATGTGCGTAATTAACTAACAATTAAAATACATAATTATATATTCATAACACATCTGGTCGGGTTTGAACCGGCGACCTTGAATATACGAAGCAAATGTGTTCATATATTTTCCGGGCAGCTTTGGATGAAAGAAAATGAATGGAGCCCGGCATCTCTCATAAAAGGTTTAGGGAAATGTCTAACAGGAAAATAAGAATATTCATATTTTCTATAAAAATGGCCCAATGTGCTTTTCCAATTATTTTTCTTTTCCTTTAGTTGATTTTTTTAAAATAAATATTATTACACTTTAATCGCACTGTTTCAGAAAAATTGTAAGAATGTATCCCTCAGAAAAAACAATAATTATATACATTTCATATATCTCGGTGACTTGAAGTTTAAATAAATAATTTACAATTAATAAGCGCATCTATAGAATTGCAGACGTTATTTCAGATCTACAATTTCATTTGTTAACTATAAATGTTTACCATTGAACTCAAATCTAGATAAGCGACAGAAGAGCGAACTTTTCAGTATGATGTGCCAACCAATGCCTGTTGTTATTCTGGACATAATTCATACGTCAATATCTTCGGCAGTACACTCCACACACTCGGTAATATCTGTCCTGGTGGTGTAGTGGTTACCATACTTGACTCCTAAACCCAAGATCGCGGGTTCGAACCCGGCCGGGATCGACGGATTTTTTCGGGCTTAATTTTTTTTTTTTTTTTTTTTTTTTGAGTTGTGTTTAACATATGAATGGAGTTGATATATAGCATAAAGAAAGGATATGATTTGCTAGGAGATTGTATGTCACCCTTAAGTATGAGTCACACTGGGCTCCAGATGATGATGATGATGATTATTGCTTAAGGGCGCAAAACTGCTATGGTCATTAGCGCCCAAACGCATCAAGTACTATGTCAGAAATAAAAATAAATAAACAAAGAACGCAAATCCTGCGCATAATAAACGGACAGTAGTACTTGTGCAATAAAAATATACCCAAAAACAAATAACAAGGGTATAAGGAGTCACAAACATTAAAGTGTTACTAAACTACAGCCGCAATTGCGGAAAAACACAAAAGTCCTGTAATGGACTAAAATCGTGCCAATAAAATCCCAGAGCAAACACAGGTCAATAAACAAAGACCGGTAGCAAAATTATTCAGCAAAAGCTGAAAACAAACTAGTCTTATAATTGATTAAAATGGTAACAATAAAACCCCAAAACAAATAACAAGGGTAATGTGCAAAACAACAATTAAAGACTAATTAACACGATTCAGCAAAAGCTGAAAAAACAACAGTCTTAAAAGAGTCAAAAAATGCCATCAATGGTAAAAGATAAAATCTCACACCTTGCTCCAAAAACCACAAATACGGATAAAACGGAGCACACGCTCAACAGCAACCACATCATCTGCAAGTAACTCCTCAATAGAGGAGGGCAAACCTAGGCTATTTCTAAAAGCTGTCAGATGAAGACAATCCATTAAAATGTGACGCACTGTAAAGGGGTGGTCACAGTGAGGGCAAACTGGAGCGGGTTGACCAATAAAAAGGTGAGAGTGACTAAAACGGCAATGCCCAATTCTAAGACGAGCTAAAATTACTTCTTCGCGACGAACAGCGCGAGAAGAAGTCGACCAGTTAAAAGGGGCGGATTTACATTCACGGAGCTTATTATTTGGGAGTAATTCCCACTCCTCGCGCCAGCGCGAAAAAATGGCTCTACGTAACGAATGTATAAAATCTCCGAAATAAAAACGCTGCTCGTACTCAGCAGGGTCTAAAAGAGCGGATTTTGCTGCAACATCTGCGGCCTCATTACCTGGGAGTCCGACGTGTCCAGGCACCCATAGCAAAGTTACCCTGACGCCAGCGTCGTAAAGGGTTAAAACTGCATTCTGGACCATCTGCACAAGAGGGTGAGTGTTGTACAGACTTCTAAAACTTAAAATTGCACTCAAAGAGTCGGAACATATAACACTTTTCCCTAGCCCCTGTTCAGAAATAAATAAAACCGCCCGATAGATAGCATAAAGTTCCGCCATAAAAATAGATGTTGCAACGTTAAGACCGTACGTAAAACTTGCCCCATTTAAAACAAAAGCACATCCTACATCTGTGTCAGATTTTGAGCCGTCGGTATATATAAAATTCCAGCCATTAAAAGAGGATTTGATCTCGCTAAAAGAACAACGAATAATATGTGCTGCGGTCGAAGATTTCGGACAGGACGTGAGCCCGAGATGAACGGGGGCCTCTGCTAAAATCCAGGGGGGAGATGAAGTTTCCCCGGCTAAGAAAAAAGCAGGTAACTCCATGTCCAACGTCCGTAAAATCTCCCGAAAACGAAAGCCAGCGGGCTTAGGAGTAAAAGACCGAGCAGCATAAAAAAGATCAAAAGACACATTAAAAAACGGCCCATTCGTGGGATGACGAGGTTGCGCAGCTAAGCGACAACCGTACGCGGCCAGTAAAACATCCCTACGATAAAACAACGGAGGTTCTCCAGACTCCGCACATAAACTCGACACAGGACTAGTGGGGAATGCTCCAATGCCAATACGGATACCCCGGTGATGAATCGGGTTAAGGCGACGAAGCACAGAAGGTCGCGCAGAGCCATAAACCACACAGCCATAATCCAGTTTCGATCGGATAAGAGATCGGTAAAAACGTAAAAGTATAGTCCGGTCAGCTCCCCAAGATGTGCCACTTAAAACACGTAAAATACAAAGAGAACGTTCACACTTGCCTCTGAGTTGCGCTATATGCGATGACCAGCATAATTTCCTATCAAACACCAAGCCAAGGAACCGAACTTCGTCTGCGAAGGAGAGTGCGTCTGGGCCAAGATGGAGCGAAGGTGGAAGATACTCCTTGTGGCGCCAGAAGTTCATGCAGACGGTCTTTTCTGCGGAAAAACGGAACCCGTGAGAGATACTCCAAGCGTGAAGGCGGTCGAGACAGCATTGGAGGCGGCGTTCCAGGAGACAGGTCCTCCGAGAGGAAAGATATATGGCAAAATCGTCTACAAATAACGACGATTGTATTCCTGGCGGTAAACACTGGGTGATAGAGTTAATAGCAATGGCAAACAGTGTGCAACTTAGTACCGAGCCCTGAGGTACACCGTTCTCTTGAATAAAATTCGACGATAAAACTGATCCCACGCGAACATTAAAAACCCGGTCTTTCATAAATTCCTGAATAAAAACAGACATACGCCCACGTATGTTCCAATCGTAAAGCGTTCGGAGGATACCGCCTCTCCAGCAAGTATCGTACGCTTTCTCCAGGTCAAAAAATACGGCAACCGTTTGGCACTTGCGCACAAAACCGTCCATTACATGGGTAGTTAAAGACACCAGGTGGTCGATTGAGGAACGATGACGCCGGAAACCACACTGGGCGTTCGTTAATAATTGCCTCGACTCCAACCACCACATGAGCCGTCCGTTAATCATGCGTTCCATCACCTTGCAAACGCAGCTGGTGAGGGAAATCGGACGGTAACTGGAAGGAAGATGTGGGTCCTTTCCAGGCTTAGGTATCGGAATGACGGTGGCCAATCGCCAAGCGTTGGGAAATGTGCCATAACACCAAATAAAATTAAAAATTCGTAATAAAAAGGCTTTGCCTTCTGCTGGTAAATGCTGCAACATGGCAACGTGAATGTCATCTGGCCCCGGTGCGCAATGTCGAGAGGTAGAAAGGGCATGCTCCAGTTCCCTGACGGTAAAAGGAACGTTGTAGCTCTCCTGATGGTCGGAGGCAAACGAGAAACCTTTCCTCTCAACCTGCTCCCTTAGTGCGCGAAATGTAGCCGGGTAATTGGCGGAGCTCGAAACATCAGCGAAGGTTCGCCCTAAAACATTGGCGACGTCAGTCGGAGTGGTGAGCACTCGATTTAAAATCCTAAGACCGGGTATAGGTGTAAACCTTGGTTTGCCAGCAACGCGACGTAGCCGTTCCCAAACTACGGATGAAGGCGTTGTGCGGTTAAAAGAAGAGGTAAAAGAAATCCAAGAAGCCTTTTTGCTATCCTTGATGACTCGGCGGCATTTGGCGCGAAGTTGTTTGTAACAGATCATATTTGCTGAAGTAGGGTGGCGACGAAAAACTCGGAGAGCACCTCGGCGTGCACGCAATGCATCCCGGCATTCATCGTTCCACCAAGGAACCGGTAAGCGTCTGGGGTGACAAGACGACCGGGGAATAGCCTTATCTGCTGCTGTTATGATGACCGTACGGAGGTGCTCGATCGCGATGTCGATAGATGGAAATTCACACCCTGAAAATTCGGCCAAAGATCGATAGAGAGTCCAATTCGCCTTATCAATGAGCCATTTTGGCGTGCGCTGTGAATGTGCGTTCGGAGAGAGTACATGGATCTGACACGGAAAGTGGTCACTGGAATATAAATCAGAGATGACGGTCCAGGTGAAATGTACAGCAAGTGAGGCAGAACAGATGGATAAGTCCAAGTGCGAAAAGCTGTGAGTGCTGTCAGAAAGAAAAGTAGGTTGACCAGTATTGAGAAGTATAAGATTGTGATTCAGCAAAAAGTCAGCTAAGAGGTTACCTCTTGCACACTCCGTGGTGGAAACCCAAAGGGGGTGGTGTGCATTGAAATCCCCCAAAAGAAGAACAGGGGGTGGTAGCTGAGACAAAAGATCGTCCAGGTCAACTGTGGTTATGGTGCCGGACGGAGGTAAATAAACATTGCAGACTGAAAAACTAAGGCCAGAAAAGTGAACTGTGGCTGCAGCAGCTTGTAAAGGAGTCTGGAGCTGTAATGAGGTGCTGTACACGTCGTTTCGAATTAAAAGTAAAACTCCGCCGTGAGCGGGAGTGCCATCTTCGGGAGGGAGATCAAATCTCACCGAAGAGTAACGGCGTAAATTAAAAGAATCACTTGATCGAAGCTTGGTCTCTTGGAGACACACGAGCAAAGGGTCAGTAGAACGTAAAATTAATTCGAGGTCAGGTCTTCGACTACGGAGACCACGCACATTCCATGAAAGGATAGCCATTGTTAAAATTAGATAAAAGAAGCTAAAAATTTACCACCTTACTTTTTGGACGGTGCAGGGCGAAACAAACGTCCTTTTTTTAGTCGCGTGGGACTCGGTGGTTTTGAAGGAGCAGGCACATCCTGCTCCATCACATCCTCAGAGGGAGGGCTCTCCCGCTGAGAAGCATCCACCGATTCCAACGCCTGGAATCGGTTGGATGTAGATATAGGCGGCGACGGCGACCGCCTAGCGGGTTTGCTCCCATCATGGGAGCGTGACCTCCGAGGAGGAGAAGGGCTCTTTTTCTGCTCTACCTGAGTTGACGACTTTAAAAAATCTGTACGCGTAAAACTCGTCCTGAACTTAATTTCAGGGGCATTAAAAACAACCGCTTTGGGCTTCACGGTAGAGCGCTTTGGAGAACTAGGAGTAGTTTGGACCCGTGTAAAAACAAGATCGCAGGTCTGCGTACTGCTATCGCACTTCTTGGGCGCAAAAGAAGCTGCTGCGCTGTAAGTGCCGGTCTTAGGCACGACAGGTTGGCAGGACTGGAATCGCTTCCGGGCTTCAGTAAAGGAGAGTTTTTCCTTCACCCGGATCTCCTGGATACAGCGCTCCTCTCGAAAACGAGGGCAATCGCGGGACGAGGCTGGATGTCCACCGCGGCAGTTTACGCAGACAGGAGCAGATGGGCATGCTCCCTCGTGACTTGCTTCACCGCAGGTTGCACAGATGGGAACGGCACTTTTACAGGATATGCGAGTGTGTCCAAAACGCTGACACTGAAAACATCGCAACGGGCTCGGGATATACGGGCGCACTTCTATCACCTCGTAGCCCGCCTTTATCCTCTGCGGCAAATCGACCCTGTCGAATGTGAGGAAAAGAGTCCGGGTCGGCTGTAATTCCCCCTCTTTCCTTGCCTGTACACGATAGACTGAGGTGACCCCTTGGTCTTCCAGACAGCTCTGGATTTCCGGGTGGGACATTCCGTCTAGAACATTTGTTGTAACAACTCCTCGCGACGAATTCATGGTCTTATGTTTCTCGACACGGACGGGATATCCGTGGAGTAGCGTCGCCTTGAGCAACGAGTTGCTTTGAGACAGGCCAAGTGTCTCCACTAAAAGTGATCCGTTGCGTAGACGGGTACAGGACTTAACGGGCCCAGCTATGGCATCAATGCCCTTCTGAATCTTAAATGGATTGACGGTCGTAAACGACTGACTCTCTTCAGTACGACTAATAACTAAGTAACGAGGGAAAGACTTCTCGATTACTTCTTTTACGTCAACTCTTTTGCGTTTAAAATGTAAAGGATTATTTTCCAGTACCATAGCGATTTATTCCTCCACCATTGCAACCGTCTCCGATGGCGGGCTGCTTCCTGGGCGCCACCCCGGCTTAGGTTACTGGCTCTGGCCTGAACCAAGTAACCTCAGGGTCACACCTTCCTGTGGGCTGACGAAGGGACCCAATCGCCTGCAGGAAGTCTACAGCTCATGCAATGGCCCTTCCCCCAGCCTGGCCTTTACCAGGGGATACGCTCCCGTCCTACATGATAACCCAGTGCTGGGAGTTACGCTGTTACCCAGTCACTTTTTACCGTGTCAAACACGGGGGCACCCATCAGACAAAGAACAGGGAAGTAGGACAAATAAAACAATAAAAGAGGCGAAAAAAAAAAGGAGTCAAACGCGCTAAGCGCGGACCTGAGGGAGCAGCTCGGGTGCCTCGGGGTCGCTACGCCCCGTACCCAATAAATTGGGCCCCTGAGGGGCACTGGGCTCCAGGAAAAAGAAAATATAAACATCGGCTGTAATTTAACCTGTTTTCCACGCTATGTGAGCCACTACGTCTAAGTAAAGGAGGACAAGTTAAACCTCTCCTGAAATTCCATTCCAAACTATTCTCTCAGTTGCCTGCTGTGTTTTCATTGCAGCGGTTTTTTTAATGGTGTTTAACGCCCGTTTTTACTACTGAGGCACCACAGGCGGTGGACACTGATGATACATGAGATGAAATGATAAATTGGGAAAGGATATTTTTTTTTAAGGAAGGAAGCGTTCCAGGCTTAATTTTAGGTGCCTCCCCGGCATTTGCCAGTTATGAAGACTGAGAAAAACCTGGAAAAAACCCCAGTCAGGGAGGACGGTCCTGGCGGGATTGGAACCGCAGACCTTCCGCTCACGAGTCCGTACCTTAACGACCTCGGCCACCCGTAGCGGTTTAAAATTCTAAGTACGGCTTCCTTCGGAAGGGAAGTAAAGCCGTGCGTCCCATGTCGTACATTTACGGCACGAAAAAGAACCTCAAGCCTGAAAGAGAGACCTCTGAGCAAAATTTGTCGGCCGTTTCACGCCCTGATTTGAATAGGACGCTGATAACCTGAGCTGTTAAAGAGTGTCCATAAAGCAATCAATCAATCAAAAAAAAAAAAACACTGGGTAACATACATTCCTCCAATATCTTAGCATAATTATAAGAGCTAATTCTTGCGAACACTGACACTGGAAGTAGACACGAATGTGGTCCTCTGTTCTACAGCCTGGGACTCCACCCATTAACAGAACCGAAAGCGGTTACCATGGCAACAAATACGTTGTTTTGTGAATAATCTCTTCAATTTTATTGATCGTAGTTGATTTTATGGCAGAGAAGAATGTAAATGTTTAGAATATTGAGTATAGTTCGCTGATTTATTTTTGAACGCTTGTCCGGCTGGAAATTTATGGTGAATGCATTAAATAACCATTGTCCTTCGTACGGCACCATGAACAATTTGGCTGTGCAATTTAAGAGAAGAAGAATAGAGATGTCAAAGATGAGCATTATGTTGGAAGACCTGTTTCTCAGTCCGAAAATGTTTTGAAGGATTGAAGAATTCGGTTGAAACTTTGCATATCATAATTGAACTTTGTGCATCATGATTTAGGAATGAGGAAAAATCATTGCTAAATGATTTCAAAATATCTTAATGCTGAACACAAACGACTCAAATTCCAATTTCCAAGTTAAATTGTCGCCATTTTAAAGACGATCCTTCCAATGATCAAAACATGTATTCATTCTACAATCCACAAACAAAAGGGTAATCATAAGGAATGGAAATATAGTGGTTCGTCCCGCCTAAAGAAATTTCGCGTCTAAAAATCGTCAGAGATGGTTATCGCATCTGGTTTTTTTTTTTTTTTTTTTTTGGGATAAAGAAGCAATTATGATGGATTACTTAGAGCAGAGTAAAACGATAACAGTGGTCTATTATTCCGCACTGTTGACAAAGGGACAAATTTTGGAAAACCTCCTAGAAAAACATTTTAATGGTGCGATTTTTTTTGTAAAACAATGAACCTGCTCACAAGTAATGCAGAAAATGCAGAAAATTAAAAAAATTGGCTTGGAATTGATTCATCGTCCCTCTATCCGTCAGATTTAGCCACTTTCAGATTATTGTCTATTTCCAAAATTAAACATACATTTAAAAGAGAAGACATTTTCATCGACGAAGCAGTGATAAGTACTGTAGAGGAGTAGTTTGCAGAAAAATTAACACACGTTGTTTTTTAAAGGCTTTGAATTCATTTATAAAAGTTGTGCTAAGCGTATAGAGTAAAATAATTATATTGAATAAATAAAATTTTGTTTTGAAATACGAGGGTAAATCCGTAAGTTTCCGGCCTCGACGACAGCTTTTATAGCCTTCATAAAACCTTATCTGGTGCCATACCTTATCTGCTAATTAAATAATTGCATCTGTAACTTTCGTTCCGCTGTGTTCAGTTGTTCAGATATAGTTATATAAAGAAGGCTATGTGTGTAGAAAATTGTGACATGTTCAAAATGGAGTTTCGAACTGCTATTAATTTCTTTACAAAAGAAGCACTCACACCAAATGAAATTAAACAGCGATTGGACGGTGTATATGGCGAAGCATTCCCCTCACATTATACTGTAAAAGAATGGCCCACACTTTTTCGAATGGGTCGAGAAAGCTTTGAAGATGAATAGCGTACTGGTCGACCCTCGCAGATGCTCACTCCTGAAAACATCGCTCTGTGGAAGGAGAAATTATGGAAGACCAGCGGCTCAAAGTTACAGAAACAGCAGCAAGGTTGAGCCTTTCTAAAACAATAGTCCTTCTATTTATTCATGAACATTTAAACATGAATAAGATTGGTGCCTAGACTCCTTTCATCAGTCCAAAAGCAACACTGAGTCATCTGTTGTAAGGCATTTTTGGAGCTGTGCCGTGGCAACGAGAGAGAGAGAAGTTCTGCAAACCATTGTTACAGGAGATGAAACTGTGGTCCTCTACTATGATCTCTTGTTCAAAAGAGAATCAATAAAGTGGCGTAAACAGTGCAAAGCACTGCCTCTATAGGCCAAGGTCACTCAGTCAACCAAGAAGTTCATGACCACAATCTTTTGGGACTGTGAAGGAATACTCTTCATTGACTTCAAGGAGAGGAACACCACAGTAAGTGGGGAGTACTATGCTGGCCTACTGCACAGACTATGTGCTTCCATCATAGAGAAAAGGCGAGGAAAGCTGAGTGGTGATGTGCGCCGTCTTCATGACAACGCGCCTGTGCACGCAGCTCTTGTTGCAAAGGAAGCTGTGAAGAAATGTGACTTCAAGGAGATCGACCATTCACCCTACAGGTCAAATCTAGCTCCCAGTGACTATTTCCTCTTCTCAAAACTCTATAAGGACCTTCGAGGAAGGAACTTTAAAAGTGAGGATGAAGTGACGGATGCTGTTTATGCCAATTTTGCAGACAAGACTTCGGGCTATTTTGGCGAGGGGGGATTGAAATTTTGATTCAAAAATGTGAGAAGTGTATTGCAATAAAGGGTAAGTATATTGAAAAGTGAAATATAGTTTTTGTCCTTATCATACCAGAATATAAGGGGCCGGAAACTTGTGGACTTACCCTCGCACAATCTCATTTCTGTGTTAGGCTAACAGCTTGCCATATTCCCTCGTATAAAGATCGTTGTTTGAGCAATGTCACAACCAACCTGCCAAACGGTCAAGCACGGTCTGGGAAGTTATTGGTATTTCTATTTACATTTACAGTAACATTATAGTGAAACAGTAATGTTCTCTTTTTTTCTTTCTAACAACTCTCTTAGTACGCAAAAGTAAAAATGATCTTTGAGACTAATAATATTTCATAAATGTATAAAACAGAGTATCGAAGTTCTTTGTGAAAGATTGTTCAACGCCAAGCGAGATTCATACCAATATAGATTTATGCATATTCTTCTCCTTCACCTTCAAAAATGAAAAATAGGCTTTTGAATTTAAACATGGGCGTAACAGCCTTGAAAATAGTGAAGTTTTACCAAATCATTCAACAAATAATGGAATAAGATGACCCGAGAGTTAAGTGCTGAAATGACTGAGGTTGTATTTCAAAAGAACGTTAAGAAACGTTTTTCGTTATGAAAAACCTGGATGGATGTGACACTTGCCAACAGTAGATCAAAAACACATTCAATGAAAATAGCGCAGCAGTTTTTGAACTTTTATGACAGCAAAAGATTATGTGCTTACAACTTTGGATGAGGCAGATTCACCATCACACATCAGAACAGTCAAAACAGTGAACAAGAAGCCTTTGTTCAGCTCCAAGGAGACAAAGTGTGGTCATTCGTCATCAGACTTTTGGGATTCTAAAAGAATTTATTTTCAGAAGGATCAAACCATAACTGGAGGCTAATGTTAAACCAACTGGATGAAAAGTTCCTTAGCAAAATCTGATCTACAGAAGAAAAAAAACATTTTATTTCTTCATCAAGTTAGTTCTCACAAAACTGTTTCAGCAATGGAAAATTTAAGATATATGAAGCGTGGACTTTTAGAGCATCCCCCCTATTCCAAAGATTTGAATTTATCCCACTTTCATCTCTTCCCAAAGCTTAAATTCTCTTACACCGGTCAGCATTTTTCACCAAATCAAGAGACGATTGCAGCTATAGAGGAGCATTTTTGCCTAAAACCCCTTCAAAAAGGGAAAATGTTAATAAAGCATTGCTAGAATATATGTATTGATCTTAAAGGAGATTATGTTGCAAAAATGAAAATAATTTTTGCGTTAAATACGTATTCCTTCATTGCTTTGTCTAGAATTTTTAAAGCAACTGTTGTATGCATAGAGCAACATGTCGAAGTGCAGTAAGAATATGAAAATATTCATAATTTAGCCTCTTTTTAGCATGCATTTTATTTAGATAGGTGAAGTCTGGAATGACGGGCTACAGAAAACGATACAAGCTTTGTGAAAGATAAAAGTAAATACAAACAAAAAATCAAATGATAAAATATCATAAAAATGTGCATATGTAAGTATTTCAATATGAAATTCCGAAATACATCGGTATAAATTTACATCATCCTTTGTTGAGGTAAAGGATTTGTAAATGAATTTCTATAACGAGAGTTAGGTTTACAATTTCTACTGATTCTAAAACAGCATTAATTGTCCGGTTGTAACGTTTCTTGGTTTACTATCTACAATGTCTAAACTATTCTTTGATTTCTTCTTTAACTTCATATGAAAATTTTAGTTTTTCGTCTACATCAAACTTTACACATAAACACTATTTTAGAATTTTGAATGTTTTGGTTTTTGGTAAACCATTAAAATTTTTTCATTTGGTTTACTTACGGACGCTCTTTAATTCTTTAATATCCCAGGTCATCAGCGTCCCATTCAAATCAGGGCGTGAAACGGCCGACAAATTTTGCTCAGAGGTCTCTTTTTTTAGGCTGAGGTTATTTATCGTACCGTAAATGTACGACACGGGATCTCACAACTTTACTTTCCTTCCGAAGGATTTAGGATTTTTACGCCCGAAAAAATTCATCGATCCTGGCCGGGATCGAAGCCGTGATCTTGGGTTTAAGGGGTATGTATGGCTAGCAGTACACCAAGAGGACCGACCCTATAAACTTGATGACATTTTAGGGACCAATAAAGAATGGAAATGTCTAGTGCACGAGGGAAGCATGGGATACATCAATAGTCTTTGAAAACACTCAATGAGAAGAGTTGCGTCGCCACAGAATGTCAACCTCTCGTGGCGGTTCTAGTACCGGGAAAACAACCTCAGTCCCGCGTTTTTAATTCAGTAACTTAATTATTTTCTGGAAGCTCAAACAATCAACTCCAGGTTATGAAGAGGTGCCTGAGAGATCTGAGTGGACAATAATTGAATTTAAATGGGAGCTTGATCTGAATGTGCCACAGAAAATTTAATTAACGGGCTGCCTCTCGACAATCCTTTCCACAAGTAAGTGTCAAAGCTCTATAACTGCGTCAGGCTCATGTGTTCAAGAGGTTATCACACCGGGGAAACTTTTCACGGGCCCTTAATAAGCAGGTAACCATAATTTATTTTTAATTTGTATGCAGTTAAGCTAAATTAATTAAGTTCGAAAGTAAAAATCATATTAAATGTAACAGTTGTAGTGTATAAAATAAGAGAGAATTACTACAATTTATTTACCCATGGACATTCTCATAATTATTCATTATTCACAATCACACTATGTTTCTGTCTATTTTAGTCGTATTATTATCTTTGTGTTTTTTTTTTTTTTTCATAAATATTAGTTTTCAGCCTCTTCTGGCAGTCCTTTATTTGTTATGCTATTTTCTCATAATATTTATCCATCTTTCCCTTTAGTTAACCAGGACTAAAGTTAATAAAATAAATGGTCTCTTGGAATATATTTAAAATGAATGTGTATAAAGCCAAACTGATTTAGTAAAATGAGTCCTGAGCAAATAACCAATTTATTTTGTTAAAGACCACGCAACAGAATAAGATGCTTCTACTGTTTGAGGTGTAAAAACTAAAATGTGAATTTTTTATTGTGCAAGCTAAAAACAAACTGAGTTTTGTTTAGAAATAGTAACAATATATTATGCAATGATCATGTAAATGCACCTATTAAGACGCGAGTATGAATTAAGTGGTGACACGAGCCTTGATATGCGAAAGTTGCATATATTGTTTACTCTGCGACTAGAAAAACTACACATTTATTTAGAAACCTTTGAATTCAGTATGATGACGATATAAAATTATGTACACTGTTTGAAATAGTGGAAAACAAAACACTGTAAGCGCTTATGTAACTTGACATTACAAGCAGAGCACTGGTACCTTCGTGCTGCTGTACTCATACCCTTACCCGTGCTGCTGGTGCAACTCTTTATGCTCATACATCAACTTCGCTCGCCTCCTTTTCGTAAATGTAAGTGGATAGAGATGGGCAAATCAGTGTAATGAGGACATTGCAAGGTGATTAAAATATTGTAACGGTGGGAAATCTCCTCTTGTAGGAATTCGCAATAAATTCATTTCACACACACTAACCTAACTTATCGGCTAAGCTGGGCAAATCCTAGAAACCGTGGATCCAATGATTTAGGGATTAAATCATTGTAATGAGGGCATTACCAGGCGGGTAAAATATTGTAACGGTAGGAAATCTCCTCTTGTGGGAATTCGCAATTTATTCATTTACACACACTGTAATCTAACTAGTCAGTTAACCTGGGTAAATCCTAGAAACCGGTGGACCCAGTGGTTTACCAATTAAATCATTGTAATTGTGGCAAATTTTCTTTAACTCCAGCAGAATATGATGATGATGATGCTAATAATAATAATAATAATAATAATAATAATAATAATACGCCTGGGAATAGAGGGATTTGAACCCACTATCTTCACAACTGTAGCATTACGCTCAAATCGCTTGAACTATCACACCTATGCTCGTGAAGTGTTAATCTTTGGCTATCTCCGCTGTCGCTTGGGTCTGGCCTGCTGCTAGGGCGCTAGCAGCAAGTTACACCAGCAGACCGGTACAGCAGCCAGCAGCACGATAGCACTAGTGCTTTCAGTCCTGCTTGTAAGGAAAAGTTGCTTACGTATGCCATAAACACGAAAATTAACAAGTTCGTCTTACGAGTTAATGGTTTTTCAATTAATATTTTATGTAAAAAAATGTTTGATGTTAGTGGTATCGACGATGTGTAATGAAGTTCAACGCCTGAAATACTGCAGGAAGTTATGAATGTAATAACTTATTATCTCAAAAATCGAAGAAGAGTCATGGAAAACTGTAAGGGCAATTCGTGGAATGGAAAAGAACAAAAAGCTTAAAATAATTTTTGGAAAGTGTCAAAGCAAGTGCTCAAACTATTCGATTATAAAGTCTACACTAATCATCAAACGTCGAGTTGATGAATTCAAATACAGAAAAGTGTGTTCCTTGTTAAAACGTAATTTAGAAGAGTATAGAAGAAATAAATCCAAAATATTTTCAACCAATTAAATAAAATATTTGTAAGCAAAGTACCTGATCAGAAATATCTTCTAATAAAATAAAGGGCACATAATATATCCAAGTAGGGTTTTCTTGAAAATATAAAAATGGTAAATATGTATACAGAAAATATGGAAATGTAGATATGGGGTGTTTATCGTTTATAAATGTAAATTAATATCATGCTATGCGCGGTAGCAAAACAGTAAATTGTTGTAATAATAAGAAATAGAGTCAAGTCCAAAACATATTAACCTCGTTTTTAATTTTCAAGTTTTTCCTACACTCCTTAAACATTTCAAAACAATTAATGTTTTCGTAAACAAGCAAACAAAAAGTTTACAGGAATTAAAATTTTATCATGTAAAGAACCTGGAATTAATCATTTTAATTTCTATTCCAAACATATAGCAAACACAGAAAGAAGCTTTACAGTAATAGGAAAGTACTATGAAAAAGAAAAGAAAAAAAAATACACGACTATACCTTATTTTCTGCGACACTTCAGTCTTATCTATTAATTATTCCAGGGAAAATGGACAGTGCAAAACTTTGGAATTATACAATTAGAAATATGGGCAGAGAAATATGTCTTACTTCTTCTGACTGTTTAATAGGTTCCGGCTGAGTATCCCGGGTTGGGCACCAAATTTGAAGTGATTTTAGCTGTTGGTGACCAGTTGGTCGCCAATTATGAAGCGTGCTAGTTGCTGATCGCCATATTTTGTAGGGGTGTGTTATCGTTAATTGACTATTGATAGCTTTGATGTTGCTCTCCACGATTATTAAAAACAATATCTCAGGGTTCTATTACGCTATTTTGTGACTCATGCTCAACAGGACTGGGAGAGGATATCAACTGTGTAATTAATTACGCGATGCGACATAATATATATGGTAATTCATTGCTTCAAGATCTTTCGCGTCCTCTGGTGTTCTGCATACGAGAGAACAGCTCCATCGATATAAACTTAGCTGCCCCGACTTCCAAGGAGATGAATCGGATTATCTGACTATCTGAACTGCTCCTATGAAATGCGCTTAACTGATCTTCTGGCTCTCTGATATATCAAAACTGAGTTGCCAAACTGAGTCCTTGCAGAATGTAAGGCGTCAAGATTAGAGTCGTGGCAGGTATATTTTACAACTGAGTTTCCGAACTGCGCATGTGGACTGAGTAATTGAGTCACTGCAGTCAATTGATGAATTCAAGAACTGATGCCCCAGCGGAGCAAACGCCTGCTTATATATTCGATTCAAATTAACTAAACGTTGACCGTTTTTACTGCTGAGGCACCATGTTGATGCTGGTCATACAACAGCAGAAGCAAACGGTTATATAAATGAATCAGTTCAAAAATTTAAAAAAAGAATCTCTAATTTAATATTAAACTGCATAGAAAATCAAAGCACTGAAATAAAGATATGTACAGCAACCTTCACTAACGGTCTCAGGGGATCATTACCTCAAATTACACTTGCGTATAAAATTGCACCATAGATAATTTGTATATTTCACAGGTTCATACCCGACTGAGATTTCTCGAGAAAAGATTTCTATAGAAGTGGCAGCTATACTTTTGCATAAAGCGCGTATACCACCGGGTTTAAATCTTACATATTCATTTTTTTCCTTCTTCTCACACACTCTTGTAGCTTGTTTCATCTGTTTCCATGCATAACGTTACCTTCGATATTCTATATTTATTTTTACCGTCTTCACTTGTCTTCTTGCCAAGCAGTTCGAAATATAGCGATTACATATCTCTTTCTTTTTCTTAGTGTTTTATCCTTTTCTACCTTTTTATTTTACTTACATTGTTAATAGTATTATATTATTTTTCATTTATATTATATACTTACTATACAATAACCATTCATATTAACTTATATAATCATTTTACCTGTAAATATAAGTTTTTCATTAAATTGATAACGTGTTTTAAGGAATTCAGTTATTGTAATTGTAATATTAATAGCTGAAATAATAAGTGAAGGTTTATAAGTAACCATGTGGTAAGAGGTGTAACTGTGAAATTATACGGAAAGAACCCAATAGAATGTAAAATTAATTAAGAAGTAGGATTATAAAGCCACTGTAAATTTGCTATACATGGACTTGGATATTGTTAATAATCTGATTGAATAAAGAAACACAAATAAATCAAAGAAACATATATTAGATTACATGTAATCATTTACGTATGACAGAAAGCATCAATGGTTACGTTTGAAAAACTGAAGATTTAACTGGAAGAGAAAAATATAATCGAAATTATAGAAGGACCATTTCTAGCTGCTATCTCTTTTAGATTACATAAACAATGACCAAGAATTGCTAAATACTAAAAGAACAAATTGAGAGACATATATCACCAAAAAATATAAGCAGTTCCAAATTATGATTACCAAATAGACTCAAGCAGGTGGAAAGAAGCAGAGTAAAGAATAAATTTAATACATTCTCTATTGATTCGAGGTTGGTATATTTATTTGTAGATCAATTCTTATACCTAAATACAGAATTAGTAACCTAAAACTAAAACCTCAAATGTTTCTGAAACGAAGTTTAGACAAGGGCTCAGCAATGTAGTTCATAAAAGGATTCCAGCAATTATTAGAAAGAGTATTTTTAGTACAGTGCTACATTTTTTCAAATGAAAAATGCTTATTAACTTCAAGATATTAAAACTAGGTGAGATTAGAGTGTCAAGAGAAATTCTGTTCTCATGATTTTACCTAACAAATTGCCTTTTGCGAAATAAGTCGTGGGAATTCATTAAAAGATTCTGAAAGACCGACGATATTTCGTAAACTTCTTGGCCTAGAATCGTACAAATTCTCCATTGGAAATATAATCTCATCTAGTTGTATTTTCTTGAAGTCAGTAGATATTTTCCATTTGCAAAAATGAAGCTTTGTGTTAGGAATACACTCTCTATTAACTGCAAATCGTTGTATGGTTCACACTGACGAGCGCTTGTTCGGTGGCTACATGGAGTCGTATTTCCTAGCTCCAGAGATTAGGAAGAATATAAAATTGTATGTTTAATTTGATGAGTCCTAAAACATTAATAAGACCTAAGAGCAAAAGCCTCTGAGAATATGATACACACATTTTGTGCAGTAACTCTGCAAAATCATGCAAGTTAAGACCCAGGAAGCTGCGTCCGCTATACAAAGAATAGTAAGGTCATAAAAATTCCAATCCCTAACATACAGCTTAGCTAGGGGTGATCTTATGGCAGGAAAGTCCTTGAAAACGATGCAACTCGAACAAAGTTTAACGGGACATGTTTCTGACATGAAAACAACTTGAAGGAGAGATCTGAGGAGAGAAATGAGATAAACAAACCCAGGAGTTCGTTAGTAGGAGGACTCTTACAGAAATCGGCGCCAAATAGCAGCCTATAGGGAACGAACCGGGAACCACGTGATTCTCATGTAGCCAACCTAGGAGTAGAACCTAAACAGACGCTACGAGAATTTGAACTCAAAATTAAAAGAACGCACATGAGACTGACAGACTGTGAAACTAATAAAAGTTATGGGAAAGCAGAAAAGCCCCACAGTTTTGAAGAAAAGCCACGCAGTTGTCGACAGTTTCTGATGAGTCGTGAGGCAGATCAGGCCGGAGTATTTTGCAAGCAGTTCTGAAGAAAAGCCAGGCAGCTCTAGTTAGGCAGTTGTGAAGAATCTTGATGCAGTTTTAGTTAAGCAGTTTTGGTTAGGCAGTTTTTGAAGAAAAGCCCTGCAGTTTTGTGAACAACCGTGACGTAGTTTCGTAGCAGTTCGGGCAGGAGCCGTTTTTGAGCAGTCTGATGAGTTTTTAGTCAAGCCCCGCAGTTAAAGGCAGGAGCAGTGTGATCAAGTTTTTAGTTAGGCAGTTTGATCAGAGCAGTGTGACGAGTTTTAATCAGTTTTGATGAGTTTTGAGGCAGTTCAGACAGTCCGCAGTTAGCTCCCTTATAGCTCCAATAGTCCGAGATTCTCTCCTGGCTAGAAAGTATAACTTATGTAAATTAAAGAGGTTCATCGTCTCTATAACTGTGAATAAACAATTCTCAAAAGGAATTTACATGGTCTTGAAGTGAAGGAGAGTGTGTCCCCCGTTTCCATCCTGTCTCCCTGGTAACGTGCGTACGTTCCAAAAACCAAAAAACAAATATAAACCCTGAGATTCCAAAAAACTATAAACAAGTAACTCATTCTCATGCGCCGGAGCATTGGTTCTGACGTGGTGAACTGCACTTCATTGCAGCGGAGCGTTCATCATTTCACAACAGCACGACCAACGCCTAGCCGACACCCCCCCCCCTTTTAATACCGCTGCATGTATCAGCAGCACCTTCGATTCAGAAATATTGACGGTGGTAGTTTATATGGTTCAGTGTATATATTGTCCTGTCATTTAACAAATTTACAGATTTAAAATTTCTGTATCCCCTTATATTACTTCCAAAGTTGCGAGGCTCTCGAAAGTGAGCAAACTAGCACGGGATTCGTGTACGTTTCCTCTGTAAAATTGCAAGAATTACCTACAAGGAATTTGTTTTTGTCTTTTTAATCCGTACTTAAATAGCAATCGGCTTTCCCCTAGCTCTTTGTTTTTCTTTATAGTTTTCAAACTGATAGACGTAAATGAATAAAAGTTGACAATGACATAACGTGATGTAACATGGGGCACGTTATGTGTTGCTCATACCCGTGAAGGCGGGTTGTGTGTTTACTGTCCTTGTTATTCAGAGATAGACAACAATCTTTGTGCCCACGTGTTACGAGTAATACATTACGTACAGTACAGTATGAACCGGTACTTAGTGGAACAATGCATGTTTGTTGTTCACAAGTATGAGACTGAAAACTGCGTCGAGAAAGAAGTGTCAAGGATTTTTTTTTCTTTCGCTCATTTTAGGATTCGGAAACCACCAAAATACTCCGTTCAATATCTAGTGAAGAAACGGGGAACCACGGAAACCGTTGGATATCTACGAACCGTAAGTCAAAACATGTCAGAAGCAATGAAGAACTGTTAAAGGAGATGTAAAAAATTGGCTGCCCGATTTAAACAATCTTTTTTTTTTTAATTTTTGAAGATGAACTATCCCACAAGGCCATATTAAATTACTGGCGAGCTAAGGCACCTGATCTTGCTAATGTTACAAAGATCTTAAAAGATCGTGTTTGGAACATGTTGCACGAGCATTTGCATATGAAAAATTCTCAGATTTCTTAACGGTCGATAAGAAGCGGATCCGAACGAAAATGTTTCAGGATTGTTTGGACATGTTTAAAAGCACGCATTTCTACACTGTTGCATCGCTGTTGATGAACCACAATACATTTATCAGAGTAACAGATTTAATAAAAACTAATATTTTGTCTTATAATTTGGGACTTGTTTTTTTTTCTATAAACAACTAAATTTCTATAGTTCGGTAACATGAAATAAAATGTTGTAATATCACATAGAAAAAATCTAACCTTCTGCTTTGGTATCTTTTTAAGGAAAGGAAAACTACAAAATATACTTTTTTTTTTTTTTTTTTTTGCAAATTTTCCTCAAACATTTTTTAGAACTTAACAATAAATTTATTAATACAATAATTATGAAACTCCATAGAAAGAAAACTGCACATATGCTGATATTATTGCAAATTTCATATACTGACCTATTAAGTGTGTCAAGAATTCAGTGCATGCGCAGATATGTCATACATTTCCCGGGTCTCGTAATGTTATTGAAAACTTGAATATGGGTATAATGCTGACTACTAAGATTACGTCCTCTTTCAAATCATTTTGTTTAATTTCATATAATAAACAAGTGCAGAGAAGACGAGAGGTTTTCTTAAAACTTACTTCTAGTTAATGCCAAACCAGTTAGCTGTGAGGGAGTAACTCCCAAATGATATTTCCATGTAATCAAGGGCAGCGCGAATGAAAGTATGAGACTGTTAAGTGGTCAGCTAGGGTGGTGATTCAAAGCAATGTAATTATCGTAATGAGGTCATCAGGGACATTGTAACGAGGTGGCCGGGCGTCACGTAATGTTGATTAGCCTTGTTAGCAGGTGTGCAGCGCCAAACGTCCTGTGACAAGAGATTATCGCTTTCCATGGTTTGGCTACCCTGGACCCTGGCCATTGATTTGGAAAGCAGTATAGACCATCAACGTTTCACATACACCCGCCAACTAAAACGTACAACAGACCATTAGCTCGTGCATATGCTGTCATTCTCTACTAATTAACATATAAATGAGTTGCTAGCTGTACACAATTTTGACTAGATCGATTTACAAAGTAAAACTTTAACAAAATGTTCCAAGAATTTTCCAAAAGCTTTGGAGCTGATTGGCACGAGGAAGAAAAGAGATTATCTCAATTATAAGCTTTACTAATTCCAAAAATAAGATGTCCTCAGACGAAAATGTAAAGATAAAGAATTGTTTAAATTGAATGACTGGAGATCTGACTTGTTTGTATAGGATAATTCTTTGTTAGATTTTTTTGGGAATGTGTTGCTAATTGGTGACATTTTAAAACACGTCTTTTACATAATGCATTGGAGTTTTTGCCCGTTTCTTACAGAAACTGGTAAGATGATTTTATTTTCTACATTATAACACTTATTTAGCAGTCATAAAATTCAGTCTTCTGAATACACTGGTCACAGTAATTTTGCTAAATGTAATATTTCTACTGTTTCTGCTATTTTTACGTACTTTCCTCTATTAATTACATAAGTCAGACCTTTTCTATCATCCACTAATTCATTTTTGTAATTTAAAAAAAAGTGTTGTTATGTTTTTTGGCATTTATAGACCTTAATATAGGAATGAAAAAAGATATAAATATGATTTAACAATTAACATAAATGTAGATAATCTCAAGATTATTTAAATCAAGACTGTGAGAATTACTTTTAGTTCCAAACATTCGTTCAAGCAACAAATTTCACAGACAGCATTTTTTGATTTCTAACAATAAGTGCTATAAAAGTATTATAAAAAGTCTTGTGATAGTGAAATACCTCAAAATTGTGTAACTGAAATAAAAAGAAATTGTTCTGCCTTTGTGGTGAGTTAACTTTAAAATCATAGAGACCAAGTGTTACTTCTCTACTTAAAACAGCTTGTGATGTTTTGATTGCAAAATAGGTCATAGTGCAAACTGGGCATTTGAAATATGTTCTGACTCATGGGGTTGGCTGAAGGTTCCCGATATGCAATGTCAATGATGTGGCAGGAACCTAAGGATCCTTAACAAACTGTTACTTTTGCAAATATATCAGGAATAAGTTCAAAGTCAAAGTATACGGTTACCTACCATTCTCTGGACAGGAACTGTTCGTCACTTGTCACTGCCCCCATTGCAATTGAAACTACGTTTGATTTAAAAGCGGTGGATCCTAATGGGGGAGCATTTCAAATTTTGAAGAATAATTTCTAAAAATCAATGGTGCTAAAATAAAACAAAAAGTATTCATTGGCTTAAAGATCAGGGAATTAATGAAAGATTTGAAAGTTATATTTATTAAATGCTTAAGACCTGGTTACATGATCACCTTTTAAAAAGTAATCACCAGCTTTTTAGTAAACCACAGGACTAAAAATTATAGAGAATTTGTCAGTGGACTGATTCAGAACTACAAAGTGAGGGGTGTAATATATCTCAAAATTTATGGAATTTCATCTAGATTTCCCCCAAACTTTGGGAACAATTTAGCCACGATAATGCTGAAGTGAACAGGCGCTACCAAGAAAAATGGAGCCAAAGTATGCTTGAAAGATGTTGAACACACATTTGAAATCAACATGAAATCCTCTATAGAAAATTGTCTATTCTTTTTCATTTAACAGAAAATAGTTGAATTTTGTGACCAGGATTGTTTATAAGCGTTGCTTCAATTGCATCATCATAACATATTGCATATCCAAGAATCAAATAAATTGTGTGTGTTTTAGCTGTCTTCGATTGTTATACTCCGTACATTTTAATAGCTAATTTCAACAATTTGTTTATTTTTAAATATGAAATAAACAATGTCGCTTTGTGCAATGGGCTTTGATATTCACATTGAGTATTTTGCTGCCTCAAAAATAGAACAGAAGTTACTAAAAGTGGATTTCTAATAATAAGTTTTTAAGTCTTCGGGATAAATTAACATATCATTAGCAAGTTTTGCTCTGGATGATTTCTTAAGAAGAAATTCCTTTTGGAATACATCCCTGTCACAAGAAGGGAAGCTCTGACCATTTTGGAATATATTCAGGGGTATTACAATACCAATTCCGGATCATAGTTATTGTCATGTTGTTATTTTATTAACCTCCCCAACCATCACTAACTGGAGCATGTCTGGGCATTTTCATTGATGGGTTAATATTTACCAGGTTGTGGGAACGGCATTTGCAGGTTTATTTGATACTCTTTCTGACGGATTTTCAGTCTAGGCATAGGAGTACTTCCTTTAATGCCTGTTATCACAAATACCAAAGGCAACAGTTCCAACTAACAACTTCTTGAATGGGAACCTTTAGTTGGACAACTGTATTATACTTGATGTAGGTAATACACAGAGGCCGTAAATGCATGTTTGTTTCCTGTTGTCAAATCAAAAGTTAACTCGCATTTAATTTTTTAGTCTTACCATTTGCTCCTACATTTTAAGCATAATGTTATGATATATTTAATACATATTTTGCTAATATTATTGCAAAACATTATATTTTAATCTGTTAGTTAATAGTGCATACTTACCTCCTTTCATAGGAACTATTTTATAAAGAAGATTGAAACTATCACATATGAATGGAGTTGATATACAGCATTAAGAAATGATATGATTTGCTAGGAGAATGAATGTCACCCTTAAGTATGAGTCACACTGGGCTCCAGGAAAAAAAATATAAACATCGGCTGTAATTTAACCTGTTTTCCACGCTATGTGAGCCACTACGTCTAAGTAAAGGAGGACAAGTTAAACCTCTCCTGAAATTCCATGCCAAACTATTCTGTCAGTTGCCTGCTGTGTTTTCATTGCAGCGGTTTTTTAATGGTGTTTAACGCCCGTTTTTACTACTAAGACACCACAGGCGGTAGACACTGATGATATATGAAATGAAATTATATATTGGGAAAGGATTTTTTTAAGGAAGGAAACGTTCCAGGCCTAAGTTCAGGGTACCTCCCAGCATTTGCCAATTATGAGAACTGAGGAAAACCTGGAAAAAACCTCAGCCAGGGAGGACGGTCCTGGCAGGATTCGAACCTCAGACCTCCCGCTCACGAGTCCGTGCCTTAACAACCTCGGCCATCCGTGGCGGTACAGCGGTTTACAAGTTGGTAGAATGTAGTACATATATCTCTTTAGGGGTTTTGTCATGTTTTTAAGTAAATAATGTCTGAAATTAAAACAAGTGCAATAGAAAAACTACACGTTTTCCATAAGGAGTTTAAAAATGAAACATTAATGACCGATGGAATAATTCCATATTTTCAAACGTATGGAAAATTAATTGGTAAGAGAAACGCTAACAAATGATCCAACATTGCAACTCCAGTAAGGACAAGGAAATGTTAAAAGTTAAACCCGAAAAAATAAAATTTTCTGTTCAAATTTTCTTTGGTAATATTCGAATTGCGATCTAATTTCCCCACAATTCAGTGAAGCTTTCCTAGCAGCTAATATTATCCTGTAGAAAGTAACTAATCTAGCTCTACTTAAATTCTTTGAAAATTATACATAAACAAGGTATGTGACTAATCAAAGCGCAGAAATTATGCACTGTAGCGTTACAATGAAACTCTTGAAAAGATTCGGAAATTCGTTAAAGACAATTCTGTGAGTATTTCAATTAATGAAATAACAGATTGCGAAAGACAATATATTGCATATGTTATATCTGTTCCGCTTAAAAACGAACTATCTACCTTTTCTCTGCTCGCTGTAGAAGAAATCAAAATCACAAACAGCTCCACAATTGCAAAATGTTTAATTTATTTTCAGCAAGCTTGTCATGTACATGGATTGTATTGTGGTGTGTCAGAGACAGTTGGTTAATTTTCCACTTGTTGATAAACGTATAACAATTTTTAACAACTTATAGGACAGTTTTCATGAAAGTATCTCGGAGGTATTTAAAACAATGACACCAGATGTATCCCTACCTCCGAAACCAATTTTAACTTGTTGGAGAGCATGGCTGCTTGTTGCCATCTACGAGGGTAGGTCCATAAGTTTCCGCCTAACCATTTTCTAGGTATGATAAAGATAAAAACTATATTTCACTTTTCAATATAGTTACCCTTTATTGCAATAAACTTCTCATATCTTTGAATTAACATTCAATCCCCCCTCCAAAATAATCAGAAGTCTTGTCTGCAAAATGGGCATCCATCACTTCTTCGTCACATTTAAATTTCCTTCCCCAAAGGTACTTCTTGAATTTTGAGAAGAGGAAATAGTCACTGAGAGCTAGATCTGGGCTGTAGAGTGGATGGGGATGGTCGGTCTCCTTGAAGTCACATTTCTTCAAAGCTTCCTTTACAACAAGAGATGTGTGCACAGGCGCGTTGTCGTGAAGAAGGTGCACACCACCGCTAAACTTTCCTCGCCTTTTCTCTTTGATGGAAGCATGTAGTCTGTGCAATAGGCCAGCACAGTACTCCCCATTTAATTGGTGTTTCTCTTCTTAAAGTCAATGAAGAGTGTTCCTTCACAGTCCCAAAAGATTGTGGTCATGATCTTCTTGGTTGATTGAGTGACCGCGGCCCTTAGAGGCGGTACTTCCCAGGTTTACGCCAGGTTTCCATTGATTCTCTTTTGGACATGGAATCATAGTACGGAACCATAGTTTCATCTTCTGTAACAATGGTTTCCAGAAATTCTCTCTCGTTGCCGCGACAGAGCTCCAAAAATGCCTGACAACAGATGACTCGTTGCTGCTTTTGTACTGAGGAAAGAAGTCTAGACACCCATCTTGCACTAATTTATTCATGTTTAAATGTTCATAAATAATTCGAAGGACTGTTGTTTTAGAAAGGCTCAATCTTGCTGCTATTTCTGTAGCTTTGAGCCGCTGGTCTTCCATAATTGCTCCTTCCATAAGAACGATGTTTTCAGGAGTGAGTACCTCCAAGGGCCGACCTGCACACTCTTCGTCTTCAATGCTTTCTCGACCGTTCGCAAAAGTTTGGCTCATTCTTTTACGGTAGAATATGAGGGGGTGCTTCCCCATATATACCGTCCAATCGCTGTTTAATTACATTTGGAGTATGTCGTTCTTTTGTGAAAAACTTAATAACAGCTCGAAACTCCATTTTGAAGATGTCACAATCTTTTACACATATGCAATTATATCTGAACAACTGAACACAGAGGAGCGACAGTTACAGCTGCAATTGTTTACTTAATAAATAAGGCATGACATCAGATAAGGGTTTTGTGAAGGCGAGGCCGGAAACTTATGCACCTACCCTCGTACTACATTAAACACCTAGAAACAATTAGAAAAGATTTTGATACCAATTATGCTGCATCAATGGAAGGTCAAAAGGTGCTCTCAAACTTACATGTAGCGACTAATTTTTGTTTCATAATTGCATTTTCCTTCGGCCATTTCATCAATGCAAAAAATCAGGACTAATAGGCGTGTGTCAATGGATGTTTTTAAGATAAAATTAATCCAAACAAGTTCCTTATAATATTGACCATATTATTGAAGAACATTATTTCCAAAAATCCAGGATATGAATAAGTAAAGTACATAAAATTCTGTAAAAGTCACTTGCTATAATTCTAAGTACAACAATCTAAAGCAGAACAAATTAGAGCTTTTTATCATCATGTGAGGCTAAATAAAGTTCTTCATGCTATATGGGCAACAGAAAAAGACTGTCTCTGCAAAGCGTTTTATATTTGGAGTTCGTAAATTTTTAGAAAAAGCGAGACAGCTCCGATAGGAAGAGGCAGGCAACCGGGAAAAGGGGGGGAGGGGTTAGGGGAATATTATTAAAAATATTTTTGGAATTATAATGGGAGTGTTAAGTTGTTTATTTTTGTACTGTTTTCTTTTCTGTTTATTTTATTTGCCTATTTTGGAAAAAAAATCTATTTTATATATTTATTTATGTATCGAGTTCATTATTATATATGCTGTCTGTCTCTTAAGAGTTAAATATTGGTTTGTGTAATTTCATATACTTCCTAGTATATTAGGAAAGCACGTATGATCCCAGGATCCGTGCGACATGGATGAGCTATATGTAACAAATTTATTTTGTAAATGAATACACTAATACTACTATACTACATTTGGTAGTGATAAACTGCAACAGAACAAATAAACCAGAGTAAGAATGAAGTGAGTCCAAAACTGAAAAAATAGCTTTATTGTCAGCGCATATAAATTATTCAGATATTGGTTTTGGCTGCATATTTAGTTGTATATATTTGAATGGCATAAATGTATGCATATTTCAGTGATTTTTAGTCCATGAATATCCGGTCGCTAGTCTTAAACAATGACTTGCTCAATATTATTCCTGGTTGTTATTTTTAGTCTTTAGTATAAATGAGTACATCAAAACGTTTTCTATAATAACATTATTCAGAATTTTCCGTTTTTTTTTTTTTTCAAATAATTTACTGCAATAGAGCCTACTACAGTAACAGTTGAACGTCGGACTGCTAGCATATGACTGATAACTCCCGAGAAACTTATTCCTAGTTTCTAATTCTCTGAAAGGACTGTAGTTCGAATCAGTCACTCCTTTTTATGAAGTTTCGAATCATAATCTCCAAATACCGCTGTCAATAAAGTTGAAAAATGAGACTGAAGCTAGAAAAAAAAGGTTCACTGAACTTGAAGTTTGGCATTACATTAATCTAATGCATCATCTTCAGACATCGAAGTTATATACACTAAAAATTCTAATATATACGTACACATATTTATGCAGCAAAAATAATTAGTATTTTTCAAAAATTCTAAAACATGCAGTAAAATTTGGATTTTTACACCTAATTACATTACGGTTCTTCGTTCTACTTACTACAATATACAATCATAATTTCCTCCAAATGCTCAGAAGTAAATATATGACGTTTATCAGTTAGTAAACCCAGAAGGATCTTTCCACATGTATAATTATTATAGGATGGTATTTATAAGCACTGACAAGGTATGGAGATTTCCCTTTATTTTCATCTTGAAGATATTTATCCACAGAACACAAAACTTTGAAAAATTTTGAATTTCTTTGTAAAACACTGCACCATTTTCTTCTTAATGTTTCGGCTCATCTTAAAGGGGCATGCTCAGGTTTACTGTATCTTTCAAGAATTTACAGATTCGTGAAGAGACAAACTACGCTCTTCTACTTTTCTTCAGATAAAATCTTGAAATGTACCCTGACTAAAGTCATGTGCTTCAGCAAAGTTTCACTACTAAAAGCCTTCTGTGAACGTTGAATTGATAAAGCATCATTTGCAATTGTCTGAATAGGAAAGAGCATCTGCACTGCATGTACCCCAAAGTGTGTGGTAAAGGAAAGCCTGGAAAAAAATTCTTTGTAAGCGTTAACTCTTATCGAGGTTTTGACAAATATCGAAGTTCTATATCAAAGTATTTACTTCTGGAAAAATTTCACCAGAGAATTTCTGCTACTCTGTTAAATCCAAACAAATTCACATACATTAGATGAACTGAAAAATAACATTCGTGAAGAGATTTCTTCCATTTCTCAGTGGGTGTTGCAGAGGGTTGTGATTAGTTTCATAAGCTGATGCCAGAAATGTATGAGAAATAAAAAGAGGCAGTTCCAGCATCTTGCTTGATAATGGTGAGTAAATGTACCGTTTAAGTGCTTAAGTGCTAGTAATAGCTTATGCGACAGTCATAGCTACGAATTTTCTGACTCCCAGATTGAAAAGATCGACCGGCCGTTACGCGTGAAGCGTTCCGGCTAAGGAAAAAGTACCACGATAACAGCTGGAGGATAAAACAAGAAAATGCCTTTTAATCATTCATAAATACAAACACAAAATGAATTGTAGGTCTCTAATAAGGGAAACTTACCGGCAACGCGGAGTCAGGAGTCAGTTTGAACTTCATGTAACAATGTCGTAAAATAAATGTAAAAACAGAAGCTATAAACCGCAGATCTAAAAACACGACATGCTACAGGGATACAGAAACACGATTAAGTTAAACCTTTGCCTCAAATTGTTGTTACGCACTTTTTCATTGAGGAGTGTAACGTATGAATTTTAACGGTACAGTCACAAAGCACCTATCAAGTACTTTAAGACAATCATATTCATTTGTATTTTGAGTTGTTGTAGAGCAACATTACTTACGGAAAAGGGGAAATGTTTTCTTAGCCGAATAGTACAGACTAGAAATGCTAAATTAAACAATAACATAAAATGTGTCAAGTTACATTGTTCATGTGAGAGTGTGCGTTTTAGTGCCCCCTTTATAGCAAAGCCATTAAATACTTACTAAAAATGAGTTGAAGCAAAATGGAGATTATGAAAATCTAAGCGTATGGGACAGATATTAGGAAACTCAAAGCCGGCATTAGAGTCGGTACATATCTACAATGGCAAACCCACAAACTGTATAGTTCACCAAATGATACAACATTTCAGCAGGATCAAAAATGTTCTACTATAAAATTACAAGAAAACATAAAACAACCCACTGACATTATCCACATGCTAGATTCCTTTGCATCTTCTTCCATCATTTCAGTAACTAATTCCAGAGAGATTGCATAGAAACACCCATTTGCAACTTTAAATATAGAATAATCCAATTATCTGCTAACCGACGCGACGGTGAGAACTGAATCGGCCGATAAGCCATCGCTCATAGTCAGTCGGCTGCACTAGATTCGGGGTAGGAACATTAGAGAAATAGTCTAATTAATCCTGTAATTTAAATAAGCATGTGTATCTTTGTAGTAATAAATTCTATATACATATGACAAATATATTTTATGGATAAGTCGCCGACCGTACATACTTAAGTATGATACACGATTAAAAAGAGGAACAAATAATATAAACATAAAGTAATAATTATAATAAATGAACAATAATAATTAAAAAAATAAAAGTGGAAAAACGAAATTTACAAATATACCTAGGGTACCAAAAAATGTATACACACTTTCACAGTAGATATTTATTTAATATATTTCAAAGTTGGACCGAAAAACAACAGTAATGTGTAGTATGATGTTCTGTAAACAGATGTGACTCACGTACATTATGATAGCATTGTTACGTGAAAAGTAAATCAACAATGAGCAAATGAAGCCAAGATTATCGTATGATGTTCTCTAAACAGATGTGACTCACATTACGTTATACTAGCGTTGCTACAACAAAATGGAGCGAAGATTATCGTTTGAACAGCGGAAAGCAATTTTGGAGTGATATTGAAAAACCGAGAATGCTGTTTAAGTTCAAACGCAATGGAGGCGTGTGTACAGAACAGAACTGCAAACGCGAACAACAATTCTGTCTTCCCGCCATTCATACCACTCTATGGAAATGAGGAATTATATTTCCAACAGGATGGGCACTACCACATTATCATCGAGATGTACTTGCTTACAATATTCCAAGGTGCTAGATAGGACGAAGAGGTCCGATTGAGTTTCCATCGCGTTCTGCGGATCTAGCTCCGTTAGACTTCTACCTATGGGGACTCTTAAGGATGTTATATACCGTAGAAAGTCAGCTACACTGACAACACTACGGGAAGAAATTGAAACAACATGTGCTGCAATAACTGAGGACACTTTCAAAACGTTGCTCAATCAGTAGTTCAACGTACTCACAATTGTATCGACGCCGATGGTGGGCATTTTGAGCAACTGTTGTAACTATAAATGTCTAAGATGATTAATGCTAATCTTTATCTGTTTGTGTGAATTTAGTTTTGATACGTTAACACTGTTTTTTCTTTGCTTAAAGTGTGTATACATTTTTGGCATCCTCTGTATGAGTGGAATCAACTTATATATTTTTTTTAAAATTGAGCTAGCATTATTGTGTTCTAACCAGAAAGTAAATTTGTATAGCTTCACACACTTTGCTAGGAAAATACCCATATTCAACCAATTAGTGTGATTTGCACACAGGCTCCAGTATGCTTTTCGATTTATAATTGTCTTAATTTTTTTCTGGAAACAGCGATTTTCTCACGCTTTTCCAGGGGATATATACCCATTCCTCCTTCCCTCCATAAAATGGGCAGATTCTTCTAGCAGAAATATTCCATATTTTTTGAGCGTTTTAACCTCCCAGTCTAAATCTTTCCTTTCATTATCATGCCTTTCTCCCTAAAACGACCATATATATACGAGATCTCTTCAAAAAGTATCGCGAATTTTGAATTTCCGCGGGCTACGTATATTCGATTTTCGATTGTTTTGTGGCATTATGTTGGTATTCATATCCCTCACTTATGTTGACAAGCTCGGCCTTTTTGAATGTTCAGTTGACAGCTATTTTTCTTGGACGTGTTTTGGCTCGTCTTCGATTTTTGCCTATTCCAAAAAATGGAACAAAGAATCTGTATCAAATTTTGTGTGAAAAACAAAATTAAGTGCGCGGATGCGTTCCGAATGTTGACTGTGGCACATGGGGAAGCTACCTTGAACCAAAGCAACGTTTATCGGTGGTACAAAATGTTCTCAGAGGGTCGAGAAGATGTGAACGACGAAGAGAGTCCCGGACAGTCAACAACAGACGAAAACATTGAAGAAGTGAAGAAAATAGTATTGGCCAATCGTCGAATCACCGTTAGAGAAGTTGCTGAGGACCTAAACATTACGATTGACTCGTGCCATTCGATTTTTACCAATGGATTTGGACATGAGACGGGACGCCGCAAAATTCGTACCAAAGTTGCTCAATTTCGACCAAAAACACCATCTCATTCACGTTGCTAAGGAGCTGTTGAACTCTGTCCGCGACGACCCAAATTTCCTCCATAGGGTCATAACTGGTGACGAATCATGGGTTTATGGTTATGACGTGGAAACTAAAGCTCAATCATCCCAATGGATGCTGCCACACGAGCCAAGACCGAAAGAAGCGCGCCAAAGTTCGGTCGAATGTGAAGGTTTTGTTACAGTTTTCTTCGATTGCAAGTGCGTGGTGCATCATGAGTTCTTTCCACAGGGTAGAACGGTCAATAAGGAATATTACCTGCAAGTTATGCGCAATTTGCGCGAAGCAATCCGCCAGAAACGCTCGGATTTGTGGAAGAACAAAAATTGACTTTTGCACCATGATAACGCCCCTGCTCACACATCGTTGCTTGTGCGCGAATTTTTGGGCAAAAACCACACACTTATAATGCCGCAGCCACCGTACTCCCCAGACCTGGCCCCCTGTGACCTTTTTTTTTTTTTTTTTTTTTTTTCCCCCAAAACTGAAGAGGCCCATTAAAGGACGACGCTACGCCACGATTGAGGAGATAAAGACGGCATCGAAGAAGGAGCTGAACAAGATCACAAAAAACGATTTTTAAATGCTTCGAGGATTGGAAAAAACGTTGGCACAAATGTATAATATCTGGTGGGGATTACTATGAAGGGGACAAAATATATATTCATGAATAAATAAATACTTTTTGTAAAAACACAAAATTCGCGATACTTTTTGAACAGACCTCGTATATATATATATATACCTTCGAAAAAACACAAAATTCGCTAACTTTTTGAACAGACCTATAGGCTCAAGGAAACTTTTCTGTTACACTCTGCCTTGGTTTCCTGCCTGCTATTATCTCTAACCTTCTTCCGTGCATTTTTATTACTTTTTATCTTCATTGTCTCGTTGGCGTATTGAACCCAGGCCAATTCTTCCGAGTCCTTTTTCCAACTCTGCAACCCAAAATGTTGGTGTTACATTTTGTATTCTGTGTCTATATCATTTAGCACGAAGTGTGATCTGGTTTTACTGTCCTTGTTTTACTATTAACCGTATTTTCATAGCAACCCACCTTCTTCATGATCCCACAGTTTAACGTTCCTTTCGAGAGTTCGAGAACGCTTTTCCAAAAATCAACTTGAATTTTATTTACATGGTCAGCTCTTCCTCATCCCCATATTTCTCTTTGATATAGCAGAGCAGATAATCACAGCATTCTGTGGTCTAGCATATCTACTGGTATGTCTGGAATGCGAGTCAGAAGGCGTAAAATTCATTTGGTTGACTTCGTGCTTTATAATTAATAACAGATAAATGCTTGCTCCTTTACTAGACAAATATTAAGGGTTACTGTAGGTCCTAGCGGTCTAGTGGTAAACATACTTGCCTCGTAAACCCAAAGTCGCCGGTTCGAATCCGGCTAGGATCGATGGATTTTTACGTCAAAAAAATTGTAAATCCTTCGGAAGGGAAGGGAAGCCGTGGATCCTGTGTCATACATTTACGGCACATAAAAGAACCTCAAGCCCAAAAGAAGATGCCTCAGAAAAATTTATCCACCTTTTCACACCCTGAATTGAATGGGACGTTTGTGACCCGAGATGTTAATGAGCGTGCATAAATAAAATAGATAATAATAATAATAATAATAATAATAATAATAATAATAATAATATCTGTAATACGTCGTCCTGGTGCCTATACTAGGACATTATTACAGTTTCTATAGCTTATTATATTTTCTCTTATCTCTTGCACTTAATATTATTTTACAGAGTATATCTATAACTAATTAAACAAAAGTAATTAACAAAAATAACAAAAAAGCAAATGAGCAAAATAACCACTTAAGCAATGCCAATTAGCAAACAAAATTATAACTGCTTTAATTTAACTACTAAAACTTAAATTAAAAACTAAAAACTGTTGCTGAAACTAAAACTGCCGTCCATCGGAAACTGACGGTTACAGTGCTGGTAACCAGCACCCCTAAGCTAAAAAGTTATTTAATCTATCTATTCCCTTTATTAATTTTATTGGTTTATAAATATTTATATTTTTAACTATTCTACTACACTTTATTTATGTCACGTTCCCCTTTTCACTTGATTCCATTTCTACCTTCTATCCAAAACAACACCTTACTTATCTTCACTTCGCTCCTAAGTGTTCAAATTATGACCGAAAACATTTAAACTTTCAATTTAATCTGAACAACAGCCACGCTATTTACTCAGCATTCACCACTTGCTTACACTTTCATCATTTTATAAACCTTCGTAGTTTCCATACTTCGTCCCCTCTGTGGCTCTCAGTCCATCATTTGATCCCTTCTGCTCCTGCCTGGATCTTCACACAGCAATCACTCCTGAATCCTCCCTTCTCCGTCTCCGTTCTTCCCCTCTGGTCAATGGGTATTATTGTTAATGTTAAAGTCGTTAATTTTATATGCTTTCTTGTTATTGAATTGTTGATTGATCATATGCTGTCATGTCATGTTATTGTTTATAATTTCTAGTATTTATAGTTGTCACTATTATGGTTTGTATGGTTATTGTTGTCCGTGTTTTTAGGTTGTTGTCATTACGCCTGTTACATCTCCATCTTATTTCTTCATACGTTTGTATGGACCGTGTCCAGATAGGTAATGTATCGTTCCTTTCGTCGGTTGAATATGTTAAATTTTTATTCTTTCCGAAAGATTGTTAAATAACTGATAGGTTCTTCTACCTACCTCTACAGTGTCCCATTCCCTTTGCCACTGTTATTTTAATGTCTTTTTTTTATTTCCTGTACAGTATTTTACTGCCTGCCAATTATTTCAGCCCCCTTGTCTAGATTTCTTTTCCTACACCAAAAAAATTGTACCCCTCAATTTAATTGTGAGGTTAATTGGGTATATTCCTGCCGATACTAATAGAGCTAGGGTAGGTGAGGTACTGAGCGCTCCCGTAAATGTTAATAAGATCTTTCTTTGCGAGCGTCTAAGTAGAGTTTTAATAGTGACATCATTCTTCCTTGTTGCTCATATGAAATAAAACAAATAAAAAAATAACGATTACTCCCAAATAACAAATATTTTTATCATTTTGTATTTTTTTGTCTACTGTAGGCTTCTTATCTCTGCCATGCACTTGGGTATTTTTAAATGTCATTCTTTTGGTTTGGTTTATATTTACCATCATACTTCATTTCAAGCAATAAATAATCCTTTAGGATTTGAATGTGTTTCTGCAAACCATCTCTTGTTAGAGATAAATAATTTTATCGTCACAAAACAAAGGAAATCAAGTACCATCCTCTTCAGGGGCATTCATTTCCTTCGCTAAAAGACCATCTGAGATAGTGTCTGTAAATAAATTAAACAATAATGGAGATAAAATTAATCTCTGACAAACTCCTCTAGTGACTGATCTACATTTTGACGTACCTTAACGCTGAATTTGAGGTCGCTATTTATCTGCATCAGAGCTTTTTATCATTTTATTGGACACAACTTCGTGACATTTTTACCCTCAGAGCAACTGCTCTGTACACTATTGAAGGTTATTTTAATATCAACAATATGTTGTATGATTTATCCTATTTTATTTTTAAGTTTATATTTATTGGAATCTTTAAAGCGAATATACATATTATCTACCGTAGAAATTCCTTTCCTAAAACCTGCTTGATGTGTAGATATTTTATTGTATTCATTGGGCCATTCCCTTAATCGATCATACAGAATCTTGCAGTACGCTTTACAGAACAAAGATAATAGCGATATACCTCTGTAGTTCTCTAGCGCCCGTGGGTTAACCTGGATTTTTTTTTTTTGTTTTTTTTTTAAATTTTGATTGTATAAGCGCCATTGGCTGTGCATCTGGATATCTTTCTCCATTAAATAACTTAATAAATACTATTCCTAGGATGCCTATTACTTCTGGTACTACTAGAATCTCACAAATTTAGATGAAATTCCTTCAATTCCGGGTCCTTTTTCATTTTTTAAGCTTTTAATCGCCAGTATAATTTCGTTATTCGGTGTCACGTCATGCAAACAAATCCAAGAACAGCCTGGCCTTCATTTTTTAAACATTTTTGGCCTGTTGTTATGAAATTACTGTCACCCTACTTAGTTCTGTATAAGAAATTAGAGTTATTAATTACTTTAAGAATAGCGTTACAATTCAGAGCTCGATCTTTAGAGAATTTCTCTTCAACAAATCCACTGAGGTCATACTGGGCTTAGTATTTTTCTTTTAGATTTTTTTTTTTTTTTTTTTTTTGGTTTTATTTATGGACGCTCTTTAACATCTCAGGTCATCAGCGTCCCATTCAAATCAGGGCGTGAAACAGCCGACAAATTTTGCTCAGAGGCCTCTCTTTCAGGCTCGAGGTTCTTTTTCGTGCCGTAAATGTACGACACGGGACCCACGGCTTTACTTCCTTTCCGAAGAAAGCCATACTTAGGATTTTTACGCCCGAAAAAATCCATCGGTCGTGGCCGGGTTCGAACCCGCGATCTTGGGTATAGGAGGCACGTGTGGCAACCACTACACCACCAGGACCGACTTTTAAAATTCATAGGACACTTTTTTGGAATAGTGTTTAACGCACTTTTTTACTACAGAGCCACCACGTGATATTAGAGATGAAATGATATATTGGAAAAGGATTTTTAAGGAAGGAATCGTTCCAGGCCTAAGACGGTACCTCTCCGGCATTTGCCATTTATGAGGACTGAGGAAAACCTGGAAAAAACTTCAGTCAGGGAGGACGTTCTGGCGGGATCCGAACCCCAGACCTCCGCTCACGAGTCCGCGCCTTAACGACCTCGGCCACCATGGCGGTTGTATGACAGGGTACATTTGCCGAATCGAAAATAACAACTTTTTAAATGTGCAAGGATGTAGAATGGAGAAAAGGCGCTTTCAGCTTAAAATAGTTTACGTTTACTGCCACGGTTGGCCGAGGTCATTAAGGCGCGGACTCGTGAGCGGGAGGTCTGGAGTTCGAATCTTGCCAGGACTGTCTCCCTGACTGAGTTTTTTTTTCAGGTTTTCCTCAGTCCTCATAAAGCACAAGTGCTGGGGAGGTACCCTAAACTTAGACCTGGAACGTTTTCTTAAAAAATCCTTTCCCAATATATCATTTCATCTCATGTATCACCAGTGTCCACCACTTGTGGTGCCTCAATAGTACAAAAGGGCGTTAAACACTATTAAAAAAGAAAGAAAGACAGAAAGGAAAGCAGGAAAGAAGGAATTAAGAAAGAGAGAGAGAGAAAGGAAGGAAGGAGAGAAAGAAAGAAAGAAAGAAAGAAAGAAAGACAGAAAGGAAAGTAGGAAGGAAGGAATTAAGAAACAGAGAGAGAGAAAGGAAGGAAGGAGAGAAAGAAAGAAAGAAAGAAAGAAAGAAAGAAAGAAAGAAAGAAAGAAGGAAGGAAGCAAGGAAGGAAGCAAGGAAGCAAGGAAGGAAGCAAGGAAGGAAGCAAGAAAGAAAGAAAGAAAGAAAGGAAGGAAGAAAGAAAGAAAGAAAGAAAGAAAGAAAGAAAGAAAGAAAGAAAGAAAGAACTTCAATACATAGTAGCTAGCTGGTAGCCGTTAGCACAGGGCTGCCAGTAATGCTGCTTAGAAACACGTGTTTGTAGTGAAAGGATACAAGCTTACAGATATCTTGAAGCATTTGCACTTGAAAAGTTTGCCTATTAATTTTATTATTAATTGCTATTATCGATTTAGTTGTGCTAAGTTTTATTATAAAGTGTTTGCTATTTTATATATGTTAAGTTATTGTTAATTAGTAGATAAAACGTAATGACAAGAAATGAGCTCCACAGAATACAATCTGTGGACGTTTCAAAGGTGGCGAAGAGAAAGTTAGCTCAGCAGAAAAGTCACTCTCGTTAGTCAAAGACAAGGAAAGAAAATGCATTGTGTAGTAATAAAGGAAACAGTAGATTTGGTGCCTACCACATCTACATCTGAAACCAGCTTTGCAGATCCCAGTGAGGGTTATGCTAATGTAAATATCAGGCTCTCTGCCTTAGAAGAAAGTGCAACAGCTAATGAATGTTTCTCCTTAACAAGATACTAGTTCTAGTTACATTATAATAGACACAAACTGTAGACAATGCTATGAAAAAAAAAATGCTTGTGAAATAGCAGAAAGGTTACAGTATGTACTGAATTTCAAAATTTTGCATGCAAAATCTCTTTTAAATGCCCACTTTGTGAGCATGGAAACTCTTCATCAAAATCATCAAATATGATAAACAGTAATGCATCTACTTGAACGCCTACGTCAACAGAAGGATTTAAGTTTTTATACAAAATTTGGCCAAGGTTTTTAATCAATAGAACAATTTTCAGCAGTGATGAATATAACCTTTATATGTTTTTCATCTTGCAATGATGATCGCCACGGGTGGCCGAGGTCGTTAAGGCGCGGACTCGTGAACGGGAGGTCTGGGGCTCAAATCCAGCCAGGACCGTCCTCCCTGACTGAGTTTTTTTTCAGGTTTTCCTCAGTCCTCATAAATGGCAAATGTCGGGAAGGTACCTTAAACTTAGGCCTGAAATGTTTCCTTCCTTTAAAAATATCCTTTCTCAATTTATCATTTCATTTCATGTATATCAGGGTCCACCGCCTGTGATGCCTCAGTAGTAAAAACGGGCGTTAAATACTATTCAAAAAGTCATAGAATGAACATTTAAAATTGTTTATTATATAGAAGCAACAGCAGAAAATACTTGTTTGGATCAAGTGGGAGAAGAAATGAAAAGGTGAATAGGAATGGAACAGTGTTTTCTTTTTCCTTTCTTGACGATCTTATTGCCAATGCTGCAAATTTTCATGGCGTTCAGCATAAGAGAGGGCGCATTCCCATATATTGCATAGGATTTATTGTTTATCTTCTTACTTGTCATGTAACTTGCTATTAAATACTGTCAAAATATTATGCTGCATGTCATATTACAACGCAGGAACTTGGAGGTAATTCTCCAGAATGTTATATTTGGAAACAAGACCATGAATATGATAATGCAAAGAATTATTGTGGATCATCAATTGGCATTGAAATGTAGAACATTTTGGTAGAATTGGAATTTATGTATGCCACTTTACTATCAGGCGGAGACAATAAAACGTTCACTCATCTTCAGGAGCTAAACATCTTGGTGATCTCAACTGCAAAAAGAGGAATATGTTAACCATTTGGCAAGCGCACTGGGTACAGTACTCAGAAAAATTGCCAAAGCATGAACTGAGTGTACAAACAAGCCTTGTGAATCTTATAATACGGAAATTTACCCGTTACTAGCCAAAGCATGAACGGAGAAGTACAAACAAGCCTTATAACTCTTATAATACGGAAACTTACCCGTTACTATGCCAAAGCATGAGCTGAGAAGTGCAAACAAGTTTTATAACTCTTATAATACGGAAACTTACCCGTTACTATGCCAAAGCATGAGCTGAGAAGTACAAACAAGCCTTATGAATCTTACAATACGGAAACTTACCCGTTACTATGCCAAAGCATGAGCTGAGAAGTACAAACAAGCCTTATGAATCTTACAATACGGAAACTTGCCCGTTACTATGCCAAAGCAAGAGCTGAGAAGTACAAACAAGTGCGAATCTTACAATACGGAAACTTACCCGTTACTATGTCAAAGCATGAACTGAGAAGTACATACAAGCCTTATGAATCTTATAATACGGAAACTTACCCGTTACTATGCAAAGCATGATCTGAGAAGTACAAACAAGCCTTATGAATCTTAAAATACGGAAACTTACGCGTTACTATGTCCAAGCTTGAACTAAGAAGCACAAACAAGCCTTATGAATCTTAAAATACGGAAACGTACCCGTTACTATGCCAAAGCATGAACTGAGAATTACAAACAGGCCTTATGAATCTTACAATAGGGAAACTTACCCGTTACTATGCCAAAGCATGAACTGAGAAGTACAAACAAGTTTTATAACTCTTATAATACGGAAACGTACCCGTTATTAGCCAAAGCATCAACCTAGAAGTACAAACAAGCCTTATAACTCTTATAATACGGAAACTTACCCGTTACTATGCCAAAGCATGAACTGAGAAGTACAAACAAGTTTTATAACTCTTATAATGCGGAAACTTACCCGTTACTATGCCAAAGCATGAGCTGAGAAGTACAAACAAGCCTTATGAATCTTACAATACGGAAACTTACCCGTTACTATGCCAAAGCATGAGCTGAGAAGTACAAACAAGCCTTATGAATCTTACAATACGGAAACTTGCCCGTTACTATGCCAAAGCATGAGCTGAGAAGTACAAACAAGCCCTGCGAATCTTACAATACGGAAACTTACCCGTTACTATGTCAAAGCATGAACTGAGAAGTACATACAAGCCTTATGAATCTTATAATACGGAAACTTACCCTTTACTATGCCAAAGCATGATCTGAGAAGTACAAACAAGACTTATGAATCTTAAAATACGGAAACTTACCCGTTACTATGCCCAAGCATAAACTAAGAAGCACAAACAAGCCTTATGAATCTTAAAATACGGAAACGTACCTGTTACTATGCCAAAGCATGAACTGAGAATTACAAACAAGCCTTATGAATCTTACAATAGGGAAATTTACCCGTTACTATGCCAAAGCATGAACTGAGAAGTACAAACAAGCCTTATGAATATTACAATACGGAAACTTACCCGTTACTATGCCAAAGTATGAACTGAGAATTACAAACAAGCCTTATAATTCTTACAATACGGAAACTTACCCGTTACTATGCCAAAGCATGAACTGAGAAGTACATACAAGCCTTATGAATCTTATAATACGGAAACTTACCCGTTACTATGCCCAAGCTTGAACTAAGAAGCACAAACAAGCCTTATGAATCTTAAAATACGGAAACGTACCCGTTACTATGCCAAAGCATGAACTGAGAATTACAAACAAGCCTTATGAATCTTATAATAGGGAAACTTACCCGTTACTATGCCAAAGCATGAGCTGAGAAGTACAAACAAGCCTTATGAATCTTACAATACGGAAACTTACCCGTTACTATGCCAAAGCATGAGCTGAGAAGTACAAACAAGCCTTATGAATCTTACAATACGGAAACTTGCCCGTTACTATGCCAAAGCATGAGCTGAGAAGTACAAACAAGCCCTGCGAATCTTACAATACGGAAACTTACCCGTTACTATGTCAAAGCATGAACTGAGAAGTACATACAAGCCTTATGAATCTTATAATACGGAAACTTACCCTTTACTATGCCAAAGCATGATCTGAGAAGTACAAACAAGCCTTATGAATCTTAAAATACGGAAACTTACCCGTTACTATGCCCAAGCATAAACTAAGAAGCACAAACAAGCCTTATGAATCTTAAAATACGGAAACGTACCTGTTACTATGCCAAAGCATGAACTGAGAATTACAAACAAGCCTTATGAATCTTACAATAGGGAAATTTACCCGTTACTATGCCAAAGCATGAACTGAGAAGTACAAACAAGCCTTATGAATCTTACAATACGGAAACTTACCCGTTACTATGCCAAAGTATGAACTGAGAATTACAAACAAGCCTTATAATTCTTACAATACGGAAACTTACCCGTTACTATGCCAAAGCATGAACTGAGAAGTACATACAAGCCTTATGAATCTTATAATACGGAAACTTACCCGTTACTATGCCCAAGCTTGAACTAAGAAGCACAAACAAGCCTTATGAATCTTAAAATACGGAAACGTACCCGTTACTATGCCAAAGCATGAACTGAGAATTACAAACAAGCCTTATGAATCTTATAATAGGGAAACTTACCCGTTACTATGCCAAAGCATGAGCTGAGAAGTACAAACAAGTTTTATAACTCTTATAATACGGAAACGTACCCGTTATTAGCCAAAGCATGAACGTAGAAGTACAAACAAGCCTTATAACTCTTATAATACGGAAACTTACCCGTTACTATGCCAAAGCATGAACTGAGAAGTACAAACAAGTTTTATAACTCTTATAATGCGGAAACTTACCCGTTACTATGCCAAAGCATGAGCTGAGAAGTACAAACAAGCCTTATGAATCTTACAATACGGAAACTTACCCGTTACTATGCCAAAGCATGAGCTGAGAAGTACAAACAAGCCTTATGAATCTTAAAATACGGAAACGTACCCGTTACTATGCCAAAGCATGAACTGAGAATTACAAACAAACCTTATGAATCTTACAATAGGGAAACTTACCCGTTACTATGCCAAAGCATGAACTGAGAAGTACAAACAAGTTTTATAACTCTTATAATACGGAAACGTACCCGTTATTAGCCAAAGCATGAACGTAGAACTACAAACAAGCCTTATAACTCTTATAATACGGAAACTTACCCGTTACTATGCCAAAGCATGAACTGAGAAGTACAAACAAGTTTTATAACTCTTATAATGCGGAAACTTACCCGTTACTATGCCAAAGCATGAGCTGAGAAGTACAAACAAGCCTTATGAATCTTACAATACGGAAACTTACCCGTTACTATGCCAAAGCATGAGCTGAGAAGTACAAACAAGCCTTATGAATCTTACAATACGGAAACTTGCCCGTTACTATGCCAAAGCATGAGCTGAGAAGTACAAACAAGCCCTGCGAATCTTACAATACGGAAACTTACCCGTTACTATGTCAAAGCATGAACTGAGAAGTACATACAAGCCTTATGAATCTTATAATACGGAAACTTACCCGTTACTATGCCAAAGCATGATCTGAGAAGTACAAACAAGCCTTATGAATCTTAAAATACGGAAACGTACCCGTTACTATGCCCAAGCATGAACTAAGAAGAACAAACAAGCCTTATGAATCTTAAAATACGGAAACGTACCTGTTACTATGCCAAAGCATGAACTGAGAGTTACAATCAATCCTTATGAATCTTACAATAGGGAAACTTACCCGTTACTATGCCAAAGCATGAACTGAGAAGTACAAACAAGTTTTATAACTCTTATAATACGGAAACGTACCCGTTATTAGCCAAAGCATGAACGTAGAACTACAAACAAGCCTTATAACTCTTATAATACGGAAACTTACCCGTTACTATGCCAAAGCATGAACTGAGAAGTACAAACAAGTTTTATAACTCTTATAATGCGGAAACTTACCCGTTACTATGCCAAAGCATGAGCTGAGAAGTACAAACAAGCCTTATGAATCTTACAATACGGAAACTTACCCGTTACTATGCCAAAGCATGAGCTGAGAAGTACAAACAAGCCTTATGAATCTTACAATACGGAAACTTGCCCGTTACTATGCCAAAGCATGAGCTGAGAAGTACAAACAAGCCCTGCGAATCTTACAATACGGAAACTTACCCGTTACTATGCCAAAGCATGAACTGAGAATTACAAACAAGCCTTATAATCCTTACAATATGGAAACTTACCCGTTACTATGCCAAAGCATGAACTGAGAAGTACATACAAGCCTTATGAATCTTATAATACGGAAACTTACCCGTTACTATGCCAAAGTATGATCTGAGAAGTACAAACAAGCCTTATGAATCTTAAAATACGGAAACTTACCCGTTACTATGCCCAAGCTTGAACTAAGAAGCACAAACAAGCCTTATGAATCTTACAATAGGGAAACTTACCCGTTACTATGCCAAAGCATGAACTGAGAATTACAAACAAGCCTTATGAATCTTATAATAGGGAAACTTACCCGTTACTATGCCAAAGCATGAACTGAGAAGTACAAACAAGTTTTATAACTCTTATAATACGGAAACGTACCCGTTATTAGCCAAAGCATGAACGTAGAAGTACAAACAAGCCTTATAACTCTTATAATACGGAAACTTACCCGTTACTATGCCAAAGCATGAACTGAGAAGTACAAACAAGTTTTATAACTCTTATAATGCGGAAACTTACCCGTTACTATGCCAAAGCATGAGCTGAGAAGTACAAACAAGCCTTATGAATCTTACAATACGGAAACTTACCCGTTACTATGCCAAAGCATGAGCTGAGAAGTACAAACAAGCCTTATGAATCTTAAAATACGGAAACGTACCCGTTACTATGCCAAAGCATGAACTGAGAATTACAAACAAACCTTATGAATCTTACAATACGGAAACTTACCCGTTACTATGCCAAAGCATGAACTGAGAAGTACAAACAAGCCTTATGAATCTTACAATACGGAAACTTGCCCGTTACTATGCCAAAGCGTGATCTGAGAAGTACAAACAAGCCTTATGAATCTTAAAATACGGAAACTTACCCGTTACTATGCACAAGCATGAATTAAGAAGAACAAACAAGCCTTATGAATCTTAAAATACGGAAACGTACCTGTTACTATGCCAAAGCATGAACTGAGAATTACAAACAATCCTTATGAATCTTACAATAGGGAAACTTACCCGTTACTATGCCAAAGCATGAACTGAGAAGTACAAACAAGCCTTATGAATCTTACAATACGGAAACTTACCCGTTACTATGCCAAAGCATGAACTGAGAGTTACAATCAATCCTTATGAATCTTACAATAGGGAAACTTACCCGTTACTATGCCAAAGCATGAGCTGAGAAGTACAAACAAGCCTTATGAATCTTACAATACGGAAACTTACCCGTTACTATGCCAAAGCATGAACTGAGAAGTACAAACAAGCCTTATGAATCTTACAATGCGGAAACTTACCCGTTACTATGCCAAAGCATGAGCTGAGAAGTACAAACAAGCCTTATAAATCTTACAATACGGAAACTTACCCGTTACTATGCCAAAGCATGAGCTGAGATGTACAAACAAGTCTTATAAATCTTACAATACGGAAATTTACCCGTTACTATGCCAAAGCATGAACTGAGAAGTACAAACAAGCCTTATAACTGTTACAATACGGAAACTTACCCGTTACTATGCCAAAGCATGAACTGAGAAGTACAAACAAGTTTTATAACTCTTAAAATACGGAAACTTACCCGTTACTATGCCAAAGCATGAGCTGAGAAGTACAAACAAGCCTTATGAATCTTACAATACGGAAATTTACCCGTTACTATGCCAAAGCATGAACTGAGAAGTACAAACAAGCCTTATAGATGTTACAATACGGAAACTTACCCGTTACTATGCCAAAGCATGAACTGAGAAGTACAAACAAGTTTTATAACTCTTATAATACGGAAACGTACCCGTTATTAGCCAAAGCATGAACGTAGAAGTTCAAACAAGCCTTATAACTCTTATAGTACGGAAACTTACCCGTTACTATGCCAAAGCATGAACTGAGAAGTACAAACAAGTTTTATAACTCTTATAATGCGGAAACTTACCCGTTACTATGCCAAAGCATGAGCTGAGAAGTACAAACAAGCCTTATGAATCTTACAATACGGAAACTTACCCGTTACTATGCCAAAGCATGAGCTGAGAAGTACAAACAAGCCTTATGAATCTTAAAATACGGAAACGTACCCGTTACTATGCCAAAGCATGAACTGAGAATTACAAACAAACCTTATGAATCTTACAATAGGGAAACTTACCCGTTACTATGCCAAAGCATGAACCTAGAAGTACAAACAAGCCTTATAACTCTTATAATACGGAAACTTACCCGTTACTATGCCAAAGCATGAGCTGAGAAGTACAAACAAGCCCTGCGAATCTTACAATACGGAAACTTACCCGTTACTATGCCAAAGCATGAGCTGAGAAGTACAAACAAGCCTTATGAATCTTACAATACGGAAACTTACCCGTTACTATGCCAAAGCATGAGCTGAGAAGTACAAACAAGCCTTATGAATCTTACAATACGGAAAATTGCCCGTTACTATGCCAAAGCATGAGCTGAGAAGTACAAACAAGCCCTGCGAATCTTACAATACGGAAACTTACCCGTTACTATGTCAAAGCATGAACTGAGAAGTACATACAAGCCTTATGAATCTTATAATACGGAAACTTACCCTTTACTATGCCAAAGCATGATCTGAGAAGTACAAACAAGCCTTATGAATCTTAAAATACGGAAACTTACCCGTTACTATGCCCAAGCATAAACTAAGAAGCACAAACAAGCCTTATGAATCTTAAAATACGGAAACGTACCTGTTACTATGCCAAAGCATGAACTGAGAATTACAAACAAGCCTTATGAATCTTACAATAGGGAAATTTACCCGTTACTATGCCAAAGCATGAACTGAGAAGTACAAACAAGCCTTATGAATCTTACAATACGGAAACTTACCCGTTACTATGCCAAAGCATGAACTGAGAATTACAAACAAGCCTTATAATTCTTACAATACGGAAACTTACCCGTTACTATGCCAAAGCATGAACTGAGAAGTACATACAAGCCTTATGAATCTTATAATACGGAAACTTACCCCTTACTATGCCAAAGCATGATCTGAGAAGTACAAACAAGCCTTATGAATCTTAAAATACGGAAACTTACCCGTTACTATGCCCAAGCTTGAACTAAGAAGCACAAACAAGCCTTATGAATCTTAAAATACGGAAACGTACCCGTTACTATGCCAAAGCATGAACTGAGAATTACAAACAAGCCTTATGAATCTTATAATAGGGAAACTTACCCGTTACTATGCCAAAGCATGAGCTGAGAAGTACAAACAAGTTTTATAACTCTTATAATACGGAAACGTACCCGTTATTAGCCAAAGCATGAACGTAGAAGTACAAACAAGCCTTATAACTCTTATAATACGGAAACGTACCCGTTATTAGCCAAGCATGAACGTAGAACTACAAACAAGCCTTATAACTCTTATAATACGGAAACTTACCCGTTACTATGCCAAAGCATGAACTGAGAAGTACAAACAAGTTTTATAACTCTTATAATGCGGAAACTTACCCGTTACTATGCCAAAGCATGAGCTGAGAAGTACAAACAAGCCTTATGAATCTTACAATACGGAAACTTACCCGTTACTATGCCAAAGCATGAGCTGAGAAGTACAAACAAGCCTTATGAATCTTACAATACGGAAACTTGCCCGTTACTATGCCAAAGCATGAGCTGAGAAGTACAAACAAGCCCTGCGAATCTTACAATACGGAAACTTACCCGTTACTATGTCAAAGCATGAACTGAGAAGTACATACAAGCCTTATGAATCTTATAATACGGAAACTTACCCGTTACTATGCCAAAGCATGATCTGAGAAGTACAAACAAGCCTTATGAATCTTAAAATACGGAAACGTACCCGTTACTATGCCCAAGCATGAACTAAGAAGAACAAACAAGCCTTATGAATCTTAAAATACGGAAACGTACCTGTTACTATGCCAAAGCATGAACTGAGAGTTACAATCAATCCTTATGAATCTTACAATAGGGAAACTTACCCGTTACTATGCCAAAGCATGAACTGAGAAGTACAAACAAGTTTTATAACTCTTATAATACGGAAACGTACCCGTTATTAGCCAAAGCATGAACGTAGAACTACAAACAAGCCTTATAACTCTTATAATACGGAAACTTACCCGTTACTATGCCAAAGCATGAACTGAGAAGTACAAACAAGTTTTATAACACTTATAATGCGGAAACTTACCCGTTACTATGCCAAAGCATGAGCTGAGAAGTACAAACAAGCCTTATGAATCTTACAATACGGAAACTTACCCGTTACTATGCCAAAGCATGAGCTGAGAAGTACAAACAAGCCTTATGAATCTTACAATACGGAAACTTGCCCGTTACTATGCCAAAGCATGAGCTGAGAAGTACAAACAAGCCCTGCGAATCTTACAATACGGAAACTTACCCGTTACTATGCCAAAGCATGAACTGAGAATTACAAACAAGCCTTATAATCCTTACAATACGGAAACTTACCCGTTACTATGCCAAAGCATGAACTGAGAAGTACATACAAGCCTTATGAATCTTATAATACGGAAACTTACCCGTTACTATGCCAAAGCATGATCTGAGAAGTACAAACAAGCCTTATGAATCTTAAAATACGGAAACTTACCCGTTACTATGCCCAAGCTTGAACTAAGAAGCACAAACAAGCCTTATGAATCTTACAATAGGGAAACTTACCCGTTACTATGCCAAAGCATGAACTGAGAATTACAAACAAGCCTTATGAATCTTATAATAGGGAAACTTACCCGTTACTATGCCAAAGCATGAACTGAGAAGTACAAACAAGTTTTATAACTCTTATAATACGGAAACGTACCCGTTATTAGCCAAAGCATGAACGTAGAAGTACAAACAAGCCTTATAACTCTTATAATACGGAAACTTACCCGTTACTATGCCAAAGCATGAACTGAGAAGTACAAACAAGTTTTATAACTCTTATAATGCGGAAACTTACCCGTTACTATGCCAAAGCATGAGCTGAGAAGTACAAACAAGCCTTATGAATCTTACAATACGGAAACTTACCCGTTACTATGCCAAAGCATGAGCTGAGAAGTACAAACAAGCCTTATGAATCTTAAAATACGGAAACGTACCCGTTACTATGCCAAAGCATGAACTGAGAATTACAAACAAACCTTATGAATCTTACAATACGGAAACTTACCCGTTACTATGCCAAAGCATGAACTGAGAAGTACAAACAAGCCTTATGAATCTTACAATACGGAAACTTGCCCGTTACTATGCCAAAGCATGATCTGAGAAGTACAAACAAGCCTTATGAATCTTAAAATACGGAAACTTACCCGTTACTATGCACAAGCATGAATTAAGAAGAACAAACAAGCCTTATGAATCTTAAAATACGGAAACGTACCTGTTACTATGCCAAAGCATGAACTGAGAATTACAAACAATCCTTATGAATCTTACAATAGGGAAACTTACCCGTTACTATGCCAAAGCATGAACTGAGAAGTACAAACAAGCCTTATGAATCTTACAATACGGAAACTTACCCGTTACTATGCCAAAACATGAACTGAGAGTTACAATCAATCCTTATGAATCTTACAATAGGGAAACTTACCCGTTACTATGCCAAAGCATGAGCTGAGAAGTACAAACAAGCCTTATGAATCTTACAATACGGAAACTTACCCGTTACTATGCCAAAGCATGAACTGAGAAGTACAAACAAGCCTTATGAATCTTACAATGCGGAAACTTACCCGTTACTATGCCAAAGCATGAGCTGAGAAGTACAAACAAGCCTTATAAATCTTACAATACGGAAACTTACCCGTTACTATGCCAAAGCATGAGCTGAGATGTACAAACAAGTCTTATAAATCTTACAATACGGAAATTTACCCGTTACTATGCCAAAGCATGAACTGAGAAGTACAAACAAGCCTTATAACTGTTACAATACGGAAACTTACCCGTTACTATGCCAAAGCATGAACTGAGAAGTACAAACAAGTTTTATAACTCTTAAAATACGGAAACTTACCCGTTACTATGCCAAAGCATGAGCTGAGAAGTACAAACAAGCCTTATGAATCTTACAATACGGAAATTTACCCGTTACTATGCCAAAGCATGAACTGAGAAGTACAAACAAGCCTTATAGATGTTACAATACGGAAACTTACCCGTTACTATGCCAAAGCATGAACTGAGAAGTACAAACAAGTTTTATAACTCTTATAATACGGAAACGTACCCGTTATTAGCCAAAGCATGAACGTAGAAGTACAAACAAGCCTTATAACTCTTATAATACGGAAACTTACCCGTTACTATGCCAAAGCATGAACTGAGAAGTACAAACAAGTTTTATAACTCTTATAATGCGGAAACTTACCCGTTACTATGCCAAAGCATGAGCTGAGAAGTACAAACAAGCCTTATGAATCTTACAATACGGAAACTTACCCGTTACTATGCCAAAGCATGAGCTGAGAAGTACAAACAAGCCTTATGAATCTTAAAATACGGAAACGTACCCGTTACTATGCCAAAGCATGAACTGAGAATTACAAACAAACCTTATGAATCTTACAATAGGGAAACTTACCCGTTACTATGCCAAAGCATGAACTGAGAAGTACAAACAAGCCTTATAACTCTTATAATACGGAAACTTACCCGTTACTATGCCAAAGCATGAGCTGAGAAGTACAAACAAGCCCTGCGAATCTTACAATACGGAAACTTACCCGTTACTATGCCAAAGCATGAGCTGAGAAGTACAAACAAGCCTTATGAATCTTACAATACGGAAACTTACCCGTTACTATGCCAAAGCATGAGCTGAGAAGTACAAACAAGCCTTATGAATCTTACAATACGGAAAATTGCCCGTTACTATGCCAAAGCATGAGCTGAGAAGTACAAACAAGCCCTGCGAATCTTACAATACGGAAACTTACCCGTTACTATGTCAAAGCATGAACTGAGAAGTACATACAAGCCTTATGAATCTTATAATACGGAAACTTACCCTTTACTATGCCAAAGCATGATCTGAGAAGTACAAACAAGCCTTATGAATCTTAAAATACGGAAACTTACCCGTTACTATGCCCAAGCATAAACTAAGAAGCACAAACAAGCCTTATGAATCTTAAAATACGGAAACGTACCTGTTACTATGCCAAAGCATGAACTGAGAATTACAAACAAGCCTTATGAATCTTACAATAGGGAAATTTACCCGTTACTATGCCAAAGCATGAACTGAGAAGTACAAACAAGCCTTATGAATCTTACAATACGGAAACTTACCCGTTACTATGCCAAAGCATGAACTGAGAATTACAAACAAGCCTTATAATTCTTACAATACGGAAACTTACCCGTTACTATGCCAAAGCATGAACTGAGAAGTACATACAAGCCTTATGAATCTTATAATACGGAAACTTACCCCTTACTATGCCAAAGCATGATCTGAGAAGTACAAACAAGCCTTATGAATCTTAAAATACGGAAACCTACCCGTTACTATGCCCAAGCTTGAACTAAGAAGCACAAACAAGCCTTATGAATCTTAAAATACGGAAACGTACCCGTTACTATGCCAAAGCATGAACTGAGAATTACAAACAAGCCTTATGAATCTTATAATAGGGAAACTTACCCGTTACTATGCCAAAGCATGAGCTGAGAAGTACAAACAAGTTTTATAACTCTTATAATACGGAAACGTACCCGTTATTAGCCAAAGCATGAACGTAGAAGTACAAACAAGCCTTATAACTCTTATAATACGGAAACTTACCCGTTACTATGCCAAAGCATGAACTGAGAAGTACAAACAAGTTTTATAACTCTTATAATGCGGAAACTTACCCGTGACTATGCCAAAGCATGAGCTGAGAAGTACAAACAAGCCTTATGAATCTTACAATACGGAAACTTACCCGTTACTATGCCAAAGCATGAGCTGAGAAGTACAAACAAGCCTTATGAATCTTAAAATACGGAAACGTACCCGTTACTATGCCAAAGCATGAACTGAGAATTACAAACAAACCTTATGAATCTTACAATAGGGAAACTTACCCGTTACTATGCCAAAGCATGAACTGAGAAGTACAAACAAGTTTTATAACTCTTATAATACGGAAACGTACCCGTTATTAGCCAAAGCATGAACGTAGAACTACAAACAAGCCTTATAACTCTTATAATGCGGAAACTTACCCGTTACTATGCCAAAGCATGAACTGAGAAGTACAAACAAGTTTTATAACTCTTATAATGCGGAAACTTACCCGTTACTATGCCAAAGCATGAGCTGAGAAGTACAAACAAGCCTTATGAATCTTACAATACGGAAACTTACCCGTTACTATGCCAAAGCATGAGCTGAGAAGTACAAACAAGCCTTATGAATCTTAAAATACGGAAACCTACCCGTTATTATGCCAAAGCATGAACTGAGAATTACAAACAAACCTTATGAATCTTACAATAGGGAAACTTACCCGTTACTATGCCAAAGCATGAACTGAGAAGTACAAACAAGTTTTATAACTCTTATAATACGGAAACGTACCCGTTATTAGCCAAAGCATGAACGTAGAACTACAAACAAGCCTTATAACTCTTATAATACGGAAACTTACCCGTTACTATGCCAAAGCATGAACTGAGAAGTACAAACCAGTTTTATAACTCTTATAATGCGGAAACTTACCCGTTACTATGCCAAAGCATGAGCTGAGAAGTACAAACAAGCCTTATGAATCTTACAATACGGAAACTTACCCGTTACTATGCCAAAGCATGAGCTGAGAAGTACAAACAAGCCTTATGAATCTTACAATACGGAAACTTGCCCGTTACTATGCCAAAGCATGAGCTGAGAAGTACAAACAAGCCCTGCGAATCTTACAATACGGAAACTTACCCGTTACTATGTCAAAGCATGAACTGAGAAGTACATACAAGCCTTATGAATCTTATAATACGGAAACTTACCCGTTACTATGCCAAAGCATGATCTGAGAAGTACAAACAAGCCTTATGAATCTTAAAATACGGAAACGTACCCGTTACTATGCCCAAGCATGAACTAAGAAGAACAAACAAGCCTTATGAATCTTAAAATACGGAAACGTACCTGTTACTATGCCAAAGCATGAACTGAGAGTTACAATCAATCCTTATGAATCTTACAATAGGGAAACTTACCCGTTACTATGCCAAAGCATGAGCTGAGAAGTACAAACAAGCCTTATGAATCTTACAATACGGAAACTTACCCGTTACTATGCCAAAGCATGAACTGAGAAGTACAAACAAGCCTTATGAATCTTACAATGCGGAAACTAACCCGTTACTATGCCAAAGCATGAGCTGAGAAGTACAAACAAGCCTTATGAATCTTAAAATACGGAAACGTACCCGTTACTATGCCAAAGCATGAACTGAGAATTACAAACAAACCTTATGAATCTTACAATAGGGAAACTTACCCGTTACTATGCCAAAGCATGAACTGAGAAGTACAAACAAGTTTTATAACTCTTATAATACGGAAACGTACCCGTTATTAGCCAAAGCATGAACGTAGAACTACAAACAAGCCTTATAACTCTTATAATACGGAAACTTACCCGTTACTATGCCAAAGCATGAACTGAGAAGTACAAACAAGTTTTATAACTCTTAAAATACGGAAACTTACCCGTTACTATGCCAAAGCATGAGCTGAGAAGTACAAACAAGACTTATGAATCTTACAATACGGAAATTTACCCGTTACTATGCCAAAGCATGAACTGAGAAGTACAAACAAGCCTTATAGATGTTACAATACGGAAACTTACCCGTTACTATGCCAAAGCATGAACTGAGAAGTACAAACAAGTTTTATAACTCTTATAATACGGAAACGTACCCATTATTAGCCAAAGCATGAACGTAGAAGTACAAACAAGCCTTATAACTCTTATAATACGGAAACTTACCCGTTACTATGCCAAAGCATGAACTGAGAAGTACAAACAAGTTTTATAACTCTTATAATGCGGAAACTTACCCGTTACTATGCCAAAGCATGAGCTGAGAAGTACAAACAAGCCTTATGAATCTTACAATACGGAAACTTACCCGTTACTATGCCAAAGCATGAGCTGAGAAGTACAAACAAGCCTTATGAATCTTAAAATACGGAAACGTACCCGTTACTATGCCAAAGCATGAACTGAGAATTACAAACAAACCTTATGAATCTTACAATAGAGAAACTTACCCGTTACTATGCCAAAGCATGAACTGAGAAGTACAAACAAGTTTTATAACTCTTATAATACGGAAACGTACTCGTTATTAGCCAAAGCATGAACGTAGAACTACAAACAAGCCTTATAACTCTTATAATACGGAAACTTACCCGTTACTATGCCAAAGCATGAAATGAGAAGTACAAACAAGTTTTATAACTCTTATAATGCGGAAACTTACCCGTTACTATGCCAAAGCATGAGCTGAGAAGTACAAACAAGCCTTATGAATCTTACAATACGGAAATTTACCCGTTACTATGCCAAAGCATGAACTGAGAAGTACATACAAGCCTTATGAATCTTATAATACGGAAACTTACCCGTTACTATGCCAAAGCATGATCTGAGAAGTACAAACAAGCCTTATGAATCTTAAAATACGGAAACTTACCCGTTACTATGCCCAAGCTTGAACTAAGAAGCACAAACAAGCCTTATGAATCTTACAATAGGGAAACTTACCCGTTACTATGCCAAAGCATGAACTGAGAATTACAAACAAGCCTTATGAATCTTATAATAGGGAAACTTACCCGTTACTATGCCAAAGCATGAACTGAGAAGTACAAACAAGTTTTATAACTCTTATAATACGGAAACGTACCCGTTATTAGCCAAAGCATGAACGTAGAAGTACAAACAAGCCTTATAACTCTTATAATACGGAAACTTACCCGTTACTATGCCAAACCATGAACTGAGAAGTACAAACAAGTTTTATAACTCTTATAATGCGGAAACTTACCCGTTACTATGCCAAAGCATGAGCTGAGAAGTACAAACAAGCCTTATGAATCTTACAATACGGAAACTTACCCGTTACTATGCCAAAGCATGAGCTGAGAAGTACAAACAAGCCTTATGAATCTTAAAATACGGAAACGTACCCGTTACTATGCCAAAGCATGAACTGAGAATTACAAACAAACCTTATGAATCTTACAATACGGAAACTTACCCGTTACTATGCCAAAGCATGAACTGAGAAGTACAAACAAGCCTTATGAATCTTTCAATACGGAAACTTGCCCGTTACTATGCCAAAGCATGATCTGAGAAGTACAAACAAGCCTTATGAATCTTAAAATACGGAAACTTACCCGTTACTATGCACAAGCATGAATTAAGAAGAACAAACAAGCCTTATGAATCTTAAAATACGGAAACGTACCTGTTACTATGCCAAAGCATGAACTGAGAATTACAAACAATCCTTATGAATCTTACAATAGGGAAACTTACCCGTTAATATGCCAAAGCATGAACTGAGAAGTACAAACAAGCCTTATGAATCTTACAATACGGAAACTTACCCGTTACTATGCCAAAGCATGAACTGAGAATTACAAACAAGCCTTATAACTCTTACAATACGGAAACTTACCCGTTACTATGCCAAAGCATGAACTGAGAATTACAAACAAGCCTTATAACTCTAATAATACGGAAACATACCCGTTACTATGCCAAAGCATGAATTGAGAATTACAAACAAGCCTTATAACTCTTACAATACGGAAATTTACCCGTTACTATGCCAAATCATGAGCTGAGAAGTACAAACAAGCCTTATGAATCTTACAATACGGAAACTTACCCGTTACTATGCTAAGCATGAGCTGAGAAGTACAAACAAGCCTTATGAATCTTACAATGCGGAAACTTACCCATTACTATGCCAAAGCATGAGCTGAGAAGTACAAACAAGCCTTATAAATCTTACAATACGGAAACTTACCGGTTACTATGCCAAAGCATGAGCTGAGATGTACAAACAAGTCTTATAAATCTTACAATACGGAAATTTACCCGTTACTATGCCAAAGCATGAACTGAGAAGTACAAACAAGCCTTATAACTGTTACAATACGGAAACTTACCCGTTACTATGCCAAAGCATGAACTGAGAAGTACAAACAAGTTTTATAACTCTTAAAATACGGAAACTTACCCGTTACTATGCCAAAGCATGAGCTGAGAAGTACAAACAAGCCTTATGAATCTTACAATACGGAAATTTACCCGTTACTATGCCAAAGCATGAACTGAGAAGTACAAACAAGCCTTATAGATGTTACAATACGGAAACTTACCCGTTACTATGCCAAAGCATGAACTGAGAAGTACAAACAAGTTTTATAACTCTTATAATACGGAAACGTACCCGTTATTAGCCAAAGCATGAACGTAGAAGTACAAACAAGCCTTATAACTCTTATAATACGGAAACTTACCCGTTACTATGCCAAAGCATGAACTGAGAAGTACAAACAAGTTTTATAACTCTTATAATGCGGAAACTTACCCGTTACTATGCCAAAGCATGAGCTGAGAAGTACAAACAAGCCTTATGAATCTTACAATACGGAAACTTACCCGTTACTATGCCAAAGCATGAGCTGAGAAGTACAAACAAGCCTTATGAATCTTAAAATACGGAAACGTACCCGTTACTATGCCAAAGCATGAACTGAGAATTACAAACAAACCTTATGAATCTTACAATAGGGAAACTTACCCGTTACTATGCCAAAGCATGAACCTAGAAGTACAAACAAGCCTTATAACTCTTATAATACGGAAACTTACCCGTTACTATGCCAAAGCATGAACTGAGAAGTACAAACAAGTTTTATAACTCTTATAATGCGGAAACTTACCCGTTACTATGCCAAAGCATGAGCTGAGAAATACAAACAAGCCTTATGAATCTTACAATACGGAAACTTACCCGTTACTATGCCAAAGCATGAGCTGAGAAGTACAAACAAGCCTTATGAATCTTACAATACGGAAACTTGCCCGTTACTATGCCAAAGCATGAGCTGAGAAGTACAAACAAGCCCTGCGAATCTTACAATACGGAAACTTACCCGTTACTATGTCAAAGCATGAACTCAGAAGTACATACAAGCCTTATGAATCTTATAATACGGAAACTTACCCTTTACTATGCCAAAGCATGATCTGAGAAGTACAAACAAGCCTTATGAATCTTAAAATACGGAAACTTACCCGTTACTATGCCCAAGCATAAACTAAGAAGCACAAACAAGCCTTATGAATCTTAAAATACGGAAACGTACCTGTTACTATGCCAAAGCATGAACTGAGAATTACAAACAAGCCTTATGAATCTTACAATAGGGAAATTTACCCGTTACTATGCCAAAGCATGAACTGAGAAGTACAAACAAGCCTTATGAATCTTACAATACGGAAACTTACCCGTTACTATGCCAAAGCATGAACTGAGAATTACAAACAAGCCTTATAATTCTTACAATACGGAAACTTACCCGTTACTATGCCAAAGCATGAACTGAGAAGTACATACAAGCCTTATGAATCTTATAATACGGAAACTTACCCCTTACTATGCCAAAGCATGATCTGAGAAGTACAAACAAGCCTTATGAATCTTAAAATACGGAAACTTACCCGTTACTATGCCCAAGCTTGAACTAAGAAGCACAAACAAGCCTTATGAATCTTAAAATACGGAAACGTACCCGTTACTATGCCAAAGCATGAACTGAGAATTACAAACAAGCCTTATGAATCTTATAATAGGGAAACTTACCCGTTACTATGCCAAAGCCTGAGCTGAGAAGTACAAACAAGTTTTATAACTCTTATAATACGGAAACGTACCCGTTATTAGCCAAAGCATGAACGTAGAAGTACAAACAAGCCTTATAACTCTTATAATACGGAAACTTACCCGTTACTATGCCAAAGCATGAACTGAGAAGTACAAACAAGTTTTATAACTCTTATAATGCGGAAACTTACCCGTTACTATGCCAAAGCATGAGCTGAGAAGTACAAACAAGCCTTATGAATCTTACAATACGGAAACTTACCCGTTACTATGCCAAAGCATGAGCTGAGAAGTACAAACAAGCCTTATGAATCTTAAAATACGGAAACGTACCCGTTACTATGCCAAAGCATGAACTGAGAATTACAAACAAACCTTATGAATCTTACAATAGGGAAACTTACCCGTTACTATGCCAAAGCATGAACTGAGAAGTACAAACAAGTTTTATAACTCTTATAATACGGAAACGTACCCGTTATTAGCCAAAGCATGAACGTAGAACTACAAACAAGCCTTATAACTCTTATAATACGGAAACTTACCCGTTACTATGCCAAAGCATGAACTGAGAAGTACAAACAAGTTTTATAACTCTTATAATGCGGAAACTTACCCGTTACTATGCCAAAGCATGAGCTGAGAAGTACAAACAAGCCTTATGAATCTGACAATACGGAAACTTACCCGTTACTATGCCAAAGCATGAGCTGAGAAGTACAAACAAGCCTTATGAATCTTAAAATACGGAAACGTACCCGTTACTATGCCAAAGCATGAACTGAGAATTACAAACAAACCTTATAAATCTTTTCGATACGGAAACTTACCCGTTACTATGCCAAAGCATGAACTGAGAAGTACAAACAAGCCTTATAAATCTTTTCGATACGGAAACTTACCTGTTACTATGCCAAAGCATGAACTGAGAATTACAAACAAGCCTTATAACTCTTACAATACGGAAATTTACCCATTACTATGCCAAAGCATGAGCTGAGAAGTACAAACAAGCCTTATGAATCTTAAAATACGGAAACTTACCCGTTATTATGCCTAAACGAACTCGGCCACCCGTGGCAGTGCAAAAGGAGGTGAATCATGGAAAGAAGAGAAACAAATAGGTTTTGGAGAATCAAAATGTTTATAATGATATCCTATACTTAAAGCTACATGAGCGTTAAGGAAATAAATAGACGATGATTGGCTTCTAAGATGCCGATCAATGCCCTGTTGGTTCGAGATCTAATAAAACTAATCTGCATTCTAGTATTACATGTTTGTTTTACAAGTATGTGCTTACAGTACTTCGAGCTAAACTACTAGTTACTAGTGTGACAAACTGATATTATCAGCGAGCGGTTTTGTTTTATCAGTGTTCTGTTTCACCAAACATTTGGTTGTGTAATGTTGCGTATTGTAACTAATGCAATTCTACTCGTGAATCTCGAATGGTGAGTTTACATAATAGTATACATGTTTTAGGTTAGGTATTTATTTTCTATCGGTTAAGCTCGACGTATTTTAATTATACAGTTCAATAAAGGTTATTACGCAGTATATGGTCTCAAATCCACCACCCGTTCCCTGCTTCTTGAATATCTATTTTCACCTGAAAAAATACCATAGAAACTGAGCTACTTACACCATTATTTATAGATAATAATATATGAATGTAAAATAAAAGCATTTAACATTATAGCTTTATAGATGTTTGGCCAAAATGTGTCCCTCACATATGCTTAATCTTCTTGCTATGTAATTAACCCCAACATTTTCACAATTTGCGTTATTATTTTCCACATTTGGGCTTTGTATTTGTTTTAATTTTGAAGCAGACAAAACGTACTTCTTTATGCTAATTAATTTAATGCAGTACCGTTATTTTGTTTTCAATACTGGACATTCTTTTCGATGTGGTCGACATAATGCTACTTCTTTGCTTGAATATACGATTTAAAATACATGTCGCGTAAACAAAATCGCATCAACAAACAATCCATGGAGTAATAAATATCCCCGAAACAGCCTTCTTGATGCTTCAATACAATCGCTATACTAGTAACTTTGACGAGTGACTAATGACAAAATTTTATGATTCTCATTGTGAAATAACGACTGTGAAACAGGTTTTGTTAGAACTGGTGGAATAACGGCTACCAACTAGTGAATACTAAACTAACAGACTGGTTGTTTCATGTAACAGGGTCCACAGCTTAGATGAATTTCAGGACTGGGCTTATTTCGAATTGCTATGCCCAAGATCGGCCAGGGTCGATGACTTTTTTTTTTTTTTGCATAAAAATCCTAAGTATAGCTTCCTTTGGAAGAGAAGTAAAGCCGTGGGTCCCTTTTCATACATTTACGGCACGAAAAAAAAACTCCAGCCTGAAAGAAGAGACCTCTGAGCAAAATTTGTCGAACGTTTCACGCCCTGAATTGAATGCGACGCTGATGACCTGAGATGATAAAGAGCGTCCGTAAATAAAACAAATCAACAAAAACTGCTCTGGATATATATCCCTGTCTAATTTTTCAAGAATTACTAGAACGTAACACCATTTAGGCATGTGAATAATGCCAGGCACACAATTAAATATTAAAAAAAGGTCATGCTACTCCAGCAATACAAAAACTAAAACGGCGAACTTTCAAAACAGCGGGACGTGAATCCAAAGCCACTAGATGCATAGGACATTTTATAAAAATGTATGCAACATGATGGTCATTGCATATTCCCCTTAATAAAATTAATAATCTGCTATTTATTCATTAATATTATGCCAGAACTAAAACAATTAGGCCTACTCATACACTCTATTTGATAATAATTACATGAGGAATTCTGGAAAAAATGAATTGTCATGACATTTCGAGTGAGTCCGTGATAAGTAAAAATGTAACATATGATAAAATATTCTTGATGATAAAATCTGGATTACAGTTGATGAAATGAACGTAGGTATGTAGCTAATGTGATTGTAAGAGATCTGTCATCAAATAACCCAGGAAAGAAAATGATATTAAAAACTGGAGTTTTGCAAAAGGGACCATACACAAATTGAAGAGCTTTCTAAACACCTTTATCTTTTTATACCCCCTGTATACAGTATTATAACGTAATGCCTTTTGTAACCGACGCTACATAATATATTTATTGTTACGGTAGCCTAAACACTACAAATTCTTTACAGAAATATGACTTCATGTAACCTATCTTGTGTAATGGCTTCATAGAGTGGCTGAAGTTGTTAGTGCACCATATACCAACGTTAATAGCTTCATTACCGGCATGGGAGAAAAAATCGAAAACCCCCTTTCGGAATATGGAAAAGTTTAAGGAAATGGCCCCTGGAGTTTATCTTCCCTCAACTCCAGTAGTGATAAGAACATTATAGAATAGAATGTTTTATTTTACACCGGCTGCGTTAAGTTCATAACACTTCTTCTTCACTCAGCTAAACTTAAAAAAATACATAAACTGATATATTGTAAATACAATATCAGGTTATAACCAATTATACCGCTGAATCACAACTTTAACCAACAAATAAATGTCATATAAATAAATACTCATTCATGTTATGTGAGGGATTTAATGTCAATTTTAAAATGAGTTAATTTATGCATTACATTTGAATTGCAACGTATTTCAGTCAATATTATACGAATGAATAATTATCATTAGAAAGGAGGAAAGAAAGGAAGGAAGGAAGGAAGGAAGGAAGGAAGGAAGGAAGGAAGGAAGGTAGGAAGGAAAGTAGAAAGGAAGAAAGAAAGAAAGAAAGAAAGAGAGGGAGAGAAAGGAAGGAAGGAATTAAGAGAAAGAGAGAGGGAGGGAGGGAGGGAGGGAGGGAGGAAGAAAGAAAGAGAGAGAAAGAAAGAAAGGAAGGAAGGAAGGAAGGAAAGTAGAAAGGAAGAAAGAAAGAAAGAAAGAAAGAAAGAGAGGGAGGGAGGGAGGGAGGGAGGGAGGGAGAGAAAGGAAGGAATTAAGGAAGAAAGAGAGAGAGGGAGGGAGGGAGGAAGAAAGAAAGAAAGAAAGAAAGAAAGAAAGAGAGGGAGGGAGAGAATGGAAGGAATTAAGGAAGAAAGAGAGAGAGGGAGGGAGGGAGGAAGAAAGAAAGAAAGAAAGAAAGAAAGAAAGAGAAAGAAAGAAAGAAAGAAAGAAAGACAGAAAGAAAGAAAGGCAGTATTATTTAGAATTAGAGAAATATTTAGAAAAACCAATCTAAGTCATAATAATAAAAAAGCAACTGTTGCCAATTGAAAATCTGCATTATATTCGATAAGAAAATTTAGTTTCATTTTCAGTAGCGGCTTGTGGGTTCATAATGTGAGGAAGTCAGGAAGGTGAAAAATAGCAAAATATTTATACAAGAAAATACTATTAACTTGACATTACTGTACTAAGAAATATTCTTATTCTTGAATGCCCCATAAAATATCTACAAGTTTAGCACAAATTGCACACTGAGGTTTTTCTGTTAACAACTACATGCAAGCAAAAAGAGAGCATTGTTGATTTCTTTGACAATATAATACCAGATTTCTCCTTGAATACATTCGATTCATTTATTTTGAATTGTTTTTCAAAGTCCTTTGAAGTAGCCGATTTCCCCCCAATGATTTTCTATTCAATATAAAATTAATTACAGCTTTGAAATTTCTAGGATTATTTTAATGATCTGATTCCAAGTGCTCGGTAAGGAATAACTCTTGTCTACATAGTACGCTATTAACATCAAATAACATTTTAAAAACCTCTCTAATGTATCACTTTTCATCATTGTCTTGTAATTTTAATTGTAATTTTAACACTTTATTGTGTTCGTTAAGTTAGTCACAAATATTGAAAAACTGTCTGGAGGAGTTATAGGATGCTGGCTTGCGTGGGTGTTAACTTAATTGCTTTGACCACGTTGGTAGGCCAAAGTTTGAAGGAGTTATCGGGTAGCGGAAAGAATGATAATGGGTGTTTGATTATATGCAGATACAATCCACCACTCATTAACTCTTCTTGTCGATCTACAGGGATGTTGCTGGTTTTTGAGACTTGAAAGTGCCGGATTGAATGAGGGGGAATTAAAGGTGATGTGTGAATGAGAAAGAATAACTTGTTATCAGCCAATTGACTTCGTTTATTCAACCAACAAGTGCGTACCAAGGCGTTTCTCTTCGGATCGCAGTAATGAGACAGTTGGCAGACACGCGGAGCTTAATACTTGACTAAAATTTTCTGACTGCTATAAAGAAGCGCCGAGCAGAAGTGAAGTTTGATCATTGATGTTCCAGTACGCGTTCCAAAAACTAAATTTTGAATTCCGAATACGTCAAAAAGGGCGATTTCATGTCCTTAAATACTCAGTAAGACTCGCTTGACCACGTGATACAGGGAAGCTCTATTTTCCCGCACTATGGATTGGACACCCTTATAGGCTATTGGTGACATCATGCAACTCTCATATTGTTGGCTAGTCAGATTATCTGAACGTAACAACTTGGCGATTCGTCCACCGTTCAATTTCAGTTTCTACCGTACGTTAATACCTCTCGTCTTTGCCAACCTACCTGCCCAAGGGAAAAGCATGAACAAAGAAAGAAGTTACTCTATTGTCTGCCAGAACGGTCCCTCTGCTGTCCGAGCGAGAATTCCTGCTTTTCGTGACATTTTTACATACTTACAGCCAGCTGAAAAAAAATTACATATATTCTAATCAATGTCTCAAAATCGTTGGGGCTCCAAGGAGGGTATCGTGTTTAATCAAAGTTTTAAACGAAAGATAAAAGCTTATGTCATTTTTATTTATTTCATGGCTACTCAATGACCTGGGTGCGTTTTTATTTAAAGTCATCATACCCTTCAAAGGGCCACACATATTTAACTCTGCATAGCCAACAAAGTAAATTAACCCCAAGAAGTGTTTACTTACAACCATTTATGCTTATTGTACCAAATAGTGCTTTTGTTGTTCGGCCTTTAGAGCTTAAAGGTTCATTCCTTTCACACTCCGTTCTCTTGAAAAAGGAATCTCCAACAGCCTAGTTATAGCTTCACTATCAGATAAACACACTACAGCTAGAACTAGACTTGTCCATTTTGAAGGGATAGGATACACGATAAACTTAACACACACCTACCCCAATTAAATTATAAATAAATCCACTGTTTTTAAACAAAGCGCGATAAAGTTCCTGTACTGAGGACTCACACTTTACGAGCGGCGTTCACGAAACTCAAGAAACCAACTTCACAAGGAGAATGGGTGAATGACATTCACTTGTAACCATACTAACATGACATTACACGCATAAGCTCGCCTTCAGTACGAGGCAAATTCCTGGTGGCCTCAGTCAGTTACAATTACAAATGAAGTTCACACAGAGAATTACAAATATAAAACAGAAACCTTGATTAAATGGTGAATGAATGTTTAAGGTTAATAAATCAAAATTTAAATGTTTTAGAAAAAAATGGGCAGGAAGCTTAGCCCCTCTTGCCTCTCCTTCCGCCCACCCCCCAAAGCCTGTCTTGTTCATTACATGAAACTGTGAAATGGTATATAATCTCTTAAACAGCAGTTTTTGAGAAAAAATTTTCTCGAAATAAAAGTGATATCAGAATTCTTCATATTTCTAAGGTATAAACAAGAGGGAGTCTATTTAGCATTATTTGTGGGGAATTAAACATATTTCAAGAAAAGCCAAAAGGAGGAGCTGTAAATATAAATAGTATTTTATAGACTTTCCTGCAACAGCCAGTTAAAGCTACAAGAAATAGATAATGTATCATCTCCCAATAACATAGCATGTACGTTTCCTGGCAGAGTTTTATATAATTCCTAAGTAAATACCTTTTGGCATACTTTAGATATATTTAAATAGTACTCTATCTTTAAGAAAATTAAATAAAAATATCAACAGTATTGAAAGATATTTAACAATAATCAGTCATGCTATTATAGCCAGATCTGATATGCTTCAGGGTGCTTTCATAATTGCAAAACCTACATTCATCTTAAAAGAATCCTTTATAATTACTTGATTTTTCATATACAGGATGCTTCATTCGCTCTCAGCCCCTGATTTTTTCCTTTAAAACGATGGTTCTCATCGTTAAAGTCCATTACTCATCTTTAAGAATATTAAACTTCACAAGACCCAATAGGTACACTGTAATAAAGAAAAAGTAAATATCTTAATAAAAATTAAATACTCTAAATAAATACATGCTGACATTTTATTAAAACACCAACATTTCTGTGGGCTTCTTGTGGCGTCGTGAGACTCCGCGACTCATCAAAGCCCCCTTAGGGCTCACTGTGTATCAGGATCCATAGATTGAGAAACACTGTTTTATAACTTTCAAGTTAACGGGTAATTTTCCTTGGTATATGTGAAGCACAGTGATCTTATGAAAAGTGCTGAAAGTGGTTGTCATTAGTACCAAGGTATCCTGTACACTCCTCTTCATGTTACGGAAGATGTTTACCAGTACGACAGGGGTCTCAGTCATAATTTCCCGCCTAATGTCCATGTAGTGATGCAGCATGCCCCATAGGATCAAATCTGCTGAGATAAGGTCATGCGACCATATTTAATTAATAGTGTTTATAGCAAAATTTTGCTAATAAAGTATTATATACGGTCGCATTAGACGAAATAGTTAATTAGGAAAGAATTTGGGGAAGGAAGTATATCAGGCTCAAATTTAGGATACCTCTCCAGCATTTGCCATTGATAAGTACTAAGGAAGCCTGAAAATGCTCAGAGAGTCCTAGGGAGATTCGAAGGGCTACTATGGTGACCAAAGTCCTTTGGGACTTCTTTATAGAAGCCTGTATCCTTGATTCTGGCAGCTTCAGACTTCCTTCTTCGTGGTCATCCAATAATATTCCTGTTGTTTCCAATTTCTCCATCAGACAGTATGGAGGATGTTGACGATCATCTCTGATGCCTCAACTGTACAATAAATTGTTTCTAGCACTCCATTGTATCATCCTTGCAGTTTTTCAGAAGATGCGGGCAAAAAACACGGTTTCCACTGTGTACCAGTTCATACTGCACTGTACGCACAATGACTGCTAATGGTCCCTTAACAGCAGCATAGTCAAATGCGCCACATGAATGTCAAGGACGGTGTCTCCACGGGCATATGGGCTAGAACGTAGCGCCGCCACTTGTGTTCTATCTTAAAAACGCTGACACGTCGGTGTCAAATTTCGCACAATTGAGTTCATTAGTTAAAAGCTAACTAAACATCTGAAGTGACAAATGCTGTTCTCCACTTATGGAACAAAATGTACAGCCCTGCTGGGCGTGGAAAGAATAGCACTGATAAATTCATAAACTTAGGCAACCAAAAGAAAGTGCTAAAGTAAGTTTCGTGACCTTCTTTCGAAACTTTGTTCATTTGTTTTCTTTTGTCGCAGCCATGTCACGTTTACTCTAGGAAGATGTGCTAGCTGCAAGCGGAGAATGCAATAAATCACATTTATGTAGTCCCTTTAACCTTGCAGACCGAACTACCTCCATTGGAGTGAATACTGAAAGGATTTCTAAAAGTATTCGCTCGGCGCATTGTGTGAGTTTTTCAAAGCGTCGTTTCGCTCATGTACATGTATAGCCTTCCACCCTAGAGGGAGCTTACGAATAAAATAAGCTGTGAGTGAGTGAAGATTTAAGTACATAGGAGGAAAGGTAGAAAATACTCTGACTGAGTTGCTGCATTGTGGAATATAGAAGGCAAATTGAGAGAGGGAGGACAAAAGAAAGAAAAAAACTAAAACGTATCGTAGAATCGAGGTACAACTCTGGCACTACTAGGCAGTCGAACAAATTTACTACCCTGCATGGAGATCTGAGTAAAGCCATTGTATTACAGAATTTAATTTGTGTTTTGGGGCTTGTTTTGTTCCTTCTTCTTGTTCCATGCCACAACAGCCTAAAGTAGAGCCTTGGCTCCCCACTTTTATTCTTTAGAGTTCTTTAACACATCCGCAGACATTGTTAAATCTTGATTTTTTATTATTTTCTCAGTTGTTTAATTTCCTAACTTAACATCCAATTAATAAATATTATTTGACCCACTCACTATATTATATTCAATTACAATTTATTTCTCTTTATATATATATATATATATATATATATATATATATAAGAAAAAGAAAGTAACAGTATTAACAATGTAACAAATTAACAATAATTATAATAGATAAAACACTAAGAAAAAGTCACACTTGAGATCGCTATATTTCGCACTCGTGGAGTCCTTCTATGGCAAGAAGACAATTGACGGTGATAAAAGTAAATATTGAGTATCGAAGGTAACGTTATACATGGAAACAGATGAAACTAGAAATGAGAGTGTGGGAGGAAAAAAATGAATACATAAGATTTAAACCAGGTGGTATACGCGCTTTATGTAAAAAATATAACTACCATTTCTCTATCTCTAAGTAAATTTTCAGACATTGTGTAGGTAACGCATCAATAAGTGTTAGATTAAAAGCATCATCAAAATCCTTACAGTGAGATAAGACATGTTGGGCAACCGGCAAGGGAGGCTTGGTTTTAACAGAACGTCTATGATTGTTCATACGTAGCGAAACAACAGTGGAAGTTAAACCAATATAAAAGCTTACAAGATAACATATATATATATATATATATATACGACGTTCTTGGAAGAACAAGTATTGAATTTAGCATTTCTTCATTTGCTACTTGTTCTTCCAAGAACGTCGTATATATGTTATCTTGTAAGCTTTGCAAAGCATTTTATATTGGTTTAACTTCTACTGTTGTTTCGCTACGGATGAACAATCATAGATGTTCTGTTAAAACCAAGTCTCCCTTGCCGGTTGCCCAACATGCCTTATCTCACAGTAAGGATTTTGATGATGCTTTTAATCTAACACTCGTTGATGCGTTACCTACACAGTGCTCTGAAAGTTTACTCAGAGATAGAGAAATGGCAGCTATATTTTTACATAAAGCGCGTATACCGCCTGGTTCAAATCTTACGTATTAATTTTTTTTCCCCCACACTCTCATTTCTAGTTTCATCTGTTTCCATGCATAACGTTACCATCGATACTCAATATTTACTTTTATCATCGTCACTTGTCTTCTTGCCATAGAAGGATTCCACGTGTTCGAAACATAGCGATCTCAAGTGTGACTTTTTCTTAGTGTTTTATCCTTTTGTACTATTATAATTACTGTTAATTTATATATATATATTCTAGTAATTGCCAAAACATTCTATTTGTATAGTAAAATCATAGTTTTTAACTGTTTCAGCCTAGGCCCCTGTTCAATTTAGTATTATCATCTGGTCATAAGCAAATAAAAGCTTAAATATTTTACAATGACCTTATCTTTTACTATCTTACAATGCCATTTGCACACAGATTAAATAAAGTATGTGGCAAAACTACTCCTTTGTCTTAGGCCAGAGCTTACAATAGGTACAGATTTATTTATTTGCTTTTTTTGTGATTTAATTTTATATTTGAATATTTAATATACTCTTATAATAAAGATTAAATACAATGGGATACTTATTTTATAATTATATGTTTCATAACAAATCCAGTCTCACTTCATCAAAAGCTTTTATATAATCTTATAAACAGTATAACTGTTTCTTCTTAATAGTCTGTATATATTTTCGTTGGTTTGACTTAACATAATTACATTATTATTACAAGTTATTAATTTTCTAAATCGCATTTTTTCTCCTTAATATTACTTTTGAAATTTTCTGTGTGCTTCGAGTAATAGGTAATCTAAACGGTATTATTTATAGGCGATATTGTCGCGGCCCACTAGAACCACCCGCATAAATATCATTTACGCATTACATCGTCCTTAGGCCGGACAAGGAGCGTAGTTGTATCACTTATCTAGGGGAATCCTACCCATCTCTACTCAAAATGAAATAAAAGCAATAAAATAATGCACCGAATTATTCTATGCAAATATGGACAGTGTAATTTTATTATCTAGTAAAGTTGTTCTCTTCAAGTTCCAGCTCTTGACTCCCAAGGGAGAGGGGAAAAAAAAAAAAACAAACAAAAACAAACAACCTAGTGTTGCATTTCTGCGCATGCGCAGAGTTGCTTTTCCCACGTTCAATTCTCCAACAGTCGCTATGCTACAATATACGTATTACTTCTCTACGTTGTCATCCCCCGTATACCAAAGTCGGACCTGGTGGTGTAGTGGTAACCATACTTGCCTTCTATACCCAAAGTCGCGGGTTCAAACCCGGCCAGGATCGATGGATTTTTTCGGGCGTAAAAATCGTAAGTATGGCTTCCTTCGGAAGGGAAGTAAAGCCGTGGGTCCCGTGTCGTACATTTACTGCACGAAAAAGAACCTCAAGCCTGAAAGAAAAGGCCTCTGAACAAAATTTGACAGCCGTTTCACGCCCTGAATAGAATGGGACGCTGATGACCTGAGATGTTAAAGTGCGTCCTTAAATAAACAAATAAAATCCCATATACCAACTATTACGTATACTAAAGCCGCAATAGCTAATAAGTTATACCTATGTTTATTTTATTACATGTATATTTTAATAGCTCTATAATAATTTTAGTAGTTGCTGCCGCTGTTTCTGTTTTTATGTATGTATATATTTACCATCTTTTAACGTATCGTTTAGCTCAAACATTTCAGTTTTATCTATCTCAGGTTATTTAAATGATACTTTTTTCTTCTTCAGAACATATGCAAATGTGGGTATAATAATTTTTTCAGTAATTAGTGCAAAATTAATAGAATGCCTCTTATACACAGGGCATTCCATTACCTGTGAGAAAGTCGAATATCTAACACATTGCGAAGAACCTTGTACTTAATCATTGGCTACCATTTTAAATGTATGCCAATTATACACATACTATAGTAAAACTGTTTTTGTGATGCTTTTAATGGGATCACATGTACTTTATTCCATAAATGTGTTGCATTGAGTAACTAAATTAAAACTGTATACACCTATAAAGCTTGAGGTCTATCAAAAGTTTATTATTTTAAATTGCATACCATACAAAATTACAGACTTTTTTGCTACTTTCATTTTCTAGTAACTTTTTAAAATTTTATTTTTACCATGAAAGGTAGTGACATTTTCTTAGCAGAAATGTATTTTATTTCATTAGATCCTTTTGTTTAAAAGTTAATGTTTGGTTTGCCTGCAACGAACTAAAAATATTTTAAAGTTATTAATATGTAAATAGTAATTATGGTCCTTATTTATGGAGAATGCAGGAAAAAGCTCACGAAATGACTGCAGATTACATCATGATGATTATTCAGAACGATATTACCAAATAACTAAAAATAACATAAAAAGATGATAATGCTATGTCAGCTTTGGCATATCCACATGTGTCAATAAAGAATGCTGCAAAAGAATCAGTTACATCGAAAGAATCAGCATATCCAATGTTATAAATGCACTCATCCATTGCATCAATGCGGAGATACAGATTCTGAAAAACGTTTGATTTTTTTTTTTTTTATTTGAAGTAATGCTAAAATTTAATGTTTCAGTTTACTATAAAAAGTTTTATATTTGATGAAATCAGATTTCATAATCATGCAGCAGGGATTCTCATAATGCACATTACTATGCAGAAGAAAACCGTTATCGTGAGCAATAGGTCCAACATAACAAGTATAGGGTACTACTGTATGTTGTAGCATTTCAGATGTTCACTTATTACATCTATTAAATCACCAGGGAACTTAATTTCTTAAAAAATGTTACGTTACAACACAAATACATTAAAATATGTAAGTAGTCGGTAAATAACAGCTGATAGAACATTTACAATCTAACTTCAAGAGTAATTTTTTTTTAAATTATGAAATTTTTGACCAGAGACTTCTGAAGAAACCGCAGATACCTCAAATTTAGATGGTTTGTAGACATCTGGACATGAAATTCTCTCAGAGATCGATTGGAAAAAATGAGGCGAGGCAAAAGATGGCCAACATATTTTCAGATTAAAAACCTTTAGATTTTTCCTTTACCAAGTCTCCAAAAGAGAAATTCGAGTAGGAGGAAGAAGAAAGCAATTTGAACATTTGTATTAAAAATATCTTTGTAAATATATTATGTTTAATAATTAAAAATAATATTTCAATTATATTTTGTTATATTTGTGTAATTTGAGTCCGGCTATTCAGTGCATTAAATTTAGTAGAAGAAAATATATGAAGTGCCCATTAAAAACACAAATTTAAATATAAATTTATTAACTTGTTACATTACTGGGAATTACTTCAAGTAATGGATCTTTACATAAATACAAGCTTAGGTTAAGATTCCCCAAACACATTATACCGGGTGAATCTTCACGTCCTGCGGGTTGAGAAATTATGCAATATCGAAGTTTTACAGACTATGCCATAAGCACTGTCCACTGCATCGCGTCATATCAATTTCAGGCGAACGAACTGCTTTATACAGCTCTGCATAATATTAACTTGTGTTCTATTAGCGCAACTATATGCGCGTTGGCCTTCAGTGGTGACTTGCCCTTGACATTACCCGGAGGGTTGAAAGTACATCAACTGCTGCTGATGTTAAGTACCAAAGTGCCCGAGCGGCTAGCCAGACCCGGGCGATAGCGGAGAGAACCGAAGTTAGTAATGGCACAGCTATTAGCTATATAATAGCGCTTCATTACCAACAGTGCGGTTACAGCGTCAGGTTACACATGTGCAGATAGATTAGTGAGTTGGAGTACTACAGTCCCATGCTTTTTTCTGCCGGAGTTAAAGGAGATTTGCCACAATTACAATGATTTACTCTCTGAAATAGTTGCGAATTGGAATTAGAGCAGTTTGTCACAATCATATTGATTTACTCACTAAATTACTGGGTCCACCGGTTTCTAAGATTTTCCCGAGGTTAGCCGACAGATGTAGTGAGTGCGTGTATATATGAATTAATTGTGAATTGCATGCAATAAGAGCACATCTCCCACCGTTACAATATTCCATTCGCCTAATAATGCCCTCATTACAGTGATTTACAGCCTATCAATTTATATTTACAAAGTAAAGTGCGTGTGGAGAGCGGAAGTTCCGCTCTCTCCGCTTTCGCTCGGGTCTGGCTAGTCGCTTGGCACAATAGCACTTACCACCAGCAACAGCAGCTGCAGCATTTGAGTGTTTTCAGCCCCGCGGATAAGGTCAAGTAATTATTGCCCGTAGAACGCATCTGCACTGGCATCCCTAACCGTTGCGAAGAAAGTCCACTTTTTACGATATGATAAACTATTACTGTGAAATAATATTAATACCTTTTTTGTTTAAACTTAAACTAAGCTAACCTAATATATGAAAAAGTAGCATTTATTGGATTAAGAATTGTTTAGAGAAATGATAAAGCTAAAGAAACAAAAACAAAGTAACGCGTTAGAAAGTGCTATTATGGAGTAATATTATTTTTATGTTCTATTATTATTTTGTTAAACTTAAACTAAACTAACCTAACCGAATCTAGCTATATTTTTAGTTCTATTATCATTGTTTTTTTTTATATTAAAGTTAAATTAAACTAACCTAATCTAACATATGAATTACTTTTTTATGTTTTATTATTTTTTCTTAAACTTAAACTAAACTAACCTAAATTAAGAAAAAATTAACATTTATTCAATTAAGAGTTGTGTAGGAAAATTATTAAGATTAAAAAAAAAACTAGTAAAATTTATTCTGAGAGAATAGAAAAATAAAAGTAAGAAAAAAAAATATCCATGAGGAATCAAAACCATAACCATAACCTTCACATCATTAGCACGACGTTCTAACCTTACAGGGCTTTATGCTTGGCTTGGAAATTGTTCGCCTAAAGTAATTGCTACTACTAAAATCGTAACCAGTCGGCAATTTTCGTTGCCGTTCGGAACTGCCAGCTGCAGATGCGGTTCAGCGGGTACGGATGAGTTTAGTGATTAAGGTCTGAGGTTCAAATCCTGGCACTTAAACGTATCTTTTTCAGGTAATTTAACAGCAAGTTTTTCAGTGGTATCGTTTCACTTAATAAATTTAATTATGTTGCTTTAAATGCAATCACAAATTGTTATTAGAATCTACTTTATTGAAATTAATAAATAAATGCGTATGCCATTGTATTAATGAGAAATGGGAAAAAATAAGGTATCAAATTATATTTTACTGTTTAAATATATTTTTACACACAAAAGAAAGACAATAAATAGTTTAGAGAGTCTACAAATGTAGTCATTATGGTGTGTACACACTAGATAAAGGTTGCAAGAAGTCCATATTGCGATCGTTGTGAACCTCTCTGGTTTCCATAGTAGTGCACTTAACAACAATGACTAAAAAATCATACTGGACAATCACACTTATTTTAATTTTGCCTTTTCCTGCATATGATTGTAATAGATGTTCCAATTGTGTCCTCAGTCTATCATCGCCTGCATGACTCTTCACAACATGGCCGGTGTGATGTGAGGGCACGCTAAGATGGTGTGTTCCCTGAGCTGTTTAGAGGTCATTGAATATTCAAGATATCTAAGATAGTCCCATAAGAAGAAGTTCAAGTGGACGTTGAAAACTCATAAGACAGCATCGTGTTGTCATATAATGTGTAATATAAGACAGCATATAATCGCCATAGGGTATCTGAATCTTTCAAGTTAGTCCGCAAAATTGTCCACGGTACATTGCCAGTGATAGGGGAGGCGATGACTACCACTGACTGCATGCACAAATGAGTCGCTTAAGTGTTGCTTCTTTTGCCCAAATGCCACCAAAATGGCATCTTTGATCGTAAAGCATTTTCATTATATTGTCATCTTTACTTTAAGATTCACAATCCGGACACACGAGAACACTTTGAATATTATAAGCAAAAAGACAATGAACTTTGTAGGAGAAGAGTCTATTGAACCTTGACTTCGTGGTGAACCAGTATGACGCCTTCGTTTGACTGCCGCTTGAGTTATGGTTCATACGCACATGTCCATATTTCGTCTATTACAATCATGAGATTTAGCACATCATTCTCCTCTCGATGGTATCGCTACATTTCTGTATCTGGCTAGCATAATTCATGTAGCAGCCGATTGTCAGCAATCTTGTGCACTTTGAGAACGTGTCATAAAATGTGAAATGTCGCCCAGATAGACTCGCCGAATTCCTGCACAGTCCAAAGCATTGTCCGCTAAATTCCACTGACGCGTCTCTCTGAATAGATTCACCGTTCCACTAAGAGACATGTTCGCTGTTTTTACGCGTCAATGTTGGAATGCCTGGACCAGCCATTCTTTGTTACGACAAAGTCCGATCATTCAATGCTTCTCGTAGATCTAACATGTGCATTTCTGGCGCTTTTTTCTGTTTAACCCCTGTACTCGTTGTTCCACTTTTATTGACATTCATCTTCGAACGGTACCGGCAGCACACTGGCAGTCTGATTGAACGATAACGCATAACCAATCTAGTGGTGACTATCAGAAGCACAACTAACAGGCTCTCAAATGCATAATCTGGGATTATATTGTTGCTAAATGTTTGGCATGAAAAAGAAATAGTCAATTTGAACTCCATAATGACTCTCCGCGTTTATCTCAAATATTTAGATTCTCCTTTCTTACCTCTCTTTTAGCTATTGTCCTGTATTTATTTTATATTCTGTTTTCTATAAAATTATCTGTAAAAATTATCATTAGGTTCTTTTTTGTTTTGCATAGCTTCCGACACCATTTATGGGCATGATTTTCCTTCTGTGTTTTATATGTAGATCTCAATATTTCATCCCTCATTATTGAAACTAAAGTTTCTAACTCAGTCAGGATAATCTTTTAAAAACCTCATTCCCCTTTTCCACATACAGTGGGGTTATTTAAGTTACTATCCGGCAGAGTGCGGCTGCGCACTGGGAGAAGCGATCAGGTGGCCCAAAATTCAAATAGTCTCACTATGGAATCCCTACCTTTTAAATGTCTTTCAGGAAGCAGCTCGTGTACTGGACTTGTTTCAGCAGTAACTAGCTACTCGCGATGCATTCAAGAACGCATAATCGCTAGTTATGTGTTATTGTGTGCAGTATAATGTTGGGTTTCAGAATAGGAAATATGTTATTTATGAAGCTATTAAAAGCCCGTCTATAAATCCAATCCATGATCATTAGATGGACTGAAAAACAACAAACCTAAAATACGGAAGATGAACTCTAACATGTGAGCCAAAATGTGTTTAGGTGCTACAATTCCTGCCACTCAGCAAAGGAAAAAAAGGTCTTTCTGTACGTTTCCAGGCGGGATGTGTGTTACTTCGTTCGCGACCGGGGAAATATAAACTGTATGCTCGATAACTCACACTGGACCATTTACCAATCTCACATTCACATCGGCTTGTATTATTATATAATCATTTGTATTAATCTCAATTAAATTGGTCAGTTTTATGTTTCAAATTTCTCAGGAGCAAAGGTACAAATTATATGCAAATTTACCTGGCTTAGTCTCGAATTTATTTTAATTATACTTTAGTTACATATTTTTCGTTTCCATTTATTATTTATTAGCGCTCCAACTCTGGCTCTGATCTTTCTTCGCTGTACTCTGCTATATATGGGTGCATTATCTCTTAAATATAAATTTATAAGTTTTCTCTCCTTATTTTCTCCTTTGTCTCCTAATAATAATTATATCTATCTTATATTTTGAAAACTTACTTTTCAAGAATTGATATTTAAGGTTTCTTGCTCTTATGTAATTATTTTAAAATGTCTCTCTATTCCTAATTGTTTATATAATTTTCGTCAATCAGGAGTTAATGACTATAAACATTTTATATGATCAATTGTACCGGGCTTTAGTTATAAAGCTTGTCCTCTCATGCAGTGGTTTCGCCTCGGCTACTAAGTGTGTTACAAGCGGCGACTTCCATATTTGAACTCCGCTTTTATAAGATTCTGAAATTATTATCTTCCCTAGCTTAAACGGACATTGTATCAGAAAAGCATTTTCTGATGGACACGATTAATTTTGGCCACCGCAATGTTTCTGATTTCATTGCTAATATTTTTATTTACATTCCGAAACCTCCATTTGTGCTGATTTTGTGAGTAATTTTGTTGAGAAACATTCAGAATTTGCCTGTTCATTCATCAGTTTCATCTAGTTTATCGCATGTTTAAATAACGTTCTTTTTTTCTACTGAGCCAATAGATTCAAATTTGTGCACAATTGTGAATTGCATTAAGAAAAAGATAATTGATCAGGAAAGTTTGAATAAATTCTGCATGCGCTCAACATGCTGGTTTGTATTTACAATAAGTTCACACACAAAAATGTTTGCTCTAGACCCAACTGTCTAACTATGTTTTGTAATTAAATATTATATACTAATGAGAGACCGGCAGTGAACATGTTCATAAAACAATGTTCAAACACGACAAAGAAGGAAACGCGTTGAAGTGTGGACGCTATCGGCTGCAATACTCCTAAAAGCCGAGATGTGAAACACCGCAATAGAGAAACAAGGTTTATAACTAAACCTCATATATGTATATAATACATAATTAACATATTTATATTTAAATGTGTATTATTGAATAAACCAGTCACTTATTAAATACTTTATGTTAACTGTACCTGCAGTAGCTTGTTCGTCAATAAATATTCTTGTATGGCTGCTCTGATATATACCTATAAATACGATTTCTACAGTGAGGGTATTCAAATTACGGGTACCTGAGTGCTTCTCCCTATGCGCAGTCGTCTATAACTTAACCTCACTGTTGCGGCGGTATTTGTAAAAGTTTTGTGATTGGGTTTTGGATTAGTTCGGGAATGATTAGGTGTTTATAAGGGGGTAATCGAAGTTCATAAATCAATGGGCATATCAGAGATGACTTGTCGAACCTCTGTTCAGTACCGCTGTATTGTTATGTTTTGTCCTCCACTATAAACTCAATTTACCAGCTCAACGTTTTTGTGATGCTCACACTAGCACAGGGAAAGGAGATGATAAACAAGCAATAGTAAAGTAGCACTCGAAATTCTAGTTTTCATTAACACATTTGCATATACCGAGAGTGCCCAAAAAGTGTATACACACTTTCACAGTAGATATCTATTTAATATATTTCAAAGTTGAACCGAAAAACAAGAGTAATGTGTAGTAGAATGTTCTGTAAGCATATGTGACTCGCATACATTATGATAGCGTTGCTACGTGATTGGTAAATCAACAATGAACAAATGAAGCAAAGATTATCGTAAATCAACAATGAACAATTGAAGCCAAAATTATGATGTTCTGTAAACATTACATTATGCTAGCGTTGCTACAACAAATGGAGCCATGAACAGCGGAAAGCAATTTTGAAGTGGTATTGGAAAACCGAGAATAGTGTTGAAGTTCAAAGGCAATGGAGACGTGTGTACAGAACAGAATCGCCAACGCAAGTAACAATCGCACGCATTCGAGGCAAATTTGAGACTCATGGTACCGTATGCGATGTTCACAAGGATAGATCTGGGAGACCTTGCACACCAACAAGCCCCGCGTTCTCGGCTATGGTTTTGGAACTTTTTGAGCACTCACCGCAATCTGTACGTGAGGCTGGCATTAGCAGAACGTCATATTATTAAAACAGCAAAGTTGAAAGTTTTCATCCCAAGACTTTTGCATAAGTAACTGTAAAAGTCTAAGAGAGAGTAGCACTTGTACTTTTCTGTTTGTGTGAATTCAGTTTTGTTATGTTAACACAGTTTTTTTTTCTTTACTTGAAGTGTGCATGCAATTTGGCACTCTCTGTACGTATGTGTGTGTGTATGTATGTTTATCTATAGTTCCAGTTAGATCACGCCAGAATTTTGAAAACGTTTCGGCTACAAAAACTGATTAACTTTACTGACAAGCTATATATCATGTTTTACACTCACTTTAATATTCACTTAAACTGTCTTGAATTAGACTTAAATTCTGCCTTGAATTAACTGAGTGATTATCTGATTAGCTCGAAGGATATGCTTTAACTTTAAGTGCCTTAACTTCTGTAACTTCTAAATTGTTTAATCTGTAACTCTTCGTGTAGCTCGCGTCGTAGTCACTGCTTCGTCTGATCTCACTTTCCATCTCCGCAATTCTCTTCTACAACTGTTTTTATTAATTCGCCCTTCCGTCGGTCTTATCCGCTATAAACACATTCAGCATAACTTTCTAAATACACGTGACTTGCTCCTACATCAATCTTCCTATTGGTGTGATCCTGTTCTATTTTATTATCGTTTGATTCTCTTTGGCTATCTTCTAAGATTTTATTCGGGTCCTCCCACAGCAGAATCTTAGTCCTTAGATACGTATCTTCTTGTCCTAAATATCTATATTTTAAAGGAGAGCTATAACATAGGTTTTATGATTTTACGATTCCATCTACTTATTGCATGGCACTGTTAACAAAAGAACACTTGTCCTCTTCAGAATTCCTGGGGTCACATTTTGTTCCCTCTCCGGTCGCTTTCAAAGTTCTATTTGAGGTTTCCGAAGTAAACATCATAAAAGGAAACTAAAAGAATACAATGCTAGCCCTTCTTCTGGCAACTTTCCCTTTTATATCCGCTGTTTGCCAGATTTTCTCACATTCTGTAAACAACACGTGCAATCCATATCTACATTATCTTTTGTGATTATATTTCATATATTACTTATAGGCAGGTCTGGGATTGATGCTAGGCAATTATTGTCTCACTGTATTCATGCAGTGTTCCAGAACCACCATATAATATTCCGGAGTCGGCAAACCACATTACACCGTAAGTGTTGGGTAAACCAACTGCTGATCACCTTCAATATCTCACTACTAAGAATATGCTACAGATATACCGTATATAACTACATTTTTATAAGGGTTCCCTTTGGCTCATTATCATTGTATAAATACTTCACCTACGAAAACCGGCAGCAAACCAGAATTAAAAAATCATATGTAACATAGGTTCACGAATAGGAGGAACTTTTACATGTATTAATAATTGTGCATCGTAAACAACAGCTAATTTTGTCCATCCCTAAAACTAGAAATAAATTTGACTTGCGTGCCATGAAAGTACATGAGGATATAACTTGAAAAAAAAAAAAAAAAAAAAAAAAAAAGCCCAGCGATTCTGGCACACTGTATGTATACAAGAAAGAAGCAAAACGTGACATAAACACCGCCACGAGTGGCCGAGGTCGTTAAGGCACGGACTCGTGAGCGGGAGGTCTGCGGTTCGAATCCCGCCAGGACCGTCCTCCCTGACTGGGGTTTTTTCCAGGTTTTCCTCAGTCTTCATAACTGGCAAATGCCGGGGAGGTACCTAAACTTAGGCCTGGAACGCTTCCTTCCTTAAAAAATATCCTTTCCCAATTTATCATTTCATCTCATGTATCATCAGTGTCCACCGCCTGTGGTGCCTCAGTAGTGAAAACGGGCGTTAAACACTACTCAAAAAAAAGTGACATAAACATGATTTGAAACAACTATATTATATTTTATACAGGAAGAAAGACAATTACATTCCGAAAGATTTATCTACTCGATGTGTCGGACAAGCGTCCAGATATTTTAGGTGCACCACTAATATTATGAAATGAAATACACAAAAAGTAATAGATTGCTATAAGGAGTTCTGGCCATTTGCTAAAGCTACTTTATCTAAAGCTTAACTGTGTAATGTAACATTCCATACTATTGCGTGAGATATGTTGCTTTTCTCTTATCACAATCTGAAACTAGGTGTTTTACGTTGGCTGATTTATGAGACTGCTATTGTTCACCAAAACAAATAGAGATTCTTCATGACCTGACGAAATGCATATAGTTAGAAGTATTTTCTTATCTTGTGTATCAGAGTTCATTTTGTCAAGCCTTATATTTAGAACAATCTCATTCTACTGTTTCAGTGTTTCTCAGTTGGTCACACAGTTACATCTCGATGGAAAACAGGACCAAGAATATAATTTCCAATGAAGAATGGAACATAATAATCAAGAACAAGCTGAAAACCATAGAATTTGAAGTGTTGGAAACTGATATATTCCCACTAAGTGAAAATATCATGGGCTTCCTTGGTGAACATTTTAAAGCCACTGCATCTGTGCGTCTCAAGAACAACGGTAAAATACTTCATCTCAGATTTTTTGTTAAAACATTTCCTGAAAGCAACATATGTTTCAAGGATTATGTGGAGAGAACTCAGTCATTCCAAAAGGAAATCTATTTTTTTGACTTGCTGACACCAAATTTGAAGAAATTCTTTAAGAAAACGTGCGACAGTGACTACTGGACCTGTGATTGCTACTTCTCTAGACGCGATGTTATTGTTTTAGAAGATTTAACAGAAAAAGGATTTGAGCTGTGTCAAAACTATGACTACAATCAGTGTAAGACTGTGTTGAAGACTCTAGCTACCTTTCATGCAGCCAGCATTATCTTTGAAGAGAAGTTTGCACAGAGTACTGGCAACGTATTGAGACGTTTGGATGAGCTCTATCCGGATATTTTCTTCGAAACGGAGATGGTAATGACACACGGTCATCCTGGAAGAGACCTGATGATATCCTTCGGCAAAGGTCTCATGAGCATCGCAGAGTTTCTACCAAAATACGGAAAAGAACACGAAAAGTTCTCTATCATCAAAGAGAAACTTGGAATGTCTATGCATGAAGTGTGCGACATGCTGAAGCCATCCACGAAATATAGAAACGTTGTATGCCACGGCGATCTTTGGGAAAACAACATCTTCGTAGGGACCAATCATCTGGGAGAAGCGCGGTTGATCGACTTCCAGCTGTTCAGGTACAACCCACCGGCCAGTGATTTAGCCATATTGCTGCATCTTGTTACGGATCGTGAATTTCGAGACAACAATTTGAACAGTTTGCTTTTGTGGTACCATGAAGTTCTCAGCGAAGTACTCCAAAGACATGAACTGGATTCAGATAAATTGCTGTCGTGGTCTGAATTTAGGGAAAGCTATGAGTGGTATCAAAATTTAGCTAGAATATTCGTCATGCCCTATCACTTACAGTTGAGGATGCCCAGTGAAGATATTAAAAAGATATTCTCTGATCATGAACTTACAAATGAATTCATGGCTGTAGATAAGAGCAGGTTTGTCTTAGATCTATATCATAAAAACCGTGAGTACAAAAACAAGACTACACAAGTAATAGAAGAAATGATAGAGCATTGTATTTTGAACGTAACTAACTAAATTGTTAATTTCACAATTCCAATTCTGCATATTTTCCAGTTACAATCTTACACATTCATTAAAGTTTTGGAAATCAGATTTTGATCTAGTTAAGGAAATAAAAAGATAATACAGTAGTTATATTTGGGTTTTCACAATTAAAGAATTATATTAAAACATTTTAAGACAGTCGTTTGTATTGTTTAATTCAATTGTGTATTTTATTCTCCGTTAAAATAACTCGTATCAATGACTATTCCATTTCATGAAATTAGCAATCTTGAAGCATAATCAATAGCTCTGGCCTAGCGATACTTAATACTTCAAAGAAATGCAAATTAATTTATGAAAATGACGACACATAATATTTAACCTAAAAAATGTAAATTAAATCTTGACAATTAGAGAGAGCACTTGCAGCAATGCTGGATTTCAACTTTTTGTTTGTCTCTCATATATTACATTTTAAAGTATGTACATACCTAATAATGTTTCACAAAAAGCATTCTTTTCAACAAACATTTGTTTTATAATTCAGATGTTTAAACGTAAGAAACGAGTATTGCAGAAATGTACTGTTTATTTTAACTATACAAAAGTGGCGACAAACACTAACATGTTAAAAAATGATCAGGTAAAAACGTAGGGCATACGCCAATAAGAGCGCCAAACTGAATGTTTAGTCTTTTAATGTATTTTGGAATTTTAGTAAACAATTATAAATTAAATTAAAATCAAAAAATAAACTATATCTTGTTTTATTTCAGTTTAAATAGAAAGTGTATTAGCTAACAATGCTTAACCCGCACAATAATTGTGTATATGAAGCATATTTAAGTTAAAATGCCTGGATATAGGCCAACTGAAAATGTTTTATGGTGTTATTCCATAAACAGGACGTTTATAGTATTCATGTCAACATTGCTCATTACAGCATAACTTATATTTTAATAACTACAATTGGGGTGATGTATTTACCTATTTTGTTCTAGCACTCTTTTTAAAAGAGAAATAGTAAACTTAATGCGCACAAATTTAAATTCTCTGCAAAGTTTTAATGAGGGTGGGAAAAAAGTAATGACAAAACATTTGCCACATTGCACAGTAACAAGCGAGTTGCTAGTATCGGTAGATTTTTTTTTGATTTGTTTATTTACGGACGCTCTTTAACATCTCAGGTCATCAGCGTCCCATTCTATTCACGGCGTGAAATGGCCGACAAATTTTGCTCAGAAGCCTCTTCTTTCAGGCTTGAGGTTCTTTTAGTTTCTTTTTTGTGCGACAACAACACGGGACCCACGGCTTTATTTCCCTTCCGAAGGAAGCCATACTTAGGATTTTTACGCCCGAAAAAATCCATCGATCCTGGCCGGGTTTGAGTATCGATGTCAAACACATCATTATTGCAAAGCTTACGGATGGATGTATACGATGGCCTGAAGTAGTTGTATAAAAGCTTATCGACCTAAAGATTTGCTTTCTAGGTCTAAATAACGGGCATGGATTCAAACTGGGGGAGGCAGTATAGTAATGATTGAACGCTGACTTGTTGAGTGTCCTTATTTCGTCAAGAACTGATAGTGTAGACCTGTAGAGGATTCTCATGTGCAGTTGATTCATTCTCTACTGGAGGTAGGTTGGAGGAAGTTAGTGAGAGCTGCAGAGGTACAAATAACCTATCCAACAGTGTTGCGTATTTGCTAGTATATCCCAACATTGCATCCCGTTAGATGTTTAAAAATGGCAACATTAGACCTTGCAGGTTACAATTTGACATGTTACATAGTCAAGCATCATGACAGGTTCATTGCAGGAAGAACGTGGGCATGGTCTTAGAGCTAGAACTGAAACATCAGTGCAGTACATCATCATCATCCTCAGGCCCAAAATAGGTAAAGAACTCGGGAATATGAAAGCGGTACTGATAGTACCACATGTTTGAGGTGTGATAATCTGCAGTTTCTTAGGAGCAGGTTGTTAATGCCGCGCATCTAAATCACTAGCGACATTTTCAAATCTTACGCTCATTGTTTGCTTGACAATGTCCGGTAGCACACAGCTAAGAGATTTATGGTAAGTGGAGTGCGACTTGCTCGAGCATCCGCCATATTCTCCAGATAGGAGCACTTGTGACTTCGATCTCTTTCCCAAACTAAAGGAGCCAGAAGAAAGTGTTTCCGTACTCGGAAGCAACCCTTCGTGTATAAGGGCGCTCATCGCTGATACACTCTTACTGTATTCGGCATCTCCCAGAAGCGATAGTTTGGCAGGGAATTTTGGTTTATTGAAGGAATATAACAGTATGCTGATCGAGAATCAATGTTTTTTTTTTCAGTATAGATGTGCTACCTATACTATTTTTCGATTTAACTTTAAATGTGATTACACGTTATTTAAGGAAACAAGATAATCATGATGTTTGACATTTTGAAATGTCTAAAAAAAATTATTATAATATTTCTCAAAATCTAGAATATATGTAGTAAATGTTTGTGCATGAATATATTATTAGATATTTGTCATATAATTTATGCATATAGTACAGTAAATATATTTTGTGAATTTTTTTTTTTGTAAATAATGCAACCAAAAGTGGCAAATATTCATGTATCTTTTCTCGGTAATTATAGTCATTGCAGTAATGATTTTTGTTAGTTTCTAAGTAGCTCATTAAATAATGTCTATTATTACAATGGTAAGTTTTAATAAGTAGCAAGGGATAAAATAATATTGAAAAATGCATGCAACTATTTAACAGCGCTTTCTTTGCTAAAAATGGTAGGCTGCACAGTTATCAAAAATTTCATCACATTTTTTTCCCACAAATATTATATATATATATATATCGTATGACAAAAAGTCAATAATATTATGATGCGCAACATGATTGCTACAGTAAAAGTTTGAACAAAATTATTTCAGTAGATTTTTTGTAGTATTTCAAAATCCAATGTCTAATATGAAACAATAGTACCTTCTTTCCTTAATTATTATATTCTAATTTAGTTGAGTAATAATTAGTACAGTAATTTTATTGTTGCAGATTTATTAATTTTACTTTAGAATGAGTAGAAACAAATGAGCAGATTTCAATTTCTTGGGATAATGGCCGAGATGTTTTGTCTACCCAAATCTATTTTGTAAAGGTATAATTATCAATCAGCGCCAAAAAAGTCCCAAAACGTTAGATTTAGGAATAACAATTAACGCAACCATCGTTATTATGTAGTAAGAATTAGACCAAGCAAGGCTTGTTTGCATCTTGCACTGAGCAAATGCACCACACTAGACAAAGGCACTATGGTAGGGCTAAATGACAATATGATCAATGACAATGAATGGCAATGGCAATATGAGCATGACTATCGCCTATTATGAGGTTTTTGACAATCTTCTACGATCTACATGTACTTGCAACCTGATATGCATAAAGCCGAAGGATTATTTATTTAAATAAAAAATTTAAATTTGTTTAAATAAAAGTTTAAAAATGTCATCCATATAAGCACATGGCACAACACACGCGTATCAGGCCTAAAATGGCTACTGATGCTGGCGAACCAATCACGGAGCTCGATTGTCGACAAATTCCACCACAACACTAGTCCATGCATGTATAATAGAGGGCTTTATTATGAACAGGCCGCTAAATCTTCAGTGCGAAGATAAAAACCTTATAAAGCATTCCTGTATCACATAGAAAAAAATGAAAATCCATCCATGCCCTTGAAGGAAATCAAATCCGTGTGCTTTGGTTACCAACTAGTAGCCTCCCCTTACTGGCTAATCGATAGAGTATGAGCCAAATCAATGCAAATCGCTATAGAGAAGCCGAAACGGTAAAATAAAACAAAATATTAGCAATTCGAAATGAGGATCAACAAAAACGTTGTGAGCTATGAACATTATTACTAACTGGAGGAAATGGCTGTAATTGTGTTTCCGACACTTCTGTTATTTGGCAATAAAAAGGGTCGTTTGAATAAATGAACGAATAAAAATAAATAAATAGCTTTTGTCTGTTGGAAACATGTGCAGCTTTGGGAAATCAATTTGGCAGACTATGGCACAATAGAACCTGTCGAAAACAGAATTTAATTAAACTAGCGCCAATTGCAAAATTGCTTTCTCCATTTTTCCACGTGAATGAGTATGAACACAGCGGCAGATTTAGTCATTGAATATGTTTTACAGTAAATCGAGAAGTAGAAAACACTAAGGTTCGTCTCTAATAGTGCTGTGACTATAGAGCGAAGGCACCATGAAAAGAACATGCTTTAAAATATCTACTTCAGCCGGGGTATTTTTGACATGTGTTTAAATGTTTATAAAGTACGTAGCTAAAAATGATAAATCTTAATCTGGCTTATAATTTTCATGATGTTCGAACATATTTTTATTTCGAATGTTTCTCTTCATGGTCCAGCGATGTTCTAAATGCAATTTCGTATTTTCATACATTTTTTTTTTTTCATATCAATGGCGTGCGCTACAGATATTAATGGCGATATAAGCCCCCGGGCTGTTACGGAGTATGCATCACATCAGAGTCGGTAAGTGCAGAATGTTATGGTAGATCTAACAACAAGCAAGAGCATTTTATAAATAATAGAATAGCACGATCCATCGACTTTATAGCTATAATTCTTAAAAATGGGATAAAATAAAAAAATTTAATCAAAGTTCCATGTAACTATAGAATGTTTATCCTTTAAAACAGCTCGTTTTGTTGAGTTTTGGCAATTAAATAACCAAAAAGAAAATAACCTCATTTTTTTATATTTTTTCAATTATAAAGCATTATTCAGTTAATACGTTTTTCGAAATAAATGTGTAAATTTATTATTATGGAAATGAATATTGGTAGATGGGGAAAAAAAGAAGTATGTGGCTTGTGGAGATATGAAAATCTCAGTAAAAATTTTCTTTTGTTTTCTGTTTTAAGCGAAAATTATTTCATTTGTTTGTTTTATCGTTTCACTTCGGCTATATATGATAAAATTATTTTGTACAAGTGGAATATCTTAGTTCGCTCTAAGCATGCAACTATAACATGTTGGAGAAATTAAATCCTTAGCAAGGAAGGGCAGGAAAAAATCGGTGACAGTGAATGGCGAGGTATGGCTTTTAATCTATTGATAATTCGTTCGCCGCACAATCAATATAGCAACTTGTTTCATTCTTGCCTTGCAGCTATCTATAATGAGTTGACAGTGGTATTTTTAGACGTGCTTATTTATTTGTCCGAGATTAGTTTGGGTAGAGAAGCCGAAATTTTTGGTATATGGTTCATTTACACAATGCCAGAGAACATATGTGAACAGTTTCTACGGTAGAGCAGTAACATCAAAGGTGACTATTGCAGGCGTTTTGGTTGTTCTTGGAGAAAAATTTCGAAGAATTTCTGGCTACCAACATCCATCTTCTGACATACTCCTAGCTGTGGTGCGTTAAAGAATACAGTTTGTTTACATTAAACAAAGACGAAAACATTTGACGTGAAGAGCTGCGACTATATCGCTTGCTTTTGCAGAATAGTTGTGACGGGCTTATATAGCACATTCTGCGATATGGACTTATTACTTTGCGAACGTTCAAAATCTAATTCGTAATCTTTGAGATATTCGCATTTTCTAGGGTCTTCTATGGAAATAAGCGTTCTATAACTTTATTATTATTATTATTATTATTATTATTATTATTATTATTATTATTATTATTATTTTAGCAAGAATGGCGGAATTTAGAGCGTTTTTTGCTGTGCCACCTGCTACAGGTAAACTTTACCTGTGAGATAACGAATAAAAAATTGCTGATACATCTAAAATACCACCAGCAGCGATAAAATTAGATAATATTTTAGATAATTTTGCCTTTGTTAAGTATTAGGAAATTCTTTTCAGAAGGTCTATTGTTAAGTTAATATAATGGTAGAATGGAGAAAAACGTTACTAAACTATTTGGTTTACTTAACTCTTCTCTAATAATTAATACTTTTGCACGTGCTTTTAATCGAATTCGAACAGAATCTTTTGAAACGAAGAATAGGCCAGAGACATTTCTGGATATGACCAGATAACAGAAACGAGTTTAAAATTTTAGTATTATTGAATTATGTTATATTTTAACAGCAGCATAAATATATTAATTAGGTTTATATATAAATTGCAATATGATTTGAAGAGGAACGTTGAATAATAATAATGATAATAATTATAATAATAATAATAATAATAATAATAATAATAATAATAATAATAAAAGGCTTCCTATAAATCGGGGACCAATAAGGGATCACAGACATATAAGATGAAACCAGATTGTGGGTGGTGAATATTTATTAGTGGTCCCACTCTTCTTCAATGAGATTCTCTCGAGGGCGTTTCGCTGTATTTTGGCGGTTATGTGCCAGCCGGGCCTGAGTGGAACGGGTTGTCGAAGGTTACGACAAATGGCGCTTCGTTATTTACTTTGTTAATAAAGTTTATTCTTCTAGCGTGAACATCCGGTCGAACTCAAGTCTCTCGTCGAACCACAGCGAGGTAATCTTGGCAGACGTGTTTATTTATTTGCGCCGACCAAAAGGTGCCAGAGCAAAGAAATTGTTAATTTAACTGAGTTCCTGATGCAACTCAGTGTTATATCTGCAGTTAACGTAGTGACTGGTGCTCAAGCTTCGTTGTCGTACTTGATGCGTAGGCCGCTCTTCCGCTGATCTCCTCTCGCCGGCAGCCGCACGTATCTGGGCCTGGAGAATTCTGAGAGACTTCCCTTTTGGAAAAATCTAACCTTTTCATACAGAATATCAAACGACGTTATTCGTGTGCAACAGCGCGAAATACTCCCGCCAACTTTGTATTAACTTGCGGCACTGTTTCTATCGCAATGAGATATTACCACTGTTCATCAAGTAGCATCAAGACGTTAATTTTAAGGCTACATAGATCACGTAACAAAAGGCTATTAATGAATGCTGCTTGCCTCACCGGATTTCATTTCTATTGGCAGGAAAATTTTATTCAAGTCAAATACTTCGCTATTCGTCAGTAAGATGAATTTAAACAGATTTCGTACGTTACTGTTAACGACTCTTTTTGCTCGGACACGTGCAGCTTTGCCAGGTCGGTTTATGCCCTGAGGCAGGGGCATTTTCACACCGAGCTGCATACCAGAAGGGATTACCTTCCAGTTGTCCAACTTTCTGCGTTCTTAGAGAGACGAGAACTTTTCTTTGCCTGGTTACTTTTTTACAAGTTATTACTTAAATATTAGAAAAATTGCCCTTTATGAATGGCATTAAACACTATACAATATTAATTTTATATATGTCATTAAACACTATACAATATTAATTTTATAAAAGGCATTAAAGTTCCTCCACTAAGAGAAAATGCACAACATACTCGTACCTAATCACAGAGTTACTAATTCTAAAATTTACAAAGATTAATTACTTCAATTACTCTGTAATTGCCGGGGAGTCAGGGACAGCTTCAAAGACAAATCTAACATGGATAACCAGATAGGATTCGCTACTTCTTGTAAAGGCTAATGTTAGCCTTTAGAAAAACCATTCATAGGAGTTTCGGAAATTGCTCGGAACCTGTGAATATAATAGGTAGATATGCAGATCATTAAATATTAAGAGGTTCTAAAATTAGATCTAGAAACTACTAAGCCAGAGCCCTATGCAGTAAGTTACTTAAAAACAAATATATCTTTTTCTCTCTTTCCACATTTCGTTTTTTTTGTTTTTTTTTTTTTTTCCTTTCATATTTGCTTGATTTTTGTTCTTCTTACTTTCTTTATCTCTTTCTTTCTTTTTTCGTGCTTTCTTCTTTCTCTGTTCTATCCTTTCCCTATTTTTTCCTCCTTTTCCTTTCGCTTTTCTTTCTTCCTTCTTTTAGTTAAAAATGCAGTTAATTATGAATAAAAATTCTGAAATTTATTTAGAGCAAAGTAATAAAATCAGACCAATTCTCTTTTCCTTAAAGGATTATTTATTGGGGTTTTAAAACTTTTTGTTAAATAAATTTTTATTTCAATAGTTAAGGGGCGTTTTCACAAAACGTATTATCTAAAAAATTTACTAAATTATGTTACATATAAAACCGACTGTTTTGGATAGCCACGAATCCAGTGCTGTAATCTGATTATTTTAAAATGCATTATCCACTGCTTAAATCCGTTTAAAGTTAGAGAGTTTTCACAAATCTTTTTATCTTCGGAGGAAAACTTTTCACAAAATTGTCTATATACAGAAACATTTCAAGGCCTCCTGAGGAAGAGTATCATCTCCTATTGGTTGCTTTTAAAATAATCTAACCGCACATTGTTTACAACAGTAACATTTTTGGTAACAGTAAATAGCTATTGACCGTATATGTTTTCTGTGGATGTCACAATATTTAGAAAGCAGTTAGTGCTTAAAAAGTGTGCATCTGTTATGGAAGAACATCAATCTTCTATTTATTTAGTACAAAGAGGACGGAAAAGGAGGAGGAGTGCTGACAGAAGGAAGGAATACCAGGTATGGTATAATGGCAATACGCCACTGTCGCAGCTGATAACCTCTACCCTCATATAGAAGACACTTTTGGCCAGAATATTAAGATAATCGTCATCTACTTTAAATAAAGTCACAATCCGATTTCCTTATTTCCACTCATCTGCTCCTACTTATGACACAAGTGTTGTAAGGAGATGTTAACTTATATGACCTCTGTAGCAACCCTACAAAGAAAGGAAAAAAGTGGAAAGACTTGACATGTTTCTTTGTTTTCTTATAGGACTCGGATCATTCTTAAGCAACTTAGATCCGATAATAACTAATTTACGACCGTCTGGTATCAAGAACCAGACGCTCTTAATTATGACGTGTCTGCCTCGACTCCTCTTATCTTTAGCTAGAATATAAAAACCTCCAGACTATTATCTGGGCGGGCACAATCACTACATATAGCGATCAACTATCACTGTATCTCTTGGCACGGAACATTCCTTATCCAGCTTTTCTTATTATCATTATGTGATACTTCCAGTACCTTGTCCTAAATCCTCTCCTGGGGACTTTAGAAATTCTTAAAGAATATCTCAATTGCCTCTCAACTATTCTGTATTCATCATTCTACGCTTCCGTAAATAAATGTCTTTACTTGAAAGAGCTCAACGTTGTATTTTAATACTTTAGTGACCATCCTATCCTCACAACCATAGGCTTACTCCTTGACCATCTCAAAGTCCATTAGCCACAGCTGTGCCCTTATCTGCCCAAACCTCTACAAGTATCTTCACCGGCATTGGGGACACGATAATGCTAATAATACAGATACATCTTGCAGTCATGGGATAGAATGTGGAAACAATAAGCAAAAACGTAGCAAATGTGCTGTTACCACCTAGTTGATAAGATATGCGTTTATAAAGAAAATTCTGCATGAATAAAATAAAGATTAAGCTAGACAATTTATTTATAAAATGCGTTAATATATCTTATCTGATAGAAGAAACATATCTCGTGCAAGAGTGCAATGTTTGCTCAAAAAGCATTTATCAAGAGAGTCATCTGAAAAATATGGAGGAAAGAGACAGTAAGAAAAAGATTAGAAAATATTTAAAAAAATTAAGAACAAGGAGAAAACGTAATGAGAGATATTTTGAAATATAAGCTCATCTTTCTTAGCTCTTATATGCCACCTGAGCTCAATATAAAAAAGATGTGCCAACGTAACTGTAAAAATAATCTCCGTAATGGCCCCCTATGTGTTCGCTGTCAAAGTACAAATCTATATCCTGCAAACATTTCAACGAGTTTGTAGTCCTAGAACAGACATTTCCTCTACTTGTGCTGCCCTCCTATTGAAAATCAAGACCTCTTCTGAACTCCAAGTTAAAAGAAAAATCCATACAGAATATATACTCCATAAACTAAGGAGTCAAACAAATTCTTCGAAATAACCAAGTCTTGCAATAAAGATGATATAATAATATTCTTTGACTAAGCAGAACCAAATATTACCAAAACTTAAGTATTGGAGGATATTTTACAGTTGACGGATGCGTATTTCTGCAACTAGCAGAAGCTAACAAAAGAAGAAGGTAACAAAAACAACAATGTGGTTCACTAAACGTAATTTCTCTTGGTTCTAATGAAATTGTCTCTGTCTTAAGGGAGTACCGAACGAATTATTGTCTTATATGAAAGAATGAGGTTTCTCTTCATAATGTCGTTTGAATTATCTATCCTGGAAGTATGTTAATTATTAAAATATGTGAATGCCGGCACACTATTTTCGTCTGCTTAACTTTAAAAGTGGCCTTCTGCTAGCTGTCAAACTCTCGTTCAAATCTTTCATTTAATGCTCTTCAAATCTGCCGCTGTTGCCGGGATATTTAAGGCTGCATGAAAAGTTATTTAGCAGGGGGCTAGCGTGTATTATTGGTTCTTTTTCCTTGTTCAGGAGTTTAGGCTTCTTTATTTTGTTAGCTAGTGAAAGCATGTGTTACGTTTGTTTATGTGACCATTAGTAATCAACTAATTTGTGTAAAGAGGCTTCGAATTACGAACAAAATTATTAAAAAGCCTGTGGTTTGGAAAAAACAAGCGAAAAATAACAATAACTTAGATTTTGCATAATACCTATAATGAACGAAATATAATGTGAAATACTGCAATTGTCAGGTTTAGGTACTGGCTCAAATACTGTTGATGCAATGCAGCGAATACATGAAGAGAGGCTCAGGGACGCAAAAAATAAGCATAATAAACTCATAAATCTAGAAAAAAAAACACTTAAAAAGAGGTGCCAAAAGGAAATTGAATTAAAAAATAAAGAGGATTTTCATGACCTAAGCTGTGTTGCAGGTCTCTATTATATCTCATTTCCCATAAGTTTAATTTTTCTCATAAAAAAAAAAACATTTTCTCAGTTATTGATTAATATTTTGACCTGAAAATTTTAGAAGTCATTTATGGAGAGTTTTATATACACCAAAATAATGGTTTGGAAAATAATTAACATTTGCCAAAATTATTATTAAAAAATATGTATTGTATAATGTAGAACAACAATTGTCACAACAACAAATTTTTTTCCCAAAACGATTCCACTTTTTAAAAAAATACCTGTTACTTCAGTTATCATAGGATATTACACCTACAGAATGTGAAAATTTCAGCTTTCTAGGTTGTCTAGTTACTGAGAAAAATTTCTTTCCATATACACATTTTAACATTGCCATACTCCCTTAAAACACTATGTTCAAAATGTGGAGAATAAGCATGCTATAGGAGAAAAAACAAGGCATGGTACTCCCATCTACTTTCACTCGTCTGACTCACAGAATAAGAACACTACAATGATGATACCAATTTTAATGAGAATTGTGTAGCGATGTACAGTTCAGAAATACAATCCACTACTTTCCAATAAGAGGACATAGCTAATGCCACCAGACTCCATGTTTGGTAACATTGAAAAGAACTCAGCATTTATATTGAAAATAACTGTCAAAAATTTGAATCTATCATTGTGCTTTCCAAGTATTACAAAATAATATGGAAAATGTTATATACTTGAAAATAATTGGAAAGTACTTGATCTCAAAAGCAATGCCTAAGTTTCATTGAAAATAAAGTTGCCCTTTAAAAAGCATGATGCTGCCCATGTTATATACTACATTAGAAAAACAAACTTTCACTCAAACAACATACTGCAGTTCATGTATAGAAGCTAAAAAACTTTAAAACTGGTATAAAAAGAAGAAGAAATTATTTACTCTGATCGTGTGAACCAGAAAAAATTTTGTTTTAAAATGACTCATGAAGTATACACATGCATCTTCAAAAGAAGCAAGGCGATTTAATTTAGTTTAATTCCTGGAGCATTCAGTGAGTTTGTAAAGCAGTCACAGAGACCTACAAACATAGAACTTGTCATATACAATAACTACAGTAGCACTCAATCTATTTTTAAAACAAATTTGTCTACATCTACATAAATGGTTACAATTAAAATGAATAAGATCACCTAGAACAACTCAACCAAACAACAAAAGCAGACAAGTCACTTAATCATATAAATTTTACTATATACATGTTCACATATGCATTGATATAAAATCATAGCAGTGTTTTTAACTCAGTATAATATTGTCACACATATATTCCTTTACAGAATAATAGGCCTTATTACATAGGTATTTTATAATAGCAGATTTAAAGGAATTATCATCGTTTATTAAGGCTTTTAGGCTAAGGGAAGAGCATTTTGTACTAAAATGTATTCATAATAAACACCTTTTTGATGGCAGGAAAGTGTTGAAGTCAGTCTATGTAGATTTACTTTTTGTCTAGTACCCTTATCATGTATATTTTGATTTTGAACAAATTTTTCTTTATTTCTCATGTAAAAGTTTGTGAGGGATAAAATATAGTCACAAGGAAGAGTTAAAATTTCAAATTGCCTAAAGAGTTCATTTAAGAACTTTAGAAAAATAAGACATTTTAAAAAACTTTTGTTGGAACTCACACAGTGAAGCTTGTTAAATGTAAATTATAATTAATCTGTTGTCTAACACACTCTTATGCTTCACTTCCTTTTAAATACGGTGGAACTGGTTTCGAAGAGACATCCTCTCCATCTTCAACCAACTTGACGACTGGTATGAGAAACTAACATCTATGGCTCCATCCTGATGGTGTTTTTTCTTTATAAACTGGAAATTGCTATTACATTCTCCTATAATGTCAAAATTCATAAGATGATCCCTATGTTTATGAATGTAAATCTTCTCCCATGTGTCCAATTCTGTACGTCCGTGTGCTTCTTTAAGTAACTTTATTTTTATGTCATGATTATCTTTCCAAAAATAATGTGCCACTGCTGACCTACCTACTTCACATTCCTGAGATGTTCCTTTAGCCATGTTCCTATGTTCCTTTTAGTTTTTCCAACGTATATCTTATCACATTCTTTACATGTTATTTTGTAGATGCCTGACTTTTTCTCCTGTGGAATGTTATTAAAAATGTTGTTCACTAAAGTATTTTTCAGAGTGTTATCTGTTAACAGGTGCCAATTTAATGTTAATGTCTTTAAATTTTTTTTTTGAAATTTATTCATAGCTACTGGATGGTAGGTGAATTTTTTAAAAACCATTCTCTTTTTTCAGTTAATAGCGAGGTGGTATTCTTGATCAATTTCTTCTTTAGGAATCTATTAAGTTTTTTGTTTACTAAATTTTTGTTATAAACATTTATAATGGCAATCTCCTGTATCTTCTCAAATTCTTTTTTGTACTCCTCTTTACTGATTGGTAAATTCACCAGTTTATATGTTAACTGTTGAAAATCAAGTGCTTGTGAGCTATGGGGTTAAATGCATTTGCTTTTATGTAGTTATCTGTGTGCCTATTCTTTCTATAGATTCCAAATTCTAGATTTCCATGATTTTTATTAATTTTTATATCTAGAAATGGCAATATTCCCTTTGTTTCTGTTTCCAGTGTGAAGGATATATTCCTATCTTGTATATTTAAAAGCTTCAAAGCATCTTCAACAAATTCTTTTTTCACTACACTAAAAATGTCCTCAACGTATCTGTACCAGCATTTAAAATAATGTGGGAAGGCGGAAATTATGTGAGTTTCATGTGAGCTATGAATAAATTCCAAAATTTTTTAAAGACATTAACATTAAATTGGCACCTGTTAACAGATACACTCTGAAAAATGCTTTAGTGAGCAACAGTTTTAATAACATTCCACAGGAGAAAAGGTCAGGCATCTACAAAATAACATGTAAAGAATGTGATAAGATACACGTTGGAAAAACTAAAAGGAACATAGGAACGCAGCTAAAGGAACATCTCAGGAACATGAAGTACAAACAGATTGATAGGTCAGTAGTGGCACACCATTTTTGGAAAGATAATCACGACATAAAAAGAGAAATAAAGTTATTTAAAGAAGCACATGGATATACAGAACTGGACACATGGGAGAAGATTTACATTCATAAACATAGGGATCATCTTATGAATTTTGACATTATAGGAGAATGTAATTGCAATTTCCAGTTTATAAAGAAAAAACACCACCAGGACGGAGCCACAGGTCCTCATAGATGTTAGTTTCTCATACCAGTCATCAAGTTGGTTGAAGATGGAGAGGATGTCTCATTGAAACCAATCCCACAGTATTTAAAAGTAAGTGAAGCATAAGAGTGTGTTAGACAACAGATTAATTATAATTTACATTTGCCTAAAGAGGTTTCTGCATGAATGTCTGTTATGTGTACCAGTGATTATTAGTATGCCTTTTTCTGTAATAGGAAAACTCGTTCGCTTTAACTGAATTTCCCCAAAATATTAGACTGTACTTCATTATCGAGTTGAAATAAGCATAATAAACTAGTTTTAAAGTCTTAATTGACTCCAACATTACTAATGCATGTATTGCGTAGCATGCACTGCTATGTTTAGCTAACATAAGATTGATGCGATCTTTCCAATTCAGATGTTTATCAATTATTAAACCAAGGAATTTAATATATTTGGTTTGAAGAAGTGCATTGTTATATATCCTGAATGTAATTGTGGATCTGGAGATCTGTGAGTGATGAATTTTCATAACATTTGTTTTATCTAGATTAAGAGAACTCAGAACCATATTTAGTTTAATGGCACAATCGTTAAGGCTATTTCCATTTATCAATATGCTTGTGTCATCTGCAAATAGAACAGTATTTTCTACATCTTGGATAGATAAGATGAGATCATTTATATATATATAAAAAAAAGAAGAGGCGCTTGAGCCACTCCATAGTTAATCATTTCCTACTCTTATGCATTGTTTTTATTTTTAAAGGGACAATTTATTACTACTTTTTTTCATTTTGTCATGGTAGGATATAAACCTTATTAAATATTGGTTTTTTATCCCATATAAAGCTAATTTATCTGTCAGAATTTCATGAGTGACATAATCAAAAGCCTTAAAATATTCCTATTACATGTACTCTTTCATTAAATGCAGTTAAAATTTCATTAGTGAGTTTATAGATTGAATTCTCTGTTGAAATTGCCTTTATAAAGCCAAATTGATCATTAGCTGTCACTTACAGTTAATGGTAAAACGTACAGTACATTTCTTACTTAAACACCTTAGAAAATGCAGGTGAAATAGCTATAGGTCTATAATTAGAGACATTTATCTTTTCTCCCTTTTTGAACAGAGGCTGCACTATTCAATATTTTAGCCTCTCTGGAAATATACCCAATGTTAAAGATTCATTACACAAGTGATTAAGGGGGTTACTAAATTCCTTTGCACAGGCTTTTATGGCTTTGGTGTTCATATCATCATAGCCAGAAGAGTTTTTTGATTTTAGTTTTCTAATGATATTACTAATTTCTAGTGTGGTAGGGCACATGGTTTGAATTCATTATTTTGACTGGGAATTGATAATTATAAAAATTTTAATGTATTTCTTTTATCACCAGAATATAAATTTAAATTTTTGTTACATTAAGAAAGTAATCATTAATTACATTTGTTACATCTGCAGGGTGTTGTATCTCTTGATTGTTAATGCTTAAGATTATTCAATCATTTTGTTGCAAATTTTTACCTGTTTCTTGTTTTATTATATTCCAAGTAGTTTTTATTTTGTTTTTTGACTGATTGATAAGTATAGTAATGCAGGCCTTTTGCTGCTTTTATGACATTTGTAAGTATCTTACAATGCTTTAAAATTTATTTTTCATTTAGGGTCATTACTGAGCTTTTGTTAATTATATAATTGTCTTTTAGTTGATAAGATTTTTAAATCCTTGGCTTAACCATTCCCTGCTCTTGTTATAACTTATTTTTTTTAATTTTTAGTGAAAAATATGCTTCAAATAGCAACTTAAAAATGTGTAAAAAATTGTTGAATTTACATCATTTGCACTGAAGCCACTATTCCTCACTTCTTGTTGAAATATCTCCACCATTTTACTGAAGTTTGCATCATTAATATCTCTATGTTTTATATGTTTGTAACATTCATTGAGTTTTATTGTAGAACTCTTTTTCACTATTACTTGAGCATCATGGTCAGAAAGACCATTGATCAATGGAGACACAGAATATGATGACAGTTTGAATTTACAAATATATTGCCTAAAATATATTTGTAAATAAAATGCAATTCTATGGTATTGTTTTTCGAGATTGCAGAAATACTGATGATGACAACAATGAGGATGTATTTGAAGAATGCAGTATGGTGTGAATATTTTAGCAGCAGCTGTGAATAAAACATACAGAGAGTCAGAGTTTATTAAAATAATATGTGTTATTAAGTATGTAATAATTCTATTATTATTATTATTATTATTATTATTATTATTATTATTATTATTGTTGTCATCATCATCGTCATTGTCATCATCATCATCATCATCTACTCTCAAAGAAAGGTTCTGTCAAATCTGGTTTTTTTTAATCTTATTTTGATTTAAAGTAAAACACTAAAAATCATGTCGTCACATTAAAACTCTCTTTAAGTTTCACAAACACACTTATAAAAGTAATTTTGGTACATGTTTCGTGAGGTACATTCCTCACATTGTCAACTGGTTTTTTTTCCCCTTTAAAACCAACAAGCACAGAAAAAACTTTTACAATTGTTTTTGTTTCATTCTTTAGGCTTTCATGGCCTATTTTGCCTGATCGTTGATTTAAATTAAATTTAAACCAAGCCAAGGCTTTCCTGAACTCTACGGCCAGCATCAACAGTGGATGAAAAGTGTCTGAAGAGGCAGAAAGACAGACTGTTAGAAGTGGGAAGGAATAAGAGTGGGGTGCAGGTATTGCTTGTTCACCAGTAATGGATCCAATATCTTGCTTATTTCTTTGTTTTTTTTTATTTATATTACATGAACGTTGCTCTATTTTTAAGGCTTCTCTTCAAATCATTTTAAAATGTTCCTTTGTTTTTGTAATTACTTCTAAAATTTTATTTCATTGGCAATTTTGAATATTATTTTCCATATTTATAGATTTTTCTGTGTGATTAAGGCACTAATGTCACTTATGTTCTGTTAACCAAGTTTCAAAGATATTTCCAATCATACCATATTTGCATACTACTTTATATATTCCATAGAGCTCAGTGCATCCCTTGGAGTCTATCATGGAATGCAATTTTTGACAAATTATAAATTAAATGAATAAAAGGATTAAAAGGAATAAAATTTGAAAAAAGTAATAAAAAAACATAATATTTCATCTGGAAAGAAAAGAAACCTTAAAAATAGAATAGTATGCAGATAATATGAACAAAAACAGAGGTTGTCAAATGAGCAAGATTCTAGTCAAAAAACTGCATAACAACTCTCCCACACCTCCTAGCCCCTCCCATTTCTAACAGTTTTGCCACTCCACGCACTTTCTACCCACTGATGACACTGATCATGGAGTCAGGAATATCATTGGTTTTAAATCTAACTTAGTTTAACTTAAACACACTATCATAGCAAAATTACCCATTAATGATCAATTTTAATAACTTATTTTATTTTCCTTATTATGCTCTAATAGAAGGCTTATTTAATGCTACTGAGTTTGCAGTCATACTGTATTGCATTTTAGAATAGACAATTTTTCTTCTATCATATTTGTAACATGAACATTTATTCTTATATAAAAAAACTACTCTAATGTATGAAGAAATGCAGAGAATAATAATGCACATGTGATTTGTATCAATATTAATGCCGTCTGTACAGTTAATTAAATTATTTTTATCAATTCTTAGGTCCATGATGGCATGACATGAGAGCATTTTGACCCCTGCATTTACGTCTAGCAAATTGAAAGATATGTTTCAGCTGATGACAGACTTTTTTTTTTTTTTGATTGATTTATTTAAGGACGCTCTTTAACAGCTCAGGTCATCAGCGTCCCATTCAACTCAGGGCGTGAAACGGCCGACAAATTTTGCTCAGAGGCCTCTCTTTCAGGCTTGAGGTTCTTTTTCGTGCCGCAAATGTACGACACGGGACCCACGGCTTTACTTCCCTTCCGAAGGAAGCCATACTTAGGATTTTTACGCCCGAAAAAATCCATCGGTCCTGGCCGGGTTCGAACCCGCTGATGACAGACTGTGTAGCACAAATGTCAACATACTTGAAGAGATGCATTAAAGGCGGACATTTACCCTCTAATGCTGCAAGATTGAAAAAAGGTAAATTTTGTTATTGTAACAAATTACTTTAACAACCAAATGACATATCTTTTCTTTTTTAATTTACTTCTTTATTTTCCCATAGTGCCTATACAAATAAAAACTGCTATTGTCAAACATAAGATCAAAAGCAAGTTAATTAACCAGTTTGGCTAGAAATTAAATTTTAAGATTAATATATGTATACACATTAATTTTAACATAGATTCCTCTTATGCATTGAAAAGCATTAACTGTTTATTTTATATAGGTACACATCATTAATTATTAAATTAATTATTTTGAGAATGCACATTTCCACTAACTGCCTTGTATTTATCAACTAAATAACAGATGTGATTTATTAAGAATGTTGGATGTCTTTTAGTTTTAACAAATCATCCCGTACATGTTCTATATCGTTCGATAGCAGATAATAAAATGTTATTCCATTGCTTTTATTGATCTGTTGCACAATGCTGCATTTAGTTGGAAATATTTATTTCTGTTTCTAATATCATGATATATGTTTATAATAACTACTATTTACTTTGTTATAAGTAAGAATTTGATATATATAGAGTGCAACAGGAACAAATGGAAATAAAAAAAATAATGATGCTTTTCAATCTGAAATGAAATATAAGGACAAAAGGGAAAAAGCACAATTTTAATATGCAGTGTTTTTGGTGTAATTTTTTGTGCCTAATAGCATAATATGTAAATGCAGCATTATATATACTGTGCAGTTTCATATTTCACAGTATTTCACATGCCATCATATACTGCTGCACCTGTGGTTGAATGAACCTGCTGCCACACGATGTATTACATGAAGCGCAAGAGACATGTTATTAGGCTTAGAAGTTGGAGCTGTTGAATAAAATTGATAGGGTGTTAGTAGAACACAGTTAATGGAAGAAGCATTGCATGCTACAACTTCGTCGTCTTTATGATTGCAATCATTTGCAATGTGAATGCTGCACTAACCTGGATGTCTTATGGCACCAATTAACATTGTCCTCAGATATGGCAATTTTGGTATATATATTTGTGAACTAACATATAAGGTACTACATTAAGTTCTAAAAATAAAGTTTGTATTCAAATTATCATTTTTAAAATCCACCTGAAAACTCTCAGTGTCCATTGGAAAAAATGTTTTTGCACTCTCTATTTACATAACGTATAAATGTGTTTTCCAACTATCCGGCACTTACTTTGTCCCATAACTGCCGAATACAAGAGTTGTTGCTGTATATATACATATATTGATGAAAATGTTAAGTTTTTTAATTCTCCAAACCTATTTCTAAGTGAATTAGGTATTCTATATTTATCTAGGCTCATATTTTTCCGTATTTAATGTTTTATCGACTTTGATGTATGTTTGCCAGTTGGTGGTGACCTCTAGAAATTTAGTATGTTCAATTTCTGTATTTTTTTACTCTGTATCGTAATTGTGATACTATTTCTCCTTTAAATTTTTAGATGAAATTGCAACCATACATTTTTCACAATATTTAAGGCCATATACAAATATTTTAGGTGCAATTTACTTTTGATTTACACCCTTTACTGTTGTATCTGCTGTAATTAATGTGATGTCATCAGCATAACCAATTTCACATCCTTCCTGTTTATGATTTCTTCAAGTACCACATTAATATGTAATAAACACAAAAAGATTCCAACTTTGATCTTAAGATTAAGAATTTCCTTTAAGATTAAGAATTTCCTTTAAATTCACTTATTTTACAGACTTTATATCCATAAATAATCTCTACACTTATCTAGGCTCATATTTTTCCTTATTTAATGTTTTATTGACTTTGATGTATGTTTGCCAGTTGGTGGTGATCTCTAGAAATTTAGTATGTTCAACTTCTGTATTTTTTTACTCTGTATCATAATTGTGATACTATTTCTCCTTTAAATTTTTAGATGAAATTGCAACCATTCATTTTTCATAATATTTAAGGCCATATACAAATATTTTAGGTGCAATTTACATTTTGATTTACACCCTTTACTGTTGCATCTGCTGTAATTAATGTGATGTCATCAGCATAACCAATTTCACATCCTTCCTGTTTATGATTTCTTCAAGTACCGCATTAATATGTAATAAACACAAAATAATTCCAACTTTGATCATAAGATTAAGAATTTCCTTTAAATTCATTATGTGTGTCTAATGCTCTTGAAGATTGCTTTCTAATTTTCTTTGTGCTTCCCATTGCCAATTAAAAGTTGAATTTAGCATTTATCTTCCTGATGGCTGGGCACTCTTTATCCGTGATAGTGTTAAGATTAATACAAATATGTTAACCTGTATAATTATGTTGAATGAATTAGTTGTTAAGTTGTGCATATGCTGTAGCTATATCTTCCTATTCTGAGGATGAAAATCTTCTTCTGTGACTAAAGGAATAACAATAGAACAGACAGGTGAGATATGATATAGCATTGCTGCATTATTTTGCAGTTAAAATTATGACATAATTTAGAAATCCTTATTAAATAAGTTTATGAACCAAGTGTAACACCATTCTGTTTATTCTGTTCCAGCCAGTATGAGATCACCTGCAATACTCAGGTTAAAGTAAAACAAGGAGAATTTTTTAATAGTGTTTAATGTCATTTTTAACTAATAGGGCATCAAGGGTAAGATGAAATGATAAATGATTAAAGAAATATTTTTGGAGGAGGGGAAGGAAGCTTTCCATACTAGGGTATTTCCCCATCATTTGCCACTGATGAGAACTGAAAAAAGCCTAGAATAAAATTCAGTCGGGGGGGATGATCTTGGTAGAATTTGAATCGCAGACTTTCCCTTTATCAGCAAATTCTTTAGTTATCTTGGCCACTTGTGTCTGTTAAGTAGCTTCATATAGTACATACTGTTATGTACAGTGCTAGTGGTATATATTATAGTTCATTATCATCATCAACTTTAAGCAGTATTTCTTTTGGACCATTTTGTCTCAAAACATTGAATTGCCATCTCTTTAAGGGTTGACAAAATTTTCTTTTTCTTCCAGTTTGAATTGGAAAGAAGATTTTGTTATTCTGGAATCTCATATTCACTGGATATAATTTTGCAACCTATTTTCTATTTCTCTATTTTATCTACATTTGATTGCATATATAGTTCTTGTTAAAAATTATATATTTAATTCTTTATCAGAACTTTTCTGATGCAACAATATACACCCAGCTACGGAACTGAGAATATTCATTTCTGATCATTCGGTTTGATTTAGTTGGTGTAACAGAGTCAGCATTCACAATCATGTAATTGTATATTGCATGTATTTATTAATGGCAATTAAGCTTACAAACAGTAATAGTGAAGAATAATGAAAATACAATGATTATTTGCAGCAAAATATTTAAAAATGAAGTCAATTAACCTAATTAAATACATGCCATTTAGAATTAAAGCAATCAATCTAATTAAAATACATGTTGAATTAATTTTACACATATTTACTTGTCAATCTAGTTATGTGCACATCTAGTTAAAACATCAAACTAAATACATATCAGCTTAATTTTACACACATTAACTTAATTAAATACATTTTATCTAACTAAAAAAAAGTGAAAGCGTGCTCATTCTGTGTCATATGTTCCAAAATGTGACCCAGTACTGGTAGTTAGGTGACTGAGATGAAAAATCTTGCCTCAGCTAGCCTACAGACTCTCTTAGCCACCATCTGCTCTTCATCATTGACTAGTCTCAGGGCACATTTGCTGTTTTCTGCTAGTAATATGAGCAGGGATTGGTAATGAGTAGATACTTGCAAATACAACATATTATTTGTAAGTTGCACTAAACATATAATTGAAATCATAGTATGATTGAATCAAACTAAACACAAAACATGTTTATTGTTTTGTTTTAGCGAAACTATGTCTGACTATTGGGACCCAATTAATTGCCAACTTGCACTTGGCATTGACCTAATTACCATAAGTGTTAGCACAGTTCGAACTCGACCTTCATGAAGTTGTCCACTTCAATCATGCTGGTAAATACCTTGCAAAGCCTGCATGTATTGATTTTTCTTTCATGGTAATCATTTGTGCCCCCCCCCCCAGCACCCTTCCTTAGATGACAACATTTCTTCCTAGGTCCCTGTCTTCCAACCAGGCATTTGGATCTGCATAAAGTAGCCCCAGTCGATCTGCCACCCAAGCGAAAGAATTGTTGATCTTTATCATCTTCATCTAGTAGATGTCTCATCATTTATATGTGTGTGAGTGGGTGTTTTTTTTTTTGTGTTATCGGCAAGCTTTGGAAATATTGGTGAGCTCAAACCCCCATGGGAAAACTGATGAGGGAGGGAGGAGAAGCCCCTCTGGCACCTAGGAGTTGGCAACTTATTGTATGAAAGTTAAGATCATTGAATATTTCATGTTCACCAGCAATGGAAAGAAGGGAATTATTCCTCTCCCTGAAGTTTCATTTTACTTAGTTACTTACATTTCTAATTCAAATGACATTAAATGAACCCATAAGTACATAAAATGCATGTAATTTCAGATTTGATAACATGAAATTTTGAAGCATTCGTTAATGTAAAACAATTAATAGCCACTATAAATTGCCTGATGATAATTATAAGTAAATTAATTATATTACCATGTTAATTACATGTTTCTTTTCTCTGTTAGCTGATGAGTAGGGGCAATATTTTAATGCTAATGCACATTTCTTCTCTGCTGTCAGAAAGTATGTTCACTAGGTATGTGAGTTAATTATTAAATTTTCAAAAATTTAAACAATATTTTATTTTCCATATAATGCATATTTTGCTTGTTTTGTTAATGAGCATAATATTTCAGCAGTTTGCAAATTATACTGAATATTTGCTTGCTTTACATATGCATTTTGTAAATATATTTTTATTTTATTTGTTTTATCTTCATATTTGATTTATAAATACAATATTTTCGAATATGTGTTGAAACTTGGCAGCATTTTAACTCACATGCAACGCAATCAATGTGTCAAGTCACATTGATGAATCCCTGCCTTATCTGGTCGTAGTTGTTTCCACACTGTATGAAGGTGGCTGTCTTAATATATTCTTGGAATTTAATTCAAGTATGGTGATTTATAATATTAAATTTGTTTTAAATGTCATTGTTTAGTATCTCTTAAGGTTTATAAAAATATAATCTACTAATTTACACAAAGGAAAGCATTTCAAAATAATCAACGTTTTATAGTTTTAGAAATTCAATTCTGCAAATATTTTTGCACGTTCTCAATCAATCACAAGTTGAAACTTCAGGCCATGCTGTTCAGTGATGTGGTGTTGGTATATGGTGAAGGCCTTGTTTTCATATAATCATGCCAAAAGTAAAAATAAGCAACAAGGCTAGGTTAAAGAGGTACCAATGCAAGTTTGAAGCAGATTTGTTAACTACAGACAGTATAATTTTGTATTGCGGAATGTGTGAGAAAACAGTTTGTTATGATCTTACAATTGAAAATATTAGAGAAGTAATGTATGGGTGTCAATCAACAAAACACAAGACAGGAAACGACAGTTTATTGGAAATGTATAATTGGATCTCTCCATAAAAATGAACCAACCACCCTATTTCTCCTTGCGATAGAACAACTTGAAGCTACAAATAGCTCTTCTGTTTCCAAATTTTTTGTTCACTCCATGAACTTGCTTGGCCATATAGTATTCAGTACGAACCTCAATTACTCTTTGTGACTGATGTTGCGAGTTACTTGATCAAATCTTGCAATGTTTTTAAAGTTATATTTCTAAATATGACACATTTACTTGTCTTGCACATGTGTTACATTGGGTTGTAGAAATAATTCATGCAAATTTCCTGCTTGTACATAATATGATATATTCTGTAAATAGAAAACAAGCATTTCAAACAGCAGCACTGAATGTTACACTTCCATCAATTGTAACATTCTGGGAAATAGTTATATACATCTCTACATTACACTGAACATTTGAAAACAGGAATGTAGTGAATATATATGCCTTGATCTGGTTTTAATGGTATTTTACCATAGTTCAACAGTTCATCAGTTAAAATTGCTCAAGATATATTAAAGAGCACTAACCTTTTTTACAGATCTGTACATTTCTCTCATCTTCTTTCTGCTCTTATGTCTTTGAACCAACAGTATTACATTGTGCCAGTCATTAATGTACTTCAAAATCATTGTCTCCAAATTAAATTTGATACTTAGAAGTGTTGTCAATGTAGTGAAGGAAAAAGTATATAGTATTCTTTCAAAAATCCCAGGATATTATCAAATGTGTGAGATTGAAGCAATCTTAGCAGGGAAATATTTCAAACTAAAAGCAGATCAAATTGTAGCTTTTGTATATGCATCCTTAAATTCCTGTGAGATTATATAAAATTGTATTAAATTTTTATTTTACATCAGTACAATAACTTAAAACTTTTATATGGGCATATTTATGTGCGCTATCCAGCAAAAAAGCTATTTTTCCAACCTAAACTGCCCTGGAGTGGACTCATTTTGTGACTAACATTCTTCCTACAAATTGAAACTTACTGATAACATTACGAAAACCAGCAAGCAATGTCTTCAGGATCTTACCACAAATCACACATGCTCAATGTTAAAGCAATTTATTAAATGAAATGTGCATTAAGGCTTTACAATACTTTACCTAATTACTTGTGTTCATCTAGCATGCAAGGCTGACCGGTTGCTGGGCATATGTACTGCTGTGGCTTCTCTCACTATGCTGCTGACTAAAAACACCACGCTACCTCCCCTATGTTCCCATATCTTATTTAGGCTTCTTGATGCCAACCCCACACTCCAACCACAATAATGTGTCAACAATATAGTCTACTCTGTTACCTGTATAATGCTGTCTACTACAATATTATATATTTCTCTAGAATGCTTCTATACATTGTTGTCACATGATTGCAGCATAATGCAACATCTGCCCCAGGTCCGCATATTCACTGACCTTGGAGAATTTTAAAAGAAATTAACTAACAAAAGTGTACACATTGAAGATGATGATGATGATGATGATGATGATGATGATGATGATGATGATGATGATGATGATAAAATATCTGTGTACTTGAGGCTAACACTGAAAAGAAAAATTTATACAAATATAAGGGAATAGAACATTATTAGTACCACTATAAAATTGTCACTAGCACATTAAACTAGAAAGCTGTTAGAGAACTGTAATTGTTTATAAGTTTATCCCTGTATCATAATGTTTGTACCATTTGTTTTATTTTTGTAAATATCTTGTGTTAAATGTTATAGTATTACTTCAACTATGTTACACTAATGATCACACACAGTATTGCAGTCAAATTGTACTTGCTTGATGATAAATTTTTGAAGAACTGCTGTTCTTGCTGAATACATACTGATTCATGTTGGGTGGTGACAACCATTAGCTAGTTATCGAACCAATAGTGGCAATTATGTCACAACCAAAGATGCTGCTCTGTTTAAAATGTAAACAACTATTAGCTGGGTTGACCACCATAGGTGGCGACTGCCTGTGTAAGGTGATACAGGGCAGCACTCAGCTTTGTTCTTATATATAGACTGAATTGTCAAACTGGTTGCTCCTTGTTCCCACATCATCATACATAGCTTAAAAAAAACATATACATAACAAAATAAGCTTCTTGAAATGGACGTACATAACTATATAAATAAAATATAATAGTCTAATTACAACAAAAGATATTACATAAATGTTACAAATCCTTATACAATAAAAATATAATATTTTATTCAAAGATAGAGAAAAAAACCATACAGAATAGTTTGCATATTAATTGTGAGTATAATGAGTGCGTACCAGAATTCTATTCTTTTATATGCCTTGTATTATAAAAAAAAGGAAGGGGGCCCCCCTTACAAAAACTTAAACAAAATATTATAAGCATCATTATGTAGAATGAAACACATACTCCTGCATGCACAAAATATCACAAACAGAACATACATGCAATTGTATACCAAAACTACTAGCTATCTAACTACACAAGATACATCTTTTAAAAAAAACTGTTAGATTTCCATAAGCTGCTGTTTGCTTTTATCTTTTCCATTATATTTGAATATTCAAAAATCCTTTGTTTCTCCTTATAATTCTTTTCTGACCATAGCGATTATACTTACGGATCAGTGAAAATTATTATTTCAAAATTCCCCCCCCCCACAACTTTCTAAAGCAAATGATCACACTCACAACAACTCTAGCTCAACTAATACTCTGTGGCACACCTGCTTAGCCACCATATTAATTTTGATCTGGACCAAGAAACTTCATTGGTAATAGACAATTGAAAATATAAATATTAATCCAATTTGGAATAAAACACTGTGAAACACCCATTAATAATCTCTTCTGAGTAGGATATTTAAAACACTCTTTACGGCTTCACTTACATGAGGACATGTGTTTCATGGAACTTTTTCCACATCACCTGTTAAACAACTGTTGGATTATTCATTCAGTCATGTTGATTCTGGTGATCTAGTGATAAACTTAAATAAAGTGCCATCTGCTTCCAGGATGTCAAAATTTATAAGGTTATACTCATGTTTTTATATATAAATCCTTTCCCTTATTTTTAGTTCTTTCAGTTGTTGAATGCTTTAGTAGCTTGATGCCTTTTTCTATTTCATGGTTTTCATTCCAAAAATGTACTGCCACAGCTGATTTGTCTGTGTTTGTAACAGAAGTTTCTCCAATGTTCCTTCAACTTAATGCCTATGAAATGTTTTCTGAACGACCTTATTCTTATGGAAAAAAGTAATATGAAACAAAGGAATTTGCTATGCAGATGCAGGCAATATATTGCTGTGTCTTCCCTGCATAGATTTTTTCACAATCTTTACAATTAATCTGGTAAATGCTAAATTTGTTCCTTTGGGCCTGAAATATGTTTTGTTTAATTTCAATAAATTTTTTACACTGTATCAGTTTTGAGATGCTCATATGATATTGTACTGGTTGAAAATTTTTTGAAATTTCTCAATGGCTAATGGGTTGTAAGTGAACTTTGTAATTGTTTTTTCCCTTGATAAATCACTCAAAGCTGTTATTTGTTTAATTCTTCTTTTTTTCTTCTGGAATCTTTATTGTTTGATTAATCATCTGTTTGTTGAACCCATTAGATTTAGCTGCTTCAATTATGTGGATATTCATTCTTGTATTCTTCTTTACTCAGGGTATATTTATTAGTTCGTATATCATGCTGTTGAATGCTGCTTCCTTACATGATCTTGGATTGAAACCATGGGCTTTGATATAATTGTCTGTATGTGTGTCTTTTCTGTAGATGCCAAATTCAAGTTTATTATTACATTTTACTATCTTCAGATCTAAAAATGGCAACATATTATCTCTTTCTTTTTCGACAGTGAATCTAATTGAAGGCTCTTGCAGGTTTAACAGTTTAAGTGCATCTTCCATGTGAATTTATTTATAATAAGGTAGTTCGGAAAACATTTCATAGGCATTAGGTTGAAGGAACATTGGAGAAACTTCTGTTACAAACATAGATAAATCAGCTGTGGCAGTACATTTTTGGAATGAAAACCATGAAATAGAAAAAGGCATCAAGTTATAGTAAGTGTTCAACAACTGAAAGAACTAAACATGTGGGAAAGGATATATATATAAAAAAAAATGAGCATAGCCGTATGAATTTTGACATCCTGGAAGCAGATAGCACTTTATTTAAGTTTATCATTAGATCACCAGAGTCAACCCGGCTTCTACAATGATCCAACAGTCATTTAACAGTTGATGATGTGGAAAAAATTCCACAAATCATATGTCCAGAGTAATTCTCATGTAAGTGAAACCATAAAGTGTGTTCTAAATATCCTTCTCAGAAGAGATTAGTAATTGACAATATCTTTTTCTATATCTGTCGATATATACAAGTAGTTTTCATGTTTTCTTCCAATAAGTTTATTTTTATTTTTTTTTATTATTATTTTTATTATTTTTATGGAAATTGTTATATCTAACAATTTAATACATATTATTTAATTTGAAAACCAGTAATCTAAGATACATTTACAATAATATGCCAAAATAAAGTAAGATTATTGGAATTGTTGCTGCCTCAGTTCAGCTGTTTACTGGGGAAATGCAGCAGCTGCGAGAAAGGAAGATAAGGTCACTACATATAAAGTTATTATTTATTATTATTTATTAAAATATCATTTAAATAAAATGTTTTATTTAAAACTGATATTAATTAAACACTATCTTGTGTTATGAAAGATCTGGAAAATGATAGCTTTTAGCAGCAATATATTGCCAGCATCTATATAGCAAATTCCTTTGTTTCATAGAACTTTTTTCCATCTGAATAAGGCAGTTTGGAAAACATTTCATGCCATTGAGAGATATTGTCGCTCATAATTTTAAGTTCTCTACCTGGAACATGACTGCCAGAATATTTTCTTTGAATTGCTTTACAACTGCTCTACAAGAATCCATTTTCATATACATATTATATATAAAAACCTACAGATATGCATTTAGTGGCACAACTAAAAAGGCATAATTAGCACACTATTTATGCACAATGAAAGCACAGTAGCATAAAACACTGACCCAACCCCCTTCAATGAAACTATAAGGTGCTACCTTCACATTCATGATACAGGCTTCTTGACTTATATCCCCAATAAACTTTCAAACTAATTGCTATAAATATATTATTAAAACTATGTTTGAAAATGTTGAAAATGTTAAATGTAAATTTTTATAGAATGTTCCACTCTTATCAAATTCAAATATTGACTATTTTTAACATTGCTTTAACTATTATTTTATCTATACTTTCAGGTAGTCGGTTTGGTCTTATGGAGTCCAAGCTAGCCATTGTTCGCCTTTTGACACACTTCAATTAGAAGGTAGTTTCTAAAACACCCATTCTAATAAGAATGGAAAGGAAGGGGATTTGGCAGTAGGTGGGGGCTTTTGGCTGGGATTGGAACAACATAATCTTCATAATCTATAGAATGTCGCACTTCATGCAACATGCTGGAGCATTCAAGAAAATTCTCACATGATCAGAGAAGAGGAAACCTTAACTGATATGATTTTTACTTATTTTGTAAGATTTTCTCTCAATTAATTTTTACAATATGCACATTGTAATTTTTGTTTTAATTTCTATCTTGCTTTTCTCAGCATTGTAACTCTTGTATAAGTTCCAGTTTTTATAAGTGGCTTTAAGTATTTAAGATATTCTCTTTCTTTACCAATTTTTATACTGTTTTTGGTTTTCACACAAAGTATTAGCCTTTGAACATCATAAATGTTTTCTCTCAGCCAGCACAATATATTACAATTTATTTTTGTACAGTAGCAGCAACAGTTCTTAAATAGAACATTCACAAAATCATTTCAAGTGGTTATCAAGAAAGTTTACACCTTCAAACCTAATGTACATGTTTTCTCCAAACATCTATCTGTAAATATGAGCATTTCCATTAATAGAGTTGCAATTATGCCAGGCCTTGCCAAAGGCTCTTACAAAACTGCTTCATAGTTTGAAAATCATAATGGATATGACATACATTACAGAATAAGACACCAAAAAAGCAATACCAATGAAAAATAAAGACATACATATCTGGTCTTTAAGTGCATTCATTATGATTGAAAACTTCCAATCTAGTGAGTTTAAAGAAGCATAATAATAATAATAATAATAATAATAATAATAATAATAATAATAATTTGTTTATTTATTTACTGCCAATAGATTTGTAATGCCAGTTTGGGACATTGTGAAGTACTAGATCAAACAGTAATTAAAAATTAGAAATAAATTTATTTCATTATAGTAGTAACAATAATAATATATTAATAGTATCAATATCTACAAAATACAAAGTATAATTCATCCAATAAATATAAACATCGGCTTATTAAATTTTTCTTTAACTATTTAAATTAGATTTAGTGTAAACACTCTACCCATTTTCTTTAAGTACTAAATGTGCTTGTTGTGATATTCTGATTCAGAATTTCCTTTTATTTATGAGATACACATTTTGTTTTGGCTTAGAAATTATGCTGTTAAATTTACACCATATATCTTTCATATTACATTTGATCCTTGTAAAATTGTTATGCCTCCAAGCAAACATTTCTGAGGCATTTTCCTCTGTTTTGCTAAACTTCCACACAGTTATTGTATTTGACTTTGTAATTATTCTTTCCCTGTATTTTCTGAGAGTACACCTTTTGGTCAAAAATCTTTTATTAATGGTAATGTCACTGGATTTGGGTCTAATTAGGAATGTGTCAAGTAATTCACTGTCCCTTGTTGGTTCTGGCATTACCTGGGAGAAACCCTTTTCCCAAACCAGCTCATTTACAAGCATCTTTGACTCTGACATTGACTCTTAAATCTCCAGCAATGTTCATCTGCCAGTTGTCATTTATTGTGCTGAGGATTTCTCACAGTGCTATAAGGTCAAATTGTTTGCTTCTTTTGGTGGTGTATAATATGCAAGGTATGTCCAAATTTTCCCTCCCATTCCTTATTTTCACACTTAACATCTCCATCTTATCAAGAACTTATAGAAGACTGCTCTTAATTTCAGGTCTAACACAAACAGATATGCCATCATTTCCTTGCATCTTCTAAATATACTAAAAGCTGGCATAAATAATTCCAAATAGCTAATATCCTCCTAAAGTCATGTTTCTGCACTGATGATTACATCTGGATTGTACACATCAACTAAATTCCTAAAATTAATTGACTATGCTACGACAATCAACCTACATTAATTTGATATGATCCATACCTGTGAACCATTTTTACTGTTCGTAAAGTCATTCTCCACATAGTCTACTTCTAATCTGCTCTCTCTCTAGTTTCTTGGAACACTATAAGTCTGCAAATCTACCAGTTATTTGTTTGTGGTCTTACGGTTCCACCATGGCCACCAGGTGCTGTGGACAAAGATTCCCCAGAGCTGCCTCACCCCTGCTGTTCAAATGAACATCTGTTCTAAGGTCCCTGTCATCCATCCATGCCTTGGAGTCCACATAAAGAAGACCTAATAGTTGAGCTGCCCACTCATGTGAATCGTTAATCTGTCATAATTATCTTTTTGTGGATGTATCTTCTTCCCAAAACTCCATACATGATTATGTTGACTTTTTGCTATCTTACATTCATATGAACATATTCCTCCTTATAGCATTTGTTTATTTATTGTTCCTTAGAAATCATAAAATGCACAGAATGCTAGATAATATAGGAACAATAGGCCAGAAAATCTTTGAATTTACATAACATTTACAGTTATATAAGGCTAATAATAATATATAAAGTTATCATATGCAACATCACAGAGTCAAATAAATCTTGAAAATCTGTTCAAACACTCCAGAACAAAATGATGTATCAAAAGAAAATTAAATAGATTAATTTCAATAACTTTACAAATGCATACTGTTATAATACAATAAGTTTTATTTTATACAGTGTAAATACTACTGCTGTTATTTAAAAAATAATTTAATGAGTAGAAACAGTAATGAAATAAATATGCCATTAATGGCCTTTTAAGTAAAGTTAACTTTTCAATTACTTTAATTTGGAGAGGTAATTTGTTGTATAATTTGGTCAACATTTGAGTTAGACAATTTTGACATGTTTTGGTGTGATTCTCATTTTGTGAAGATTTGCTTTTATTCTTGTATTATGTTTATGTATTACTTTATTTGATTCTTTTGCTATAAGCTTGTTTCTTACAAATAATGTTCTCATATATGTATATGCAGAGGAGTGGCAAGATTCTCAGATTTAAGAAAATCGTTTACAGGAAGACTTCTGATTTGCACAATTATTTTTCTGCAAATATTTTCTTGGATGGGGATGAGCTACCCCATAGGAATATGCTTATACTTTAGTCAGGTGTAAACATAAGCAAAATAAACACTTCTAAGTACATCAAGATTTACATTGTTTGCTAAAGTACTGAACATATACCAAGTTACTAAGTTTTTCATACATTTTGAGTGTGCTTATCTTATCTAACGTCATTTTACATTATAGTTCCAAGGAATTTAATATTGCTTACAGTTCCAATGTAGTTATTATTATAAATTACTGCTGGTTTTGGTATTTCCTTATTTTGCTTAAGGTGAAAATGCACTGTAAATGTTTTTTCTGTATTAACTAATGAAAGAAATGAAACCAATCACCTGTTTCTGATAGAAATATGTCTATAAGTGGTAGAGGGTTCTCACTTCCTGTGCATTCCACAACAATATCTTTATCACATTGAATGATAGTTTGGGTAGAAAGGCATTTTTTCAAATCATTCATAAAAAGTGAAAACAGCACTGGACTAATATTAAGCCTAGCTCCAAACTTTATATCTTGTTTGTTGAATTGGTAATTAATTTTCCCTCTATCCATATATGTGGTCTCTACCAGTTGTTGTTTACTATGTAAATATGATTTTACACACCTAAGAGCACATCTCCTTATGCCAGTTTTCTTCAGTTTAGCATAAAGAATTTCATGGGTTAAAAATATTGATATCTTTGGAGAGATCAAAAATATCCCTGTAATGTTTCCCATTCTATCTCATACTTATAAAAATTTGTCTACTAAATGAAGTAATACAGTTTCAGCAGATTTATTTTTCCTGAAATCATGTTATGAATCTGATAATTTTTTTTTTAATCAACGTTAAAAGCCTTTTATAAAAAAAATTTGTTCAATTATTTTTGAGAAACCTGGTAGCAGTGAAATTGGTTGCAGGCCTGTTCTCTGTTATCTTTCTTGTACAGTAGGTTTATTTTAGCTATTTTAAGAGATTTTGGAAAAATTGAATTCTCAAAGGAATTATTACATATATCAGATTAGTTGGGCTATAAAGTAAGCACTTTTCTTTATTACAAAATCTGGAATGTCATCTTATGTCCCATATATAAAATAAGTCTTCAGATTCCCTTTTCTCTGTTGCTGCAATATTCCTGCAAGTTCTTCTATCCAGAATACATGAAAATATTCCACTTTCATATTGCCATAATCAGCCCATACAATCCCCTATGACAAGACATGATGTGACCTGCTCCGGTGTTTCCCTTTTGTTCATTCTCACTTAGTCTCCTGTTTTTGTCCCTAAGGTACTGAACTTCTTCTCTGCCCATTGTAGTTTCATTCATAATTCCATTATTTCACTCTACAAATGCTATTAGCATCATAATCCTTACTTCTCCAGCTATCGCATTTGGTAATTAAGCTAAATTTTTTTGGCAACTGAAATGGGTCTTTTTGCAGAGAAACTACAAGAGAGCCCAGTCTTCATATTTTCATGCAAAGCCCACACTTTGCGGTTGCCATAGTGTTTCTTTCATCACCAGGTCCTGGGTTGAGCTCCACACTACCCACAATAAGCAGAGTAATGATTATTAATGCGAAATAACAGTTAATGTCACTTACATTACTTCCTCTGGATTTTACATAATATCTGTCCTTCATTATCCAGACAACAATCCTTGATTGGCACATTTCAAGATCAACAATCAATTATCATAATCATCATCATCATCAATCTTTATTTACAGTCAATAGACTTATATAAAAATGAGTATCAGATATTATCAACATTAAACATATGTACACATATAAAGTATACATTAAAATATTTATAATTCATCAATATTTTATAAACATTTACAGATCAGATATTTCTTCAGTCCTATTTATTTAAATACCAAAGAGTGTATTTATTTCGCTGGTAATTTGTTTTATAGTATATCACCCATGCATTACGTTTTTTTTTTGTGTTTATACATTCTGTGTACATCAGTATTATTTCATGCATTATAAAAATGGATATTATTATTCCTTTTATTAAATGAATTACCATCTGCAGCTATTAGTATTACATTATACACTTACAACAAGATAACTGTAAGAATTTTCTCTTTGATAAATATGTCCATCAATATTCCAATTGTTTTAAGATTAAACATGATTTGAATGTATTTCTTTTGTAGAACCAAGTGTCTCTTAATACATAGAGCAGCACATCCTTAAACTTCAATACAATAATTTATCAATCCATAATACATACTTTTTAAATATGTAATCTCAATATTTTTTCATGATTCTCACTAAGTAAATAAATTTATTAATTTATTATATATAAATTTATATGACAGCCCAAGGTAGGCCATCATCAATTCCTATGCCTAAAAATGAATGTTTTAGCAACATTTAACTTTAAGGTTGGAGATATAACTTTATTCATAGTGTTCCTATTAGATAAAAAGCCATAATCTATTTGACTCAAAATATTGGCGAAGAATTTAAAAAAAATAAGTTTTCATGGGTACAATCGCATTAAGAATTAACTAAAATGGACAGATTTTGGCCTAACACATTTTTATCCATGTCAACTGATGAAATATGGTTTCTGAAAGTTATAATTTTTTTTATTTATTTATTTATTTATTTATTTTTTTTTATTATTTTTTTTTTTTTTTGCTGTGGAAATCTGTATATATCATTTAAATAAAATAGGAAAAATAGTTTCTGAAAATCAGGAAAATCGGACCATTGCCAAGCACGTCGTTAAAGCTCAGCGGTCCCATTTTTGTTTTTTCTCAATGAAACGATTTCCCTGGTTCTCAGAAATTATTTCTTATTTCATTTCAATGCAATATATTGAGTTTCGTTGGGAAAAAATAAAATGCGGCCCCTAGAGCTTTAACGACGTCCTTGGCAATGATCCGATTTTCCTTTTCTTTCTTCTTTCAGTCCTAAAGGCAAGTTTTATTCTAAAACTAATTTAAATTTTGGGTCTCAGGTGTAATATGATAATGAAATATTTAGAAAGTATGATCGATGGGGAGAGGGGGAAAGTAAATTTATTAGATAACTCATACCAAGGACGATGGCTCTTTATGAGCTGCAAGGTGTTTTTGTACTTGACATTGATGAATTTGAAATTCATTCTTTCACAAGATTTATGTATTTCTTTTTAATACGAATTATAACTTGGCTTACCTCAACATTACATAGTTAAAATTGTTCACTCATGACATGAAACATTGAGGGGGGAGGGATGTAGCTCAAATAAATAGTTAAAATTAACGTTTTATAAGAGACTCATTGGGAGTCCCGGTAAAATCCCTTGGGGCTAGCCATCCTAACCTTGGGTTTCCCCTGGTCGCTTAGGCGAATGCTGGAATGGTTCTTTCCTTTCCAAAATTTTCCGCTCTCATATTTTCATCTCATCTCATTTCATTCTAATGGTCGAAAGTGCCAAGGAGAGAAGGCGGGCTGCGCTTGCGCTATGGCAAGTTTCTGGGATGGCGTCTAATACGACGGCCTTTATGAGGGGTTGGAACCCTAGGAGGCTGGCATGTATCTGGAAGCTATATTAGGAATCCATTTAACGTCCGTACCTCGTCACCCTGTGTTTTCTCGCCACCCGATATCTCCACCAACTTATACTTTTCTCCCGGAAGTGCCTCCATTGGGAATATAGGTACGGAAATATTCTCCTTCGTCCCTAAAAATCCAATCCAATTCAATTCAGTCTGAGAATGGCGTGGGTTTTAATTTGGTGATTTTAGTTCGTCCGGAAATTAATAGCGGTTTTGTGCATGATTAATTTTAAACTGTAAAATATGAATACATAGACATATATTTTTTAAATTTACATTTTATTTTAAAGCTTTTACTAGGTCCACTCTATTACTATTATCACATTTGAAAAATAGATTTTTATTATACTAAGCCTCTTGTAGTTATGTTGGAAAGCAGAGGTTTCCGTATAATTTTCTTGCAAGAGATTAATCTTGGATACCCTGCCGAGCAAAACGCTCGAAATGTTGTGGAAGCATGGAAAGAAGAAAACACTTCCAAAGTTACAATTCAGCTTTGTTTCGAAAATTTTCAAATTGGACATTTCAGCCTTGAAAATGAGGTGGCAGTAAATTTGATGATGATCAACTCTTGGAGATTGCCGAAGCAAATACATGCCATATCACTCGAGAACTTGTTAAAGAACTAAGGCTTGTACCTTCAACTAGAACTTGCTAAAGAACTAAGGCTTGTACCTTCATTGTGATCACTTAAAGAAAATATGAAAAGTGAAAAAACTTGATAAACGGCTCCCATATGAATTATATAATCATCAAAAATATCATAAATTTGAAGTCTGTTTTTCATTATTTTTCTGCAACAAAAAGCATACTTTTTTGGGTATGCGATCTGTAATAAAAAGTGGGTTCTCTTGGCAATTGGAAACAATCGAAAATTGGCTGAATATCGATGAAGTACCGAAATGACACCAGCGGAAGATTATAGCAACCATATGATCAGTGGTTGGTAATAGAGATATCAAATTTCACTTTTGGACTAAGCATATTATACTAAATACAAAGAGGAATACATATATACGTCTCAGTAATACAGAACTGACTTACCTCATAGCGCAGTCGGTAAACACCCACTGCTTTACTTCCCTTCCGAAGGAAGTCATACTTAGGATTTTTACTCCCGATTTTTACTCGGTCCTGGCCGGGTTCGAACCCGCGATCTTGGGTTTAGGAGGCAAGTATGGTAACCACTACACCACCAGGACCATAGATAGAAGTCCAATGGAGTTAGATCCGGAAAACGCGGTGGAAACTCAGTCGGACCTCTTCGTCCTATCCAGTGCCTTGGAAGATTGCCATCAAGGTACGCACATATACTCGGTGGTAATGTGGTGGTGCATCATCCTGTTGGAAGTAAAAGTCTTCGTTTCCATAGAGTTTATAAATGGCGGGTTAGGAGAATGTGCGTATAATGTTCAGGTACACTGGACCAGTTACTGTTCCTTAAAAAAAAATGGTCTAATTAGATCGCCAAACATTAATTCCAGGGAAATTAACAGCATTTTCCAAGATAACATGTGGATTTTGAAACCAGGTTGTTGGTGGGGGATGGCATTTGGGCTGCGATAAACAGTTTGTGCCTGCTGATCGCAGGTTTCTCCACGTCTGCTGCAGAACACCCCCACTCTTTTTCAAAAAGACTCTCTCGAGGACGTATCGCTGGATTTTGGCAGCTGTGAGCTAGCCGGGCATGAGGCGGGATTACGACGCAAAAGGAGTCGATAAGTTATTTACTTGTAGATATAGTTTATTCTCCTAACATGAATATTCGGGCAAACTCACGTCTCACGTCGAACCATGGGCAAGGTAATCTTGGCAAACGCGTAAGTTTATTGACCAAGTGGTGCCGAGTGCGAAGAGATTGTTAATTCAACAGAATTCTTAATGCAGCTCAATGATGTATCGGCAATTAGTGTGGGATTGACATTCAAGCTTCGTTGTCGGAACTGGTACTTGGTACTTAGGCAGCTCTTCCGACGAGCTCCGGGCGACGGCAGCCACACGTATCTGGGCCCGAAAATTTCTGAGACTGCCCTACTTTTGGGCAAAATCTAGCCCTTTTATACAGAATACAAAATGACGTCATCCATAGGCAACGGCGCGAAATACTCCCGCCAATTTTGCGTTAACGTGTCTCATAGGCGAATGCTTACATTACTGAATTTCATTTCTATTCTCTGGACAACTTTGTTCAAGCCCAATGCTTCGCTATTCGTCAGTAAGATGATTTAAACAGATTCCATACGTTACAGTCAACGACTCTTTTACTCTTAACGAATATCTGAGTAAAAACACGTTATTTAATTATTAAATATAAGAAAGACATATAAATATTGTATATTATACTTTAATGCTGTAGTTATAGGCATAAAATAGAGTTTGTTGTTTTATAACATTAAAGTGAATAACAATTGCTTGATTTCTGTATATTGAGGTCTGGAGTTTATTGTGCAAGCTAACAGAGTGCTAATAAATCTGATAATAAACCTACCAGACTATGCAAACGAGGAAGATCTGCTACATGATTATTAATATTTTGTTGTTATTGTTGCTGATGATAATGTTGGAGGTAGTACGAGTGGTATTGGCACTGGTGTTAGTGTTGGAGAAATTCGAAATATCTCAATGAGAAATATAGATGAAAAAGCAAATGGGACCGCTATAATTGCCGAGTTTCTAAAAGTGAGGTTCCACTAACAGACAAATTCTCTAAGTTTGGTAATGAAGAACTCTAGCAATTATGGGAGGGGTGAAATATGCCAATAGAGAAAATAATATTTGAAGAAACATGCAAGCCTTAAGAAATGGAAGAATGTGAGTACCTCAAACAGTGCAATTTATTCTGAGGTAATAAATATGCAATGACTTTTTGGCATCTGATCCGTTTTTATTTGACTGACTTATAATTGTTAATCATGGTGATAGTGGTAGCTGTGATAGTGGCATTCAAGCTATTAATGCTAACAACATCTTTAAATTGTTAAATTTTCCACATAAATTGTCCGCAAAGTGATATGACTTGGTTATATCAGTGTAAATTACTGATTTTAAATATTCTATATACGAAAATTCCATTATTTCCAAAGCTACTCCATTGCATGCAATATGTAAATAATATGCTGTAATCGCCTGCCATCTAGCGGGCACGTTTGCAACAGCTTAAATGATGGAACCAGTTCTCCGTTTCCGTCATGGAGAACTGGTTCTCCGCAAGGTAACCTTGAATAACAAGTATACCCAGGTTTCCACTAACAGCAAGAGATTCCATGAATCCATTAGCATTCAGGCTCTGCTTGTATTGCAAGGTTATCCCCAGTCCGTACTGGCCTTGTGACTTTAACGTTGGCAAGGGTCGCGGTGTTGTGTGAAACATTTTGCGTAATTTAATACTATAAAACTGTATTTTACTTAGAACGTCAAACGGAGGAAACGTCCGCACAACTGAGGTAGTGAATCGTGCTAAATACAAACGTTATATAAATTTGACACAAAATAAATTAACTTTTTATTTAAGTGATAGACCTGCACAATTATTTTGCTTTATTGTGATGCATGTAGTTACACCACAGAAGAAATAGAACTAACAGCGTTTAAATAGGTACGTATGTATTTACAGTGTTTTGTAATTTGTGAAAAATGGTAGGCCTTTAGCAGTCATTCAGCTGTTCATGTTACGTTGACACGTGACATATGTATGAGGAATGCGGTGTGTCACGTTAGCTTAGGAAGGCATCGTTGTCAGGTCTCTGGAATTTCTTTCAATGTTGTTTAGTGCTGCTAACAGAGATTGGGTGAGAAAGAGTAAATTATTTATTTGTTATCGATTAATTAACACCTCTTCATATACTGCATTGAAAACACTTTTGAGTGTTTCTGTTAATTGGGGTGAACTGTTGAATCACATACCATACCCGCCTGTGGTGCCTCAGTAGTAAAAACGGGCGTTAAACACTGCTTAAAAAAAAAAAAAAAAAAAAAAAAAAACATACCTTATCGTTCGAATGGGGCTGCCTCCATAATTGTTCCGGATTTGTAACTTTGTATGATGTATCGGGGAGACTTTGAAAATAAATAGGCAAAAATTATGAGTTAAATTAGTTACCCCTGCCTTTTATCCTCGAGTGTCTCACATTCCAATTTTCACAGTTTCCAATGATGGCTGCATCCAGCAAGAGTTGTGCTCCCATCACATATCTGAAATTTACGGATTTGCTTTAATACTGTAACTTGTATACTCTATTGAAATAATTTGATGTATGTGCTCTTGAAATCTCTGTCTGTTAGACGCAACACCATCAACAACCTTGCTTAGGGTATTTAGTGCGTTCAGGCGATGTTCGAACAAGGGTTCATTATTTCCAAGGTCTTCGTGCTATTCTTCTTCCTCTTGGTTTGTGCCCTTTATTAGTATTAGGCTATTACACATTCTAAATGGTGACCTATACCATTTTTCTGTTAGCTATGTGTCTTATAGTTGATGCTTTGTTCTTAATGATGCTGACGTATGTCTGCGTGTTTAATTTGCCCGTGAATGTGCATCCTTTGACATATTTTAGGTACACCATTTCCGCAGACCTATTTGTTTTTCTCTCCTTGGATCTAACTATCCGTGCCTCACTTCAGTACAGGAGTATGGTTACAACTAATATTTATACACTATTTCTATTCCAATTTTCCTTCCTAAGAGATCTTTTCGCCGTTCCACATATGAACTGAAATTTTGATAACTTTCTAGAAATTTTATCGTCCTTTTGATAATTTATATTACACCCCAGAGAGCAGAAATGTGACATTGGTTAAACGGATCTATTTCTAATTATTATTTTAGATCTTACTGGCAGTCATCCTTGCAAGAATTTTGGTCTTCTGAATATATATTTGACAATTATATTTTCCAGAGATTACCAAGAATTTATATATTATTTTTTGGAGTTAACATTAAAATGTCGCCTGCAAACATTATATGGATGCTTTCTTATTTTAGTAGTGTCCTTTTTCTGTATTTTTGTAGTACTGCTAAACACCCGTTTTTACTGCTGAGATATTACTGACGGTGGACAGTGACGATATAGGAGATGAAACGATTTTTGGTAAGGAAGTAAACGTTCCAGACCTAAGTTCCTGCCCGACATTTGCCATTAATGAGCACTGAGGAAGGTCAAAGAGGACGGCATTGGCGGGAATATAACCCAGATCTTCCCTCACAGGTTCTTAACCACCTCTGCCTATCTCCAATAATAATATAGTCGTAGCGAAAATTTTCCATTTATGTTTATTATATAATTTTCAATGTTTTAATTAAATGTGCAAAGAGTAAGTAACTGATATTGATGCAATGATTAAAACACAAGTTCTTTCGGCGCCATTCACAATAAATAATCGCTTCATTTTCACATTCTTATAATTGTCGCGTTCATCGTGTACTCAACCGGCTTACTTTGAATAGGTAACAATTGCGTCACCACATTTTTTTCATGGCCGTTTAAGGAATTATTAGAAATTCTCTATCTCGCCGCATCAATAATATTAGCTTGAGCCAATGGTAATCTAGAATTTAACAACAGACACACGTAACTCCATGTGGAGTGATGTTGAATTTCAGCTTATAGTCGTCACTTTTTCCTCGGAGCCTTTGAGATTAATTGTTTAACGAAGGAATTGATCGCGTTGCTGTCCAACCACTTCCCGAACCGGTTCATGAACCCTATGATTGTGGCTAAACCAGTTAATATTGCAGAAACAATATACTTCCTGACCGCCTTTGACAGACGTTCTGTAAGGGAGAATTATCGAAAATTGGGGAGAGTTTCTTTGTCTTACCGCACAAATAATATTTTAGCTTCAGCCATAACAGTCTAGAATTAACAGCGCATAAGCGTACAGCTGTGAGAGAGTTCATCAGTGTCGTTGTTGGGATATCGAGTAACGGCCATTATCAAAAGATCATCGCTATGCGATGTGCGTGGCAGTAATACCTGCTATGTACTTGCGGAAAGAAAGACTGTCGGCTCTCAGGGTTGTCCAGTTCCTTCTCTACAGTACCATGATGTTCCCTATATGTTCCAAGAATTTTCAACTAATGTTAGTGTAGTTCCAATTGAAATTAGCTACTCGTTTTTAGAACATGGTCTTCTTATAGCACATAGATGACACAGGAAAATGGTTGAGATATCTTTTGATGTCAGTGCATTGACATGTTCCTCGTTAGTTTTTTGGTCTGATGAAGATTTAACAACTCGTACTGTATTTTACGGTATTCTACAGCAATCTGGGTTTTTTTTTTATCATGGCTTCATCGCGAGTTATAAAACAAAAAGAGTGCTGTTGAGCATAGACGTAAAAGTTGTGATATGAAACGTGGTGTGGTAAATGTATGGGATGATTTCGAAATTACCATTACTACATATATGGAGGAACCGGAGTGCAAGTCAAAGTATGACTAATATTATCTGTATCATTATCCATATAAGCGAAATCATTTACTGACCATTTTAATTTTTAAGTGTATGATATAATATGTTATAATTCTTGCATAGCTAAACATGGTATATATTCACTATGTACTTCGGCGAAGTGATGCATTTTCTGATTTGAAATTGTTCTGTAGTTTATCTTACATTGCTTTCATTGGATAGAGTATAGCGACTATAAACTTCACTTTTCACTCCATTAATATAATCTGTCCTGGTGGTGTAGTGGTAACCAAACGTGCTTCCTAAACCGAAGATGCTGGGTTCAATGCCGCCCAGAATTGATGAATTTTTTTTCGGACCTACAAATCCTAACCTTCGGAAGGGAAATAAAGCCGTGTCGTACATTTACGGCACCAAAAAGAACCTCATGCCTGAAAGAAGAGGCCTCTGAGTAAAATTTGTCGGCCTTTTCTCGCCCTGAATTGAATGGGAATCTGATGACCTGGGATGTGAAACAGCGTCCATAAATATGCCGAATAAAAAAACTCATTAATATTATTTGTTCTCCTTTCCTTCTAGAATGCTTACAGAATCCATAGTTCAAACACATTCTTTATGCTTTTGGTAATGTCTAGGTTTCAATAACAGTTGCTTGCAAACACCAGCGTTTCTGCGATTCTGATTTTCATTACTGTATTGACATGCTTGTCTTAATAATTCCGTCTGGTTTTGTTATAGAAGCCTTGTAATTAATATTGTTAATAGTAACTATCTTTAGTGAGCATAGAACATAAAAGTATACACATTTGCTAATTTCCACATCAATAAAGACAAAAATAATTGGGTTATAAAGGAACCTACGTGAGGTAGCATGATGCCTAGCGCCTTGTTGAATTATATATTTTTAAAAAGTAGTATTGTGGTGTATTTTAAAGATGAATCCTTGTAACGTTTGTTCTATTATTATTTATTGAATGTCTTCCACTTGTCGATTAATACTTAACAACATCCTCCCGTTGATGACAGTAGGCTTCGTAATGTCACTATATGAAATGTACTGAAATAAAACCCTGTGAGTTACCCTGGAAAATTAACTTACTAATACAGGGAAAAGGAGAATTGATTAAAATTTATTTAAAGCATTATTCAAAATTACCCAAACACAATGATTATAGGATGTAGCATTAATCATGGTATACCATGAACTGAACATACAACATTGATAGTAATAAATTCAGAAATGTTTGACCTTAAAAGATTTAAAACAAAAGTCCTACAAAAAATTATAAAGAATCTGTCCCATATAACGTCAGTTTATAGTATGCCTTGGGCAAAGCGATAATAAATAAAGTTAGCTATACACAACTTGCCTTCATACACCAAAGACAAAAGAACTAAATGGATTAAAAGGGTGTGGCTAGGCAATTTATTGCCAAAGCAAATTCATCATAGATACATTACATAATGCCCTTCAAATCACCTGACATAACATTACTAAAATTTCCTCCTTGCATTAAAAAAAAAAAACAAAGATATATTATTTAATACACTACTTTCACAGCTTAATGCTGTAATAACTGTAAACATGGACCACTGGATACTTAGCCAAGAGAATCCTTGATTTTTTAATTACAAAAACTAAACATTATCCTCCAAACCTTTACTGGGTCTGCTTCGGAAGAAAGCTAGCAAGAGTCTCCTCTCGTTCGAGGTCAAGGCGTAGAAAGGCCAATAACCCTAAGATTCTTTGTCTATCTCCTACACAATGGCCTTCCTTCGTCATATTTCGAGAAGGTACAGGAAAGCTAGAGAAGACAACATGAAATTAATTCATATACATTTGAGCGCAAGACCTGTACAACTGTTTTTTTTTTTTTTTTTTTTTTTTTTTTTTTTTTTTTTTTTTTGTAAAAATGTTAAAACAAAGCAAATATAATGTTCCTTAGAGCGTCCCGCCAGCAAAAGTGGTTTCCCAATGAGAAAAATTGGAATAGGTAACCTCGAAACGTAGGAGTTTTGATTTTATTAACAGTACTTTCAGCCTTGGAAAGAACAAGAAAAATGATTGTAAAACATACAAAAGTATGGCATTTTAATATATTATTTTCCTATTTTTAAATAAACAATGACATGTAAACAGCTTTGAATGAAATACTAAATATGAGAATAATCTTTTGCAATTTTGTTTAAAGTTTTGACTTAATTATAAAATACTTACATCAATTTGATTTCTGTAGAATAAAAATAATATAGTATAATTTCAATACTTCTTAGATAATAAAAGGCAGTCAAAAAGCAGGAAAATTGACACTTTAAAAAAAAAAATATTAAATTAAGACATAAACATGACATAATTATTAAATATGAATCAATGAAAATATCTTTGCTTATTTTAGTATAATTCGGTTTCCTTTTACAGAAAAATATAACAAATAATATGTGGTGCCTACAAATAATGCATTTAAAAATTGGAGATGTTGACTCTTTCTTGCAATAAACTTTCTCTTTTAATATTTTATGTAAATAACGCAAGATATTCATAGTATAATTTTCAAGGCAAAAAGAAGTCTACTTAGACCTGATTTAGTGCATAACATATTCAAAAATATGTTATGGGTTCATCATAATTTATAGTGCTATTCCAAATAGTCCAAAAAATTTATTCATTAATTGTGAAGCTTTCAAAACTGCTCTTAAAGGATATCTATTTAAAAAATATTATTTTATTAATGAATATGAGAAAGATGTTCAATTGTATATACTATGAGTGATTTAATAATAGTTATATAAATGGAGTTTTCTGTTTTATAACATAAAAATGAATAATAGTTGCTTAAAGTTCATAAGTTACATACAAACAATATTTTCAATAAGTATATAGTATTTTCAATAAGTGAATAGCAGGAATTTTCACAGTGAAATATAGTATTATATAACAAATTATTATTGAGGAAGTCACTCAAATTTCACTAATTTTGTTCTTACTTGGACCTGTTAAGGCTGTCGCCTTCATTTTCAGCATGATTCCACTGTCTGCTTCCCAGCATGGTATTAAGATTTCACTCTGTGGATTTTACGAACTAGGTGATGAGGTTACTATTGTTTGGAAGATCAGAATTAACCAAATTTTCCTTGTTATTGTTTATGAATATATTTTCCCATTTTCAGTATGATTCTACTGTCTGCTTCCCAGCATGGTATTAAGATGTCGCTCTATGGATTTTATGAACTAGGTGAGAGGTTACTATTGTTTGGAAGATCAAAATTAACCAATTTTCCTTGATTTTGTTTATGAATATTTTTCCCAAAAATATAATCATAAATGGGAAAATATATTCATCAACAAAAACAAGGAAAATTTGGTTAATTTTGATCTTCCAAACAATAGTAACCTCACCACCTAGTTCATAAAATCCACAGAGCAACATCTTATACCATGCTGGGAAGCAGACAGTGGAGTCATGCTGAAAATGAAGGCAACGGCCTTTGAAACATGTCCAAGTAAGTGGAACAAAATTAATGAAATTTGAGTTATTTCTTTAATAATAATTTTTTACATAATATTTTCAATGTTAATCCATTTAGGAATCACACACAGTAAAATCAGCATAAAATCTCTTCTAAGTTAAAATATTTAAAACACTGTATATGTCTTCATTCGAAAGAAATAAAATCAGAGTTAAAATATTTAAAATATTTACTTTATTTTATTTATTTTACTTTATTTATTAAATATACTAATATTAAAATATTAGTTTTGGATCTGAAGATAAAATGTAATAATTAACTGGAATTTGGCATTTGCAGAAAGGACACACACACAGATAATTACATCAAAGACCAAGATCACATAATGAAGTAGCTTTTAACAGCATGATGTATAGATTAATGAATGTGCCATTCAACAAAGGGAAATACAAGAATGAATATCTGCACATAATAGAAGTAGCCATACCCAATGGATGCAACAAACAGATGATTAACCAAAAAATTAAAAGATTTCAGAAACAAAAAAAGGAATTAAACAAACCACAACTATGATTGTTTTATCAGAGGAAATAAACTTTCAAAAAGTTCGCTTACCACCCATCAACCAATAACAAATTTAAAAAAAAATGTTGAGCAGTATATTACCCTAGCACCTCAAAATCAATTTAGTGCCAACAAACTATTGAACTTAAACAAAATAGATTCCAGATCCAAAGAGAAAAATCAGGTATATACCAGATTAATTGCAAAGATTGTGATAAAATTCTGGTTTTTTACTTCATGGGAGTGAAACCATAAGAGTGTTTCAAATATTTTAAATATTTTAACTCAGGCTGCTTTTACTCCTTGGGAATGAAGACATAGAGTGTTTTGAATATTTTAACTTAGAAGAGATTTTAAACAATATTTTGTTATTTTTACTTTGTTTATTTTGTATATAAATGTGCATGTTACTGCAGCACAATAAGTAATTACTTTACCGAAATATAGTTCCTTTCTCCATCCATGATCATGATTTATTAGAACACAGTGCCATAGTATTATTAAAAAGCACATTTTGTAGAAATTGATCTGTTAAGCTTCTCTGGACAAATGTGCACTGAAGCAAATATTACATGTGTGAACATCTTACAGTGATGTTAAATTATTAATTTTCATTGAATTATTTAATTGGAGACAATATGCATTAATTGTTGTACTTTGAATAATACACAAATGATAAACATGTGAATAATGTGTTAGTTCCATATGAATTTTTTAAAGTTTTTACAATTTTAAAAAACTGTTATGGAAAAACTGGGTATAATATTTTCATTAATTATAAAGTATTTAGAGTTAGATTTAAAAGTGTACATTAACATTTGATATTTAAATAGGGAATCTCTATATTATTCTGAAAAGAATTTTTGGCATAAATCTTAAAATATGTATACTAATCAAGAGATTATATTCAATTTACAATCATTCTAAAACTATAAACATCAAACATATCAAGGTTTAGTTTTCTTATTTGGAGATATTCACCAGCCGAACTTCATAATCTTTAGTCTCCAAAGCATATGCTATTGTTATAAAATGTATTTTTCTTTTTTTGCTTTATAGGAAAATTGCAGTGAAGCAAGTCACTCTCAGATTGGATCATTGCTATCATAATAGCTATTACAATATTATACTGGTATGGTATAAAATCACATAATTGCTTTGTGGATATATGTGCTCCATATATGAAACCCGTGCCTTTCATTGGTAATATGACTCCACTGATGTTACAAAAATATCTGTCATTGACTATATTTTGGAGATATATGACAAATTCAAGGGATACTCTTATGGTGGATTTTTTCAATTTGGACAAACAGTATTTCTTCTAAGAGTTCCTGAATTGATTAAAGCTGTAATAGTGAAAGCTTTTGACAATTTTCTTGAACATCCTCCTTTTATAACTGAGGATGCAGAGCCCATACTTGGAAAGGGGCTTTTTAATCTCACAGGCATGTATAATTTTTAATTCAACAGCTTGAACATTACTTCTCATTTTGGAGATTAATAATTATATGAAATGAATTAACAATCAATCCTGTTCATAACTGCAGAGAGAGACCAAAATCAATCAATCCATCTATCCAAGGCTAAATTAATTTCAGAAAGTTTAATGCTGAAAACATTCAAATATTACACATCTCATAGTGGGTGCATGATATATATTTGTTAAAAATGTAAATAATTTTAATTTATAAAACTTATGTATCGTGTTTTACATTTACATTTTTTTAGAAAGGCTATGAAATGTATAATATATCTGTTATTGATATTTATAACCAAATTTGTTTATTGTTCCATATAGGATGAATGAATCATTTTAATGAGAAAAAAATTGTTTTAATATAAAGTAAGAAAACAATAACATTATATCAATCAAAGCTACCATCAATTTCCGTTAGAGGCTTACATACATACTCTCACACACAACCATTGCCACAAGTGGCTGAGGTCATTTAAGGCGCAGACTCCTGAGTGGGAGGCCTAGGGTTTGATTCCTGCCAGGACCATCTTCTCTGACTGGGTTTTTTTCAGGTTTTCCTCAGTCCTCATAAATGGCAAATGCTATTGAAGGTATCCTAAACTTAGGCCTGGAATGTTTCCTTCCTTAAAAAAAAATATATATCCCTTCCCAGTTTATCATTTCATCTTATGTATCATCAGTGTCCATCACCTGTGGTGCCTCAGTATTAAGCACTATTTAAAAAAAAATATTGAGAAAGATAAAGAGAAAGACTAAATTGAATCTGTCGTCTTAACACTCTTCATGTCTTCATGCTTCACTAACCTTAAAAATATACGGAACCGGTTTCAAAGATATGTTATCTCTATCTTCGGCCGTGGACGACTGGTGTGAAAGGTTGTTGTTACATAGTATCAGAAACAATGTTCTGCTCTGGTGAAACTTTTATGAACTTAAAACTTATATTTTCTTCTTTTGGAATGTCAAAATTCATCAAATGATCCTTATGTTTGTAGATGTGAATCGTTTCCCAAATATCCAATTCTACTGGTCCCTGTACAGCTTTCAATAATTCAACTAAATGTCCTCCAAGATCTATTTGCTGAAACATTGTAGCACAAACTCCAAAATCCACTTTTTTGTGGGGGGAAAGGTTGTCATCTTCAGATGAAAATTGAATAAATTGCTGTTGTTGTCTGTCATTGTTGCTTATAATGTGATCTCCGTAATTTTTATCTCAATGTAAACAAATATGAGTGTAATAATCTGCGGTAGCATGGTTCCTATTGGTTAAGTAGCACAATAGGTACAAAGAGCTGATACAATGTATTTAATTGCTTGTTCTCAGGTTACTATTTACATACTCTATTACTAGACATTGTACATAATCTTCTTGCTACTTTTCAATGCATTTCCTTGACAATGCTTTACAATACTAGTGGACCCAGTACATGCCTCAGCATGGTGCCTCTTTGCATTAAAACTGCCTGCACTGTACAAATGCAACATGTGCCTAAATTACAAACTATTTAAATGTTTTATGTAACTGTAATAAAGTATCTCTCAAGATTATTACTATATTCACAACAAATTCTAACTGAAAATTAGTCTTATTAAAGTTTAAACTGCAACTTCCTTTAGGGACTACTATGCATAAAATCAGTTATGTAAGTCCAATAAATGAACTACAACAACGAGAGGTGATAGTCATTCCTCTGAAGATGCCCAGCGGAGTCACGGGCGAAACCTCAGGTGTGTTTACAGCCTTTGGACCACGGCCAACATGCCCGGAAAAATTATTTTATTGGATTAACGCCGACTGTGAAAGCCTAAATAATTATAGTTATGTAAGTCATCCAGAGTCAATGAGAAAATAGCTGCACCAGGAATGAATGAATAAATTTTTGCTACAGAGGCACCACAGGCGATGGACAGTGATGATACATGAGATGAAATGATACATTGGGAAAGGATTTATTTTTTTAAGGAAGGAAACGTTCCAAGCCTAAGTTTAGGGTACCTCCCCGGCATTTGCCATTTATGAGGACTGAGGAAAAATCTGGAAAAAACCTCAGTCAGGAAGGACAGTCCTGGCGGTAATAGCTGCACCAGGTGATTATATTGACATTAGGATAGAAGTAACATCCAACATTCATAGCTTGTTTTATTTTTAAGTTGTTGCAAATTACTTTTTTCATGTTTAGCCAGAATATATATACACACATACGAATCTTGAAAGCATGCCTTAACACTGAGGTTGCTGATAGGCAATTGCCAGAAGCAATGCATATTATAGTACTTAAATAGCATTATAAGTGAAGGTAAATATTAAAGCTTTATAGCAATGTTAAAAGAAAATGGTTGGGCCATTAATTTTAAAATTAGTTGTATGTTATAACATATTTGAGCAATACCCTCATTTGGCATTTAGAATGTAGTAGCTCACAAGATCAGTACAAAGGATCAAAAGTCCATTTCAAGCTTGTTTGTTACAAATTGCACAACAATGAACTGCGATTTTAACAATATGTGCAAGAGAATAGTGATATTATATTCTCAAATTACTCCTGACTATAGTGCGACTTTTGTTAAATATTTAAACTACGAATTTTCATAGCAATAGAGACCACCCAAACATCCCTCTACTATAGTGACAATACTTCTTCAAACATGTTCTTTTTTATAATTTATTTTGTGGCAATGGAATGAAGTAAGTATTTGATTTCAGAATTTCAGAACTAAAATAAAATACCGAAAGAGGCATTTATAGTCTTAAATTCTAGGAATAGGCACTTATCACCAAAATAAGCATTTTAAGCATTATGAAGCTTTTGTATCTTAACCCTAAGGCTCAAATATTAATATTTTATTAAAGAAATTTACAAAGTTTGGTAATAGAATAGGCAAAAAATGCAATATCATACATATAGCATTATTTACCATTTCATCCATTCTGAAGAGCATGCTATGTATAGATACTGATACCCTTCTTCCTGCTCATTTTTATAGTAAAACAAAGAGAAATTTTCCATTTTACTAACAATCTGCTTTTCTCTACATTAAAATGCTAATATTCCTCTAACTTGTGTCTTTAACTGGAATTGACTTAGGTTTACAATTTTCTTTGTGCAATTATTACTTGTTAATTTTGTAATGCAATCTGTAATTATGTGTAGACTATTAAAAGTAATTTTGACAAAGTTATGGAATAAAACTATAGATTGTCGCATCTTTTGGAGAATGTATGTAGTTAGAGCTAAGTATGCTTTTATTATTCGCTCAGGTCAATGATGACATGATATGAAATCAACGCTTAGTCCAGCATTTTCTTCAAGTAAAATAAAGGCCATACTTTCTAATGATAAATGTGGAGTACAGGTTACAAAATTCTTGGAGAAATGCATTAAGAAACAAAAAGTGCCTTCAAATAGTTGTAAAATTAAGAAAGGTTTGTGTTAATGTTAATTAAAAAAAAAATAAGTCAGTTATCTGGATGCTTAAGCATTATATCAGAAGCATGCATGCATGCATTTAGCTTGATAAGCATCACTTACCTAAAGCTCATAATTCAACAAATTTCACATTCATCTTAATGTTATTAATGAAAATATTCTTAGTTCAGTCAGATGTTAATTTTGAATAAATATGTTTATAATGATTACTACTAATTTAACAACAGTAAAACCAATATTCTTAGTTCAGTCAGATGTTAATTTTGAATAAATATGTTTATAATGATTACTACTAATTTAACAACAGTAAAACCACTCCATACCGTACCCACACACAAAAAATCCACTGCAGAATCCTGCATTATATGAAACTGTAAAAAGCTATGCATTTGTGAAAATAATGGAATATATTTTTGCAATTTCTTTCAGAGGGCAATACTTTGGTAGCTGAGATGAAAGATCTGTATACAAGATATGCAAACGATGTAACAGCAGCTTTTGGGATGAAAGTTGATTCATTTCATAATGCTAATTATGAATTTTACAAAATGGGAAAGGAAATAATCAATTTTACTGAAATTCAAGCATTTAAGTGGTTCTGGTTTTTGGTATTACCCAGGATTATGAAGGTATGTGGAATTGTCTAGTGCAATTAGAAATTATGCTCTTTTCTCTATAATGGTATGAAACAGTTTAAATAAACTATGTGAAATGTTGTTATTATTTATAAAATATCTGTGCTTACTATTTTTAAAATTTTGTAAATTTTATATAGTCATGAAAACGAGTCAATACCCATAGAATTCAAGGAGCATAAAAGTTTGGAACACTGCTGCTTAATAATGATGCTGGGCTTTTATAGCATATTCATTCATTTAAGAACTTTAGAAAAATTATAAGAAATTTTTAAAAAAAATCTGTTGGAACTCACACAGTGAAGCTTGTTAAATGTAAATTCTATCTAATCCATCATCTAACACACTCTTATGCTTCACTTTACTTTTAAATACGGTGGGACCGGTTTCGAATAGACATCCTCCCCATCTTCAACCAACTTGATGACTGGTAGGAGAAACTAACATCTAAGAGAACCTGTGGCTTCACCCTGGTGGTTTTTTTTTATAAACTGGAAATTTGTATTACATTCTCGTATAATGTTGAAATTCATAAGATGATCCCTATGTTTATGAATGTAAATTTTCTCCCATGTGTCCATTCTGCATGTCCGTGTGCTTCTTTAAGTAACTTTATTTTCTTTTTGTGTTGTGATTATCTATCCAAAAATGATGTGACACTGCTGACCTATCTATCTGTTTCTACTTAACATTCCTTAGATGTTTCTTTAACCATTCCTATGTTCCTTTTAGTTCTTCCAACGTTATCTTATCGCATTCTTTGCATATTATTTTGTAGATGCCTGACTTTTTCTCCTGTGGAATGTTATTAAAAGTGTTGTCCACTAAAGCCTTTTTAGAGTATATCTGTTAACAGGTGCCAATTTAATGTTAATATCTTTAAAAAAAATTTGGAATTTATTCATAGCTACTGGATGGTAGGTGAATTTTTTAAAAACCCATCTCTCTTTTTCAGTCAATAGTGTGGTGATTTTCTTGATTAATTTCTTCTTTAGGAACATATTAAGTTTTTTGTTTACTAAATATTTGTTAAAACCATTTATAATAGAATCTCTTGTATTTTCTCAAATGCTTTTTTGTACTCCTCTTTACTGATGGTAAATTCACTAGTCTATATGTTAAGCTTTAAAAATTGTATGCTTGTGAGCTATAGGGTTGAACCCATTTAATTTTGTATAGTTATCTGTGCAAGTGTCCTTTCTATAAATGCCAAAATCTAGATTTGCGTGATTCTTATTAATTTTTATATCTAAAAACAGCAACATTCCGTTTGTTTCTGTTTCAAGTGTGAAGGATATATTCCTGTCTTGTACATTTAAAAGTTTCAAAGCATCTTTAACCAATTCTTTTTTCACTATACTAAAAATGTCATCAACTTATCTGTATCAGCATTTAAAATAATGTGGAAAGGCAGAAATTATGTGAGTTTCAAATGTACTCATGAATAAATCTGCCAGAAAGGGGGGCAAAGGATTTCCCATTGTCAGTCTTGTTTTCTGTTTATAGAATTCTCCTGCAAAATTAAAATAGGACTGGTTAATACAAATGTTAGTAAGGTGGATGTATTCTTTTCTGTGAGTGTCATTAATTCCTATCTCCTTTAATGAATTGTTCTAAAATGATAAAAGCTTGTCAGTTTAAATACTCAGGAACAAAGATACTATGTCAAAAGACACTAAAATATCAGAGGGTAGAGCTTTAAAATCTTTTATTTTTGCAATTAACTGAATGAGTTTTTTATGCTCTACTTTCAAACCTTGGTAGAGCTGTAAATCTGTCTGTAAGCCATTTTGCTAGAAAATATATAGGGGTATTTATATTATTAATGATGGGTCTCGTGCCCATCCCAGGTTTATGGATTTTAGGTAACTCTCATATTCTGGCTATCTGGGTTGGAGACATTCAGGTTTTGTATCTGTATGTGAACACTGCGCTATCAGGGAAACATGAGAAAGGAAGGAGCCATTCTTGCATTCTAAGGGAAACCACAATAAAACTCACCGCCATGGGTGGCCGAGGTCGTTAAGGCATGGACTCGTGAGCGGGAGGTCTGCAGTTCGAATCCCGCCAGGACCGTCCTCCCTGACTGGGGTTTTTTCCAGGTTTTCCTCAGTCTTCATAACTGGCAAATGCCGGGGAGGTACCTAAACTTAGGCCTGGAACGCTTCCTTCCTTAAAAAAAAAAAAAAATCCTTTCCCAATATATCATTTGATTTCATGTATCATCAGTGTCCACCGCCTGTGGTGCCTCAGTAGTAAAAACGGGCGTTAAACACTACTCAAAAAAAAAAAAAAAAAAAATAAAACTCATGGTAAAGATGGCTGGCCCCAAGGATTTGAACCCAGAATCTCCCGAATGAGAGTCCCAAGCTTTGGCACCTGGACCATCTTGCTCAGTCAGAATAATCTTAACATTAAAAATGAAATTATATTATTTGAAACTCTCAGACATATTTCTTCCAAAGTAAGAAATCTACTTGTGAATTTTTTCTGGCATGAAAATTCAGTGTACTTCAGGAAATATAATCAGATATAAAAACTATTCCATGACATTTATTAAGATTTTATCTGTATTATACTCGTGATTGTATGTTATTTTTTTATTTTTTTTCATTAAAGTCTGTTTTTTGTTTAATAAGGTGCTGCAAATTATTGGAGTAAGATTATTCCAAGGACATGTACCAATTTTTTTTCCACAACTTGTGCATGGTACTATGGCAGTAAGGGAAAGAGATAGAATTATGAGACCAGATATGTTACATCTACTGATGCAAGCTAGGAAGGGAATGCTAGAAGATACAACCACTGCAGCAAATGGGAAGAAACCAAATATTAGTAAGATATATATTAGTCTTGTATATTTATGTAACATTATTATTAAATAAGAAAATATTAAGAAATTCTTGTTAATTATAAAATATGTAGCATTCTTTTGTCTAAAATTTGATTTTGTTTGTCTAAATGCATAATTTTATACTGATATTTACTATGATCATGTTGTTACTGCTATAACTGCCTAAAACCCAAGTCTAAAATTAGCACTATCTACTTATATATAAAAATTTTCTATGTAAAGTACTACAAACTAATTCTTAAACAGATTAATATATTTAAATGCTGACTTTTCCTAAACAAGGGGCCCTCATGATAGCATAAATATGCAACTTTTCAGTGGGCACCAATATGAGGTTCCAGGGGGATAATTTAGTGATTTTAAATTAAGGCATCCTATAATTTTTATAATATTATGATTATCCCCAAGAAATTATGCAACTTTTGTTCAAATATTTTCTATAAAATTTAATTGGATTAGTTATAGGGGTTTCAAGTGAAAATTACTAGATAAAATAAATATTTTTTAAACAAGTTTTATAATTTTTCATCATTTTATTAAGTGCTCAAAATACTCTTAATACCATCTAAGTACTTATTATTTTTTTAGAGATTTTCTTTAATATTTGCCAATATAAAGGGAATAATAGTACCACAAGCTTCATATGTTTGATCCTTCATATTATGTTTGGATATAGGTGCTGAAAAGGCACAGTTATCATCTATTTTGGGTTTTAAGATGTCTCATATTGCATATTATGTTTATTATATGTGCAGTGTTAAAAAATTGCCTCATCAGAAAACAATAAGTTCTTTAACAATGCAACTACATTATACATCCATTGACAGAAAATGTGTGGAACTGGTAAACTCTTTCAGTATTTTTTTGTATTTCTGCTGCTTTAATGTGCATTATATTGAAGTGTGACTAATCCCTTTATCTCCGGTTGATTCACATTCACTTATCTGTGGATTTACAGTTACAGAATGAAGAACATTCCTTTTCCACTTCAGCTTCATGTGGTTCATGTTCTTCACATTGCAGTACTTACTTAACCATTCTTCCCAGGCACTTTAATTTCATATGTGACATTTGCATCCCATGTCATAACTAATACAAGCCAATAATTTCTATTAAATGCATGCTTACCTACTCAGTTTCAAACAGTGCTATGTTTCTGAGTCTGTGAGAGTAAAAAATTAAATTGTTTAACTGCTTTTAAGATTTTAGGTGACTGTGAAACTGATAATTGCCAGGTGTTATTTTTCTCCTTCTTTACAATGTATTTATTTATAATTTACAAAGTGCAAATAACCTCTAGAGTATTGTTTCAAATTCCTACAACTTCTTAAGATTTCATTAAGGAAAAAATATTTTAAACAAATATTACTTAACCTAAACTTGGGTATTCATTTTTTACACTAAACTCCACTTACTTACGTAAAAGTAACAGCATTTTGGGATAATCTCTCCCATCTTCAGTTGCTCACTGAACCGCCGTTATTTGAAATGATGGAGATTCTCCCATAATGGTTTAGTGAGCAACTGAAGATGGGAGAGATTCTGCTGAGATGCATCTTACTTTTATGTAAGTAAGTGGAGTCTAGTGTAAAAAATGAATACCCAAATTTAGGTTATATTACCACTCCATTGTCAACAGTTTTGTAAGTACAATATTTATATACATTACATAATTTAAATATTGTACTTACAAAACTGTTGACAATGGAGTGGTAATATATCCTAAGCTTAGGTATTCATTTTTGAGCAACTGAAGATGGGAGAGATTCTCCCGAAACATGTCTTTACTTTTATGCAAGTAACTGGAGTTTAGTTTAAAAAAATGAATACCTATATTTAGGATATTGCTTAATTTTTTAGGATAATCAGAATATAAAAAAATTATACTATCCTTCTATTTAAATTCTGAAGTTGTTCCCTATCAGAGCACCATGATGGCCACTGAAGTGCTACTCATGAACACCCCTTTATTTGGAAATGTCAGCATTCAGTTTTATTGAGAGGTGTTAGTTTGTAATATTTTATATGGGCGAACTTGTCTTTGCAGAAGAACGTAATTGGTTCAAAATATTGTGTTAATTTTGTGTGTGTGTGTTTTTTTTTTCTTTTTTCTATTTCTCTAGTGCTTTCACTTTAGCTATATCGATATTTTTTATTTCATTTAATTTTTTTTTTAAAATATGAGAAATGGCTAACAGATACTTAAATGAATCTATAATACAATAAATATAATCTTCAATTTAAAATGAATTTCATAACTGAACTAATAGAGTGAAGCAATTAATTTATCCTTAATTAGCTAGTGAGCTGATTTAATACTCTTATGCTCCACTTACCATGAATTATACAGAACATGTTTCACACGCCTTTGCCTGCATTATCAGTGGTGAGTTGACTGCCAGATTCATTGTTGATTGGATCGACTTGGTGTACTTCTTTTGAACATTTAATGAACTTTTGGATTAATTTGTCTTCTATTGGGATCTCCAAGTTCATAACCTTATCTTCATAGTAATAATGAACATTTTTTCCAATATTCCCAGCTCCAAAGGTCTATCTACAAATTTAAATAATTTGACTTCCATTTCTGTCATGTTTATCTCTCCAAAAATGATGTGCAACCAAAAATATAAACTGGGAAATCCCATGAGATCAGTAATCAACTGTAGAAATACATTTTCCTACCAAAAGGCAAGATGGTTCCTCCAGAGATTTTGCAAATTCCCAATGTTTGAAATGTAAGTAATTCCAAAGAACTGGCGAGAAAATTAAAGATTTGGTTTATTCTTAATTAGACAGTGGGTCGATTTAATACTCTTATGCTCCACTTACCATTGAATTACACAGAAAATTATGCTGCACTTACCATTGAATTATGCAAAACATGTTTCACAGGTCTTTACCTGCATCATCAGCTGTGTGTCGACAAAGCAACAAGGAGATTGAGGAATACGTCCAGCTAACCAAAGTCTGCATCAGTCAGAATTTCTTCAGGTTCAGTGGTGAATTTCACAAACAAGGAGGTTATGGAGAACCCATTAATTTTTTTCTGGCTGATTTATATATGAGTAGTTTAGAAATGCACATCACCAAATCATTTCCATACATTTTTAAATTCTGGCACAGTGGTGGTGGTAATAAGAAACACTTGGATGATGCTTTGAAATTGCTGAACCTACAAGATAGGGAAATTAAATTCACTTCTGAAACAGAAAAGACAACATGATTCCTTTCCTTGATAAAGATTGTAATAACATGCAATAATTTGAAATTTGGAATACACAGAAAGATACACATACTGAAAATTACATAAAGGCCAGGCCAGTGGCTTCAATCTCACAGCACACAAATTGCAGTTCTGAACAGCTTAGCACATAGACTCATTAACGTACCAATGAATAAGTTTGAATACAGCGAAGAGTATACTCACATAATACAAATGGCCAAAACTAATGGGTATGGCAAAGAAATCGTAGATAAGATAATCCAGATAAATCAGTGATTGCACATCACTTTTGGAGAGATAAACATGATGTACAAATGGAAGTCAAATTATTGAAATTTGTAGATAGACCTTTGGATTTGCAATAAGGGGGGGGAAAAAAAGTATGAAGATAAGTTATGAACTTCCAGATCCCAATAGAAGAGAAATTAATCCAAAAGTTCATAAAATGTCCACGAGAGCTACACCAAGTCCATCCAACCAACAATGAATCTGACAGTCAACTCACAGCTGATGATGCAGGCTAAAGCAAAAGCTACTGTTGAATTATACAGAACATGTATAATTCAACAGTAAGGGGAGCATAAAATTCACTCACTAGCTAATTAAAAATAAAACATAATTGTATTTGTAAGACACTAACATTTATTAACACTACATACAATCCAGTTTTATTTATTGTTCTTAATCTTGATCATGGCCAAATGTATATAATATCAAAATATGAGAAGTATTTCAGACATAAGAACAAAGTACGATACTGCATAATGAATAATACTTAATAAAGAGGTAAAAACAATGATATATAAAATATTAATGCATGATTATAAGCATTTAAACTAGATCATTACTATATAAAGATTCTCTATCAAATTGGTCATAGCTTATAAATACCTTAGTTGTGGAAGAACATCTAACTTAGAAAGTAGGAATTATATTAAGCAGTGCTTTCTAAGACATAGCACAATGTAAGTTGCCAAATAATTCTTAAAATTTTAAATGAAAACATGAACATTAACTGATCCTAATCTAATTAAAATGTAAATTGGAACTTTGACAGTGAAGCTAATCATATAATTAAAATTCAATAAACATTAATCATTAAAATGTACCAAAAATGCACATCTGTTTTCTGCATAGCTGACTAAGTAAATTTGCATTATTAGTTAATCATTCATAATTGTTATTCATTAATTACAAGTAATTTTTGCAGGATATTTCTTTTCACATTTTGAATTTTTTCATAAAATATCCTCAACTTATGTACTTCTAATGGACAGTACAAGGACTACTGGAGAGGTACCGTCTCTTGCATGTATAGTTCTCCTATAGACTGAGCGAAAATTTCCCCATATATCAATAATAATTAAATTATTATATGCTATATTTATGAATATGTTTAATCAGCATTTCTAGTGTCCCTCCTTGGAAGGCAGCATGAACAGAAATTTTTATTAAACATTGTCAGAAGAATATTGATGCTGTTGCACTCTCTCCTTACCAAAATCTTACAATGATTTTATCTGACATGACGAATTCAGTGCTGTGACAATGCCAAGGCAAAGGTGACCGTTGAGTTCCACATCCAATGTGGAAACGTGTCATCGAACCAGTCACGGACAATAACAAATTGTGTCTTTGCACCATCTTGTTGCAGCCAGTGTTCATAATGCTTACAGCTGCAGACATGATACTTATTGTGAAGATATGACACTTGATTTATCAATCCTTGAAAGCAATAAGGACCAAACAAATGATCTGCTTCATATCCTTCCATTTCACATGCGAAGGACTCTGTTGAGTTTCATGAGAGAAATGGGGATTCTTATTAGAAGATAATCTGATTTCTTAAATCTGTGGTAAATGGCATATTCGTCTCTATAAAGCAATTTCTTTTGTCTTGCATGTGTTTGAAAGAACAAGGTTATGCATACTGATATCTGCTAATATTCATTGACAGTCATAATGCAGAAGGGTTTAATTATCAAGCCTTTTTCATGTGTTTGCGCATTGTTGATCATAACAATAGTACAAGTTTCTGCCTGAGTGCAGTTTCCCACTTTGTTTGGTGTCTTTAACAAATCATGCACTGAAATTTTTTCCCCTGACTTCAGCAAGTTATCTCTGCTCAGTGGTGCCCCAAATGATCTCTAAATTCCTAAACCATTATACTCATGGTTTTTACAATATGAGGCCGCTCGTATCCGTCATTTGTATCCACTCATGAAAAGTGTTGATTTTTATTCTATTTTTTTCCCTACTTTTCTTTCTTTCTTTCTTTCTTTCTTTCTTTCTTTCTTTCTTTCTTTCTTTCTTCCTTCCTTCCTTCCTTCCTTCCTTCCTTCCTTCCTTTCTTTCTTTTTAATCTTCTAGCAACAGACATATTGTATTTGTTTTGTTTGAAGTCATTGTTAAAAATGTTAAATGAGTATCATCCACATGTATATTTTAAAATATGTTAAGATATTCAGCCTGTAGTCTATCCTTTTATTCTAAGAGTTTATATTTGATTACTCTAGGTGTGGATGGATAATGAAGTTTCTGGATTTCTTATCATGTTTCATAGTTATTCAGTGTTCATTTTACTGTATTTTTAAATAGCATGTTTTGTTATAATTGTAATAGTTCATTGTGACTTAGAACTATAAATAAATCATTTATATATGGGCAGAATAAAAATCATTCTATAACTTCAGTTACTCCTGTTCTCCAGACCTACTTATGGTAATTTTATTTGCTTGCTGCTAGATACAGCTATCATAATTCCCAGACTGATAGATCTTAGTTTTACACACACATGCACAAGCACACACACACAAAATTCAAATCCATTTTTGTTGGTGTCTCCAGGCTAACCTTGTTTGCATTTTCTCAACAGATTGGGATGCCAATGTTATATCAGCACAAGCTGTGTCTTTCTTCTTTGCTGGCTTTGACACATCTTCAATACTACTGTGTTTTGCATCATATCTACTTGCTGTACATCCAGAAATCCAAACAAAACTTCATAATAAAATAGATGAATTACTTGAAAAGAATAATGAAAAAATAAATTATGAAAATCTTCATGCAATGAAATACCTTGATATGGTAGTATCAGGTAAGATAGAGTTTAGTTTTTAATATTTCTGTCTTTAATAGTACAATTAAAAGAAAAATATGTAAATACAGAGTTAGCCTACATACACAGATGGTTCATTTACAGGTAAAACTTAATTTAATTTCAGTACTTTAGTAAATATCTTCTCCTGGAGCTAGACTTTATTCTACATATTTTTTTTTGTCATTATTATTCGCATGATGAAATACAATTGAATATTCAACATGTCTAGAAGACTGCTGCAGAGATGATGAATGATATGGAGTCAACAACTTAGCATTTATTTTCTTAGCTGGAAATTAGTACCCAAAGCATTATATATAATATAAACAACCCATTATATTATATATTTAACAGCATGTTATGGTGCTCCTAAGCTTTTAGTAAAAGCAATCCCTCACTTGCAGTGTTTTAATTTTCTGCTGCTGGGCATGTTGGGGCCACCTGAGAACGTACTTTAATTTTGCTACTAAAATTGTGAATAATATCTTACCTCACAGAGGATGCTGGAAATATCATGCCCCTTCAGCTAAATAGGCATTGTATCTGGAAAACACATTCTGATTGAAATGTTTAAATTTGGCCACTATAATCACTCAGGGCCCCCCCAACCAAAATGAGGTGCTTTATGTTGCATTATATTTTCTCCTTAATTCTTATATTTTGTTCTGAATTATAAAATGAAAGAATATCCATTTAAACAAAAGATTGTTTTATTAAGCACCTTAAATTATAATAATGGAAACGAAAGCTTCCATCTGGTTAGATAAGTTACAAAGGAAGTAAAACAATTACAAGTTTTGTTTTAACTGTAAGTACATATTTCAGTGGTTGAAACATTAAAAATGCATTTTAATAACTGGCCTTACCCATCTCTGGTATGAATAACTGTATTTATACATCTTGGCATTCTTTTGATTGATTCTATTTCCTCCCAAACAAATAGATCAATTGAATAAAAATATAATTTCCCTCCATCTGAACATACATACAATGAATTAATACTAAATAAAGAATTAAATCTTAATAATTCTCATTCAATAAAAACAAGTATATCATTTATAATATAATAAACTTGTTAGCTCTGGTTTCTTGAGGAATATGCTTCCATTCTTCAAGAAGTGCTCTCCTCAACTCCTGTAAAGTTTTGGCAGTGGTAGTCTGGTCTTAACATGCCATTCCAGCGTGTCCACAAGTGTTCAAGTGGATTCATGATAGAACTCTATGCTGACCATGATAAAACATGGATTCCCACTTTTTGGTGATAATCTCTGATCACTTTGGCAATATTTAGGCCTGCATTGTTGTGCATTAAAAGAAAAGTATTGCCTATAAATGGGTCAAATGGTACAGCATGATTAACGAAACATTCATTTATGTACCTTGCAGCCATTAGATCTCTATTTTCTATGATAACTAACTCAGTACAGCAACCATAGACATTTCTGCCCTAAACATCATTCCACCATCAACAAATGGTAACTTTTCCGAAATGCAGCATTGTGCAAATCTTTCACCCCTCAATCTCCAAACTCTCACGTTCATCAGGTAAATACAGATTGAAACAGAACTTGTCTGTAAACAGAACGTAGCTGTCCTGTTCATTTCTCCAACTCCTATGAGTATTTGCAAAATGTAATTATTCGACTCTGTGTATTCTGAACTAACTGGGACCAGTTGCATGTATGCTTGATATCAGCTCACCTGCTTTCAACCTTCTTCTATCCTTTTCGGCCAAAATCGAGCATCCATGCATGTTAATAAATTGCTGGGCTACAGTCTTAGCTGGCTAATCCTGCTCCTTAAGAACTGTCAACACCATGTACAATATTCATTTAGATTTGTAGCTGTCAGACAACACAAACCTAGTCTTCTGGCATATTTTAGGGTCTCTATAAACTGTTTTAAGGCATCATGGACTGTGTTTCTAGCCATATTTATTACATTTGCAATGTAACATATGCTGGGTCCATTGCAATAATGAAAATGAAGCACAAAATGGTTAAGACATATTTTATGTATCTGACACTTTATGCACATAATTGAAATATTCGGGCTACAATAGCTTGTTTACAAAACAAAAGGCATTCTAATATATCCATGACAACAAATGCCTACCATAATATTTATGACAAGCAAATATATTGCAATATGCAAGCAAATTAAAAGTGTTCCATTTCTCTGTTTGTTTGTTTTTTCTTTAGTTTCTCCAATTTATTAGTGAATATTTTATATAACTATATCCTTCAGGCAACCCCACAGGTAAAAATCACACATTGTTAAATCTTGTGTGCGAGAAGACATACACTAGCACTAATCACTCTTATCTTCAAACACTCTCTTAATTTTAATCATATACTCCGCTGCTGTGTAATAGTTGCAAAATCTGTTGAAATCACTCAGATCATTTCTTTTCTTCTGTAAAATGCTGAAAAAATCGGGTGACAATATGTCCCTTCTGTATCTATTTTCATCTTGTAAAATATTGAACCTACAGTACCCCTTTTGCTAACAGCACACCAAACTCCAACCTTCCTACCATAAAGATGGGTTTCCTATATCCGGTATGAATTTTCAGTACACCAGTAGTGCATGATTTGATAGTTCACACGGCCGTTCAGGTAAACCAGGCCTCTTCTGTAAAGAACAGAAGCTTTGGGTCCATTAAACCTTCATTTACAAATAAAAAAAAACGCTTAGAAAAATGCACTCTTGCTACTGGGTCACTTGTATTAAACAATGGATACGTGTGCACTTATACGGTTTGAGGTTTAATAATTTTGTTGCTTTATGTGCATAACACACTGAAACCTCCACCTAGTGTGCTAATTTAGATAGTGCTTTTGTTGGAAAATGTTCAAGGTTTGCACCAATTTCTTCTAGTTTATCCTCTGTTAAAGCTTTACATTTCTGCGTGATTTTATTATGCACTGATCAAGTAGAATAAAATATATTTGCAATATTATGAATTGCTTATCTGGAAGGAGACAAATGACAGGAAACTGCAAATGAAATTCTGTACAAACATGACGAGCTGACTTGTATTTGTAGTAACATTTAAATACGAAAATGCGCTCTCTAGAGTCAACTGTCCCATTTTGGCCAAGCTCGACTACTGCACTACTTTGAAGCAACGTTCAAAGACAGGAGGGAAAACTTGTAAGGGACAGAATGGGAAGCACTATTCGCAGCCAATGGGATTAACTAAAACCACATGTGTGAGATAGTTTTACATGAAAGCTCTGTAGTTGATGTTCTGCAAAACACTCACCATCGTCATTGCCAACTACTGGCTGGGAGCACAAATAGACAGACAAAATATAGGGACAAGTTAAAAGTCCTGCACCACCTAAATAGCTTTTGATGCATATGGCTTGGTGACATGAAATTTGGTATGCGGTGATAGCCGATGCCATGAACTCAAAAATGATATTACCTACTCTTTTCTATTACCGGTTTAACCAGAAGTAACTCCTATTTTCTTATGACAAATTATTATTATGAAATCACTCAAATTTCACTAATTTTGTTCCACTTACTTGGACAAGTTTAAAAGGCATTTGCCTCCATCTTCAGCCTGGTCCTACTGGCTGCTTCCCAGTGTGATATTAAGATGTCACTCTGTGGCTTTAACGAACTTATTGATGAGATAACTGTTGTTTGGGAGATCAAAGTTAACAAAAAAATCTTTGTTTTTGTTTATAAATATATTTTTCCATACTGTTAATTCTATGGGGTTTTTGAAGAGCTTTTAGTAGTTTTGGTTCCTTTTGGAATTTGTTGTTGTTGTTGTTGTTTTTTTTTTTTTTCCCTGTCAAAAATGGTCTGCCACTGCTGATTTTTCTGTGTGTTTATATTTTGCATTTCTCATGTGTTCCTTAAAATATATGGTAATATTTCTTTTTGTTTTGCCTATGTATTTCATGTCACAGTCTTTGCAACCAATTTTCTAAATGTCTGATTTTCTGGTGGAATTTTGTCTCTTGTGTTGGTGTTTAAGTGTTTTTTTTTAAACTAAATTTAATTACTTGGGCTAAAATTATGTTTGCTTCTTTAAAAATCTTTTGGAATTTTTGGTGTGCCCATGGGTGTGGTGGAATGTGAATTTTTTATATGTATGATCTCCTTTGTAGCCTTTTTGTGTGGTGATGTTCTTTATTTGTATTTTCTTTCTGAATTTCTCTATTTTCTTGTTGACAAGATCTATTGTGTAGCCATTTTTCTGTGCTATATCTATGATTTTTTGGTACTCAAATTTGTATTCTGTCTCGCTTATTGGTAGGTTTGTTAATCTGAATGTGAGGCTGTTGATTATAGTTAGTTTATGTTGTTTTGGATTATGGCTGTTATTTTTTATATAATTATCTGTGTGGGTATCTTTTCTGAAAATGCTAAATTCCAGTATATGATCATTTTTTATAATTTTTATATCCAAGAAGGAAAGAATGTTGTTGTTTTCTAATTCCATTGTGAATTTAACAGTGCTGTCTTGTAGATTGAGTAGTTTTAGTACATCCTCTTTCCACTTTTCATTTACTATTGCAAAGACATCATCCACATAATGGTACCAACATTTATATATTTATATATATGTATGGAAAAACCTCAACTAATTTTATTTCCAAAAATCTCCTTTACATATCTGCCAAGAATGGTGAAAGTGCCTTTCCCATTGCTAGACCCTTCTTTTGTGTATAACTATTGCCTCTGAATGTTAAGTGGGTTTGATTTATGCAAATTCTGGTGAGATTCAGATATTGGTCTATTGCTTCTCCAGGTAGGTTTATTCAGGTTTCTTTCTTTATAATATTTATTAGATTTTCTTTGGGGATGCTAGGAAGTAAAGAAACCATACCAGTAGCATAGGCAGCACTTTGGCCCATCCCCAATTTTAAGGGACGAAAAACCACCCCTATTTCAAGGTCAAGTGAGAGGTTCTAAAGCCCCTCTGTGCAGCAGCAAGACCATGTTTTTTCATTCCAGGGATGAAAAAAACACCCTTATTTTAAGGTCAAATAAGAGGTTCTAAAGCCCCTCTGGGCAGCAGCCAGGCCAATACTCATTGCCCTTAAAAGGCCACTGCTAATTATAATTTAACTCGCCAATACTTATTGGTAAGCATTTCCCTTAATATTAGAAGGTAAGTTTCTCTTAAAACCAGTTACCTTAATTGAGGGACATGCGTTGCTAGTCAACCTGTTTAGGTATTCTTTTTAACATGAGGCAAGGCCAGGAACTTGTTTTACAATGCATTTCCTAGGCATTATAACTGGGTGAGTATAGAACACTAGTCAAATTATACTTGTTGGTAAGGCTTGCGAAGGCAGCTTTTTTTTTTATTTAATACTTGAATCAGATGTATTAAACGCTTTGTTCAGGAAAGACTTGTTTTTCATTGTCCTACTTTATTACAATGCCATTTCCTAATTGGGGGAAACATAAATGACTAATTTGTTCCATTTATTATTACAGCAGGTGAGTACCTACAATACTGATCTAACTCAGGTTTTAAGGAAAAATAGCAAAACAGGATATATGCTTTATAATTAATATTTTATTCATCCTTATAATACACAAGTGTCTAGTTTAACTCATCACAAATAACATTATAAAGCACAAAACATGAAGTATTTTCTTTAGGAATGACAAAAGTACTGCTGCTAGAAGCACTGCTAATGTAATCTTTCACATTCAGATGTAGCTAATGTATATTTTGCCATTTGGTGTTGCAGTATGTTAGCGTTGCACAATGGATAGTTTATTTCATCTAGATTTAAAACAACGTGTTCTTGTTTACATTGTATTCTGGCATGCTGTCCTTCAATGGAGCATAGGCAAAATGCTTCTTTGATGCATCTATAAGATTGGTCCTTAGAGAAGGGCTCTGCGAATTTCGGTAGATGATTTAGTGCAGTTGTGAAATAATAATGGGAAAGCACAACTCTCCCTTGTTTCACTCCACCAATTTCCACGTGAGCCTCATAGTTTTTCTTTTGTAGAAACCCAAGATAATGTATCTGGAGTGATGATTATTGAGAAAGTAGGTTCAGCGATGCAATACAGGCTCTGAATTGGAGATGGATGCTGGGCATTGACAGAGCATCCTGATCTGCTTACCTCTGGACTTCATGGCATGGACTGGTGTCTAGAGGGTATGAACCCTTTGTTTTTATACACCTGAAACAAAAAAAGCATATTGTCTATTAGAGCTTTTGGAAGGACATCTGATGTTAAGTTTTTTAAGTTTACGATGCTCTAGCCACTTGAACATGTTTGAACATGAGCGTGTTTGCATGCACAGTGAGTGTTAGAAAATTTGTGACAATGAAAACCACAGTGCATTTCATGGTATAGATTTTCTGGATTTGGACAGATAAATTCTTTTTCTAGATTAATAAAAGTTCTGTCTTTTAATGCCTAGAGTAGTGCACATTTATCCTCGTTGCAGGCATATAGCAAGATATGTCCAGTTACCACCTCCTCTGGCATTGTTTTAAGCATGCTATAAGGAATATATCCATCATTTAAATGTATTTCATTTTGACTTTCTTTGTTGTATCCTTCAAATGTTTGATTCCAAAGATATTGACTCGCAAAATGGAAGGTTTGTATAAAATCTTTACCAGTAAAGGACAATTCCTTTATTATTATTTCCTTGCTGATTCTCCTGAGGGCCTCAAAGTCCACCACTAGACTTCCTTCCATTGCAGTCATGAATAGAAATGTGACGATAAAAAATAACGGTACTTTTATACCAGGCAGGCATCCCTGTCCGCTGCTGCATTGCCGCTTGGGTGCAAACTCCCTGCGAAACATCTCTGTAGTCTGGTCTTCTGGATTGGTGGAGTTGCACATTGCAACAAACTCGTTCATGGTGTATCCTTTGGTGCAAATGTATAGCGTATAGAGGCACACACACTGTACACAGATATCTGAGTAGAGGCTTTGAAGTTGGTGGCGATTAAAAGAGATATGATGGGGAAGGAAGTCTTTCAAAGGTTTTACAAAAGGAGGGAGACCATAAGAGTCGAAATACTATGCAAACGAATTTAAATTTTGAGTAACAGCTATCCAATGTGAACCAGGCAAGTTGTGAGGATCTAAATTTATTACAAATGTGGATGGTTTACTAAAATTCTTAAGCAACATATCTGATGCAAAAACACCTGCAAAATTTGGGATACCCTGTAAGGTTTGTTCTATTTGTAATGTATTCGTGTTTAAAAATCAGTATGTACTTTCATATCTTTATCTATTTGAATTGAATTTTCGTACTCCCAGTACATGAGGCAAGAGATTGCTTGCGTAAGCTTATCCCTAAATCTGAGCTCTATTCTTATATTCCCATTATTTAACAAGGAAGTATGACCTTCTGAAGTCGCACTGTCTGGCGTTAAATCATAGAGCAGTAAAAAATACCTAGATATATACATGTCGTTAGTGATTTGAATGTTATTGGTGGTGTGATGAATGCCAGAACCAGAAAATAGCATTTGATACGCTGCCGGAATTTGATTTCCACTTAAATATATTGCAAAATACTCTAGATTAAAATGTCTAAAGTTAAATGGATTGGTATTTGGAGTTCCCGAAAATGTTGTATTTTCTGTTATGCTTGTAAGTATTCTTTTTTGGAAGTGGGCCTAATACGGCATGGTATTTTGCCCAGCTCCAATGGTGAAGGACCTCACGTCAACACGCGTAATGTCATAACGAGCATTTACCTTTTCTAGGGCCTTCATATGAGCCATTAAAATATTTGGTGGCGGTTTAATTTTTTTCACGATCAGAGTGGCATCAAGAAATTGAAATCTCGCTTTTGAATGTGCAGATTCGCTTAGTATGTAAAAATATTCCTTTGCCTTGATTAACTTTATTTGAAGATTGAGTTCTGGTAGCAGCAGAGTAGGTACGTCAAAATATCTCCATGTAATTTGCCCATCATATCGATTTCCTTTGAGTCGGTCCTGGTGGTGTAGTGGTTACTATACTTGCCTCCTAAACACAAGATCGCGGGTTCGAACCCAGCCAGGAACGATGGATTTCTTCGGGGGTAAAAATCCTAAGTGTGGCTTCCTTCGGAAGGAAAATAATAAAGCCGTGGGCCTGGTGTCGTACATTTACGGCACGAAAAAGAATCTCAAACCTGAGAGAGAGGCCTCTGAGGAAAATTTGTTGGCCGTTTCACGCCCTGAATTGAATGGGACGCTGGTGACCTGAGATGTTAAAGACCGTCCATAAATAAATCAACCAAAAAATGTTTTTCCTTTGATGTGTTGCTTTTTTCAAACCGTTCTTTCGACCCCTAGCTGGAATCTCCAGCCATCGAAGTTCCAATTTTGCGGCATCGGCACCTTTTAGACCTTTGTAAGGCGTGTCCATGTACCAAACAGTAGTAGTCAAATAAATTTTAGCTGCATCGTGACCGTATGTGAGTAGAGTTTCTAAATAGCTACGATAATGATAGAGATCTTCGGAAGGAGGGATGGATATTCTGTTTATGGAAACGCTCAATTGACTAAATAAGGAGTGTAGTAAATTGTTAACTCCAGTCGTTTTGACTGTAGCTGCCAAGTCTGTGCCATCTGATTTTACAAATTTTCCTTTTACTTTTAAAAATACATTTAAATCAACGTAATGTTCCTTATCTCCAGTAATAACAAATTCCAATACAGTTGTTCTACGGGGGCGATAAGTTTGATTAGTGCAGTATAATTTCCTAACACTGCCGATTGAATGATGAGTTTTATTTAGCAAATATATCACACTCGGATTTTGTATAGGCGATCATTGTGCTCTTCTACTCCCACCCAGACTGCATGTGTCCGTTTATGAAAAGTACAGGAAGTATTTGTGTAAATATATCTCTAGTTATTTTCTTATTAGTTTTGAATTTTAAAGCTGTTTTCTTTCTCTTTTTACCTTTACGTTGCTGCAACTTAGCTACCAAAATTTTGGTGCCTTTGGTGACTGGAGTGGCCACAGTAAACTTAACTTTTGTGCCCGCTTGTTTTGCTGCAATATCGGATATGATGTTTGCGCCAGTGGTGAGACCTTCCTTCCCCAAAGATTTTGCACCGGAAAGGAGGATAGGTTTAACAATTCTAAATAAACTACCCAGAAAGCTGCCTAAACCTGTCCCATGCCGAACTTAAGAGCTACCGACACACAGTGGGCCTATGTATTGGCCGAGACGCCCTCCACTCTGGTTCACATAGTACGCTGTAAGAGGGTCCATTGCCAAATGCATGGATTTTAAAATTTAATGTGTAATTTTTGTGGGTGTATGTGGGACTTGAACCCACGTTAGAACTTAGGTTTACGTGGGATTTGAACCCACGTTAGGATTTGATGGGACTTACATGTCAAATTCCCATCGATTTTATTCATCTACCTTGCAATACCCATAGCCTCTGCGAGTGCACATTTACTAGTATTAATCATATGCCACTTGCAGGCATTCATATTTATTAAGTCATCAATTTTCTTTTTGCAATTCAAGTTTTCTATATTCGTTATTTTATATTGGTTACCTATTTTGGTTTTACTATTGAGACCAATATGCTTCCTTTAATAAAAAGAATCCCTTCAGGAATTTGTAGAGTTTCCGGGTTATAAATACCGGATTTCCACGGAATTCCGTGAAAGTTTCTAGTTAGCCACCTATTAGTTCACTAATACTTTGGTGACCATGCAGAGGTCATAAGGTTGGGCTGTTGAAATAGCGAATGTGACATGGCTTTTTCCGTATCCACGTTTATAATGGCGAATTCTTTAATACGTGGTTTTTCTTCTGGGTTGTAAAACTCTTGAAAAGCTACTGCGTACTCAGTATATATGTGAAACAAAAAAAAATCATTTAACTTTTTTAAAATGTAAAACAGCAATGGTAGGTGTAATACCACCACTTAGACGACCCAAATAGCCAAACTTAGTCACTAACTCAATTGCAACAGTTTGAAAATAATTAAGTTCTACGGGAATGTAAAACATGTTTTCAAATGTGTGATGACTGTTGTTAAGAGGGAAACTGAATTATTTTTAATCAGCGAACGTAAGAGCTACCAATCAGTTGCGGTTTTATTAGATTGCACTAAACAAAGACAGGCTTGGTTTCATAAATAAATTGAAAGCTGGTCTTTCCGTGTGATCTAAGGAAAAGGCTTTTCATATCCTAACTTACCTCTAAAAGCAAATTTTTGTTAGCGTTTTTATAAGAATCAAAATTTGGAAGAGAATTCTTTATGGTGTCTACGAGATCACCAATACCATAATAAACCCTGATGGGAAAGAAGATATTTCCGTCAAAGATTGTCTCACCTTATTGTCTTTTTTTCTAGCTATTATCATGTGAATACTGTTAGCCTTTGCAGTGTGTTCATCTAAAACGGTCAAAGAGCGTCCGTAAATAAACCAAACCAATCTAAAACGGAATATGATGGAATCCATTCCCTCTTGGTTTTGTCGATTTCCTTTATTTCGTTTTAATGAGCAACAAGGTAGCCCTGCAACTCTGTTAAAAGCATCTCCTGTAAATCATCTTTTACTTGATTCTTTATGGTGGTGTACAACTCTTTAAAGTCTTTAAAATATTTTTTTTCCAAAAACTATTCTGCCTGCTCGTGTTATGATTACATTTTTATTGAGTTCTCCAGCCTCGTTAAGTATATCCTCTTCTATGGACGCGTAACCGTAAGAGTGGGAGAGTTCTGCCAAGCCCACCTCCCACTTATCTCTCTGAAGGTTGATAGATTGCGCTAATTCATTACGAAAACTAGCTAGTGAATTTTGGGGATACACATCTGTGCTAGAGTCACTCAATACAGTTACATGGAACTGATCCATGATGCATCTATCCACAAATCGAACTGTGGATATATCCTCGCCACCGGACGAGATGTTGCGTTCTCTTGTCACACTCTAGTTTTCAGTGTTTTATCTATTTTATACGGAGTGGATTTATCGATTTTTACGGGAATAATCTCGTAACTGTAAAATTGTCCCTCCATAGGAATTCTGTTCAAATCCTCTAGTTCGTAAACGGGTTGTGGCGAATATTTTATAGCTTTTAAATTTTAAAGATCTCTGTAGAGAAATTTTGCTCGTAACCTTTGGCAAATTTGTTTTTTCTTTGCTTATTCTCACCATCTGTCCTACTTTGAATTTGATGGACCGAGGCCTTATTTTAGCTCGTTTCGACTCTAACGTTTTCCATGTTTGTAAAACGTTCTTGACATTCACTTTGCTTGTAGGCATTTCAGTTGCCGAATATTTTATTTCATCATTTACAGATTCAATATTATAACAATTATCTCCACATTTCAAAAAATTAATGCAGAACGGTATTGTTATACGCTGGAACAAATTTATCAAGATCATCCACATAGCGGTAAAATTTTTAGTACGTAATGTACTTCAAGACCTTGGATTTTAAACAACGATTAAAGCGTTCAATTATACTACATTTCACGTCAGGATTCCTGCAAACTTTATGCCCCATACCCTTGTCTTTTAAAAGTTTTTGAAATGTAGAACCCAAAAATTCTTTACCTCTATCGGATCTTAGGTAATAGGAACAGCATTATCTAGCATGGATTTAAAGGCCTTGGCAGTTTCATTATTATTTTTGGACTTTATGGGTTTTACGCGTGCAAATGTGAAAAAAACATTCAATGCAGCAGATACTGAACTCCATCATTATATTTTTAATGCTTTTTATATCGGCTAAATCGATTTCCCGCGCGTCGTCGATGTTGTTCTCCGTTTACAAATTTCTTTGAAATTTTCTCCGTGCAGGTTTATGCAAAGTATACGTATCTTGTTTAAGAAGTCAATTCCCTGTTTTTCTTTTATTTCCTACCACGAAAGCAAGTTTTTCTAGAGTAGAAAAGGAGGAAGATTTTTCGGGATCATAATAGCACCTTTTGTACATTGTTAGTATTTTCTCCACGAAACCTTTGACGGAAATAGTTCGGTTATTATTTCTTTATATTTCTGACCTTTGTTTGACTTTATCTGATGGAAGGGTTCGTTATTTTGTAAATGTCCGTTGGTTAAAAGAAGAATTTGCCTATATTTACTCTTATCCGACTTTTGAGAGATCTACATTTTTCTTGTCAATAATTCCTACAAACCACGAGTTCCCTTGAAATATGTATTCTTTACATACAAATCGTTATTCTCTATTCTAGATACTGAATCTGCAATTTAAAACTTTGGTCCTTATCCCTATAAATACCAAAGACTATCTGTTCCTCTAGGGGTGTGTAAATAGGATGCCATGTAAGATCCGGCTAAATATCCAAAGTTTTGATTAGTAAATTCTTCAATTTCCTTTTTCTCGTCTGGTGGTAAAGGTAAAGCCCTGGTTTCTTCTTCGTTTAATTCCACCTCATCATCAATTACTTCCTGTTCTTCCTTTTCCTTTTTGGCGTCGCCTGGAGAGAGAAAGACGAGCCGTTTTTTAACGTCGCGCTTTGGCGAAGGCTGCTGCTGCGGCGGCTGCTGCGCTGGTAATGAAGGAAGTGGACGACAACTGGCTTTAAATTTAAGCAGGTCTTGGGAGGAATCTTTACCTTTCTTTTTCTTTTCTTTTTTCTCTCTATTAAACAGTGGATATCTAAGAAGTGCTCAGAGACTAAAAAGGATTTATGCAACATTTAATGCTTTATTAGGGCTGATAGTCCCGTCAATACTGCAGACAGCAAAGGTATCGAAAACCCTCCCTTTTGAATTATAATATTTCTCTTGCTGTTAACGTTTTCAGATTTGTCCACCACTTGTTTAAAGTCGGTTTTATGTTTTCTTAGATTGCGTAGAGTACAATTGCTTAGCTTACAGCTACCATTCATAACATTTAGAACGCATTCGGTAGTAGCCAATATGAGCTCATTATCCTGCCTTCTCCAAAATGCCTGTCCTCAGCTTCGGTTTAGCTCTTTTAAGCACGTGAAGCACACGATAGTTCGATCTTATCCGCTTGCTCATGATGGTAAACTACAATGGGAAGCTCCGATGGGAAAATTTGTTTCTGAATCTTAATCTATTATCGGTCTCCTGACATAAATCAAATAACATATACCCGTGAGGTTTTTTCGTAGCCTCTAAATAGGCTGAAAAAGAGATTTCCAATTTTCTGGGTATATTTGTCTGGCTAGATGGGCTATTTGATTCTTATCCCTAATGTTTTTGAAAAGCACGATGTATTTAACGATGTATCTACAGTATTTACCCCGATGAAAAAGATTTCGAGTCATTAAAATGATACTTATATTTCTATGATGACTACCCTTTGTAAACAAAGCGCATACCTCTCTCGAATAAACAAAAGTCAACAAATCGTCTAATATCACTAGCTTTGGCTCCCTTTTCCGGTTCTCAAATTTTGGAACAGCAACGTGAAATTTTACATGTTTTAACTTGGGCACCGCCGCCTCTTCGCTATAACAGCACAATATTTCTTTAAACTGACTGACAGTGCCTAATTGCTTTAAGGTTTTAATAATTTTTACACAAAATATCGTTTTTCCCGAGCCTGAACAAATATCAGAGTGAACGAGTGCTGAAATTTTACTACAGGAAGTGCATTTTCTTTGTCCATGCGTACAACAATGAACTTTCTCCAATTTTTGCCTCAAATCGTCCGCTAGCCTATATACAATACATAATCTACAGCGTATGGTGGATATTGCTCAAACACTTTCAAAGGAATAAGCATTAGCTCTTCATTTGTACAATATTTTATCCCTTTACGCTTCTCCAAATACTTTGACACTGCTGCCTTCACCTCTAAATCCATAATGAGGGGAGATGATTTGGTCAGCCATGCTTTATATACCCAAATGGAACCGAATCATAATTTGATATAAGTCTCCTCTTGTGAAAACAAATATAGATTTTTTCTTCCGGTTCGGAAACAACATGAACACCATCAGATCTTTCGCAATTAATTTTCTTTTTAGTTCTAATCACGATGCTTTGCTTCTCATTTTCACCCAAAATTAAGTTTTTAATGACATCAAAATTTACTGACTGCAAAGAGGCGTAATTTAAAGTAATTCCTCTCATTTTTACATACAGTTTCGAAATCCCCATCTGGAAATTTAATTTTATACGCGTAGTTCTTTGGCCCTCCTGATCCAAATTCTGAAATATAGACTTCGGATCCATAGCCTGCAAGTTCGTTCGTCATTTCTCCCAAGCTATCTCCACATTTGACTTTACACTCTTTTACTTTTCTAACCACAAAAATAATAAACTCGGTATCCGTGTACAAGATGTTCTCATTTAAGGCCTCCAAATAGGTGTATAGCTCGAGTCTAGCACCAGCAGTGACGTATGCTCCTAGTATTTTATTGGTATGTGCCAGTAAGGAAGTTTCATCCTCCTCCGCGTATTTCCACGAGAGCCAAACAACCTGGTCGCTTAAATTTTGCACCTCTATCCCGGGGGTGATCAAAAAGGTAAATAATTCTCGAGGTTTCCAAATCATTTTTGTTCCCGATCTATTGTCCTGTTCAGTGAGTTTTTTCCCCAAAACTATTTAGACACAATTTTGCCAAAGACCTTGCACTGCGATTCTTTTTTATTACCGTCTTATCCCAAAGTATTCCTTCACTTTGAAAAAAGTTCTTTACATAGGATTCCTAGTCCTCTTTGCTCTTAACTCAGGAAGGATAGCCACTAACTTCTGCCTTTAATTTAAAAAAAAATCTATGTATTCAACAAACAAACCCCCATTGTTTTCGTGTTTGTCATACTGTTCCATCCTGTATTCGTAAAACTCATAAAATTTTCTCACTTCGTAGCACATTTCAACGGCTTTTGTTACCTCATCCACGATCCAAGTTCCAATGAATTTTCGTTCGTTTTCTATTATAGCAATCTATATTAATTGTAGGCTGACCAATAGGGAATTTAAAGTATTTGCAAATATATGGATACAATGACATAATATCGAAGTATTTAATTTCATTTTTGCGATAAGTTTTCATCACCTCCCTTCTACCCCCATAAAGGGAGTTTCTGAGAACAAGAGAAACGTTTTTCACCACGGGATCATTACTAATCGCTGGGTGTTGCCTTAAAATGTCCTTAAATTCGCGCTCCCACAAGACGTGACACGTATACCCTGCAGATATAATTTTTTCTAACCGATTCAAAGGCTGTTCGTACCTATCTGCAAGCGTCTCAGTTTTACTGTCTATGACTGGAACATCTCTATTATCTAAGCATATGTGACCATGCCACAAACATCCCATGAATTCGAAGACTTCTCTCGTCTCCTCGCAAAACCTATCCACTTTAAGATTGGGCAACACTGGCCTCTCTACCATTTCATGTAGAAAGCGAATGCCTCGTTTAATTTCCTTGTATCTGAGCCACATGGGAGCCTTCCTGCACTGCTTATCTGCCTTTCTATAGCCTCCACAATAAGTGAGCCCTATAGTCTTTGACTGCAAGTAATTTTTCCTAAATACCTTGTTATGTGCTGAAGCTATTGTAATTTATTCTTGAATTACATCAATATTTCCTATGTTCAAGCAGGTATTCCTAAATATGGAATATGCTTCTTTCAGCATGGTAAAAAATGCACAACAGTAAGTCTCTAACTGTTCTTTAAAATTAAAGACTCCATCTTTTACAATGTCATACTAGTTGAAAAATTCTTTTTGTTCATCTGGCATCATCTGGTGGACACCATAATAAGAAGGATCAGGATAAGACCCACATAACTCATGTTTTTCATTATATTAAAATAATGGGGAAAGTATCGCTTTTTGTTAGAGACTGTATGCCAAACGCCTTTGGCAAACTTCGTAATTTCATAGGTAAAAAAATGTAAACTATCCAGAAAGGTTATATGTTCCATTTTCATGCACAATATTTTAGCTCCATTCATGATTAAATCAGGTACCCAACTCTGTTTTATGGCATAATCCAAAATAAACATAAGATCATAAGCCCAGCATTATGGGCTATGGCTATAATTTTTTCACAAAATGGTATATCTTTTCGTAAATATTCTACAAATTGTTGAATGCAGTTATCTCCCCAAAAGGAGTTCTTGCGCCTCCAGCACTGACTACATTCCAAATCTTTGCTATTTTCACAAACAATGCAATATTGTTCTGGGCAAAGCAAATTTGAAACATGTAAAAATGTAGAAGAATTCCCTATGCATTTTGTGTGCATTCAATATTATAAAATATAAACAAGGAAGAGGGAATTTTAGGGCTCAGTTTAGGCATAAACCACATGTGTCCAGGCATCTCGTCACTTTTACAATTTTTACAATATACCATGTAATACACATGGTTAGGTTTTAACTGCTGACTGCCAGTTGGACAATGCTGCTTCCATTCACAAATAATTTTCTTTCCAAATCTATTCTGCATATGATTATTCATACAATTTTGACTTCTAAAATATCTATTACACATGGAACAAAACAAATATTTTCCATCAAATTTACATGGTGGAACTGCAAAACATCCCGAGCATTTATATTCACAGTTGTGGGTTTTGATTCCTTTGTCCATCCCCTTGTTGCACCCTTCACATACATATAGTTTAGTCATAGCGCCTGTAAAATTTACAATGACATTATAATGTTTCTCTTCAGCTTCATATAAAAGATTGAGGCATTTAGATGAATTTAAATTTCCGTCAAATATAATATCACAATACAGTCCATCATCAAGTACAATTCCATCTCTGAAAGATAATTTTGAAATTTTTGTAATTCTACAATTCCTCTTCCCTCAGATCAATATCTGTAGCTTTTAAAAGATCATCAACTTTAGAATGGAGTTTTCTACCATGTCTAAAAGTTTATAGTCTGGATCTCTAGTAAAATGTGCTATTGCCATCACTAAAGCATGAGCCAAACAATTTATATATGATTTTACTTTCAGAATGCTTTTTTTCTTCAAATGATACCAAAGCAGATGCGTAGCAAACCTTTGTCTTCATTCTACCTTTTCCCAACAGCATCTCAACATGATCTACTTTTATGGATAAGGTATCCATTGCGTAAAAATTGGCATTAGATTGACATACCTTTTCCATTACCCCCAATATTACATCCAAATGAACTTGATCGTTTCGACGAAGACTAAGCCCTATAGGTTTACCTCGAAGATTTATAAAGTTGCTAATCGACAAGCATACCATATCATGTAGTTCAATATTCTGTAATACAATATTTAAAATCGTTGCATGATATTTTTAAGGTAAAGGGTAGGGTTTTCACTGTCAGGAGATGGTTTTATTTGAATAACAAAATGCCTCCCATGGGAATTAAACCTCTTATACTCTCTTCGTGTCTTGCTTACAACTGTAATATTTTCCACGCTAAAAACAAAAATATTGTATAAACTTTTCAGTTTATCTAAATCTCTACAAAATGTAAAAAATAATGTGGTTACTTACATTGGTGAAGACTTTGTGATGTGTTTCGTTGCACAACAAAAGGTTAACTGTAGAAGAAGAAGGCGTAGTATGCACTTTAAATAATGGCAGAAATTATAGTTCTGCTTATGACATTTTGGGCGTTGCCTAATACCTGCTATGCATAAAAGCTGGCAAACAAATAGGACACTTCCCTGCAATGTAAGATATTGCTGCAAGGTGAGTAAACTATTTTTGTTTCTATTTTTATAGTTTCTTATTAAACGAGCTTTATACAAAATTTATCTTCTTTGCAGAATACATTTAATCAAAAGCAAACCACCAAAACAATGCAACGATTTATCAAAAGTACTCCATACAAAACAGGAAAATGGAAAATTCAAGACTAAAGCATTTATCACAGCAATTTCTGAATTCCAAAAGAAATTTAAACATGTGCCGTGAAGTGTTGGTGCAAGCGAGATACTCACACAATTGGGAATGTTTCTAGAGAAGACCCAATAAAGGAGGTTAAAGGCCATAATGAAGAGGGGGGAGATGGAGAGGGGGTGTGAGTAAAGGGAATGGGGGCTCAAGAGTAAGGGTTTCATTCGTGCCTATGTATTTGTATTGAGAAGACTTAAATATATCGAAGTATTAGTTTATTTGTATGTATACATGTAGATTTGTGTGTAGGTAGGTATGTGTGTATGTATATATGCATGTATGTATGTATGTATGTATGAGTATTACCCTTTTGATTGCTATAAGGACGACATTAGCATGTACGGCCATAAGGCCCATGTGACAGTTGTATGTATTTGAGTGTATCCTAAAATTGTACATGGTGCATCAAGAGTGCTGACACAATATGGACCCCATTAAACTTAAAAAAATGATGAAGATACGATTACCGTGTTTGTTCCAAGAAAATACACGAATGTTTATAAAGAAAGTGATATTGAAGATATTAATAAACAAGGACTATGCCTAACATTTCAATTTCTAGGATTTAACACTCCTAACAATGCTTACAATATAACGTTTCAAAAGAAATAACTAAGATTGACTTTTTTCTTTTCAGATGACTTTGCAAATCAGCTAACTAATAATAACGTTACATTATCAATTAGATGCACTGAAGAATCAGCAGGTTTAGACATATTTTCACCCAAACCGTATGAGTTGCAACCTCGACAAACCATAGTAATCCCAACAGGACTACCAGCCAGCCCTCCAAAGCGTACTTATCTACGAATAGCAGAAAAGTTTAGTTTAGCAGTATTTGGATTTACTATAAGAGAAGGATGTATAGATAGAGATTACACTGGTGAAATATGTGTAATAATGTGCAACAACTCTGATAAAACAAAGTATTTCAAAAAATAAAAATTTGCACAACCAATATGTGAAAAAATATACACACCCAAAGTTAAATATATCAATAAATTAAAATCTACTAAAAGAGGAAACAAAGGCTTTGGTAGCACAGGACAGTATTAGTAATACTAGTAGTAGTATTACTAGTAGTAATACTTCTATAGGCTTCTTGTGTTTCGATTTCATCTTTCGAAACACACTGATTAACTAGAAGATATGGTATGCTGACGAAAGAATCTGGTTTTAATGGTCTGTTTGAGGAATGTACACTTGTTCATTTTCCTGAATACTGGTCAACCCTATCGTGGTTATTGTACTGGTTATGTAATGAAAACATTTGTTGTATGTTAGGGAATGCATTTCCATGTTATGTAGCAAAAGTACTTGATGATAAATCCAATCATGTAACCATATATGCTATCAAAAAGGGAACACTAGAAGGAAGAATGTTAAACTCTTTATTTTCTCCAAATAACTATGTACATGTTAATGAAAATAATGATGTAATGGATTTTACATTTAGCCATGCTCAACAGAGTAGTTTACCTTTAAACAATATACCATCACTTTCCTACTTTTGGAAAGTGGAGTGTAAAGAATTAAGTTTAACATTAAGTTAACACATATATGTGTTCATAAACATGTAACTTTGCAGGACAGTTGGGTGGACTTCATGTATTTTCTTTTTAGAAACTTTGGAATTCCTTACCAAAAACGCCTAATAGTGGGATTATTTCACAACAATGTATTTTTTTAAATATCTTTGTGATTCTGTATTAAAATTAAATGGATGGCATACATCATCAAAAATAAATTTTAACTTTTTAAAACCAGAGTTTCATTTAACCGTTCCAATTCAAATGAATGCAAATGCAAAATGTGTTATAAAAGTCCACCATCTTTAAAAGGTATAGCATCCAATATTTTGTTTGAAAACACAACTTTAATTTTTTACATAAGGACACAGATTATTATTTATATGCATGTGGTTGTAAATTTATCTGAGTTTGACTTTTCAATAGAGCAAGTAATTCCATTTGATTTTCCTGTAAAGCTTGCCGCCATGTATGATCCTGTAGACACTAACAAAAAATGTCATTTTTTATGTTATAAAGAAGATTATAAACCTTTTACACATATGAAAAAATTTAATTGTGAAGATTCATTTATTACTACAATGCTTGAAGAAAAGGATAAATGGTGGTGTTTTATATATTCTAAACCACTGTTTAATATAAAACCATCTGTATGTTATCAATAAATCATGTTTCCTAAATGAATGTAATCTATTTTTTCTTAAAAAATTGCTTACATCTATATATTCCTATATCCACCTAAACTATGAATAAACCAGTCCATATCCTTAATAGAAGTAAAGCTACAATGTTCATCAAATTAAACACATACAATTATAATATTGCATATTTTTCTGCCACATCCTTTAAAAACATGGTCTGGCGACTGCACAGGGGCGGGGACTGGAATCGGGGTAGGGGAGTTTTTAGGATTTTTTATTTGGCCTTGAAATAGGGCTAGTTTTAGACATGAAATTTTCAACCCCTAAATAGGGGGATGGGCCAAAGTGCTGCCTATACTACACACACCACATAAGAAATCGTTCCTGGTGGTGTAGTGGTAGCCATACTTGCCTTCTAAACCCAAGGTCGCGGGTTCGAACCCGGCCAGGACCGATGGATTTTTTCGGGCGTAAAAATCATAAGTATGGCTTCCTTCGGAAGGGAAGTAAAGCCGTGGGTCCCGTGTCGTACATTTACGGCACCATAAAGAACCTCAAGCCTGAAAGAGAGGCCTCTGAGCAAAATTTGTCGGCAGTTTCACGCCCTGATTAGAATGGGTCGCTGATGACCTGAGATGTTAAAGAACGTCCTTGAAAAAAAGCACCATAAGAAATTAGGAAATCCCTCTTTTCTAATTTTACATGTCTGATTTTATCTATTAATTCTGATGAATACTTTATACTTTGGCTTTTGTATTTTGGTAAGGTTTTACATTTTTTGAAAAGACAAGTGACTAAATTGTATATGGGTGAATTTTTTGTGTCTACAATAGGTCTCATTTTATTATCAGGTTTATGTATTTTAGGTAGGCCTTTATTTCTAGGTGTTGTAGACTTGTCTAGTATAATATTCTTTTCTTCCTCACTCAGAATTGTTATATTTGTTAATAGTTTTCTTACTGAGCTGAAATTTTTGTGTGGGATCAGTTTTCATTTTTTCATAATCCTGGTTAGCTAGTAAACTGTATATACTGTTTTCATAATCTGTCTAATTCATTATTATTATTTTGTTTCCTGCTATAAATAACACCTTTTTCTTTCAAAGATCCGAGTACCCTTTGATATGGTCTTTTTTGGTTATTTTCTTTTTTATTAGCTGCTCTAAGACTTTTCCACGTTGTGTTCTTATGCTATTTTTTTTTTTCCTTCATCTGGTTAGTTAAAAATTGCTGTTTCTATGTCTGCTACATATTCATCTATATTTCTAGAGTAATCTATACAAGTATTTAACCCCAACACAGAAAAATCAGCTGTGGCAGACCATTTCTGACAAAAAAAAAAAAAAACACAAATTCCTAAAGGAACCAAAACTACTAAAAGCACTCCAAAAACCCATAGAATTAACAGTATGAGAAAATATATTTACAAATAAAAACAAAGATTTTTTGGTTAGCTTTGATCTCCCAAACAACAGTTACCTCATCAATAAGTTCATTAAAGCCACAGAGCGACATCTTAATACCACACTGGGAAGTGGTCTGTGGACCAGGCTGAAGATGGAGCCAAATGCCTTTGAAACATATCCAAGTAAGTGGAACAAAATTAGTGAAATTTGAGTGATTTTTAATAATAATTTTTCATATTATGCTATATTTCACTGTGAAAATCCCGGATGCAAAAAACTCCTATTTTCTTATTTTAAATGAACTTTCAAATATATATATATATATATTTTTTCCAGATAATGCTCATTGAGAGTTTTTCAAAATGTATCCACACTAAATACTTTTGTATTTTTTAATGTTGCTAAATAACAAAACAAAAATGTGTTATGAATAATAAAACTTTTCCTTTATTTACTGTGATTTGTCCATAATATAAATTCTTCTTTTGTTTATATCCATGGAATCATGTTTATTGATATAAAAATATCTTATTTAAGAGATTAAATATGATATCTAGTGTGTTAAGTAATTTTATTTGATGTTGAGCGAAAGGAAAAGTAGTCTAATTTTAATTATAATTGGCTATGGAGACAGGCAACAATCTTATAGAGAGGCAGCAAATTCATTTAATGATATACATCCAGATTGCAATCCAATTACGCATACATGACAAGGATTGTAATGAAATTTACTACCCTGGAAATCATAGGGGACTTGCTAAGATCAGGTCACAAATTTGTCCATAGAATTACATTTAAGCCACAGTTTCATGATGAAGTGCAAAGTAACATCTGTAAATTCAACTTTTATCAGGAACTTTCACAGAATGATTTGAATAGAAGAATGCAGTTTCATTAATTAATGAACTGCAAAAAAGTTATTTTCATTAAATTCCATTCATGTAAAGCCCACCATGATATTCTCCATGCTGGGCAAGCAAGTGTTGGGTTCCCAGTAGTGTATATTTGTCTGACAAAAATATCACATATGCCAAATCTTCTTATCATGACAAGGTGAACTATAAAGATTTTGAAAATTGGTTTGCTAATCCTTGATCCTGAATCTTCTTATGATAAATATATTGTTATGTTAGACATAACATAACATAGACTCCTGTCATATCACAGTGTCTTCAAATATTGAATTACTTGTAGGAAAATAATGTGATCATGACATTTAGTGCAAGTGCCTGTTAGTGCTCAAGGAAAGGTTAAGCTAAAATTGGCATTTAATTGTAATTGTCTTGTGTCCAGCACCATGGAAAAAGAATGGGCAAATCACAATATAGATATCATATCAGAGGTTAATTAGTCATCAGCGTTGGGGAGAGGAGGATGAGGACCAGTAAAAGCTGTGTTGATAATAACAATTTATTTTAGTACGTAACAGAAAATACATATATGACTAAAATGGTTTTAATAGTGCTTTAGCTCAAGTAGGAATATTTAAAAACAGCACTGGCTCATCTCCTTCACCTCATAAAGGCATGTGCCATAAGCTCAGATGGTAAGAACAGTTTGTTGGTATGTTTATCTTAATTTTTATATAACAGGCTGCGCTACACAACAAATTCAAGCCACAGTCTACCAATAAAGTAAACAGGCTATATGGGTGCAGTGCATGAGGATTATGCAATCATTCTGAGGGTTAATTTTATCGAGAAATCCAGATTAGTGAAAAGATTTGCATTAACCTTGGAGGGGAATTGTTCAAAACTGATAAATTGTTTCAAATCTGTTGTATGTACTGTATAAATAAAAAATGTAAGGCTTATTTTTGCATATGCTTCTTATAATGCAATTAGACATAACTCATTTTTATGTAACTATTTATTTTGCAGAGGTTCTGCAAATATATCTTCCTGGTGTCCTCGCTGATAGAGTCTGTACAAAAACCTGCACCTTACTTTCTGAAGCTCCTGTACAAATAAACTGTGGTGAGGCAGTGTGGATTCCAGTTTTTGCCATGCACTGTGATCCAAAATACTTCCCTAATCCAGGAAAGTTTGATCCTGAGAGGTTTAGCAATGAAAACAAGCATCACATTAAACCATTTACTTATATGTCATTTGGAACTGTTGCTAGAAACTGCATAGGTAAGTATTGGTGTACTATTTTTCAAAGGATTTTGTCAAGGTGATAGATCATATTTCATTTTGATTAGAAAACAAAAAGAAAGCATTTCAGTTTAGCTATGGCGGCTGAAATAAAAATTTGGTACAGCCCTACCTCCATATAAAAAGCTTAATTTCAAAATAACATTGAGTGTCTACTACACAGATCAAGTATAAAATGTATTGATATACACAATTAGGTAATGTTGAAATAGGTTGCCTTATTCATTTGTTTTTTTGTTCTCCAGTGCGTCACTAGGGGGATGCAAATTTCATGTAGAGAACCACTGGAGTCAAAACATGGGCCATTATATGGCAATATTAAGTGAGCACCATGGTGTAACAACACATAAATAGTAGTACCACAACTGGGATAGCTGCAAACTGATTCCTTCCTTAAAATTAAATCCTTTCCGAATATATGATTTCATCTCATGTATCATTGTGTCCACCACCTGTGGTGCCTCTGTAGCAAAAATGGGCATTAAACACCATTCATTCATTCATTCATTCATTCATTCATTCATATGTTTCATAAGTTTAAAGCTTATATTTTGTCTTCCTGAAAAGTTGCCAGAAGGCTTGTAACTGAGGATGCAGGCAAAAGTCTGCGAAACTAGTTTTTCATAATTCAACAGTAAGTGGAGCATAAGAATATCAAATAGACTCACTAGATAATTAAGAATATATATGAATATATATAAATACATACTAGTTAATTTTGCAGAATCATGAGTAGCATTTAGCATTTGTCTATAGCTGCATGAAAGTTTATCAGTGTTATTATTACTTGGATACCCCACTCAGGGACAGTCATTTCTCTTCTCTTCTGAATATCTCTTTACGTGAAAATAAATGTAATTTGACTCCAACAGCAAATCCTCGCAACCATTATGCCTTCTGGGTAAAACAAAAACAAAGAAAACAAATATAGTCTAGAACAGTATGCACAATCATATCAGCTCAAAGTTTTAGACAACTTATTACGTAACAGAAGGCTGATAAACTAAAAACTGCTATAATTCAGCATAAACTTCTACACATCAGAGATATAAACGTGTATAATATGAAAATGAGCTTTTACAAAGTTTATTGACATACTTGCACAAGATTTACTGTTAGTACATCTTTATATATAAATGCAATGGTGCACCTTGTGGATAAGAATGGCACCATAGAAAACCAAAATTACAAACAGTATTACCATACCAATCTCTTCAATATAGCGGGAGCTAAATGCAATAACAATTAAAGTAATACTTTAACAATCCAAAGAATCAAAAAAAAATTATCATTGTAGCTACAAACTATAAAACAAGTCGCAAAATTACTAGACCAACAAATGCAAAATTTGAAAATAAAATCTCAAAATATTATTGTTAGCAAGCTGACAATGCTCATCGGCTCGCGCATCTTTCATAGTTGCTATTGAGGCAAGGCAGTCAATGACATTTATCCCCTCCCCCAATACTGCCCACTATCAGATTCTGCTTTAAACTATATTTGCCATTTCAGATCATATGCAAGCATCTATTGTTGCTAACTAAGAAACAGGTCGCAAGTTTAGACAAACTTGTTCTGATGCAATTGGGCTGTATCAGAGTATACAGGTATACAAATTATGCCAAAGTGGCGTGCGGTTACAAATAAATTGCTATGATCATAAATAGTTTAAATTTAAGTTAAAAACAAAACTGTGAAATTAATAACTGAACTAAAATATTGGTACAGCCAGGCTATATCTGCTGCACCTTAAAAGCAGGTTCTGCTGTTTAGAAATCTGTAGTTCTCAGACCGTGTACATTAGAATCATAATTGTTATTTCAAAATCTAGATTAAAAGTTTGTGTGTTTTAAATATGAGTACAGATGTGATATTTTATATTCAGCATTTTTTTTTTTTTTTTTTTAAGGTATGGCTTCTTTCAGAAGGAAAGTAAAGCCATGAGTCCCATGTCGTACACTTACAGCACAATAAAGAACCTCAAGCCTGAAAGAAGAGGCCTCTGAGCAAAATTGGTTGGCCGTTTCATGCCCTGAATTAAATGGGACACTGATGACCTTAGATGTTAAAGAGCGTTCTTAAATAAAAAAAGTCCCCTATTATATAAATTATACAACATTTTCAGTAATTTAAACAATTATGTTAGTCAGCAATTAATTGGACCTCTCCATTTTAAATAACATCAATCACTCTTTCTCTTTCACTAACCTGCAACATAAAGGCCAAATATTCTCACAGCCTGTCCATGTTTTCACATAACTTTACTGATACTGTATACTGGAGTCTTTAAATATTAAAGACATAACAAAAGTTAGAATATTGAATAGAAAATTAATTTTATTTTGAAATATTATTTACAGAGCTTTTTAAAAAAACTTTTAGCCAAAGATTATTATTGAAACTTCATGTTCCAAAATTAGCAGCTATAACATACATAGATTTTATACAAGTATCATGTTTTTAACATTTATAATTTCAGAGATCGATAAATTGAGGTTTTTTTTTATGGTGGGAGGCTAACCTATATAAGCAGAATTTTATGCTTCCATGTTTTCCTGTGCTAAAATTATTTGTCTTCTACAGCCTATGAGATTTAAGTTGTCCAGGGCTTGTTAGAGACAAGAGTACTCACCCCCACTCGCTCACTCTTTCCTTTACAGCGGTGATGGAGGTAAGAAGGACCGTCCCTCCATTAAGCCTGTTTTGTTAGTCACAGGGTCATCCCCCTCTCCTTCTGGCTCTTCTCAGATATTGCAAACTGGTCTTCATTTTAATCATTTGTGTCCTCCAAATTTTTTATGAACTAATCACTAATTGTGTCCATTAAACCGTCTGTTCCCTAGTGTTTTTTTCAATTGTTTGTAAGTGTTCCCAGGCAGCAATTTCCAATTATCAGTCACATTAGAAAGAGCTGTTTCAAGTAGCACATGCACAGCTTTGTTGTTTTTAATTGTTATGTTTCACAATGTCGTTTTTCACTTGTGCCCATATGCAGGCTATCACATTTAAAATCACAATGGAAAGGAAGATATCTCACTGTGATATCCAGTATTCTGCAGCCATTTAATCAATTTCGAACTACTTGAAAATTTCTTTTTTCTGTTTCATTAACCAATAATATAATACAGATTTCATTGTCTGAAGGTCAAATTCAAATATTTTTATTACAAAGCCAAGTCATGGTTTCAGATTTATGAGTTGATGAAACTGGTGCATTGTTAATCTCCTTAGAATGATCAGGGACATTGTCCATAATAATAAAACTATTGGGAAAAGTGTTAGGTAATAGATGATTTATGAACCAATTTCTAAAAACAGTGGTGTTAATTTCCTTATGGTAATCCTTAGTTGATTTTGATTTGAATGTTAGCAGAGCATTGGGGATAAAAGCAGAAGAACATCTATTGTGTAAAATAATAAAATGCTCACCTTTCCCTATTGGAGTTTAAAGGAAAAAACCACTCTAGTTGTCCTTCAAAATTTTGGTTGTTTAATGTCGTTAATCCATGTTTCATCTAAGTAAACAATAGTGTGAACAGTAGCCCCCAACTACTTAATTTTCTTTCAAAATTTTAATCTTTTAGAAAACAATGTCCATTTCCGTCCCTGAGAGCTTTTTATATACATACAATTTATTTTGTCTTAAACTCCTTATACTTCCGTTAAACAAATGTTCTTTGTTAAAGCTAATTTATATCCTATAGACTTAGTAAAATATAAATTGTATATAACGAATATATCGCACATCTTGTTGCTGCGGCAGTGAATGAATCTATTATAGTTTTAATTGGGGTTCTGTTCGGACGCCTCTTTCCTGGTTCCGCAAAACACTTTCATTTGATAAAGCTTGTTTTTGTTTTTGCAAATTTCTACTCACACTGCAAGACGAAATGCTTGTGGCTGCTGAAGCTCTCTCTATAACACTGGACAAAGATATTGTTGGCTTACAGCATTTCAGCACCTATATTTATCCGTAAAAATCAATTTCGGCTAGGATAGATGGATTTTTTTCGGGCGTAAAAATCCTAAACATGGATTCCTTCGGAAGGGAAGTAAAGGCGTGGGTTCCATGTCGTAGATTTGCGGCACATAAAAGAATTTCAAGCTTGGAAAAATAGGACTCTGAGCAAAATTTATCGGCCGTTAATAGTATATGTCCCGCGAGAGACAATTAAATGATGTTATACAGCCAAGGTTGTCCGCTAGATGTAAAATGGGCGCTAGTCTCGCTTTTGAGCGGTGTGAAAGTTCGAAATGGACCTTTATGCGTAGGTGTGTGACGTTATTTTGGGTTGTCTCCCTGCGGGGCATACTTTTTTGAGGGAAGAGAAACGCAAGAGTAGGTATGCATAAACCAGTGGTGAAGTGTGCGTCGGTCGGTTTCTGACTTTGGCAAAATTTATTGTTGGGGCATCAATGTAACCGGTTGGCGCGTGACACACACACGATATGTTTTTGTTACAAAAATTATTGATATAATAACGTTACATGTTATGCGTTATATGAAAATATACAGATTAATATTTAACAATGAAATAAAAATGTGTGATAAACAAGGTATTTTTCTGATTGGCACCAATCGTGTACAATGTGAAGTGTAAATGTGGAGGATTGTATGTAAACTTCTCACGGAAGAAGTATTTGATGATACAACGTCATGGCACGGATTGTTAATGAATTTGCACATAATATGATGGCGTTGTTGGAGATGGTTTTGAGGAGGATTTTGCGTTTTTCGAGCGTGGATAGCAGGCAGTGTTGGTAGAGTGGATGGAGGAGGTTTGATTGTAAAAGCCAGTTAGGCGATGTTACCTGAAAAGAAAGATAAATAAAAAGATTAAGAATGGGGATGTAATGTAGTTATGGTAAGAGAAAGAGTAATGTTAGTGAGTTGGTACTTACCAACATCGAAGTAATTTGTTGTCAGCATTGTGAGAATACGTCGGCGGCAGCTCCTTAAAGTTGATGAGGCATTTTCTGTTGTCGTTGGGCTGGTTTTCTGCGCCGTTGTATATGAGATGAAATGGCGCTTCGTTGCGCTCACGAATGAAGTCTGTAATAGTTCTCTTCCGTCTTTCAGGTATAGTACGGTTTTGTTACCGTACTGCGTGTTCATGGGACGTGCCCCGACAACGACAGTAAGGTCCTTTACGCGATGTAGGTAGATATCTGTGAAAGGCCGGTGAGGTCTTGCAGCACCTTTCTGTTAAGCATGATAACTCAACGGCGTTCAAGTAGGGAATGAGTGAGGATAATGAAGGTGGGTAACGGTTGTAAAGGCTGGGGGGAGTGGTAACAAAGGGGAATGGAGAGGGTAGAAGGCTGTTGATTGGATGGCTGGACGGAGTAGCGAAGAGAGGGAGGTGGCATGGCGAGAGGAGGAGGAGCGAAAGAGTCCACAACGTAAACCGCAAACATCCGGGGTGGGGAGATGCTTAATTGTCGGTGGGATCGAGAGTTTCTTCGGACTTTATGTACAGTTTTGTAATATTCTCTACTCAATCTGGAAAATTGCAAATTCAGACTTCTTTTGAATTTTGAGAATGGGGATGAGTTTTTTTCCAAAAATACGTTTGAAATGAATGGTTTGATTAGCGTTAAAGGGAAATGATGGCGGGTATTGATGCTTGGATGGTTTTGAACTAGGTTCCTTATTTTTTTGCGATTTAGAATGAAGATTAGTGGGGATGGGTTTTTCGCCCTGATCCGTGAGAGCGGTCCACCCTTGTATGTTATTAAGGATGGTGTACTTGTTCCGTCCACACTGAGAGATGGTAATTTTATGCTACATTTGATCATTCCTTATTATAGACAGGGTTTTATTGTGGGGGGCGTTAGCGGTTAATTTAATGAGTAAATAAAATGGGAGGTATGAGGTAAAAGTAACAGATATGCTACTTACATGTTTGTAGAGGACAATATATGTGACAAAGAGGCGACGAGAGTTTTCAAGTAATGTCCTGCCGCTGCTTTTGAAGTGCTTGACATGACTGGGGGTGAGAGGCGCAGCGAGCATGCCTTTTATACGTCTGCGTGATGAGATTGTCGTTGTGATAGTAATTGGTTATTTTGAATTTATGGAAGAAGAGATGAGCCGCCAAGTTGCAGAAGTGGCGGGAAAGGTATGCGAATGCGTAGTGGCCCCATGACGCTGTTATTACTTTGTAGTCGCTGCTTGTTGTATGCCCATCTTTTGCAACAATGTAGAATTAAAAATGAGAGGAAGACCAGCAAGAATGGGCAGTCCATAGCTATCGAAATATTCTCTCCATCCCTCCCTAGCTATGAAGATACAAATCCAGGCTTTGTGCTTAGATCCATATTTGCGACTAGCGCGATAGGGCGTTTATTTTAATATAAATGGTAATTGATCTGATGGGTAAACTCCGGCAATTTTTTTTGAGAGTGTCGTGTGTGTATTTGTTTGACATTCATAGTACAGATCTCTCTATGTCCATTTCTAAGGTCCTATACAGTTCTGACATAATGAGGACTGATTCTGGTAAAGCTGTGCGAAGTTCCATTTTTATAGAAACATTGCCGTGTTGAAGGCCGGAAGCATAGTCGTTGACAATCATGTCGGCTGTTAGATCGAAAGCGAAAATAGTGTACCCTTTGCGATAAGCGTTTCTATCAAAGATGGTGCCATTTTTTTAAATTGAATGCCCCAGCCTGTAGGGATGGAAAGTATTCGGGGAAGTGCCCTTTATCGAAATTGGACTATAGGGGCTGAGTGGGGAAAAGTTGATTATTGACAAATATTTGTGCCCGGGGAGACGGCACTGTTTAAAATTATATAGTTTTTTGGAGATGTCGCCCATGTACCTGACATCCTGGCAATGATGATTCGGCGCGCTATTTTTCCAACAAAAAGGACGTTAAATTGAGATCCCGTGTTTCCTTGGGTGAGCTTAGGTTTGAAAGTTGATGTCTTTGAAGTGATATGGCTTGCTTTTGACGGAAGCCGCTGGGTGAGAGAGCTTGAAGGTTGGGCTGGGTCTCGCCTGTTTGAAATGCTGTTTAGCGGAGACAATTTTGGTGTAACCTTTAAATTGGGCATGTTTAAAGAATAGGTGAAATTGCGGGGTGAAGCAGGCGAGTGTGACGGTGAGATTAACGTTATTGGGCAGCATGTTTTGATTGTAATTCCTGCTGGAGATAGGCCCATGTGCTGCACCAATGTATTGTTTTAGTGTACATCTTTGGCCACTTTATTCCTTCATTGGAATCGAAATTGTTAAACTTGTCTACGGTTTCAGTTTTCCACAGAGATTACTGCAATCTCCTGTTCATGATGTCGGAGGAATAGTTAAGTATCATTTCAGATAAGTTGAAATTTTTGATGTTTTTGAGGGAGACGCCGGCCTGATTGGATAGAAAGTTGAGGGAATTGTTGACAAAGGTGAAGTGGTTTGCATCGGCGAGATCGATGCCGTTCTCCTTGACGATTTTAACGAATGCCTCGAGAATGACGTAAGACAGGTCTAGGTAATCCTCGATATTTCCAGAGTAATGAAAGGTAATGGGGGAGTTTGTGCTAAAAGTATTTTGAGGATTGAGTGAAATGGTCCTGTATTCCTCGATGTTTGTCTGCACCGGAGACCTCGAAATAAATCTAATTTGGAATATATGTACACAGTAGACATTATGCAAATATATCTGTAACCTTTTTGTTTTTCTTCTTGGTTTTGCGTTTCGGCTTATAATGCGATGTTTTGCGTTTGCTAGTGGATTTTATCTTGATCAACTTAATGCCGGGCTCCAGCATGGAATCTATTTTGTCGTCGACTTTTCGCATGAGATTTCCGCCGGCGTCCATCAGTCGATTTCGGAAAACTTATTTAGACGAAACGGAGGTGGTGGCAACGTCCGAGAAGACGATTGCTCCTATTTTACGGGCCTCCTTGCCTGTGATCATTGCTCGGCTCTGTAAGACAGGAAACAAGGATCGAAAGAGGGCCCCCAAGAGCGCTGAAAAGACCGCTTCCATTTTGGAATCTGCTGTCCCTGTAATGGATAAAGTCGCGGTAGTCTGGTCCTCAGCCGGCTTAGTTTAAGTAATGGCGAAAGATGACATCGTTATGAATTAGTTGTTTTTTTTTGTTATATTTTGATGTAAAGGAGAGTACTAAAGCCGAAAAAAAACCTTAGTAAATGGCAAGAGATTGCCAAATCCGTTCCTTAAATCTATGTTGGCCGTGATGAAATCCTGTTGGACCAAGGGAACCCAGTTGAGAGGAAATAAGGATTTTTCGACCGTGAGCGTTTTGGTGATCAGTTTTCCAATAGCATAACCGTGTTGCCGACCACTTGCTAAACTATTAGATTATAGTACACGAAAACCTCGTAAGGAATACCTATGAGAGGGTCCATGCGATGTTTGGGTGCTGGATGTTGCACGATGTCGATAAGCTGACTAAAACCGACCACTTTGGACATGAGCAGGGAAGAAATTGGCTGGTTAGCAAGCCCCTATGTCTGGGAATTTTAGGGCGCACGATCCCCAGGTCGAAGCGCCGGCTTTCGGGAACGGCGTAGAAGTGGTAGTGTCTGCGGCGGTGAACGGGGGTTTTGGTTTGGAAGTCGATTTGGCTTGGGTGTCGAGAGGGGCTTGGGTTTTGGTCTTCTGAGATCATCAGACATGGGATGGTAGGGCACTTCCTTTTCGTTTGACATTGGTTCGTCGGAAATTTCTGATTCAAGCATCTCTGCGTGTTTAAACGCTGTGACATGTTCGGGCAGAACATTAATTGGTTTCGAGCTATGTTGTTGGAAAGCTTCGCGGTTAAGGATAATCTTGCAAGGCAAGTACATTGATTAGGTTTACGTGTTGTATGTACCATTCGTTGATAATTTTTACGAGATGAGCTGGAAGCACGTGCCTTTCATTAAGCACGGCAAAAGAGAATGAAACATCTTTATATTCTGGCACGCCTTCGATGTATGTGGTCTATTTTCCGGAGATAATGCAGGTGGTTTGAGGTTGTAAAACCTCACGGGGTATCGAATTTTGGTAAGAGCCAATTCCCACTCCCCATGTAATACTACCCTTCCGGGCAATAATTGGAAAAGCGGAGAGGTTGTGTTGTTGGTAAAGCGATGCATTAACGCGTTGCTGGTGAGAATTTGGTAGAATGGTTTATGTTTAATCATATCGAAACAATGTCGAAATGCTTTACCCAGAAATTAAATTTGTTCTGATACCTTTTTCACTTGATGAGTGCTTGTTTACTTACTTGCTTCCTTTGGTGGCGAGGATGTTATCTGCCTTATAGCTCGAAGTCAGGTCACATTTTGGACTCTTGGGCGTAAAATATTCCCAATTTTGTTTATATTCCTTGTTGACTTTAATTTTTACCCTAGATACGCGAACGCGGTCGTCTATGGGAATTTTTGCCTTTTGGGGCAAAAACGCGTTGTAAATAGCTTTAAAGATTTTCATACCTTTGGAAATGTTACATTCGTCGACATTGATCGGCGCCTTTTTATGGATCTATAATGCAAACTGTTGTAAGACTTTAATTAAAAAGGCAACAAGTTAATGTACTTGTAGATGTTTTTATGCGTAAAGTATTACTACATTTTACTTTTCAAATTGCGATTGAATCGCTATTCTTCACGTAATTAATGGTCGTGTTTCTTTAAAAATGCCTGAATTTTTTGTTGAATTCGGTCTCTTTGTTGGTTTGTAATATCTTGGGAATCCTCTTGTGTTTGGAAAATATGGCGTCGAAGGCCAGAGAATATTTATTTCAAATTTTACCTCGGTGGTAATAGGCGGCGTATAGTCCGTCAGTCAGATGGCTCCTTTCTGGTCACGTGACCTCCTACTCAGTCAATCAGAACGTTTTGGTGGGAAATTCAAATTAAGGTTTGAAGAGTTTCACGCTACTATGCGAGAGGCTTGCCTCTCCAATCCCCCTACCTTCCGATGATGGGTGGCCGAGCACCACCCCCCCTCCCAACCCCTTAGGCAGCCCCCAGACCATATTTTTTAAAGGCTGCTTAATTTATTTTGTGATTAATCATAATGGTTATACATTAATTTATTTACCTTTTAAAATTTTATTTGAATTAGTGGAGACCAATACGGCGGCAATTGATAGTCATTCCCGTTGAATTTTGATAGCAAGCGTTCCTCTTAAAACCAGTTGCTTTACTTGAAGGACATGCGTTGCGTATAAATTTCTAAGGCGGTATAAATTGCTAATTGCGTATAACTTGTTAACCTTGCTAAGGCAGAAAATTGTTTTTATATTGTAACTTAGTTAGGAATTCTTTTTAACTTAAAGCTAGGTAAGAAAAGGCTGTCAACTTGATTTAGTGCACTATGCATTTCCTAGTTGTAAGAAAACATTATAATTGGGAGAGTATAGATAACTAATCTAACTCAGCAAATCATTCATTGTTTCGCTTTGTAATAATTATACTCATTGTAAGCGTACTTTTTTAATTCGTTGCCTCTAGAACAATGAATTACACTTGGTGAATAAGACAGGGGCGAAAAAAATTGCATGCGTTTAAGACGTATTAAGCGATTTGTTGAAGAGCTTCTGATGTGGAGGAAAGGAAAGACTTTTTTTCATTGCTGTACATTTATTACAATGCCATCTCCTAGTTGGGAAATGTAAAAGACTGCAGTTTTGTTGCATTTAACAGTGCAGCGAGTGCATTATAACTGGGTGAGTACCTGCTAAGGAATTTGTGCCTATGATAGCCTAAAGAGTGAAGCACTGATCTAACTCAGGTTTTTAAAGTGAAGTATTCATTACATTCAAATTGTTTTAGAAAAACATTCTCTTTTGAAAAGAGGTTATCGTTATTACGCTGATTCCCTTAATTGTATTTAAGGATGTGTTTAAGTGTGAAGGAATAAACTTCACTACAAATATATATCGCTCAAACCCTAACACCCCATTTTAGTCCTCTGGTGTGGTATTATCATGTTAAGTATAAAGTATTGGTTATTATCCAAAAAACATCGCTCATCCCTCTTAATAGCCCATTTTTGGTTCTCTGGGTGCATATTTAGTATGAAGGAAATGGTTCTATTTTAAAAAATATAATACTCACCCCATAACAGCCTAGGTATTGTCATATTAATGGAATCGGCTGTCCATCAAAAAAATCTATCAGTCACCCGCTCCCTAACAGTGCAGGAGTAGTATATACCCCCGGGAGGCAGACAGGGTCAACGTCCTTTTGGCACATGACTGACCTTGAACTATCAGGACTTTTAAGGTCAGACCTTGAGGCATTCAAGGTTGTCCCGACCTCGAAGGGGAAATTCCCCCGCCCAAGTCGCGCCCAGCTTGAGGCACGACGCACCCCTTCCCGTTTCCCGGGGGTATTTTTTTTTCCGTTACATGTGCGGAGTGCAGTGCTTACAAATAAAAGATTTTTGCATTGGGCTCCAATACAAATAATTACATACTGTACACTATTCTTTCACCACAAAGATATTGACAATTAAACATTTTAGTTAATTCCCTCATTACAAAGATTTTCGTTACATTATACGTTAAACTTTTAAATACACATGATTGTTTCATGTACACTGTTCCTTCACCGCAAAAAAAAAAATTGTACTACACTGGTCCTTCATCAAATGTTAAGAGATCGGAAGCGGAAGCTTTTTCACCAAAAATTAAGAGATCGGAAAAGGAAGCATCTTGCACTGCTTCTGCTTTCGATTCAGATTTTGCTTTCGCGATTGGCTGCGATTCTTCCGCTGCTGCAGGTGGTTTCGGCGAAAGGTCTTTTCTGAAAGTAATGCAACCTTTTGTCACACACTCTTTATTATCGGGATTGCTGCCGTCGCTGCATTGGCATTCTCCAGAGCTGTAACCGTTCAAGTAGGAAGTTCTGCATTCGTATTCGAGTGTCGCGTCGTTGTCGTCGTCGTCGTATTCTGGCGCTATCATGGATATACTAACTAAATTAGTATCGGCACCTCCTCTCACGATGTCGAATAGCCCTTCCTTGAGGACAATCTGATGCGATATGGGTATTGCAGTATCTCCGTCCATTACGCTGTTGTACTTTAGCGTTTTTCTTTTCAGTCAGGAAGCTGTTGAAGTGAACGTTCAATACAAACGACGGCATCGGAATATACTTCACGACGCCGTACATTAGGTGAACCGATCTCGGATATTCGGAAATCAACTTCATAAGTAGTAATAGGTGCACTTGAGTCCGCCAATCAGATGGCTCCATTCTGGTCACGTGACCTCCCACCAGCCAATCAGAATGCCCCTGGCGGGAAATTCAAATTCCTTTGGGCAGCCGCCAGGCCACGATTTAACTGGTCAGCCGCCATCTTTTTTGAAGCCCCCCGCTGCTGCTAATTTATTTTGTGATTATCTATCTTTTATAGATCTATTTGAATTTGAACTCAAAGAGTTCACCTTAACAGACCAGGTATTGTCACAGCTAAGGCATTAAAAGCCCAATTTTGGAGTAAGACTTCCCTCTCCCCGATGATTGGTGCCCTCAAAGGCTGCTGCTAGTTTATTTTCTTATTAAAAAGCTCTAACACTCTTACGGCGGCAATTGATATTAGATGGCAAGCGTCCCTCTTAAAATCAGTTACCACATGCGTTGCAAAAGAAGCTTTCGTTCATTGCCTGTAGAATAATAAATTAGAAGAACGTGAGGTGAAACAAAGTTGCATGCTTTTAAGATGCGATGTATGTAGGAAAGGCAAGACTTGTTTTTCATTGACCTACATTCCAATAGCTGTAAGATGTAACAGACTGCAGTCTTTGTTGCACTTAACGGTGCAGCGAGTTCAGTTACCGCATGCTTTGCAAAATGCTTGCCAAGCAGCGTTTTATTCAACGAATTACATGAGCGTGAGGTGAAACAAAGTTGCATGAGTTTAAGATGTATTAAACGATGTGGAGGAAAGGTAAGACTTTCATTGACCTACATTACAATGTCTTTTGGTAGTTGATAAACATATATAAGACTGCAGTTTTGTTGCACTTAACAGAGAGTAGTTGGGTAAGTACCTACTAAGTGTTTTATGCTTAAAGAGTTCAACACTGATCTAACTCAGATTTTTAAATTTGTTTATATAACATTCTCTTTTGAAAAGAGCTTAGATCATTGTTACGCATAATAATGTATGGAATAGACAAAAATATATCACTTAAACTTTAACAAGCCATTCTGGTGTGGTATTGTCGTGTTAAGGAATTCCAAAAAAAAAATCTCTTAACAACCCATTTTTTAATTATGAAGGAAATGTTTAAAATATAACACTAAGGTATTGTTACGTTAAGTGTTAATGACTATAAAAATATATCATTTACTCTCAATTCTTGTTAAGCATGAAGGAATACATCAGCCTCGAACGGTCCAGGTGTTGTTACGTGAAGGAATCGGAGATGCTGCTAAAATACCCCACTCATCCTTAACAGTTATATTTGAAGAACTCCGCCAAAATATCCTGTAACATTTTTGGTTCGATAGCTCTACTTCCTATAAGTTTTAGCATGTAGGCTACGAGAGTTCGTTGTTTGGAAGGTAGGCTAAAGAAGATCCATGCTTAGTTTGAGACATTTTTATGCTAACGGTATTGCCACGCCTTGATTGTAAACTCTTGGATGTTTTGAATGAGTGATTTTTGAGATAAATATACAATCTTTATTATTTTGCAAAGTAAGTTATGTGTTACCTGAAGAATCTCTGTGGAAGTGACGACAGGTGGGAGGAAGACTGAATGGAAGGGGAGGAGCGGTTCTTTGGCAGAATAAAATCATTGAGTCATATATAAAGCATTTATTTTACAAAAGTTTTACATGTCAAACAAAGGTTTGAGACATACCCCACACCACCAAAATTTATCAAAGTTTAACATTTCAAAAATAAATTCATCTTCACAAGTGAACATTTTTGTATGTTTCAGAGCTTTAAATTCCTTTTTTCTGTAACACATAAAATGACACAATTTTTCGTTTTCCATGCAGAAATATTTGGCTGTAAGTCTGACTGGAAATTCAAATGGAATAATATTTTCAAATGATATGTCAAATGCATATCCATGCTCCAAAATAAAAGAATAATTTTCATAATTGGTGTCCGCATGAAAAAAACGCAAATTGCTGTTTTGAAATAAAATGTTAGATGCTAATCCTTTTAGAGATGAAGGGTTTTTTACACAAATGTTACAAATGCAACTGTTTGGGTAATTGCATCCGAAAGAAGTAACATACTTATTTACACAATTCCATCCATTTGAATTTACTGCAGGATCACAAAAATAATTTAATACAAATGATTGATGAATAAATGAACCAATTATTACATATTTTTTGAAAGTAAAATCTAATGTTTTGAAAATGAAATACATAAAATCTACCCAGTTGTTTTCCAATGATACACTCTTTTCAGCATTTACACATACAACCTTGAGCAGAAAACTTTTTTTTCCCTCATTCTTTACCTTCCACATGACGTAGTTGGTTGCATAGGTACCTTTTTTAGCATACTTAAAGGTAAAACGTACATTTTTTAACACAAATGAACAGTGTTGTGTTAGTAAATAAAATTCATCTTTGCATTTCATGGCTATGTATAAAGTAGCATATGAAGGTTTTTTTGGTATTTTACCTGCTAAATATGCAACGAGCGGTCCTGTCAATGCAGCACAAACCTGGTCATTGCACACTATGCAGAATATCCATACAAGAGTGGGCCAAAATGTGGGAAAGTGCGTGGGAGTGAATTCTTCGAAAAACTGAATGTTGCCTGTTAGAGCCTGTAAGGCATGGTATCGCTTTGTTAATTTATTTTGGCCTTGAATTATCAGTTCTTCCATAATTAACTAAAAAAAACCATTAGTGTTAGTATTTTCCGGTGCTGCCAAAACCCTTATTACCTCTAGAAGTATCTTTTAAAACTTTAACGTGCTTTATTTTTGGAATTATTATTTTTTCACAAATTAACTGAGCTATTTTTTGATTTTTGGAAATTTTATGATTGCAGTTAGAATTGTTTGTCAACAAAACACATATTTCTCCAGTAAAATCTCTATCTACGCATCCCCCTGCAATGCTGAGACCTAAAACAGATAAACTTGATTTCTCTGCGATACGGATATATGTGTTTAGAGGAGGTGTAGCCGAAATTCCAATAGGTATTTTAATTGTTTCGTGAGGATGTATTACATATGCTTTTGGAGAGAACACATCTAGTCCAGCCGATTCTTCAGTACACCTTACAGGCATTATTGCATGTTTATTAAGTAATACTATTTGAAGCGTCATCTGAAAATAAAGAATTTAAGTAGTGAGCTTTTAATAGCATTTTGGTCTGTAAATTCTGAATACAAAAAATGTTAGGTGAAGTTTTTATAGGTATACTTTTTGAGAAGATACATTTGAATAGCGGTTCCACTATCTTAACCAAAACTGATGGATCATATTGGGTGAGCAATTTTGATGTGCCGATAACATTATAAGGAAGTTTTCAGATCACTAATTCAGAATTTAAGTAGTGAACTTTTTAATTGTAATATCATAAGCATTTTTGTCTGTAAATCCTGAATACAAAAATGTTAGACCAAGTTTTCTACTGTTAATGTCCAATAAATCCTGTTCCTTAAATGCTTCGGTGTACTTTTTGGGAAGATACACTTGAATAGCATTTCCACAATCTTTTTCAAGTTTAATCAAAACTGATGGACCATATTGGGTGAGCAATTTTGATGCTCCAGTCACTTGATAAGGAACGTTTTTTTCCAATTCGCTAATTCTTATGGTCTTTGTGTTTTGAATCTGACTGAATCTACTAACAAAATCCATCTGCAAAGAACAAAAATATATATATAACTATTTGTGTATAGTCTTATTTTCAAGACTGTTTGAAAAATAGATAAATGCAACTTACCGCTCTCGCCAAGCAACAGCAGAGTGTCGATGAGTGAGTGAAAAGGGAATTCTTTATGCAGCTTATATAGTGCAAAATGACCTGCATTCGCATCCTCCTTTCTCTTTTGCAGCTGCAATATTCGCTGGTGACCTAGACTACGATCTCACAGCCTTCTGCAATCGAGACTACGCCTTCATGACATTCCCCCTCCGAGAGGTACAAGATTCAGATATAAAGGCATAGGAAACCTCGGTTCAGTTACCAGTTTCCGTCTGCTCTTGAGTCAGATAGTACAGCATTTGTATATTTATTCTTGAGAGTAAGTATAATTGTCAGCAAAGACTTTGTTTAGAAAATATTGAGCACACGATAGGTTTAACTTTGTTAATTTTCTAGAATGGAAAATATTACAATTTTGAATGAGGCAAGAAGAGCATACGATAGGTTTAACGCACATGGTCGTTACTATGAAATTCAAATTAATCCTTCTCCTTCAAACGAAAACCCCATTTCTTATTTTAAAAATACCATGCAGCAGCTTTTGGATTTTGTATTGGCAGACGTAAGATCGAAAGATATGGTAGGTCTGACCATTACAAATTCCATCAATTCCCAGGACAGAGCAATAGGGCTTAGCTTTCGTCGCAGGGATCAAATGTCCTTAGGCGTTTTAATGTCTGTCTTTGAGAAGGTGTGCCAGTCTAATGCTAACTTTAATGCTACGGACGTGCTGTCGGTGAAGGTTCACCACATTCAAATGCCTTCAGGAAGCGGAAGGGTGAAGACGAAAGGTCGTAAATTATCTCTTTTATCCCATTTAAAAAGAAGCATTGTCAGAGTAATTTCCAAAACGAACTGTTTGGCTCATGCTCTGGTGATTGCAATAGCACATTTTACTAGAGATCCAGACTACACCTCCTACAGAAAGGGTAGGAAAATTCACTCTAAAGTTGAGCAGCTCTTAAGAGCTGCAAATGTTGATTTGACTGCCGGAGGAGGAGTTGTAGAATTGCAAAAATTCCAAGATTATCTTCACGATTTTCGCATAATAGTTTATTCTGGATTGTATTGTGAAAATGTTATTTTTGGTGGCAATATTAATTCGGTAAAACGATTGAATCTTCTGTACGACTCTGTTGAAAAACACTATGATGTAATTGTAAATATAACTGGTGCCATGGCTGCAGAATATGTGTGCCAGGGTTGTAACAAGGGAATGAAATACAATGGAGCTAAGACACACGTATGTAAATTTCAATGTTCGGGATGCTTTACGGTGCCTCCTTGTTCCTTCGAAGGTAGTAATATATTCTGCAATGAATGTAATAGGTATTTTAGGAGTGAAACTTGCATTGCTAATCATAGGCGGAATAGAGTGGGTGGAAGATTAGTTTGCGAATGGAAGCGGCACTGTTCCAATTGCAACGCACTGTTAAACACTAACCATCAATGTCACATGGTATTTTGTAAAAATTGCAACCGAAACGAGATGTCTGGACACTTGTGTTACATGCCTACGCTTAGTCCGAGAGTTCCCTCTTCCAAGAAGGTTCTTTTCATTTTCTATGACATTGAATGCACGCAGTCCACGCGAATAGGCAACGCCTTTCTCCACGTTCCCATACTCTTGTGTCTCGAACAATTTTGTTTTATATGCGAAAGGAATAAGGACGCGAGTGTCGACTGTTTCCAGTGCGGTAAACGTAGACACTCATTTTGGGGTGATGATTGCATTGGGCAGTTTGTCGAATATTTACGAAGAGACAGACCATTTTGCGACAAAGTAATTGTCATTGCTCATAATGCTAGGGCTTACGATCTAATGTTCATTCTCGATTATGCCATACGACAAGAGTGGACGCCAAATTTAGTAATGAACGGTGCCAAAATATTGTGCATGAAAATGGAGCATATAACATTTTTGGATAGTCTAAATTTTTTACCAATGAAACTGAGAAGTTAGCCAAAAGCTTTTGGAATAGATTCTGTTAAAAAGGGGTATTATCCTCATTTTTTTAACACCCCGGAAAATTTAAATTATGTGGGATCGTATCCAGAACCAGACTATTATGGCGTGAATCAAATGACAGTAGATGAACGGAAAGAATTCTTTGATTGGTATCAAACGACAAAAGATGGCGTTTTTTTATAATAAAAAGGAACTAGAAATGTACTGTTTGGCAGATGTTGCAGTACTCAGAGAGGCTTGCTGTATTTTTAGAAATACTTTCTTAAGTATCGGGAACATTGACGTTTTTCAAGAATCTATCACAATTGCTTCTGCTTGCAATAAGGTATTTAGAAAGAAATTCTTAAAGTCAAACACCGTGGGTCTCATTCCGTGTGGGGGCTATAGAAAGGCAGATAGACAGTCGCAAAAGGCTCTCATGTGGCTAAGATATGAAGAGGTTAGCAGGGGCATTTGCATTAGGCATGCGGGCAACGGCAGAGAGTATCGACTGCCCGAGCTACCCAACCTCAAAGTTGACGGATTTTGCCAAGAGACGAAAGAAGTTTTTTGCTTCAACGGATGCTACTGGCACGGGCATCATTGTCTAGATAACAGAGACGTTCCCGTCATGGAAAGTACCATGGAGACGCTCGCAGATAGATACGAACAAACCATGGCTCGCTTAGATAGAATTGTGGCGGCAAGATACGTGTGTCACGTTATGTGGGAATGTGAATTTGAGGAAATTTTGAAAAATCATCCCGCCTTGAACAATGATCCAATTGTAAAGAGTGTACCTCTAGTCCTCCGCGATTGCCTCTATGGAGGAAGAACGGAAGCAATGAGAACTTATTGCAAGACCGACGATGAAACACGTATTAAATATTACGATGTTATGTCTTTGTATCCGTATATTTGCAAATATTTCAAGTTTCCTGTTGGACATCCTACAATTTACATTGGTGAAGAATGCTCTAATATAGCAGAGATGTTACAAAAGGAAGGAGTGGCCAAGTGCAGAGTTTTGCCAAAGAACAGAGAACTGTATCATCCAGTTTTGCCTTATCGCTGCCGTCAAAAATTGATGTTTTGCCTTTGTAGAACGTGTGCCGAAGAGGGGGAAGAAGAAGAAGAATGCACTCATGACGAGAGTCAACGAGAAATTACCGGCACGTGGGTTGTAGACGAAATACGAAAGGCTGTCGACATGGGCTATGAAGTTAGACAGATTTTCGAATTTTACGAATATAAAATTGAGCAATATGATCCAGTAGAAAACCAAGGAGGTCTCTTTGTGCAGTACATAAATACGTTTCTAAAATTAAAGGCAGAGGCCAGCGGTTATCCCTCCTGGGTTACCAGCGAAGAGGACAAGGAAAAGTACGTGCAGAACTTCTTTCAAAGTGAGGGAATTCTTCTGGATAAGACGGCGATTCGCAAGAATCCCGGTGCCAGATCCTTGTCCAAACTCTGCCTAAACAGCTTTTGGGGAAAACTCACAGAGCAGGGCAACAGATCACGCACAAAGATGATAACGGAACCTCAGGAACTGTACAAGTTTTTGACCACGCCCGGCCTAGAGGTGCAAAATGTGATGTTTGCAAGCGACAAGGTCGCGTGGTTGTCTTGGCGCTACCTGGAGGAGAAGGAAGCCCCTTCACTGAAGCACACCAACGAAATCCTTGGGGCTTACGTTACTACCGGCGCAAGACTTAAACTTTACAGCTACCTAGAAGCTCTGAACAGAAAGATACTGTATACCGATACGGACTCGATATTTTTCCTAGCCAAGGATGGAGAACAATGTAGCGTTCAATGCGGAGATAATCTAGGCGACATGACGGACGAACTAGCTGACTACGGTTCCCATTCCTACATTTGCGAGTTCGTATCCGGAGTACCAAAGAATTACGCCTATAAGATCAAACTGCCAAACAATGATTTTAAAACTGTGTGTAAAGTGCGAGGAATAACTCTTAATTACTCTTCTTTGCAGCTAGTTAATTTTGAGTCCATAAAGGAGATGATATTAAAGGAGAGGGAGGAGGAGATTATTGTGGTTCGAACGGAAAGCAAAATTAAATGCAAAAGAGTAATTGTCATCTCCGAACCAGAAGACAAAATATACAGGATATGCTTTCACAAGCGGAGACAACTGACCGATGGCTCGCACGATTCCGTCCCCTTCGGGTATATAAAGCCCGACTGACTTGTTGCCCAGACTCATTATGGATTTCGAGGTGGAGGCAGCAGTGCAGAAATATCTAAAGGCGAGAAGGGGACTGCGAACTCTCACGAATGAGGAGCTATCTCTCATTCCGGCGGAAGTGTTTCATCAGTTTCCCCCTTTTGACGTATGTTACGTGTGGCACAGACTATCCGACGAGCACCGGAAGTCTTTGAGAAAATTTTGCCGTAAAGGGTGTTATGAGAATCAAGTTCCAGCATCCTTTCACACTCATTGTTAGCGGCAGCACGGGATCTGGCAAAACGGTATTTTGTGTAAGATTGATTAAAAACTTGCAACATTTATGCACTGTTAGAAAATTTAGTAGCATATTGTGGTGTTACAGCGAAAAGGCTGCAGTTCCAGAAGAACTAAAGAAATTTGGAATTAAATTTCATGTTGGTGTTCCCGAAATTAGGAACGAGAAGGGGCAACCAAAACTTATTGTGTTGGATGATCTGTTAAACTCTGCCTATTCGAGAGAGGTGTGTGACTTGTTTACCAAGGGAAGCCATCACAGAAACCTAAGTGTGATTCTGATCACCCAAAACTTGTTTCATCAGGGAAAATATTGCAGAGACATTTCCTTAAATGCCAAATACATTGTGGTTTTTAAAAACGTTAGGGATAAAAATCAGGTAGCGTATTTGGCCAGGCAAATATATCCCGAGGACTGGAAATCGCTTTTCGAGGCTTATTTAGACGCCACTAACAAACCTCACGGTTACTTGCTCTTTGACCTTTGTCAGGAGACAAACGATTTGCTTCGATTCAGAACCAACATATTTCCCTCGGACTTTCCAACTATTGTCTACGCTCCGGGAAATGAGCAAACGAGTAAAATCGAACTATCACCTACTGCACGTGCTTAAAAAGGCAAAACCCCAATTAAGAAGGGCCATTTTGGAGAAGGCGGACAAAGAGCTGGTGTTGACCATTGCAGAGTGCGCTCTTAACGTCCTGAACGGCAACTGCAAGTTGACCAAATGCACAAAACTTAAATTGAAAAAGTATAAGAACACTCTCAGGCGACTTGTAGACAAAAAGCAGAAAAATAAGAGACAATTGATCATTCAGAGGGGTGGATTTTTAATACCTTTGCTTTCGGCAGTGCTGACAGGTCTCTCCACTCTGATAAAAACCTAAATGCTGCAAAAATTGTTACTGGTTTCCCAACAGTACTTAGACTCCTACTGTAAGAGGAAAAAGAGAAGAAAAACCGTCAGATCTGATCCTTACAAGGATTTGCTCAAATTGAGATTGCGACGTCATCAGCGTCTTCGGCCTTTGACGGTGCCATCGCAGCAGCAGCCTTCGTCACCTCCACTGCAGATCAAGAGAAGACTGAGCTTCTCTCCCGGCGAGGAAACCATCTACGAAGCTGAGGAGGAGCAAGAAGAGGAGGAGGAGGAGCAAAAACCTGAGCCTGAAGAGGAGGAGGAGCAAAGTGCACAGTTGCCCTTGCCAGAGGAGGAGAAAAAGGAAATAGAATCGTTCACTAGTCAGAATTTTGGTTACCTAGCAGGTCCTTACTTGGCTCCCTATCTTCACACACCGAGAGCCACCGATACCATTTTCGGCATTTACAAAGATAAAGAGGGTAGATTTAAAATAGGAGATTCGATAATTAAAATTGAAGATAATGATTTACACGTAAAAAATAGATATTTCAAGGGTACGCGAGGACTGTGGGAATTGTTAACGAGAAAGAACGTCGATCTCTCTAAGGTCACGTCTTCGGACAAATCAAAGTATAAGCAAATCCTTCTCCTCACCAACGGACACTTGCAAAACAACGAACGTTTCAATCAAATAAAGTCCAACAGGGGAAAGAAGTACAAAGACATAATAGCCAAATTGTTCCCATCGAAGGCAATAGAGGCAGAGCAACGTTGGAGTTCGTACAAATGAAAAAATATTTTTACGATCCACAAAAACCATCCGCCTTTTCCACTCTGCCCAAGCTCGCAGCTGCTGTGGGTAAAAAACGCAAAACTGAAAATTGGCTGTTGCAGCAGGATGCTTACACTCTGCACAAACCTGTAAGGAGAAAATTTCAAAGAAACTTCTACACGGTAAACAACATTAACGATGTCTGGGAGATCGATCTTGCCGATTTTCAAAGTCTGCGAAAATACAACGACGGAATCAAATATCTCTTCACTTGCGTCGATTGCTTCTCCAAATATGCGTACGTGAAACCTATGAAAAACAAAACTAGCGTCGAAGCAGCAGGAGCCTTAAAATCTATACTAAAAGAGGCACAGCCTCCCCTCGCCGTAAGAAGCGACAAGGGTAAAGAGTTTACGGGATCAGCCTTTCAAAAATGTCTAAAAGAAATCGGCCTCGAACATCAGATTTGTAGAAATCCCGACGTTAAGTGCTCCATAGTTGAAAGATTTAATCGCACGCTCAAGACCAAACTGTATAAATACTTCACTTACAAGAACTCTTACAGATACATAGATGTTCTGCAGAAAATTGTCTACGCCTACAACCATACCGAGCATTCTACAATAGGAATGGCTCCTAGTAACGTCAATGTCGAAAACGTGCTTCAGGTTTGGAACAACATGCAACAAAAACGAGCGAAAATCAGGCAGAGACCCGTTCGATTTCAGGTGGGACAGACTGTGAGAATAAGTAAGGAGAAGATGAAATTCACCAAGGGTTACGAGCAAAATTTCTCCACCGAAGTATTTCGAATTGTCAAGGTGGCGAAACATTCTCCGCAGCCCGTCTACGAATTGGAGGACCTGAACGGAACGCCAATCGAAGGACAATTTTACAGCTATGAACTCACCCCAGTTAAAATTACCAAATCCACCCTTTTCAAAATAGATAAAATACTGAAGACGAGGATTAAAGGGGGCAGAAAGCAACACCTCGTCCGATGGAAAGGATACGGTCCCGACTTTGACAGTTGGGTCGATTCGATAAAATGGACGAATTTTACATAACTGTGTTAAGCGATTCCAGCACCGATCTCTATCCAGAAAATACTCTTTCCAGTTTCCGAAACGACTTGGCATGTCCTGTTAACCTTCGGAGAGACAAATGGATGGTGGGTCTTGCAGAACTCTCCTACTCTTACGGCTACGAGTCCATAGGAGAGGACGTGCTGAACGAAGCCGGTGAACTGAATAAAAATGTCATAATAACCAGAGCCGGTAGGATCGCGTTCGAGAGAAAAGATTTTTCAAATTTTAAAGACTTATACATGACAATAAAGAGTCAGATAAAAGACAAAGACTTGCAAGAACTGCTCTTAACCGAACTGCAAGGCTATCTCGTGGCTCACCAAAAAGAGATAAAAGACATAGAAAACAGTAAGAGGGAGTGGGTTCCGACAATATCCGAGCAAACTGCAAAAGCTAATAGCGTGCATTTGGTACTTACCAGAAAGAAGGGAAATAAAACAGAGACTGTTTATGAAGGGAAAGTTTACTTTCCGACCAGGGTATACTACGGTCTGGGAGATCTCGTAGACACCATAAAGAATTCTCTGCCAAATTTCGATTTTTATAAAAATGTAAACAAAAACATTCTGTTGGAGGTGAGCCAGGACCTGAAGACGCTATTTCTCAGGTCGCACAGGAAAACCGATTTCCAGTTCGTTTACGATACGGAACCGGTGTTTGTATACTGCAATGTCATAGAGCCGCAGCTAATCGGTAACTCATACGTTCGCTGTTTAAGAGTAATTCAATTTCCCTCCATCGCCAGTCACCACATATTTGATCACATATATTACCATCCTGTAGAACTTAATCATTTCCAAACAATTGCCATTGAGTTGAATACCAAGCATGGAGAATTGGCTCGCATAAGCAGTAGCGTTAAACCTACCGTTGCCGTATTGCATTTCAAGAAGGTGAGTGTTTTATAAATGTTTTGTTACAGATGGCAGTGGAGCATTCAGTTGGTTTTCAGGGTTTTTATAACCCAGAGGGGAAAGTAATCATTAAGGAGCTGTCCTTGGTGAACGTGGATACGGAAAAGGTAGTGTTTCACTATCTTTTCCGGCAGCCCCAGGTGCCCAGAAGCGCCTGGAATGGAAAATATAGGAGGGCCAACGATTGGCTCACCAGGGAATTCCACGGAATCCCCTGGTGTTCGGGCTATACGCAGTTTAGCCCGAATTCCATTAAATTTCCCAATGGCAAGCTCTATGTTAAAGGAGCCATGGGAAAAGCCTTATTTAAACCAGGCATCCATGATAATTACATGGTAATTAATATAGAGGAAAAAGGTTGTCGAGATAAAATCGACGATCTTGGCGTTCACCACGCGTGCCGTTGGCACTTGTTTAATACAACCAAGTGCTCCAAGGCACAAGCGCTGGCAATAGCGCGATGGGTGAATGAAACTCGTTGGGAATTTGAGTAATTCCCAAGTCACGCTCACGAGAGAGGGTTCAACTGCCCCTCACTGATCACGTCGAGAGGGTTAAAGTCCCGCTCATTAATCCCGCCAAGAGGGTTAATCTATTTTCACCAAAGGAATATATCTAGTTTCGCTGAGAGAATTCAAGCACTTCTCACTAGTCCCGCCAAGAGGGTCAATCTAGTTTTGCCGAGAAGGTTCAAGTCCCTCCACGAGGGCCAGGGCGCATATATATTGCAATGCACAAAATCCTCTTTGACAGTTAACAATGGATCCGCTAACAGCGTACTATGTGAACCAGAGCGGCGGACGTCTAGGACAGTATTTAGGACCCTTGTACGTTGGCAATCCCTACGTTCAGCAAGGGAGAGGTTTAGGTAGCTTCCTGGGCAGTCTGTTCAGAATTGTCAAGCCCGTCCTCCTAACAGGGGCAAAATCTTTGGGCAGAGAAGCCCTCACCACTGGTGCAAACATCATGTCCGACATTGCTACCAAACAGCCGGACACCAAAGTCAAAGACATAGTGGCCAGTCGAGTCACAGAGAGTACCAAAAATATAGTGGGTAAGCTTAATCAGCAAAAGGGGAAGGGGAGAAAAAAGAGGCCAGCTCCTAATGCTAAAAAACAAAGAAAAAGAATAGCTAGAGACGTATTTGCATAAATACCGCGCGCATTGCAGTTGTGCCGGCATATGTGGACTGGGTGGACGTAGGTGAGCACCATGTTCGCCTGTACAAAATCCGAATTCGACATATTCGCGAGAAAGCCCCTCCAATCGGCTATATTGGGAAACTTCACTACTTTGTACAAACCCATCGCCCCCGTAGATCAATCGGTGCTAGAATTTGTTATTCCCGGAGATAATGAGCATTATGTAGACTTAAACGTTCATCTGATGGTGAGGGGCAAGTTTGTAAATTTAGATGGCACAAATTTGGGAGATGCAGATAAAACGACCGGAATTAACAATCTTCTTCATTCGTTATTTAGTCAGTTGAGCGTGAATTTAAATGGAGTATCCATCACCCCTTCCGAAGATCTTTACCATTATCGCAGCTACCTAGAAACGCTATTAACGTACGGTCAAGATGCAGCCAAAAGTCATCTCACTAACGCCTTCTGGTACATCGATACGGCTCTCAATGGACTAACCGGAGAAGATGCCTCAAAAAATAATACATTGGCAGCGGGAAACTCAAACCTAGGTTGGAAGGAACGCTATGAAAAGAGCAAAGCATCCAAGGAAATCGTCATGTATGGTAAGTTACATGGGGATATTTTCAATGTGCCCACTTTACTGCTCCCCGGTGTTAACATTCAAATTAAATTAACAAAGGCAAAAGAATCTTTTTACCTGCTGAGCGAAAGCGCAGATCCCAAAGTCAGGTTTCAGTTTCTCGATGCCACTCTCTATGTGAAAAAAATGAAGCCATCTCCAAGCATTTTGCTGGCACACTCCAAGGCTATAGAAAAGATCAGTGCAAGGTACGACATAACACGCGTCGATGTTAGATCCTTCACTTTCGGAGCCGGACAAAGCACAATATCTATAGATAATGCTGTGCTGGGTCCCCTACCCAAAAGACTTCTTTTTGGCATAACTGGAAATACAAATTTTTCGGGAACTTTTGACACCAACCCTTACGAATTTAAGCATTATGCTTTGGAACATTTTGCCATTTACTTAAACGGCCAACAGATTCCATCGGAAGGTCTCTCCATCGATACCTCTCACGAAAAGGGATCAACGTTGGCCTATCAAACGCTCTTTTCTGGTTCTGGCATACATCATACCAACAGTGGAATACAGATCACCCACGACATGTATATATTGGGCCATTTCATGCTCCTCTTTGATTTGACTCCAGACAGTGCCGCTTCCGAAGGTCATGCTTCTCTATTAAACAACGGAAACATTCGAATAGAGCTAAGATTCAAAGAGAAGCTTAAACACGCCATCACCTGTGTCATGTACTGCGAATACGACAATTCTATTCAGATAGACAAAGACAAGAGGGTTCACACAGATTTCTAATTATGAATACCTTGCAAATAGAAAATGCATTGAAAGGCATGCCTTGTTTTATGGGAGTTTATCCATCAGATATGCTTCCTGCAGAATTTACCAAACCAGCGACATTTATCATTAATTTAGATCCACACGGTTTGCCTGGTTCACATTGGATAGCTGTTACATTCAAAAATAAGTTTTCTTCGTGGTATTTTGATTCCTACGGTCTCCCTCCTTTTATAAAACCCCTGAAAAACTTCATTTCTGCAAATACTCCCCACTACACATATAATCATCGCCAACTTCAAGACCTTTTCTCCGACCTGTGCGGACAATACGTATGCCTCTACGCCTTGTACGTGTGCGCCAGAGGGTACACCATGGATGAGTTTGTTGCCATGTTCAACTCCGCCGATCCAGATGGACAAGCAATTGAGATGTTCAACAAAGAGTTTCAAATCCAGCACTGCAGAGGAGGACAACAATGCCTGCCTGGTATAAAAGTAAGTACCGTTATTTTTCATCGTCAGTTTTCTGTGCATGACTGCAATGGAAGGAAGTCTAGTGATGGACTTTGAGGCCCTCAGGGGCAACAGCAAGGAAACATTAATCAAGGAATTGTCCATTGCTGGCAAAGATTTTGTACAAACCTTCCATTTTGCGAGCCCGTATCCTTGGAATCATAAATTTGAAGGATACAACAAGGAAAGTCAAAATGGAATACATTTCAATGATGGATACATTCCTTACAACATGCTTAAAACAATACTAGAGGAAGTGGTGGCGGGACACATCTCGCTATACGCCTGCAACGAGGATAAATGTGCACTACTCTCTGCACTAACAGACAGAACTTTTATTAATTTAGAAAAAGAGTTTAATTGTGCAAATCCTGAAGATCTGTACCATCAAATGCACTGTGGGTTCCCTTGTCACAAATTTTCTAACACTCACTGTGCATGCAAACACGCTCATGCCATGTTCAAGTGGCTTGAGCATCACAAACTTAAGAAACTTAACACCAGATGTCCTCCCGAAAGCTCTAATAGACACGATGCTTTATTTGTTGCAGCTCTATAAAGAGGTCTTGCACTGACGGGTCTGCAGTGTTCGTCATGAGTTCCAGGGGGAAGAATTTGCGCGTGTACAGGCGCAAACCAGCAGAGGTGATCAGCCCCGAACCCGTCCTGCATCGAAGACTCTATTTCCTCAACAAACATCGCTCAAGATACATCAGCTTCGGATATTATCCAGAGAGAAATTACGAAGCCTACGTGGAAATCGGCGGAGTGAAACAAGGACTTGTTTTGCTCTCATCATACTATTTCACCACATTGCTAAATCACGTACCCAAGCTTGCGGAACACTTGTGCCAGAGGCAGTCGTACAAGTGCATCGAGGAGCAGTTTCGCCTGCGGTCCGGCAACAAACAGCGTGTCAAGATACACAGCCAAAACGCCCAAATCAGCCTTGGACTGGAAGAGGTAAACTTCATCCTGTGCAACGCAAATATATTGCAGCACCAACTTGCTAAATATGTATTAGCAACAAAAGATGTACAAGAATATGCAAACAGTGCCTCAAATAGTAGCACTTTTATATCACCAAAAGAGACTGCATCACAATTTGTTCTCTACGATGTTATATGTGACGAGATTAATTCAACACTTGTATCTTTCAATAAATAATTGAAAATAAAGAAAAAGACTTTTTATTTACCTCATTCCTTTCCTCACCAAAATTAGGCTTTCAATTCCTTTATACTTAACGTGACAATACCTGTTCTGTTAAAGGTTGACTCTTAGAGGTCAAATTCAAATAGATCTTTAGAAAAAAAAATGGCGGGGGGCTTTTTTAAAAAAAAAGATGGCGGCTGTCCAGTTAAATCGTGGCCTGGCGGCTGCCCAAAGGAATTTGAATTTCCCGCCAGGGGCATTCTGATTGGCTGGTGGGAGGTCACGTGACCAGAATGGAGCCATCTGATTGGCGGACTCAAGTGCACCTATTACTACTTTCATATTTAACCGAAGATTATAAACCTTGCCGGTGGAGATGAACATCAGCCTGGTGCTTACGCCATTTCCCAATTCGAAGGCGTCGGAGTAAAAATGCGACGCATAGACGCGGAGATGTTCCATTTTCGGCGAAAGTGCATATCTTTACGGCTGTCGTCGATTGTATTTGCGACGATTCATTGCTTGGCAGAAGCCCAGGGTAGATCGGCGCTCTGAAACGAAAAAATGTTTCTCCTGTCGCCGTTCTGCAGAGCCTCTTCTCCCCTGTGTATTAGCAAAAACTTGTGATTGTTAATGCAGGTCAACGTCTCGTAGTTTAAATCGTCGAATCTCGAAGGTAGAAACAGGTCCCTGCCGTCGATTCTTACCACAGTTCGTGTGCCGAACTTTCGTTCGAATCTCCTCTATAACCAACGCCCACTTCCGGTTCGTTTACTTTCAGAGTTCTGACAAAAGCACCTCCGCCAAGTTCGTTCAGATTTTCCAGCACCCTGCACACGGACACGAACTTGTAGATGTTGCCTTTAGCGTTAGCTGCTATCTCTCTGTGCAGGCGAGATCCGAGACTTTCCGCTTCATACATGAGGCTTACCCCCATCAAAAACCGGTTTTTTAGTTTGTCGCGGTCTTTTTCTTTTTTCTTCTTTTAACAGGTCGTGCATGAGGTAAACGAGTTCGTAAAAGTCCAAAGGCGTGGCGCACGTAATGTATCTTGTGAAGGTCGAAAAGGTTATATCTTCGGATTTTTCCACTGCGTCATTTAGGTATCTGACGTAAGCGATAATTAAGTTGCTCACTTCCTTGCTCTCTTTGCTCCTGTGGTAGAATATGTCGTAGACGAGAGGATATAATCTAATCAAAATGATCCACTCTTCTTCCACAAGAGACACGCTTTCTGCGCACTGTTTGAGAATGATGTTTGTAATGCCGAAAATGTGTTTAACGTCTATTTTCAATTCATCCGTTAGCTTTAAGTCCCACTTCACGTTGTCCTTCTTCGACGCGATGTCCACTTCGCCGATGTACGTTATTACGATTTTCCAGTATTCAAGTTGTTTAGACGAACGGGCCGATTCTCGCCGTGTTTACCGATGACGATGCAGAGTTCGTATGGAGGATCGAGAGAAAATCCCACTAATAGTTATTTCTTTCCGGGCAAATCCAGGAGGTTGGTCTTGCCCCTTATACCGAACGGAGGATGGGGCTTGTCGCGTCTGTTTTCCGTCTCCGTCGTCGTTTCCATTTCCATTATTCTGGAACAGAGAATTATTCGTAAAAAAAATCCAGGATAACAGAGAGACAACGCGCAGCATGGCATCGTTAATTACCTGACGCGCGACCTCCTCTCGATGATGCCGTATGTGTCAGGGACATTCTCTTATATATCCCGCAATCTAAAATATATAATTGACGTCATGAGGTATGTTTGTGACGTCGTGGTTCAGGTCGGGAGTTAGGCGAGATTCGTTAGGCGTGGGGTAGGACGGGTAAGTATCGCGTTTATTGGCGAGGTGCGCATACTACTTGGATATGTTTTCGGCACTTCTCTGAGAGCAAACTAGGGATCCCGACCTGTGACAAGCATGGAGGCATGATCGCGCGTCTAAAGAGACGAGGGATTCGTCCGAGCATCCGAGTTGTTCGACGTATACCAGCGTGCGATTGATGATCCCTCCGAGAAATTTAGCCCTTTCCTCTCCTTTGGTGAATATCACCGTGAACAGTGTGGTGGATCGCTTTAAGATGGGCACAAATAGATCGTTTACGTCACCGTACTCCCACTTTATGCCATGCACGCTGAACACTATTTCGTCGTCGATCGATTTTATGGACGGTGTACGATTATCTCGAGAAGGAGGTCTAGAAAACCACGTGTGCATCTCGCGACCTGAACCGCATATGGCCAGTTCTTTAACCACACATTTTCGATCGTTATCGACCAAGAAATTGAAGTGCACAAAACACGACATGGTTACGTGCTCGAAGCCCGAGCGAATTATTAAAATTGACAGCAATACTCATCTTTTAAAGGTTTGCAAGCTTGAAGATTCCGCTCCCCGCGACAGCGAACGTTGCGGCAGCAGACATCTCCGACGATTAGTTCGTCGTTGCGTTTGAAATCTCTTATTTTAAATTTTGAATAAAAGGTTTCCCTAGGCATATTCCTATATCGATGCGCGAGGTAGGAAATTATGTAATTTTCCCAGGTGGAACTGTTCGAATTTTGTAATCATCGAGGAACGTAGCTCCAACGCCCTCCGCAGTGATTTTGCAGAAAGTTTAAGAAGTGAGGCGAGAGAGAAGGCATGCCGAAACTATCCAAATATTCTCCGACGCCGACCTAAACTCGAAGATGCCTATCCAGTGCTCGCCGGGCCTGTTGCTAGGATCCGTGTTTGCAACCAGCGCCACCGGATATCGGGTTGGCGAAAGACGATGCAGAATTTGGTCGTAAGCATAAACGCCTATGAAATGGGGTCGGGTGAAGAGGTTTTTCGTTAAATAATCGTGTATCTGCTTTGTGTTCATTATACGAATACCGATCTATTTGTGTCTATTTCCAGGGTGCAATGATATTCCGAACACCACGAGCATGCATACGGGCTCCGAGAGCGCCTTTTTGAAAGCCACGCTTATCGAAAGGTTACCGTGGTGCAGGCCGGAAACGTATGTTTCGTTGGCGCTCATGTGTGCCCTTAAATCGTAAACCAGCACCGTGTAGCCTTTAGCGTAAGTTTCTCTTGATATTGAATGCCCGTGTTTTTCGAAGTGTATTCCTAGACCGTCCTGCTGCGGTTGGAAGCACTGCAAAAAATAATTGTTTGCAAAATCGGGTATTACAGGACGAGAGGTCACGGTTTGGCCGTTCACGTACATCTGAACGAAGTTTATGTCGAAGTGCCGAAGATTGTAAGGATTTCTCTCGTAATCCCTGCTGTACGGCCTTGTCCGTCACGAAGGACACCGTGATTCTGCGAGGCACCTTGCCCATGCCCACGAGAATATCGCTAAACGTCTTGCTCGGAGTGTCCTTCGGAATGTTAAAGGCCTACAGATCGACGTCGATGAGCTGGTACTTTGCATTAACTTTTGATAATGCTTCCTGATTGGCCAGCAAGATGGTGGGAGAGGGGAAGAAGCGCTTTAGATGAAATTTAGCAGAAGTTATAATCGTCTTGCTCTTTGTCTGGACACGAGGTGAAACTCGGGGCTCGACGGCGCTAGCTTAATCCTTAAGAAGAAGTTATTCAAGAGATACTTGTTTTGGTTGAACAAGGCGCCCGACAGACAGCCCATCATTTCGAATTCTCTGCTACCCTTCGTTATTCCGAAAGGCCATTTTGCTGCCAAATTATCGAAACCGTATGTTTCCGGCTTCGTCCAATTTCCAGAGTGACTTCAGCAGACGCGTGTTCATGCCATCGCTAGAGTAAGTTAGCAAAGTCTCCAGATAGGTCTTGTACGGATAGCCCGGTTGAGATTGCGTCACTGTGACGTTATTTAATACCACTTCCATCTGCTGAAATAGAGAACTTAGGGAATTATTGACCAGAGTGATCTCGCTGCTGACTTCCAGATTTTTTGCCATCCTTGCCGACGTTCTTGCAACGTAGGTGTAAAGCTACTTACGAAAGATCCAGGTAAGGGTCGCCTTTTCCCGTATAGTGAGAGATGATCGGAGAATTGTACGTTATAGCGTTTTGAGGGTCGAGGATCACTACATTGTAATTGTCGACGCCTGTCTGCACCGCCAGATCGTCGAAGATGTTGAAGGCTGTATTTACGTGCACGTTAGGAATCACGAAAATATATCTTCATTTTTCTTTTTTTTCCCCTCTTTTTCTTTCTATCGCCCTTAGCGCGCCTCGGCTTAGACTGAATCCAATGTCTCCTCCAGCACGCTTTTATCCCCAAACCGAACATGGTGTCAACGGCTTCTGTGGCCTTTCGCTTCAAGATAACGCCTTCCTCTCTTAGCCTATCTCCGAGAGAGCGCTTGAAAGGTTTCTGCGACACGACGTTCGACAGCAAGTTAGCGCCGACGTTTAAGGCCTCCTTGCCCACGTCTTGGCAGCTCACTTCAGCACCGGAGACAAGAATCTCCACAATCTTCCTAGCACTCCGAAGAGCCCGCGATCTCTCTGAACGCTTTTGCCCGTGTATAACACGAAATCGCGATCATCCGCAGCTCCCCCTCTTCCCGTCTGATAGAGAAAGTGATTAACTAGATCGCGATGGTTCATTCTTGGGTCTAAACGAGAGAACCATAGCCGAAGATGATCCGTCCATGAATGGTAATCATTATCCTGTGCCCGTTCTTAAATCTATGTGCACGATTTGAAAATCGAGAGATATCGAGGGAACCCAATTCAAAGGAAAAAACGATTTTTTCATTGCCAAGTGCCTGTGATTTACGTCTAATTTGACCGTCGTGCTTTCGACGATCTGAGCAAACGTGTCGCTAACCCTCTGCGGTTGCACCAGATTGGAGTAGACCAATGGTTCGTGCGAAAACGTGACATAGGGATTCATGGGATACTGGACGCGCAAGGTCGTTGTAACATCTGTATCTCGTTCATAACCCAATTTCCTGCTCAAATCCGGCGATAGATACAGATTTCGAATCATATTCGCGGCAGGCGCCGCCTTTTTCTTTTTTGCATCTTGCGGCGTCGGGACGCTGGGCGCAGGTTCCGTATCGTTCGATTAACCCTCTTCTTTTTCCTCTTTGGTAGACGAGACTGGCGTCGCATCCTCATTTCTAGACCCCTTATTCACGGCGTTAGCGTTAATGGTGATGAACCCCGACTGCTTGGCATATTTAAAGAAAGCTTCGACGCGCACCTCTTTTAAAATGACGGGATTGAATTCGATCAAGACCATTATGTTATCGGTTATGGTGGTTTCTCTCAATTGGAAACGGAAATCCGATTCAAGAAATTCGCCCGATTTGCTTCTTTGAATCATGGTGCCCTTTATGAAATTGCCGCCTTTTGATATATTTAAAAATGAGCCCGGATGTCGTATCTTGGTGAGCGCCACCTCCCACTCGCCCATTAGGACTTTTTGCTGAAGCAGCATGTTGGAAAATCGCGAAGTGGTGGTGTTCTCGAAGTGATTCATAGAACCATTGCTGGTGAGGGTTATCTTAAAAGTTTCTCTTTGTATCATGGCGACAGCACGGCTGAGCTATTAATCCAAGAATTAAATTTGGACGGATAACATTTTCTCTTCACGAATACCTCCCTATTGACTCCTCTGCCTCGTTTGTCCAGGACTTTATCGATTTTGTAGACAGTTGGAAGTTGAGCCCTCTGTATCTCTTCGGCGTAGAAGATGCCGTCTATTTCTTTTCCTCCCTGGTCGCTCAGTTCGTAGACGGTGGGAGATCCTCTCACTATCTTGCGAATCGCGAATATTTCGTCCGTCCAATTTTGCACGTAGCCCTTGTCGAACGTCAATTTATGCTTCGAAATACGCAAGTGCTCGCCGATCTTGTATCTGGAAGCGGTGTGCTAACGCCGCTCGTTCGCGCGAGTGTTGTCGTAAATATCGGAGATGTTGATCTCCTACACGTCTGTCGTAGCATTCTTGATTGTCCGATTATACGAGTCGTAAGAACGAACGAGTTTCGGCAAAATGTCGGCGTATCTGCGAGAATTATTATGCGTGAAGTATTTCCATATCTTCGTCTTCAGAGTCCTGTTGAATCTTTCCACGATGCTGGCCTTGACGGCATTTTTAGCCGTGTGGTGATAAATTGCCCTGTTTTTCAAAAAAGCCTGAAATTGTCGATTACTGAACTCCGTGCCTCTATCACTTCGAAGCACCCTGGGAGCGCGTCCGCTTTCGGCGAAGATGGCGTCAAACGCGCCGACAATTTCGCTTCCCGATTTGGATTTCAGCGGTGTAGCCAACGCAAATTTGGAAAAGACGTCGATGACCGTCAATATGTAAGCTTACGGCTCGTTGTGCGTCTTCAGAGCGTCCAAGACGTTTAAGTCGGCTTTCCACAATCCTATATGTTAGTCACGTGATAATGTTTTGTGGCGAAGCGTTTTCTCGCGGGCTTTTGAGGGGTGTTGCTCTCCTGCACCGGCAGATAATGTTCTATCTTGCGCGCCGATATGCAAGTGACGCGACGAAGCGTCGCGATGGTGCCGAGGCCCGCGTAGTGGTTGACCTTCGAATAATACCTATCCAACTCCTTCCTCTCGAGTTAAAGTTGCAGCCACTTGTTCTCGCGCAAGTTGTAAGAACTGTATCTAACTTCGTCGTCCGAACTTTCGCTGTTTTCTTTGACTTTGGTCGCCTTTCTATTCCTCTCTCGCTTTCCTTTCCTTTCTTTCCTCGAAAGCGTTCCGCATCGCGCGCGGCGACCTCGCCCTTGTCTTTTTCCTCCTCCTCCTCCGCCTCCTCTAATGCTCTTGTCTTGTTGCTTCGCCGTGCGCATATATGGTTTGCACAGCTTTGACATGAGATCGTGATAATCCGATAATTTATATCTCATCAATTTCCACTTGTCGTCCGGAGATAGAGTCAAATTTCTTATTGTATTTATGTCGTCGATCACGTGCAATTTTTCACGCTCTCGGGCTGCGAGTGCATGAGCATGGTCTATTTGCCGTGCCTCATCTCGCTAAGCGAGTTTCGACACCAGCGCAATACCCAGCGCCGTCAACACGGGCAATATGAAGGCGGGCAGGAAACTGCCCATTTGCACCGCAATGGCTTTTTTCTTCTTCAAAGACGTTCTGCTGTCGACTAATCTCCTCCACGACGTTCTATGCCTCTCTAAGCGTTTTGCGCACTTCAATGAAATGGGTACTTTGCCGCTACTGACGTTTAGGACGCATTAGAAAATTGCCTTTAACCACTCCGAAATTGTACCCTTCAGCAATTTAAGACTCAATTTAGGCTTTGCCTTGTCTAATACCGCCAGGTTGCCGAATGAACCGTGTCCTCGTCGGAGAGGACAGTTTGCACACTCTCTTAAAGACTCGGGGAGTCAGCCTCGGAACGCTCGTCGTGTTCGTCGCATCGACGACAAAACTTACGGAGCGACCGTTACCTCGACCCTATTTATTTAGGCCTGAAGCAGTACTTGGTCTAGTTGGGCAGCACGCCCGTCTTGTACGGATAGTCCGGTGTGTTTTGTGTGCAATCCAGCACTAGGTAACCGTGAGGCGCTTTCGTGGACTTGTGGAAAGCCTCGAGCAGAAATTTGCAATTTAGCGACTCCAGCTGCTGGCACAATTTGTTCACCTGCATCTTGTCGCGATTGTTCTTGAATACAACGATGTAATTGGAATTGAGGGACATCGTTCAACATTTTTTCTGCAACACGTATATCACGGCGAAAATTTTGTGGTGGGAATCTTTGAAGAACAAATTCGAAACGTTGCTGCAGTCGGCCTCGTACATCATGTCGTCGAGCACGACCAGATCGCCGTTCCTCGTGGTCTCCAGATCCGGCACTCCTTCGTGCAGCAGCACGTTGAAATTGCAATTGTTAAATTCCCGAGGCGGATATTCGGGAGGCTGACACCACTGGGCCCTCTTGAAGGGGCGATCGAGCACCCTTGCGCGTGCCTGAGACGATTTTTCACGAAGGTGAACTTTTCTTGGCGGGACGGTCCCGCCACCTGCATCGTGCTGGGGAACCTAAATTTCGTGAACTGGGGATCGTCCGTTTCGGCGCGCCGCCACTCCTCCTCCATGTCGATGTCTTCGCCGGGGCGAACCCGTCTAAATTTTTTGCATTTATGGTTCACGATCTCGCCTACGAAACCGTCTCTTATCTCCACGTCACAAACGCGACGAAATTTTCTCCCGTTCACGATTTCCCCCGCTTCGAGCCGCTCGTAAGGGTGAAATCTCGCACTCTTCCTCCTCCCTAATCCCGGCAGAGCGTCTAAATCTCTCACCGCCCGATCGACGTCCACGGCTTCTGAACGCTTGAACTCGAACTGAGGAGGAAGAGTCACCCCCTCGGCCCCGGTGCGTAGTCATCGTCGATGCGCGGACGCTTTGGATCCCCTGCAAGCAGCGCCTCGAGGAACCCCCGCTTCCACGTGCGTCATTGGTGGTCGTCATGCGAGGACGCTTGGAGTCCCCCGCAAACAGCGTCTCGAGGAACCCCCGCTTCCAGGTGCGTGGTTGGTCGTCGATGCGCGGGTCCCCGAACAGCGCGTCGATGGGTCGCTGGTCGGCCGATCGCCGGTTCTTGAAATCGTCCCTTTCACGGAGCCTCGCTTCGCCGGCCGTGCGCTTCATGGGGAATTGCAGCGACTCGGCGGCCGACAAGGCGTTCACGTCGTAAACCATTTGACGCTAACTTCATTCTCGGCGACTTCTTTTATATCCGTACGGCTACTTTGGTGAAAATGGCGTCGTCGTCCGACGAGCATCGCCTCCTGCGCTTGTTGACCACCATGCGAAACGTCTTGGTCGAATGCTCAGTGACGAGGGTCCACAGGGGCTTTCTCGCTATCTGAGTGTCGCGCAGACGAACAACGACGTCGTAATCGCTCATCACCATGTCGTGCATTACGACGTTGATCAGCGTTACTCGAGTTCAGCTAGAAGCCTTTGACGTATTAAAATACCCTGGTATTGCCGTCGTCGGCGTTCCTCACCCTAAATCCGTAACTCTTCGGCCCCGTCGAAACGAATTGGTCGATGTAAACGTCTCTGCCGTAACCTTCCAATTCGTCGGTCATACATTCGAGGAAGGAACCCGTGGTAGGCATCCAGTCGCCGGGCTTGCAAACCGCTATCACCGAATCCGTATCGAAGTACAGCACGCGCTCGCCCAAGAGCTTCAGGTAGGAGTAGAGCTCCAGTCTGGCGTGAGCCGTGGTGTTCGCCCCTATCACCACGTTCACGGCGCAATTCAATTTCGGACTCTCCTTGCCAGACCACGTAGACGATTCGACCCATGGCCGGCAGGAACGTCTGCACCTCTATGCACGGGTTGTTCAGCAGCTCCACCAGTCGAGGGTACGCGTCGACCAGTTCGCAAGTCGGCAGATTGTCCCTAGATTGCTGATAGAAGCAGCCGTGGAAAAAGTATACGAACTCCTTGCCGTTTTCCGCATCTTTCCTGTATCCGTCCACCTTGTGATTCATTATCACCATCTCGCGACCGTTTAGTGTGTGGCGAATCTTCAGGCGGTGCTTTTTTTTTTTTTTTTTTTTTTTTGAATGATTTATTTATGGACACTCTTTAACAGCTCAGGTCATCAGCGTCCCATTCAACTCAGGGCGTGAAACGGCCGACAAATTTTGCTCAGAGGCCTCTCTTTCAGGCTTGAGGTTCTTTTTCGTGCCGTAAATGTACGACACGGGACCCACGGCTTTACTTCCCTTCCGAAGGAAGCCATACTTAGGATTTTTACGCCCGAAAAAATCCATCGGTCCTGGCCGGGTTCGAACCCGCGTTTTGGGTATAGGAGGCAAGTATGGTAACCACTACACCACCAGGACCGACTTCAGGCGGTGCTTCAGTTCCAACCAGCAGAGCTAGATGATAGCGATGCGCGACTGCTTGTCGCCCAGGCGATAGCCGCCTAGAGGTATCAGCGAAATCGTGTTTTTGGGCATGAATCGCTTTCGGTAGACGTTCATCCAAGAATTCGCAATGGTCACGCACTCCCTGAATGGATCGATGTCGTTTTCCGCCGTGAATTCTCTTCGAAACTTGGACACGCCGAGACACAGCACCTGCACGTCCATCTTGCAATAGCGCATGGGTTCCTTTCGCATGTCGAACACGTGCACCGAAGACGTCTGTTTGTCGTGCCACTCTTCGAATTTCTCTCTCTCCTGCGCGGACATCTTGTCGGGACAGTAATAGCGCATATCGGGCATCGCGCCGACGTACCTCGCGTTGACCGATGTGTTGAACAGATGGGGAAAATATCCATTTGCCTCTTCTAGCGCGAAAGTTTTGGAAAACTTCTACAGCGAAAGGGTATAAAATTTAGCGAATCTAAGAAAGTTACGTTTTCGTGTTTTATTCTATATATGCGATTGTCGTTCATGATCAAATCGGCCGTCCACCCCAGAAATCCAACCATGTATTTCAGCAAGATGTGTCCATCGTATGATTTTAGATTGTTGGAAATAACCGTCACGTTCTTGAGAGCGGTGCGAAGCAGGTTGACGTATTGAAATAGCTCGCGCACGAATCCTTCTCGAACACCCACTCCTTCACGCCGCAATTGGCGCACTCTGCATCTTTTCGCTCCCGTCTATGCATTCGTTGTACGCTTGGTACGCAATGCACAGATTGGCTTCGTGCTCGAAGGACTCGGAACCGTAAGGCTTCTTTTGAGTGCACTCGAAGTCTATGAAAAGAAACAGGTAATTTCAGCTCAAAGATCTGCTTCGATACGGTTGTATGTAGCAGAGGGGGTTCTGCTTCACGTAACATTTACACGTCGTGCAATACGTTTCGCCGCAGACGTGAGGAACCTTTCTGCGCCTAAGATTGTACAGTTTGTTGCACTGAAGGCACACTCTTTCCACGTCGCACACGGATAAATCGTTGAGATAGAATGCTCCCTTTAACAGATTATTATCGTGATACCTTTTCCATTAAATTCGCGATTGCAAGCGGAGCAAAATACGTGGTCCTCCAAAGAAGCCGCGCAAGAGAGTCTGCACTTCCAGCACCTGCCGTGGTCACACTGCCTGCAGTAATGCGTGAATGCTCTGTGAATGTCCACGATTGCGTTAAAGTGGTTGTCGTGATACATTAAATCCACATATTGGGCGCTGTCGATCGACGACCGGTACCATACCCCATTTTAAGCATGACCGTCGAACACCGTGAAGGCCTATCGACCTAGAGCGCTTTCGAAATGTTTCACATCTTCCACGGTGCACGGCGCATTTACATTTTTATCGATGTGTCGACAAATTTATCGCCTTCGGCGTCTGCACTCCAACACATCTTTTTATCGCATTATAGCTCGAATCGTTCTCTAGCCTCGGGACGCAAATTGCAATTGCTCTAGGTAGACATAAATTGGCGCGATTTTTCACCACTATGATCCCTTTATTTTTCGCGAACAAATCGCAGCCGATGGTAAAACCGTTTCCTTCCGCTATTTTAGTGTAAAGACACGTAAACTTTAATGTGCCGTTCGTGAAAAAACTGTAATTGCTCTGCATCACGGCTTCCGCCGAATTTAATATCGCTTCCATGTTCAGTTGATCGAACCTTCTTAAGCTAACGTAAAACCCTCTATCGGGATTTTCGGTATTGACCACGGACATGCCAAAATAGATCGGTTCGCCGTTTAACAATGTTCGTTTACAAATTCTAAATATCGAGTGAACATCCAATGTATCCATTCCATGTGGTCCACTTCTTCTTTATCGTAATCGGTAGGCATGGCTTCTGCCGAAACTATAGTTTCGGAATACCCCGAATATAATCTATTAAGCGTTCTCGTTCGATGCTGCAATATCGTAAAACTCATTATTATTAATATTATGTTGTACTCATCGATTCGGAGATGACAGCTTGCCGCACGTTTTTTTTTCCCCTATGTCGCGTAACTCTTCCTGTCTCACTAGGGCCTGTGCAAACGAGGTAACTTTATCTCCTTCTTTTTTAAGTACACGACACGTCACGATTGCTAACTCGACTTTAATTAATTATTACTACTTTTTTTTTTTTTTTTTTTTTTCGTTTCGCCCATCGGTTTAACTCCTATGCGCTCTGATTAATTTCTCACTCGTGACATCCGCCTTGTTCCGCAACCGATTAGCGATTTTCTTGTTTTAATATGCCCACGTGCAGCTTCGAAGTAACTTTTGTATTCCTTAGCGTTGCGTTATGATTTACCTTGGACGGTGTCTTTATCGCGGTTTTTATTTTCTTATTTTCATGCAACTAGATGCGGAGCTCGAGGTGACTTTGTATCGTCCATATGTTTCTCTTATTCTTACGCAAAACTTATTGCGTCATGCTTTTACCGAGGTAACTTTGTTTCGCCTATATCTTTTCCTCGTTCTTATTCAAAACGTATTGCGTCATGCTTTACCAAGTATGCAAACTACTTCATTTGCAAGCAGCGCACTGGGTATACTTCATTATAGTACCAACCCTACCTGATGACTTTATCTCGCGTCCTTGTTCTTATGCCAACGGGGTTTTGCACAAGGTGACTTTGTTTTGATCACGTTTATTATTAAGTGTAGCCATGCAAAGCCCATCGCTGTGCGCTAGGCTTGTACGTAATTCTCCCTATCCGTGGTAAGAGTATATAACGTCGAGAATTTTCGCTTATCACCATCATTCTCTGCTTCAGTTTTGCTACACACGCCACAACAATGTACCGCAGAAGCCTATTCGTGGAGGTAATTGATTTAACTTTGGAAATAGAGGATCCAACGGCGTCTGAGGTAGAGGTGAATGTTGCCGATGGTAACAACTGCAGAAAAAGAACCATAGTTATCCCTCCGATGCTGCATCTAATGTCAATTTCGAGGAAATTACGGCGAATTGGTCAGAATATGTTGATGGAGCAACCACAGCAGCAGCATCATCATCACTAGCATTTGATGATGATGATGATGATGATGATGGAGCAGCCACGGTGACAATAATGGAACAGCTGTAGTCCCATTTATCGATGATGGAGCAACATTTACCGATGACGGGACAGCAACAACACCACTTGTCGATGATGGGACAGCCACAGCAACATTTATCCGTCATGGGACAGCCCCAGCAACATTTATATATGATGGGAGCGCACAGCAACAACAACAACAAAATTTGTCGATAATGGAACAGCCACAGCAACATTTATCCATGATGGGACAGCAACAACAAAAAAATGTATCGATGATGAAGCAGCCGCAGCAAGAGCAGGTTCGGACAACGCCGATGTAGTCTCGGATTAGCACTCTGGTTTGATGTTTCCGCAGACGATCTAGATGCGCGTTTCGCTCTCCCAGAAACGCTTTTATCTCCAATGTTGAGATTCCAATCGTCCTTTCAGCACTTTCCAAATACGTGCACGTAATTGTTACTAAGACATAAATTCATCTCAATCATGTCATATACTAACAATAACTCCGTTTCTTTAGATGTGAGTTTCCAATCGAGATCTAAACTTAACGACATATCGACTTTGTCGATTATCGCTATACAGTCCATCATTTCCATCTTTATGGTACGATTTAGATTTATTAACATATTTACAGGTGCACCGTAAAATTTGCGACCTGTATTCTTTAATGCCGAGGTGGTAGATTCCACGCATTCGCAAACATCGCTAACCATATAACCTCTTTCGCACTGAACGTGACCTACGTGTAGCTCTCCGTAATACGCATTACCGCAACGTCCGCCCGAATTACATCTAGTTATGGGTGCTAAACACTTGTACACGTTATTCATATTTTCTACGCTCAACAAACTAACGTCAAACGTGCACGTTACATTCCTTTTGTAGACGCACGAACAATTGGGCATAAGTTCGTAGTTTTTGCAGCACATGGTCGCATTTTGCGTATATCCTGTTTTATCGTTTACTTCAAAACCGCATCTTCCAAAACTCACGTAATTGCGGTCGGCACTCGCTCTCGCGAGCACGCATGCAGCATGCAATATCAATATCGCAATCATCTTGTCCTGACGTAATGCTTTTATCTCTTTAAATAGCAATATACCACGTGATTTATTCATCCATTCGCAACACAACTTATTTTATCCAATCGTATTCTGTTCAACGCGTTGCTTTAGTCAATCCGCATATTTGTTATTCTGACCAATCAGAGCACGTTAAAAACTAAAGGAAAAATCCAGTTACGCCAACAATGACGTAATCTATTATTTTTATGCTTGTTTGAGAGACTCGCCTCCGACCACCGCTTCAGTTTCGTTCCGGCTCTTGTTCCACACACACACACACACACACACACACGTTTCATCTCCATCTCATTATTTAAAGGTGCGTGCCCACACACTGGAGATATTAGAGTTTCCTTTCCTTTCCTCTATACTCTGTTATATTTTTTTATTTTACCTTTTACGCTATCACTTGCTCCTTAGAAGGGGCTCTGCTGAACTATCTGAAGTGGACAAGAAACTGTCGCTTATGGCCGATCACGAGCGGATCTCTCTTGCCGCTCATCCCTACGTTCGGGACTTTCTTCCCTTGGACGTAGATGCCGTCTGGGAACATTTGGACTTCTTCAGAAAGCAGACATAAGCCCCCTACCGCATCTAGCAGCATACACGAACCTTACGTCTCGACGATTGTCGCTCAAAACGTGACCGCAGCGGCGAACAACGTCGCGCTGGTCACTTTCATTTTTGTTGTATCAATTTTTGTAAATTGTTTTATCAGTACCATTATGCTATTTTATTGATAATTGTGTACACTTTTCTGCTTATTCAATAAAGAAAATAAATCCCCGGTAGGCGGGGCGGGGTGCGGCGTGCCTCGAGCTGGGCGCGACCTCGGCGGGGGAATTACCCCTTCGAGGTTGGGACAACCTTGAATGTCTCAAGGTCTGACCTTAAAAGTCTAGATAGTTCAAGGTCAAGGTAAAACCTTTAAAGTCTAGACAGTTCAATGTCAGAATCTGGCGCCAAGAGGACGTTGACCCTGTCTGCCTCCCGGGGAATATATACTACAGCAGGCATTTTCACGTTAAGTGTGAATGTACTGGCTTCACTATAAAAATATATCACTCACTTCCTAACATCCCAGGTTTTGTTACATTAAGTATGAAGATATCGGCTGTCAAATCAGAAAATATGTCAGCCCCGCCCTAACAGTCCATTTTTTATGGTATTGTGGCGTTAAGTTTGAAGGATTCGCAGATATTCCAAAAATACACCACTCCGCCATAACAATCTCTTTTTAAGTATGATGGACTTAACTCCACCAAAATATCCCCTAACAGTCCATTTTTGGGAAACGACTAAAATTAAAATCTCCCCCTAACAGTTTTATGTTGCATTTGATTCCATAGCTCTACTCCCATTAATTTTTAAAGCGCTAGCTTTTGGCATGTAGATTACGCGAGTTCGTTCTTTGGAAGTTAGGCTAAAGGAGATCAATGCTCAGTTTAAGACATTTTGTGTAGCGATGTTGCTGCGCCTTATAGGCTGTTTGTAAAGTCTTAGATGATTTGATGGAATATTAGGAATGAGTGGCGTTTTTTTTTTTTTTTTTTTTTTTTTTTGATAAATATATAGTCATTATTATTTTGCATAGTAAGTTACGTGTTACCTGAAGAATCTGTTTATAATGGTTTTTAAGTGGAAGTGACAACCGGTGGGAGGAAGACTGAGTGGAAGGGGAAAGGTATCATTTAGCTTTTGATTCAAGTGGTAGTGGAAGGGAGGAGCAGTTCTTTGCAGGGAAAATGGCCCAATGAAATCATTGAGTCATATATAATGCATGTATTTTACTAAGGTTTCACATATCAAACAAAAGTTTTAGAGACACCCCACACTAACATTTTTCAAAGTTTAACGTTTCAATAGTAAATTCTTCTTCACAAATGAGCATTTTGTATGCTTAAGAGCTTTATATGCATTTTTTCTGTAACATACAAAATGACAGTTTTTCTTTTTCCATGCTGCAATATTTGGCTGTAAGTCTGACGAAATTCAAACGGAATAATATTTTCAGATGAAATATCAAACGCACATCCATGCTGCAAAATAAATGAATAATTGTCATAATTGGTGTCCGCATGAAAAAAACGTAAATTAGTGCTTTGAAATTAAATGTTATATGCTAAACCTTTTAGAGGTAAATTATTTTTATACAAAATTTGCTGTAGTTAGAATAATAGCATCCGAAAGGAGTAACATATCTATTTACACAATTCGATTCATTTGAATTTACTGCAGGATCACAAATATAATTTAATACAAATGATTGATTAACAAATCAACCAATTATTTCATATTTTTTAAAGACAAATGTAAAATTTTGAAAATAAAATGCATAAAATCTGCCCAGTTGTTTTGCGATGATTCACTCTTTTCGACCTTTACACATGCAACCTTGAATAGAAATCTTTTTTCTTTCATTTTTTACCTTCCACATGAGTAGTTGGTTGCATAACTACGTTTTTAGCATGCATAAAGGTAAAACGTACATTTTTAACACAAATGAGCACTGCTTTATTAGTAAATAAAATTCATCTTTACATTTCATGGCTATGCATAAAGTAACATATGAAGGTTTTTTTTTTTTGTGTTTACCAGCTAAATAGGCAATATATTTTCCCGATAATGCGTAATTGATGTCATCGTTGCATACTATACAGAAAATCTAGGCAAGAGTAGCCCAAAATGTGGGAAAGTGCGTGGGAGTGAATTCTTCGATAAACTGAATGTTGCTTGTTAGTGCCTGGAAGGCAAGGTATCGCTTTGTTATTTTATTTTGGGCTTGAATTATAAGTTCTTCTATAATTACTTTAAAAATGTAAGCATTTTCAGCTGCTGCCAAAACTCATATTACCCGTAGATGTATACGTTAATACTGTAACACGTTTTATTTTTGGCATTACTATTTTTTGTTTTTTGGTTGCAAGTGGAATTATTTCTCAGCAAAACACATATTTCTCCAGTAAAATCTCTAAGCAATCACCTGCAACACTAAGACCTAAAATAGATAATCGCGTCTTCTCTGAAATAGGAATATATTTGTTTTGGGGAGTTGTAGCTGAAAGGCCAATAGGTATTTTAATTGTTTCGTGAGGTTGTATTATATATGCTTGTGGAGAGACATCTAATCTGGTCGATTCCTCAGTACACCTTATAGGCATTATTGCATGTTAAGTTACGTAGTAAGCATTTTTTAAATTGTAATATCTTAAGCATTTTGGTCTGTAAATCCTGAATACTACAATGTTAGTGTGTTACTATTAATGTTCGATAAATCCTGTTTTTCAAATGTTTAGGTATACTTTTTGGGAACATGCATCTGAATAGGGTTTCCACTATCTTTTTCAAGTTTAATCAAAACTGATGAATCATATTGCTTGAGCAATTTTGATGCGCCAGTCACGTGATAAAGAACTTTTTTTACAGTTCACTTATTCTTAAGACCTACAATTTAAGTAGTGAGCTTTTTAATTATAATATCATAAGCATTTTTGTCTGTAAATCCTGAATACAAAAATGTTAGACCAAGTTTTCTACTGTTAATGTCCAATAAATTTTGTTCCTCAAATGCTTCGGTGTACTTTTTGGGAAGATACACATGAATAGGATTTCCACTATCTTTTGCAAGTTTAATCAAAATTGATGAACCATATTGGGTGAATAATTTTGATGCACCAGTCACTTGGTAAGGAACGTTTTTTTCCAATTAATTCTTATGGTCTTGTGTTTTGAGTCTACAAACAAAGCCCATCTCCAAAGAATAAAAAATATATAACTATTTTTGTATAGTCTTATTTTCAAGACTGCTTGAAAAATAAATAAATGCAACTTATCCTTCTCGGCAAGCAGCAGCAACAACTGAGTGTTATTGATGAGTGAAGTAAAAAGGGAACTCTTGATGCACCTTATATATTGCAAGAAATTGCCTTTTCTTGCACATTAGACTGCATTCACATCCTCCTTTCTCTCTTGCAGCTGAAATATTCGCTCATAACCTAGCCTACGCCCTCGTGACCTTCTGCAATCGAGACTACGCCTTCATGACATTCTCCCTCCAAGCGGTACAAGATTCAGATATAAAGGCGCAGCAAACCACCAGTTTCTGTCTGCACTTGAATGAGATACTTCAGCATGTGTATAATAAAGGCGCAGCAAACCACCAGTTTCTGTCTGCACTTGCATGAGATACTTCAGTATGTGTATATTTTATCATGAAAGTAAGTATAATTATCAGCAAAGACTTTGTCTAGATTGGAAATTATTGAGCACACAATATGTTTAACGCAATTATCTGCAAGGACTTTGTCTAAAAGGTTAATTTTCTTTGCTTATAGAATGGAAAATATCACCATTTTGAATGAGGTCAGAAGAGCATACGATAGGTTTAACGCACATGGTCGTTACTATGAAATTCAAATTAATCCCTTTCCTTCAAGCGAAAATCCAATCCTTTACTTTAAAAATACCATGCAGCAACTTTTAGATTTTCTATTGGTAGACGTAAGATCGAAATATATGGTAGGTCTAACAATTTTCTAATAGCCAGCTCTCAGGATAGAGCAATAGGGCTTAGTTTTCGCTGCAGAGATCGAATGTCGTTGAACGTTTTAATGTCATGTCTGGCTACCAACTAGCAAGGAGGGTTCTTATTTAATTTTAAATAAATGTTTATATTATTTCAATTACAAATTTAATATTTAAAAACGTAATATAAAAGTATTAAAATTAATGCATAATCTAACAGTTGACCAAAAAGGTGTGGTAATGGCCTGGGGCCAGGAAAAGGGTTTTTTCTTCTCATTTAACCTTAAATAATGGTATTTTTTCAACTGGTAAAATAGAAAATAGCCTTGGGCACGGATTATATCCGTACCTTTACTACTTATGTAGGCAAATTGGGACAAAATAAAAATAAATTTAGAACTACCGTTCCTGCTTCATCTTTTGGTGAACGAGATGAAGGAAAACATCCTGTAACCCTGTAATCTTTGTTACCATTGTTGCACTTTTCGATTAATTCGTAACAACATCCTGTCGGTGACGTTAGCAGCTTAGCTTTATCGCTGTGTGCAACGTACTAGGGGGGGGGGATCCAAGAGATATCCTATAAAGTACGGGAGGCGAAGGATCCATATACAAAGTTCAGGAATACTTTAAATTAAATTTATTAAAACAATTTTTCAAAATTACTCAACACAATAATCATACGTTATAGCATATAACATGAACTGAACATACGATAACATTGATCGTAATAAATGGAGGAACGATTTAAAACAAAGGCTTTTACAAAAAATTTAAAATATGTGATCTATTTAACTGTTAGTTCACATTATTCTTACGTCGGTCCTAGTGGTGTAGTGGTTACCATACTTGCCAGATCGTGGGTTCGAACCCAGCCAGGACCGATGGATTTTTTGGGCATAAAAATCCTAAGTATGGCTTCCTTCGGAAGGGAAGCAAAGCCGTAGGTCCCGTGTCGTACATTTACGGCACGAAAAAGAATCTCAAGCCTGAAAGAGAGGCCTCTGAGCAAAATTTGTCGGACGTTTCACGCCCTGGGTTGAACGGAACGCTGATGATCTGAGATGTTAAAGAGCGTCCATAAATAAATCAATAAAAAAACATTATTCTTACGAGGAACATGTCAATACACTCATATCGAAACATGCCCATCAATGCCGATATTCATTGACATAAAACCAGAAACAAAACCAAAGTCCACCAACATATGCATAGCACGAAACTACATGAGAGAGCTTTCAAATGCAATTGTTTAAAATTGTACAATGTCTTACTAGCTTATCTAAGGAACATAGCAACAAATAAAATTTTAAAATTGAAATTAATAAAATCCTACTTTACAAAACAGTTCTATACAATTGATGAATTTATCGGATACTATAATGGCACGACTAGATGACCTTGGAAAATGTAAGTGCCAACTGCCTAATAGAACATATTGAAGTTATATGCTACTGCGGTGCAGATACTGCGCTACTCTATTTTCTGTACTCAGGAGCAAAGACGCTAAAATGGAGAAAATGATCTTTATTCAAGAATGCAGCCGCCACTCTGCACTAATCTGAATGTGCCAGTATACTGTATTTTTATTGTATTATCACATCTATGAATGTATTTTGTACACGTACATAGTCGTACTATATTGACGAAGCCAAAATTTTGTACAAATTCATAAGGTGAATAAATCTGAATCTGAATCTATATTTACCTAAACAAATTTCCTGTGTCATCTAAGTGTTATAAGATGCCCATGTTCTAAAAATTAAATTCTGTTTTCAACTACAAGCACCCGAGATGGAAAGTGGAAAATGCCGAATCAATGAAGTGGAAGATTAGGAATCCCTTAAATGCATTCTTGAGTTCCGGATTCGCGGAGACGATCGACTGTCCCTGTAACTGTCTTGCAGGGACGAAAGCAAAATAAAAGTAACTGGTGTTGATGCAATGATTAAAACACAAGTTCTTTCGGCACCATTCACAACAAATAATCGCGTCATTTTCACATTCTTATAATTGCCTCATTCATGGAGTACCCAACTTGCTTATTTGAGTAGGTAGCAATTGCGTCGCCACATTTTTCAGAGCCGTCGATAATCATGTGATGGACAATCTTTGTATACCACACCAATTATATTTTAGCTTGAGCCATGGTAATTCTAGGATTTAACAATAGACACACATGCTGCACGTGGAGTGATGTTGAATGGCAACCTATAGTGACCAGTTTTTCCTCAGAATCTTTGAGATCAATTGTTTAACGATAGAGTTCCTCTCTTAGCGCACCAATAATATTTTAGCTTCAGCCAATAACAGTCTAGGATTAAGCAGGAAAGCGTACAGCTGTGGGGGAGTTTATCAGTATTGTTGGGCTATCGAGTAACGGCCATTATCAAAAGTTCACCGTCTGTTTTGATAGCGCCTATCGATGTGCGTGGCAGTAATACCTATTATGCACATGCGGCAAAAAGACTGCCGTCTATCAGGGTTGTCCAGTTCCTTCTCTACAGTGCCATATTGTGTTCCAAGAATTTGTCAACTATTTTAGTGTACTTTCTGTTGAAAACTGCTACTCATTTTTAGAACATGGACTTCTTATAGCACATAGATGCCACAGGAAAATTGTTGAAGTATGTTCTGATGTGAATGTATTGACATGTTCCTCGTTAGGTCAAAGCGAAAAAATTAAATAAGATACACACAACTTTCATAAAATGGATTAACAAGGTGTGACTAGGCAAATCATTGTCAAAAACAAGTCCACCTAATGCCCTCCAAATTACCTGTCAAAAAGTCACTAAAATTTCCTACTTGAATTAAGAAAATCACTAAAAATCAAAGAAACATTATATAGCACACTCCTTTCACTGCTTAGTACTGTAATACCTGGACACATAACCAAGAGTGTCGTTGAATTTTTAATTACAAAAGTCAAGTATTATCTGCCATAACCGGAGCTTTTTGACTGCGTGAAGGTCTTCTCAAACGAAAGGTAGAAACGCTAGTAACCTTAAAGGTCGTTAAGAACTGGCCAATAGGCCAATGCCTCCAACACAATGACATTCTTACGTCACAATTCGAGAAGGTTAGGCGTATCGGAGGTGGAAAATATTGATTCAGATACACATATGAACTCAAGACCGGCACAGAAACCAACTGGTTTCTTCTCGTAAAAAGTATTGAAACATAAAGAAATAGGACATCATGCCAGCAAAAACAATTTCCCTTGATGAGGAAAATATGAATAGGTAGCCTCGAAACGTAGAACGTTTTATTTCATTTTACACTGTTTTAGTCGTAGATGCTCTAAGCATTTGCGACTATGTGGCTATAAAGGCTTATATTATAAAAGAAATGCAAGTTTCCCCTATCAGGTTGCCAAGATAAATGGAAAGTTGCAAAACACAGCCAAACGTTTAATAACTTTGAGCTTGCTATTATTATTTCTTTTTTACATACTTCAGATTTATCATACAATAGCTGCTGTATCTATACGAATGACCTCCTTGTGCTTACATAAACAAAAGAAAAGATAGGTTTCACATTCACCGCGAAAGTATCTATGTCATTATGTGTAATTCATGATGTATTTATTCCTTTCTTTCTTTTTGTAAGTGTCGAATATTTATATTGACTGCTGTAATTACGCGTCTGTATTCTTTTACTCTCTTGTGCGTCAGTTGTCTAATACACTTAAAGTTTTATCTTCTCTTGACTAAGACAAAAATACTTTAGGATTGTTTGCGTCATCTCATCGTAGCTTAAGCCTTTGAACTGATAAGCTGTTAAAGTTATCACTTTGTGGTATATAAAAACTGAACTATCTCATTTCAAGGCTAATAGTTACATTTTGTTGCAGTAGTGTTCATCAGTAAATGCCTATTACATTATTTGACGAAACAACACTGGATACATCTTACAGTTATCTTTTAAGGACAAACCGTTAATTCGTTGTTACCGAACTGGCCTTGGAGAGTAAGTATGAGATCTGTACACAGAACAAAAAGGCAGATAGTGCACTAAAGTTGTTTAATGTTTAAAGTTCAGAGATAAATGTTGAGTATATCCATTGAATATTGCGCCATTATGATGTTAAAATCACGCTTTTGAAGCAATCTGTAACAATTTAAAGAGAATGGGGGGCATGAATACCTTAAAAAGAGCAAGAAAAACGAAATAAACAGCCATTTTAAAATAATTTTTATTTTCATGTTTTTAAAACAAGCATAGCTTGTTAACTTATGACTTAATTATGAAATTCAAACATTAAAATTAGATTTCTGCACAATTAAATATTATATTATAATTTTAATGCTTCTAAGGTAATGAGCAATATAAAGATAAAGTGGCACTTTTAATAGCAATAATTCATCAAATTATGTGTAAACTTGGCTTTGTAATTGTGAAGTTCATCTTTAAACTTAAAATCAATGAAAACAATGTAAGTGATACCTTTGCTTATTTTGGAATAATACAGGAAAATTATACATGAATAATCAATGGTACCTACAAATAACTTATTTAAAAGTTAAAGTTATGACTCTTTCTTGTAATAAAGTTCTTTTTTTGATATTTTATATAAATAATATAAACATTTTTAAACTGAGATATGTATTATGTGACTACTAGTCATAAAGAAGTCTATATGGACATTCTGTAGTATTAGCTATATATAAAAACATATTATTATAAGTACATCATAATATACAATGTTGTTTCTAATATTCCAAAAAAAATTATCCATTCATTGTGAACCTTTCAAAACTGCTCTAAAATAATATCTGTATAGAAACACATAATTTAACTGACAAATATGAGAATGATGATTAATTATTGTATATAATATTTTAGTAAATTATATGTATACAAATAAAATTTGCTATTTCATGTGATAAAAGGTGAATAATAATTTCTTAAAGTTCATACCTTTTTGGAAGGTTGAAGTTTATTATACAATGTAACAGAAGTTTAATAAATCTAATCTAATAAACCTACCAGACTATTAAAATGAGAAAGCAAACAGGTTTAGAAATGGTACATGAAATAATTATTATTATTATTATTACAATAAATGTAGATAGAAAAGCTAATTGAACCAATAAAATTGAAGAGTCTCTAAAAGTGAGTTTTCACTAATACACAAGTCCTCATAGTTTGGTTATGAAATTCTCAAGAAATCATTACATGGGAGAACACATGGGAGAGGAGAAATATAACATTGGAAAAATTAAAACTAAAATTGTTAATTTGAAAATAATATTTGAAGAAATCAGTAAGACATGAAAAATATGAGTATCTAAAATAATGCAATAAAGTATCCTGAATGAACACTATTTGCTGTTTTGCTTAGAAAACGAATTTATGCCTCTGGCAAAGCAGTGAACTTCTTTTTACATTCATTTATTTTTTTTATACTACCATGGTATTTAAAGATTCATACAAATAATGTTTTGTTATTTTACCCTCTTTAGTTTGTAAAATATGTGCATGTTTCTGCAACACAATGATAATTACTTTGCCAAGTTATAGTTCCTTTCTCTATCCATGATTAACTACAAAATAGTGCCTCAGTATTACTAAGAAATACACAAATGACACTAAAGCAAATATTATAAGGGTGAATCTCTTATAATGATGTTCATTTTTAATTCTCTTTTAAATGTTTAATTGGATACAATATATGCATTAATATTATTCTGAATAATAAACATGTAGATAATTGTTATGGAAAGGCTGGGTTTAATATTTCCAGTTAATTGTAAAGTATTTAGATGTAGGTTTTGATCATTAATATTTTATACTTAAATAGAGAATTTCTATATAATTCTCAAAAAAATTGTGTGCATGAAGACATTTAATTTATATACAAATCATGAGATTATTTTTAATTTAGATATGTTCTAAACCTATAAACATCACATATTCAAGATTTAATTTTTGTTTTTAACGGTCTTTCACAACCTGATTTGATAAACTTTAATCTCTAAAGCATATGCTATTGTTATAAAATGTATTTTTCTTTTTCTGCTTTATAGGAAAATCAGCAGTGAAACATGTCACTCTCAGACTGGATAATTGTTATCATAATAGCTGTTACAATATTGTACTGGTATGAAACTAAATCATATAATCGCTTTGTGGATATATGTGCTCCATATATGAAACCTGTACCTTTCTTTGGTAATATGGCTTCATTGATGTTACAAAGAATATCTGTCACTGACTATTTTTTGGAGATATATGACAAATTCAAGGGATACTCTTATGGTGGATTATTTCAATTTGATCAACCAGTATTTCTGCTAAGAGATCCTGAACTGATTAAAGCTGTAACAGTGAAAGATTTTGAACATTTTATTGAACATCGTCCATTTATAACTGAGGATGTAGAACCCTTATTTGGAAAGGGGCTTTTTAATCTCACAGGTATGTATAATGTCTTTTATTCAATGATTTTGAACGCAACAACAATGATTTTAATTATGCCTGCAAGGGAACAATGTTGTCACAATCTCAAACTGCTATTGACTGGCGCAGTCTGGTGTAGTTACCCGTCTGCTAATAGTTATATTTCTTCAAACATATCCTTTTTTACAACTTATTTTGCGCCAGTATAGTGAAAGAAGTGAGAGATTTAACATGACAAATTTAAAGGACCAAAAAAGGCAATTCTAGGAATAGGCACTTATCACCGAAATAGGCATTATAAAAATTCTTAACCCTAAGTTACAAATATTGGTATTTTATTATAAAGCTTATTGTTCAGTGCAAAGGAATGGAATAGGCAAAAATGGCAATATCACAGTTCTATTTATAACATATTTCATTCTTTCTAAAGTGCATATGTATAGATGTTGATGTCAAGATAATCAAGATAATCTCTTCCTTCTCATTCTTATAATAAAAAGAAAGAGATGGATACTGTATTACTAACAAACTGCTTGTCTCTGAATTAAAATGCTAATCTTCCTCTCACTTGTCTCTTCTGTGGGAGTTGGGCTTGTGTTTTAACTTTCTTTGTGCATTTATTACCTATTAATGTGATAGTGCAAATTGAAACTATGGATATGACAAAGATATGGAATTTAAACAATAGTTTGTTACAGTCTTTTGGACAAACTGTGGAATAACATCTTTTATTATTCACCCAGGTCAACGATGGCGTGATATGAGATCAACACTTAGTCCAGCATTTACATCAAGCAAAATGAAGGCCATGTTCTCTCTAATGGATGAATGTGGAGTGCAAATTTCAAAATTTTTGGAGAAATGCATTAAGGAACCAGAAGTACCTTCAAATAGTTGTAAGATTGAGAAAGGTTAGCTATAATACCAAGTACGAGAAAATAATTGATTCAGTTATTTGAAATATTTAGCATTATATACAAAACATGCACTTAGCGTAAGCTAGGTAAGCTCCGCTTACCTAAAGCTCACAATTCAATAACTGTTCATGTTCATCTTAAAGAAAGTAATAGAAACTGTCCTAATTCAATAAATTGTTAATTTTGAATAAGTGTATTTATAATAATTACTACTTAATTTATTAATAGTGAAACTATTTCATAAATTGCCCACACAAAAAATATCCACTGCATGCGTCTGTATTATATGAAACTGTATAAAGATTTTTGTTTGTAAAAGTGATGGAATATATTTCTGCGTTTTCTTTCAGAGGGTAATATTTTGGTGGCTGAGATGAAAGATCTGTACACAAGATACACAAATGATGTAATAGCAACAACAGCTTTTGGGATAAGCGTTGATTCATTTCAGAATGCTAACAATGACTTTTATGAAATGGGAAAGGATTTTACCAATTTTACCAGAATTCGAGCATTTATGTTGGGCTTGTTTGTGATATTACCCAGGATTATGAAGGTATGTGGAACTCTGTAATACAATAAGAAATTGATTCTTTCCTGCAAACATTATGAAGGTGTTGAAATAAATTATGTGGAAATGTAATAAGTATTGTTGGTAAATTTTCTGTATTACATTAATATTAAGCATGATCAATTTTACACATGATGGGTAGTCAGTAAAAACCAGTCAACACGATAGAACTCAAGTTAATGTTTACTAACGGTGCTGGCATCAGTAAGGAAATAGTTAGCACTTTGTTGTTTGTTTCGTACTCTGAAGTAGTTTTAGGGGTATAATGCGACACATTTCGGAGAATTTCGGGATGTGTATACTTGTGCAGCAACAGGCTACACGTGTTCACTCCAATTGTAAAAATACTCCCTTCGCAACTGTTAAACAGAGCAATCTAACTACGATATATATTTTGGTTGTATTCAATATTATTAACATTTATGCAATATATTTTGCTTGCTCATTGATAGCAGCTCTCTTTCCATTCATCTTTCTCCTTCTGTGTACAACACTTGCGACCTTAGTCAGGTAATCGTTAGATATGTCTAAACTAGCTCCGACAGGTAAGCTACTGAAGCAGTGATTTAGTTTTTTCTTTATCTGCATATGTTCACGCTCCTCTTGAGTGTGTCGCATAATAGTCGTGCAACATTAGAAATGGAGACGAGTGAATGAAAGCGTACTGAGGATGTTGGAGAAAATCTTCATGGTGTATTTCTGCTGTGTACATGAGCACTGCACCCTCAGGAAATACATGAATACTCCCGCGCCAAAAAGTTCAAAGCCGAAAATTCAAAAGTTGGGGGGGGGGGGAGTCATAATGATGTTTTTCTTCGACTGTCGATATTTTCAAGCATGGGCCCACAGTCAATGGAAAAACTATGAAGAAAGTTTGAAGAAACTGTGGCGCGCAAAAATCGAAACGCCGAGGAATATTGAACGGCGTTGTCCTTCTCCTTGATAAGACCAGTTCCCGCATTTGGCTAGCAGAAGGACAATCGTGGTTTGCAACTGGGTTCGTTAGCAGCTGAAATTCTTTTCCAAGAATAGGATTGGTAAATTTGTCTCTCATGGGACGTGTAGTAACAGTTGTGTAGATTTCTTTTGAGATAGCAAATATGCAATGACATTTTGACAACTGGTTCGTTTTCATTTGACTGACCTTTATTACTTGTTAATTACGATATTGGCGGCAGTGATAGAGGTATTAGTTAGCAGATATAATTAATCAGTAGAGCACATAATTGATGAATATAATAATAATAATAATAATAATAATAATAATAATAATAATAATAATAATAATAATAATAATAATAAGTAGAATTAAATTGCATGCTATAGGTATCTGGTACTATAGATAAAAGTAGACTGGTAGGTGACATCTTTGTTTGTATGCTTATATTACATGCCACTTTTGTGCTAAAATTCTTTCAGTACTCTTCATAAATTTTGCATTAATTGGTTCTTTTCTACCTTGCCTCATTCTTTTAATACATTTCAAGAATGTCACCTAATCGAGAGCGACTCTCAGCGGTAACGCTTCTGACTCTCGTTCAGGAGGTCCCAGGTTCAAATCACTTGGGGCGGCCACTGTGATCTTGCATTTGTTCATGATTTCCCCGCTCGTTTAGCAGAATGCTGCAGTAAATCCTTGCCTTGCACGAATTTTTGGCTCTCCCATTTCATTTGTGAATGAGAGCGCAAGGTAAAATGGACTGGTGCGGTGTGACGGGGGCTTGCCCTTTAGATAGGTATCTGCCCAGATCTTTTATATGGAAACGGGCTTTTAGAGGGACTCGAATTCTGCCGGCGTCGATGTGTTCCATGTAGAAATATGTTAGGGATCCATTTTATATCCATGTCTCCTGCCCTCTCTCTTCCCTTCCTCCCGGAAGTGACGCTCAACTGGGCCACTAGCACAAACGGCCAACCAATGAGCAAGGCTGAAGTACTGAAATATCACCTCCATTCCTAACAATCCAATCCAATAAAATCCAAAATGCATCTACGATTTTCATAATACTGAAATTATGATTTTATTGTGTTTGAATGGTACTTGCATCTTTAAAACAATAAGGGTAGGTAAATGCGTTGCTGGTTATTTAAGTTGCAATACCGTTAGAGTAAGAGACTCTTTAACCGACCCCACATTTTCTCAGAAGGAACGAGTGGGACTCTCGGATATAGGAGAGCAATACCAGCAGGTGTGTGAATTTGATCACAGGAGAATTGTGTGAGAGTGCGGGATATCACTCTGAGTAATTGGTGCTCGTATTGGACGAAATGCGTACACCGCGTAACGAATATGACACCAGTGGATCGAGGTAGGACGAACACACAGACGTGAAGGATCCCAACGGTTTCACCGAACGGGAAGATGAGATATTTCCCCATGAATATGACAGTTGTTTGAAAAGTTTGCTAAAATGTTTTGGTAAACTCTGTAAAATAATTATTGAGAACATAGCTGATATTCACATTCAACGAAAATTTCGATGCAAATTTATAAGCTGGGGAACAGGAGTAAGTCCCTGGCGATATTACAATTCCAAATTACAATTACAATTCCAAATTATCCATTGTTTCTGCATATCTGAAACGCCATGTGTTAGGACATAATTTGCCTCCACAAATCGACGCAATAAGCCATATGGATTGAAATTAAGATAATCAAATACTGTATTGAAATGTCCTTTCGCCGCATTTTTCTTCCGCAGTCAATAATCCTAGCATCCATTGCGTCAAGTTCAAGATGGCTAGGCCCAAAGAATTTGAACCCAGGACCTTCTGAAGTGGAGTTCCAAGCGTTACCGCATTAACCACTTCGCTCGGTCACTAAGAATTTTAATATGAAAACAAAATTATATCATTGTAACTCAAAGTTATCTTCCATCCAAAGATTATCCACTCGTGACTTTTACTGGTACGGAAATACAACAAACTTCAGGAATTACAAACAGCTGCAATATAAAAAAGTATTCTAGAGCATTTATTAAGAACCAATCTGTATTATATAATCTTTTGTGTGTTTTTTGTTTTATTTTTCTTCACTAAACTACATTTAAGGTCTGTTTTTCTTTATGAGGTGGTACAAATGTTTGGAATCAGATTTCTCAAAGAAAGTATAGCAAATTATTTTCGACAACTTGTGCATGGTACAATGGCCATAAGGGAAAGAGATGGAATTGTAAGACCAGATATGATACATCTACTGATGCAAGCTAGGAAGGGAATGCTAGAAGAAGATACGACCACTGCAGCTAATGGGAAAAAGCCAAAAATAAGTAAGATATATGTTAGTGTTGCATACTTCATATAATATTACTATCAAATAAGAAACTGTTGAGAAATCCTTGCTAATTATAGAATGTGAGACACGCTTATATTTCATTGACCTTTTGCCTAAAGTAAAATTAACATCTGACTCTGTTTGTCTTTGCATTCTGTTATACTGCTAGTGAATAATAGTAGTGGTGGTGGTGGTGACGGGTCACGGCGGTAATAATAATAATAATAATAATAATAATAATAATAATAATAATAATAATAATTGTTATTATTATTGTTGTAGTTGTTGTTTTCAAATCCAGGTCTGAAATTAGTAACATTGATACATATATATATCAGGATTATCTATATAAAATGTTACAAGCTAATACTTCTTAAATGAATCTATATATTTAAGTGCTGACATTTTCTAAACAAGGGGCCTTCATTATAGCTTCAGTGGGCACCATCGTGAGGCTTCGGAGGGGTAACTTAACAATTTTAAATTGAACGATTGTATAATTTTTAGATATATCTAATTGTCTTGAGCAAATTATGCCATGTTTAAGCTTTAAAGATTTCAAGTGTTTGAAGTGAGATCTAGCTAAAGATAAATAATTCTTAAAATAGTTATTATTTTTTATATTTTTATTAAGAGCTCAAAATACTCTTATTATCATCTAAATAGTTGTAAAAATGTTTGGAAGTTTTCTCTAACATTTGTCAATATAATAGTTCTCCAGGTTTCATATTTGTTCCTTCACATCCTGTTTGGTTATAGGTGCTGGAAAGGCACAGTTATCATCCATTCGGTGTTTTCAAATGCCCACTAATGCTTATTATTACATATTCAAACCAAAAAGTAAGAAATTCGGAACTATAGTTTAGTGTAATTTATGGATGCAATGTTTGTTACTGTTCGGTGTGACTAAAATGCAGTGTTGGAAATAATAAAGTTAACTGTATATAATAACATCAAAGTATGAGAAATATTTCACACATGAGAACAAAGCATGACCCTGCATAATGAATAATACTTAATAAAAAGGTAAGAACAATAATACAATAGAATATGAAAATTAATCGGTGGTAATAAGCTTTTAAAATAGAGCATTGTTACAGTTGATTATTGTTAAATATAGAGTATAAGAGAACTCAGTGCTGGTAACAAAGATTAATAAGGAGGGAAAAGTCTAAATATCTTGTTATTATCTCTTGGAATATTAAGGGATTGCTTAATATTATGCGCAGCTAAATTATAAATTTAAAATTTACTAATTGCAGATTCAAAGTGTGTGTATGTGTGTGTCTGCATAACCTTAACAGTTTATAACTTTCGTTGAGAATTATATCTGAACCTAAAATATGCACTAAAATCTGGAAGGTCGGTGAAATTATTCTTAATTTTCAGGTAGCTAATAAAATGCTTGCCATAAGAGAAGATTTTTAAAATTATTAGTTTTAATAATAATCTCTGTAATTTCTTAGCTATTCTCAGTAAATGAGTGTATGAAACATTGACGCAATACTTTTTTCCTTGGTTCTTATTGTCCAAACTATTTCCATGGTTCTTATTGTCCAAACTATTTCCCCTATACGTGAAATTAAACTTGTGCACAGAAAATGTCCTTTCAACACGAAGTAAGGGAACAAAGCTTTAATACAGTAACAAACTGGTATTAACGCCCCTTTAACTATTACATTCTCTAAATACTTTGCTAATTACCCTCGGCTTCTTCAGAGCATCATACTTTGCTAGTACATTCGCCAATTAGTGTAATATCAGCCCTAGCATACCGCAAACAATGAATTTACCACCTCCCTTCATCATTTGCGAAGTTTTTGTTGAATATGTTGAGAGCCAGTTTCTCCTTACGCCAATAGAAAAGTTCGATTTCTTAAACTTCAGTAAATGTACTTTTACATTTAGAAAGTGCTTTCTTCTGTCTCGCACGTGCTTGAAGGAACAAGGCACATGCAGCCTGACGTCGTTCAATATTCCCATCTATTAGATCATTAACAGTCATTGTGCAGAAAGGTTTAATGTTCAAGTCTTTTTGAATGTGGTCGCGCATTGTTGATTGCGGCACTACGCGGGATTTTGACTGATTCGATAAACGTTGAGCCACTGACTCGATGACAGCAGCGCAATTTTGGCCGAATGCGAAGTCTCTCACGTTCCTTCGTGCCTTTAACAAATCCCGCGCTGAATCCCCCCCCCCCTCTTCAACAGGTTATCTCTGTTCGGTGGCGCCTTATCAAAATGAGCTCTAAAATCCTGTATGATGGTTATACTATATATGAGTCCCATTCGCATCCATCGCCATGCACTTTGTCGAACTGGTGGTCTAGTGGTAGTCATACTTGCCTTCTAAACCCAAGGTCGCGGTTCAAACCCGGCCAGGATCGATGGATTTTTTTCGGGCGTAAAAATCCTAAGTATAGCTTCCTTTGGAAGGGAAGTAAAGCTGTGGATCTCGTGCCCATGTCGTACATTTACGGCACGAAAAACAGCCCCAAGCCTGAAAGAAGAGGCCTCTGAGCAAAATTTGTCGGACGTTTCACGCCCTGAATAGAATGGGACGTTGATCACCTGTGATGTTAAAGAGCGTCCATAAATAAAACAAATCAAAAATCGTGCACTCTTGAAATTTGTTGATTTGTATTATTCGTTATTCTTTTTTTTTTTTTTTCCTTTATTGTTTCCTTTTTTATCTCTTAGAAACATACGTTTTGTGTTTGTTTTGTTTAAGTCACAGTTAAAGAAGTAAAGCGAGATCATCTACACATATATTTTAAAAGATATTCATAAATGCAGCATAATAACAGGTTATTTTAGGAGTAAAGTAGTAATCTGTGGTGTAAAGCGACTTTTCACTTAGCCTGTCGTCTATCTTTTTACTTTCGAATTTCTATTTCATTACTCTAATTACGGGTGGATAATGCAATAGTTGCAGTTTCTAGGTTTCTTGACACGTTTCTTTGTTATTCATTGTTAATTTTATTGCACTTTTGGGATGATATGTTTTGTTATATTTATAATACTTCATTGCAACTAAGAACCTAAATCAATCATAGGTTAGAGTAGTAGATGAGAGGACGAGCTTAAGCAAACTAAAGAAGCTTCTGAACATTTTATATTGTACCTGCTGCGAAATGTTCCTAATATTATAAGCTCTAAAGTTTTTTTTATGACTTCAGTTATTCCTGTTCTCCAGGCCTATTTATGATGATTTTATTGTTATAATTGCCATACTGATAGATTCACAAAGTGTTGCAAAAAAAACAAAAAGTTAACCTGCTCTGCATTTCTTCAACAGATTGGAGTGACGATGACCTAACAGCACAAGCTCTGTTGTTCTTTTTTGCTGGCTTTGACACAACTTCAACGCTCCTGTGTTTCGCGTCACATTTACTTGCTGTACATCAGGAAGTGCAAACAAAACTTCAGAATGAAATAGATGAAGTACTTGAAGAGAATGATGGAAAAATAAATTATGAAACTCTTCATGCAATGAAATACCTTGATATGGTAGTGTCAGGTGAGATACAGTTTAGTTGTGAACATTTCTGTCTTTAATTGTAAAATTAACAAACGGAAAAATTGACAAATGCGGAATTAGCATACAAAACACATAAATCATATTACATTTAAATTTATATTACTACCGGACTTAAGTTATTTTGAAAATGAATGGATTAAGGGGTTTCCCTTGAGATTTTTTTTTCAAAAATGTTCTGAGCTTTAAATTTTAATTATTTTATATATATTTCATCATTATTGTTCGCATGAGGAAATGCATTTGAATATTCGTTATTCAACGACTAATGCAAGTGTGGGGGTCGACAACTATAGAATTTACTTTATTAGATGGAAATTAATGCTCAAAACACTAGCTTTAACAGCTTTTTGTGGTATCAGTGATGTTGAAAATCGCCGTCTAATCGGTGACTACTGGCTGGGAGAGCAAATACCATGCCTAGTTGTTTTTTCAAATTGATCATTCTACATCGCAAATGAGTAAATGGCAATATACGCTTGTCTAATTTTTTTATTTTTTTCATTCCTGTATTTATAATTACTTAGATAATACATGCGACCCCACGTGGTAACAGGCAGAGTTAAAAAAGTAAACTTAACTTTAATATGACTTTAAAAATTATAAATTAAAATATGTTTTGCCTTGCCTCTTTATTTGCGCGTAGGGGCACGTTCTCTATTGACATGACGGTACCTGTCAGATTTAAGATGGCCGCTCCTTTCTTAGGTAGTGAAGATAATAAAACATATATTCTTTAGGGGATGAGAGGCAATAGGGAATGCATGTGTGTAACTGCAGCAGTATGCATGCGGTGGTATGTTTGGTTATTGCAGATTTCTTCTGGGCATACACTGCGAACACCGCTAAATGAGAAGCCAGCACCTGAACGAGTTTGCTGCAGAACTGAAGGTTAAAGCCTCTACAAGAGCTTATTTCCGATTTGATAGAATGTCGTGTGGATGTTTAACTCATTTATGAAGCTAAAGGAGAATTTGATTCCTGCCTGCAGTCACTGAAGATGGATGAGACTGTTACTTCCATTTTCGGACTAAGGGAACTAGCAGGGAATGGTAATATCCTTCCCCGCCAAACCAAAGAAGTTCCATACAACTCCATTGATTCGCGCTTTCCTATGAGACAATAATGACCCAATTCTGGAACACGTCATGCACTGAGAAAGCACTGTCAAGTGATGCATCCCTTCATCAGCTTGGAAGAAATCCGCAATCAAATCAAAATATCGGAGTTATCAGTTATGAGATGCTGTTATAACTTGCAAGTGCAACAGCCAAAAATATGCTGGTGGTCGCCCACACCCAGTATATTTCGCTGATCTGGCACCATGCGAATATGTTTTCGGGTCTCACAAGGAAGCTCTAGGTGGGAATATGTTTGGTATTTATTTATACCTCTGTCGTAACGTTAACAAGCGGCAGTCTTTTGTACGATAGCTTATCGCTTGGGTGAAATTACGCCTTACTTTCCGTGTTTTTTAATTTGTATTAGTGTTTAACGCCCGTTTTATTACTGAGGCACCACAAGCGGTCACGTGGGATTGAAATGTATGTATTAGCATTTAAAAGTGTTTTCTCATTGGCTACACACTCACGCTTGCTTATATCATCAATAATCTGCTTAACATGCAACGGTAAGACAGCAGGGATGAAGGTGTACATAAGAAAGCGCGTCATGTTACTCTCCATGCTGGTGCAAGCAAGCTTTGGGTTTCCCGAAATTTCTATTTCACTTCCAAAACAATCGGAGACACCTAATCTTATTATCATGTTCATAACTTTTGAAAATTGGTTTGCTAATTGCTTCTTGGAGCTTACTTTAAGAAATATATTATCCTATTACACAATGCATCTGACCATTCTAAACAAATAATCAAATTTCTACCTTCGAGCTAGTTTAAGATTACATAACCTTTATGCTTACATAACCTTTATGCCCTACACACACACACACACACACACACACACACACACACACACAGGGTGCCAAAAGTGTATACACACTTCAAGCAAAGAAAAAACTGTGTTAACATAACAAAACTGAATTCACACAAACAGAAAATGATGAGCACTAATCATATTAGACTTGTACAGTTACATCAGTTGCTCAAAATGCCCACCATAGGAGCCGATACACTTCTGAGTATGTTGAACTACTGATTGAGCAACGTTTGCGAAAGTGTCCTCAGCGATTACAGCACATGCCGTTTCAATTTCTTCCCGAAGTGCTGCCAGTGTAACTGGTTTTCTACGGTATACAACATCTTTAAGAGTTTCCCCATAGGTAGAAGTCCAACGGAGTTAGATCCGGAGAACGCGGTGGAAACAATCGGACCTCTTCGTTTTATCCATGCCTTGGATAGTGCCTAGGATAGTGCCATGGATCCAGTGCACGGGGCATGTTGCTGTGCGAGGTCTCCCAGATCTGCCCTTGTGAACATCGCATACGGTACCATGCGTCTCAAACTTGTCTCGAATGCGTGCAATTGTTACCCGCGTTGGCGGTTCTGTTCTGTACACATATGTTTCCATTGCCTTTGAACTTCACCAACATTCTCGGTTTTCTAATACCACTTCAAATTTGCTTTCCGTTGTTCAAACGATAATCTTGGCTCCATTTTGTTGTAGGAACTAGAGCATAACGTAATATGAGTTACATCTGTTTACAGAACATCATACTACACATTACTTCGGTTCAACTTTGAAATATATTAAATAGATATCTACTGTGAAAGTATGTATACATTTTTTGGCACCCTCGGTTGAACCGATTCAAATAACTAACCTAACAAGTAGTTGACAAAATACAATCTTTCAAAATCGAAAGATGCTTAGATTCCCGCAGTATCACTGTGTGTTCAGGCTCATTGAATTAGTTAGGCCTGAATTGAAACCTTCTTGTAGCAAAATAATGTGGCACCGACGTTTGTTGCAAGTGCTGTGATTGTTCAAGGTAGGGTTAGATAAATTGACAGTGAATTGTGTTCGTTTTTTATCCAGTACACAATGAAAAAAGAGCGTGGATATTGCTTCGTGCCAGAGCTCGGTTCATAATCAGCGTTGGGAAGAGGTCCAGTAAAATTAAGAATTGTTTGTTTGTTGATAATTGCAACTTATTCAAGAATTTAATAGTAAATACATCTGAGATTAAACTGACTGTTTATTTGGCCACTTTACTAGAACATGAATATAAATGACATAAAACAAACTTGTTGAACTCCTTTCCCTCATGAAGGCACGTGTTAAGAGTTCAATACATTTCTTCGTGATAGGCCGCGCTGTGAAACAAAAACAGCCGGCAGTCTACCAATAAAGCGAATAGGCTAAACTGTTGCGGTGCATGAGGTTTAAGCAGTTAGTCGGAATATTAATATTCTCGAGAAATCCAGATTAGTGAAGAACGTGTTGAAATAGTTTCAATCCTGTTGTATGCATTGTTTGAATAAGAAATGTTAAGGTTACTTTTTGACTATACTTGTACGATGCAATTAGATATAACGTAACTATATGTATTTTTTTTTTTTTTTTTTTTTTTTTCCCCAGAGGTTCTGCGAATGTACCCTCCTGGTGTTGCTACTGACAGAATATGTACGAAAACCTACACATTACGCGCGGAATCTCCTGTACAAATAAAACCGGGAGAGGCGGTGTGGATTTCAGTTTTTGCCATGCACCATGATCCACAATATTTTCCTGATCCAGAAAAGTTTGATCCCGAGAGGTTTAGCGATGAAAACAAACATAACATTAAACCATTTACTTATATGCCATTCGGAACTGGTCCTAGAAACTGCATTGGTAAGTATATGTGTACTATTTGTAAACGTTTTCCGTCCAGTGATAGTTCATATACAGGGTGTCCATAAAACAAAAAGAAAATATCTCAATTTAGATGTCTGTAACTTCCAGATCATTCAGAGACATACTTGTTATTACACGAACCGGATAAAAATTTATATGTTTTAAATATAATGTATAGATGTGATATCTAATTTATACTATTTTACAAAATATGCAACATTTTACAGTTAACTTAAACATTTACTTAATTCGGTGATTAATTGGACCTCTTAAATCTTAAATAACATGAAATACTCTTTCTCTTCCAGTAATCTGTTTTTGATTTGGTTTATTTATGGACGCTTTTTAACATCTCAGACCACCAGCGTCCCATTCTACTCAGGGCTTGAAACGGCAGACAAATTTTGCTCACAGGCCTCTTCTTTCAGGCTTGAGGTTCTTTATCGTGCCGTAAATGTACAACACGGGACCCACGGCTCCCTTCCGAAGGAAGCCATACTTCGGATTTTTACGCCCAAAAATCCATCGATGCTGGCCGGATTTGAACCCGCGATCTTCGTTTTAGAAGGCAAGTCTGGTTACCACTACATCACCAGGACTTTCCACTAATCTGCGACGTAAAATCCATATATCCTCACGCAGTTTGTCCATGTTTTCGCATATCTTAGCTGATGCTGTACACAGGAGTCTTTAAATATTTAAGACGTAACAAAAGTTAGGGTATTGAAAATTAAAATTAATTTTATTATAAAATATTATTTACAGAGCTTTTAACGAAACTCCTAGATAAACTTTAAGCTACATATTCCAAAGTAATATAGATTTTGTACTAGGAATCATAATTCTAACCTCTAAAGTTTTAGAAAACTATAAAATGAGATCTTTTTATAGTAGGAGGCTCTCCGATATAAACAAAATTTTACGCTTCCTTATTTTCCATTGATCATATTACTTTGTCTTCTATAATATAATCATATGAATGATACATAAATAACTGCTATTGTGATAACTATTCAAGGATGATTAGTAAAGTGAAGAGAGTTTATCCTTAAACATGTAATCTTAAGAAAATTGAATTTATAATTTGTGCCTCAAACCTTAACATGCTTCTCCACATAGTTGCCTTGGACATTTACGTAATTCCACCTTGAAACTAGTTTTAATATTCGCTAGTCTTAAAAGATTGCCGCACTTTGATTAAAGCAGTTTACAATAGCATCTTTTGTAACTCCTCAAATTAATTTCTAGCAAGGTGCTACACATCTTTAAAAACACGTAAAATTTTACGATACCAACTCCTGACTGTAGGTTGAAATGTTTCAAATTAAACGTATATTGTAACATGTACTTTGTCTTGCTGGCTGTATGCGAGTTAAAAGAACAATTTATCGTATTAGTAGGCATCAGTTTGTGTGATTGTGTTTCTTAGCAAGAACTTGATGAGTAAAATCACTTTTACTGCCCCAGAAAACAAAAGTCATAAATTTTCATGAAGACAAAGTTGTTTATTTGTGAAAAGCACTCCATTGACTGTCGTTTCCTTCCGGAGATTCTGTTTGAAATCAAGTTTCATCCCCTAACAATACTTGGTCGACAGACTCTTTGCAATAATGATGCTATTGTTCCAAGAATGTTAACGTGGCATTCATTTGCTGAGCGTTGTACTCGTCGTGAACATTAAAAGTATTCACACTTGCACCTATATGATGATAACTGCAAATGTTTAGTGATATTCTCTCGAATGTTGTGATCAATCTTACATGTTATTTCATCCGTAATAATAAATCAGCGACCTGATCTCTCCGCGTCATTACAATTTCATAACTTCTGCTTCATAGTCTTCAACAAAATCCGGTAAAGGTTTTCCAGTATTCATTAAACGAATAATTTATCGACTTCGTAGTCAGCAGGATTATCAATATGCACTTTTATTTTCAAAGATCATAACACTCAACAAATGAATATCTACGAGGATAGGTCTATTATAAGTTTCCGGCCTCGCCGATAAGGATTATCCTTTCACAAAACACTTATCTGGTGTCACACCTTATCTGTTAAGTAAACAATTGCAACTGTAACTTCCATTCCGTTATGTTTAGTTGTTCAGATAAGAAGGCTATGTGTGGAAGATTGTAGCATGTTCAAAATGGAGTATCGAGCTGTTATTCAGTTCTTCACAAAAGAAGAACTCCAAATGAAATTAAACAGCGATTGAACGTTGTATACGGGGAAGCACCCCCCTCATATTCTACCATAAAAGAATAAGCCAAAATTTTTCGAATGGATGGAGAAAGCATTGCAGACGAAGAACATGTATATGGGCCCTTGAAGGTGCTCACTCCTGAAAACATCGCTCTCTCTTGTGTAAGGAGAAATTATGGAAGACCGGTGGCTCAAAGTTACAGAAATAGCAGCAAGGTTGAGCCTTTCTAAAACAACAGTCCTTCCATTTATTCATGAACATTTAAACATATATAAGATTAATGTAAGATGGGTGCACCTTCTTTACGACAACGCGCCTACCGCCACGGGTGGCTGAGTTCTCTATGGCGTGGACTTATGAGCGGGAGGTCTGGGGTTGGAATCCCGTCAGAATTGTCCTCCCTGACTGAGGTTATTTCCAGATTTTCCTCAGTCCTCATAAATGGCAAATGCCGGGGAGGTACCCTAAACTTAGGCCTGGAACGATTCCTTCCTTAAAAAAGAAATATCATTTCATCTCATGTATCATCAGTGTCCATTGCCTGTTGTGCCTATGTAGTAAAAAACGGGCGTTAAACACCATTTATTTTTCATTAGACAACGCGCCTGTGCACAAAACTCTTGTTGCAAAGAAAGCTGTGAAGAAATGTGGCTTCAAGGAGATCGAGCATCCACCCTACAGCCCAGATCTAACTCCCGGTGACTCTTCTCATAACTCAAGAAGGTTAAGTGTGACGAAGAAGTGATGGATGCTGTTTATACCCATTTTGCAGTCAAGAGTTCCGACTATTTTTGGGGGGGAGAGATTAAAATATTAATTCGAAGATGTGAGAAGTATATTTCAATAAAGGATAACTATATTGAAAAGCGAAATATAGTTTTTGTCTTTATCATACCTAGATGGTTAGGCCGGAAACTTATGGACCTACCCTCATATGTGCCAGGTGAATGAATGCTCCTATACACCTAACTAAAGTCAGCATTTAATATGAGACCGGCAGCAACGAAACAGCTGCGCTTTTAGCTTTTGCAAGCATTCTTTTCCTTCTTTACTTTATGAATCATCCTCATAACCTATTAATAGGATATATCAGCAATCTTCTAGCGAAAATATATTGGCCAAAATTACAGTAATCCTTTCACATTATGAAAATAGTGATCGAATTTAATTAATTGTGTATTGTGTTTTGTTGCAGGTAGTCGTTTTGCTCTCATGGAGGCAAAGCTGGCGATAGTGCATGTGTTATCACATTTTAATTTTAAAATAGTTTCTAAAACTCCCATGCCAATTAAAACCAATATGAAAGGATTTACCTTAACAATAGAAGGAGGCTTTTGGCTAGGACTTGAACTAAGAAATCAATGATTTTATTCGTTACTCCCGCAAAGTGCTGCCTTTGAATGTTTACAAGTAATACCGGGTCATCGATAACTTCCTCCGCACTTAAATGATTTGCACCACACAGGAGGAAGCTGTACCTCCTCATTTTTTATATTCCTTCCTTCGAAACCGGTAATCCCCTGTCGTTACTGAGGTTTGTACTTTGGAGTGTGTGCTTACCTTGGTGACTTAAGTGAACAAAATAACAATACTCCAGGCGCGCGGCCGTGCTGCCACCCAAATGCGCTTCCTTACTGAAATCTAGGCTACACAATGACTGCAAAGCGACTTCTGGATGACACTTTAAAACCAACAATTTTGCAAAATATAATTTTGTATCATATGTGATGTATATAGAAATACTTATTATTTTATTCTTTTTCAACACATTAAAAACAATTAAATAAACCGTTTCTACAAATAAAAACGATGTGTTAATTTTTTTTGGGTTATACATGAAGTATCATAAACACCAGTTTTAATTAAGTATTTTTAAATGCTCGACTTTGTTATTATTCCCGGTTGTTATTTTATTTTAGTTTCTTATATTTTCTATATGTTTTGCCTGCTGTTTCTCTGATATAATTGTACTATAATTAACATTATATTAATTGTTAATTTAGAATTTAAAATATTAACATTTAACGCAAAGTTTACTGGGTGCATAGGAAAAACTGATAGATATAAATATGACTGATTTGTAAGATATAATAATTCCAGGAAAGTAGAATAGCGGAGTATGAGAAGAACATCCAATTGTTTTCTTTATAGAAGTTTATTCTACTGCGTTTCTAAACCATGAAAATAAGATTTGCTTGTAATGTGGATAATATATTTAAATCAAAACGAACTGATGATAGGGCTGACATTAATAGTTTGTGAATTGAGAAGAAAACAAGATGGCGGGTAACATTTGGAGACGTATGAGAATACAGAGAGCCTGAGCATATCAAAATGGTGAACATACGATAATAAATCTACAACAATACAAAAACAGTGCCAAGTCAAATAATACTTGATTTCCTTTGGTCCATTGTCAGCCCATTGTTCCATATCCCCTGACATGGCGTTACGTTGTTCCAGTAAAGGTGATATGGTTATGATGCACTAGAGGATCTTTATACCTATGGGTATCTAAACGTAGTGTGTAGGTATGAATGAAATGAATTAATGATGGAGCAAATAGATCGGAGTCTTTGGCGCCTTTAAGTTATCTGCCGTTCATCTTCTTAGAGTACCTCGATCTCAGGAATAATAGATGCAAACGCTACCACTAGATCACGGAGACGCTTATTAATGCACATCAAAGCAATAGGTACTGTACATAGCTTGTTTGTTCATTTCATAATTAAAGTAAGAGTTTTCACGTAAACCAGTGCAGCGGTTAGAGAACCAAGGTTCCCCTATAAACGCTTAAACAAAAGCCAAAGGCTCGGAAGTCGTCACTTGTCTTATTAACTGTTGATTTCAAGACATGTCAATACCATTAAAAATGGAGCTTGTGATTAAAAAAAAAATAGTGGTAAAAGGTCCAATCAGAATCGTGGTTAATTTACTAGTACACTCAGGGGCATCAAAGCATCTTGAAGTCGGCAATATCGTAAACTCGCAGTCGGAAGAAATGGGAATGTGTATGCAGAGTACATAATACACCTTGCCTTCTCTCTTTTGTTTACCTCAATATAAACTATAAATAGAAACACAGAAGTGGAGTAATAATGCCAGCCATTGATCGGACATGCTCATAAATGATCTTTGTTTTACCTTGTATAACGCCAGATCAGCAACGCATTTAAATGTTTACAAAGCACTTCGTAGAGATTATTCAAAATTGAGCAAGTGATAACAGCTTCATAAACTTTTATTAATATTTTCATATTCCAATCTTGTAACATAAAAGTTACATTAAATATTAAAAATAAAATGCGTGAAAAATATAATAGTGATACATAAATCAACATTGTGTTAATTATTCACTAAATTTAAGGATAGAGCTGTCACATAGGATAATAAAATCTGCATGTAATACGTAAATACTTTTATAATTACAGCCTTCCTCCCTTCTAATGGCTGTGTATGTGTTTCTTACTCTTCTTTCCGTGTCGTATACTCTGAACCATTAGAAAATATTAAATTATACATTGCATTGAGGTTTACGAAAACACAAATTTATTTTTCAATCAATAAGATGACTGGCGAGTAACCTCTTCGCAATATTTAAAAAGAAGTAGTAGAATTTGAACTCTTATTTTATTGGGTGAGAGATTATAAACTTCCCATGCGTAGCCGTACGGCAACACGTATCCGCCCTTTACCAAACTAGTTCATTACTGGAGGCATTGGCTGTTGGCTAATAATATTAGAGGAAAAGGCTCACTTAAAAAGACGCATTCGCTCGTGTCGCTCAAAGAGGTACCCCCCCCCCCCCCATTTTCCAAATTTTACTGACATCGACTAACGAAATAATCCATCACATCCATCACTCTATAAGATCACTTAGATAGTACGAAAGTGGCACATATTCTCCAGGAAATAACGGCGGCACATTTTCAGTTGGAATAGACTATGAACAATAAATTGTGTTTCATCTCCTATAACGAGAAATATTATTAATCTCCAAGACTCCTTTTCCTATGGTCACAGAACCATAAAAGCATCCAGAAGCAGAGTCTCAACAGCCGTGCAAAAATATAAGTCAGCGGAAACCAATCATCGGAGAGAACAATATTACACCGAGACTCCAATTATTGATCAAAACAATCAAATTAAATCCTTTCCAAGTCTTCCCTACATTACCTACCAATCCCCTTTATAAATGCCGCTGCAGACAGTATGATCCACGCTATCAAAAGCACAAGATATATTCAGAAAAATAGTTGTTAAGTATTCTTTGTCCAGAACGTCTTCTCTGTATTAGTGGTTAGCAGACTGAACTATTCATCGTGATATTTAATTCACAGGACCCAAATTAAGTGCAAGATAGAAATGTTCCAGCCATCACTCTAACAGTTGCTTTATCAGTCATTCAAAAGTTTTGCGACAACGCAGTTGGACGATATAATTAGATAACATTCGGACCTTTCTCCGATGTCTTAATAAAGACAATTTTTGCGTGGTCCAATCTTCCGGGAAGCTGTCTGTTTTCTAAACTGCATTTAATAGCCGAGGGAGTAATTAGTTCTGTTTTAGCAACATGTGTCCTTGCTGCAGCGAAATGTAGGGCCGCGAGGAGTGTGTTACAGACGAAGAGATTGTTAATCATACGAAACGTGGTGTCACGTGCTGTGACGTGCTGTGACGTGGTGTCACAGAACATTGTCTGTCCGCAAACAAGCGGTTCTTCGATTTCGCTGCATCGGGAAATACGAGTGCCATTTAGTTGGGTACACGTGACATATATACTCATATTTACTATCATTAGTTACCTGAAATACTTAACAGTAGTTATTTCTGTTTATAATCCTATTGCGTGCCTGCTTTCCAGAACAACCTAGTGCGATTATGAAAATCAATGTATGTGGAAATGCTGGAAACTTGAGTGGTTTTGAATGCCAAGTGATAGGGCTCAGATGATTATTATAGTAATATATAGTCACTCGTGCTATGGGATCGCTATGGGATCGCCTTGTAGACAAAGAACACTTTACACTTGTAAGATTTGAGTTTTAACAATTTTGTTGCTGAATGTGCAGAAGATTTCGAAACCTCAGCGTGTGCAAATTTTCGTGCTGATTTTGTTAGCAAACATTCAAGAATTGCGCCAGTCTCCTCCAATTTGTATTATGTTAAAATTGTACGTCTTCGCGTGTGTTTCTTGTTTTGCACTGAACCAGTAGTATCAAATTTATTTATTTACAAGATCGTGAATTATAGTTCTGAAAGGAGGCAGTTGCCCAGAAAATTTCCGAATAAATACCTCTCAAACGTGACGAGCTAATTTGTATTTATAAAATTACCCAGAAAAATATGTTGCGCCAACTAAAGTCAGCTGTTTTGCCTTCTTCGCCAGCAAATGTGAAATGGTGAACTGCTCGGAAGTTCAAAGAGAGGCAGGCAGGTGGGCGGCCGTGAGTGGGAATGGGAGCCAGGATTGGCCATGACGCAAAACCCCGTGAGAGTGGTGAGAAAATGTTCTGGTAGCCCGGTTTGTATATTTCATATACTTTTTTTTTTTTAACGGGAAAGGATTTTAAGGTAGGAAGCGTTCCAGGCCTAATTTTATGATACCTCCCCGGCATTTGCCATTTATGAGGAAAACGTGACAAAAAAAAAAAAACTCTGTCAGGGAGGACGGTCCTGATTGGAATCGAACTCCAGACTTCCTGCTCGTGAATCCACGGTATGAAATACAATGTGTGTGTGTGTGTTTTTTTTTTTTTTTTTTTTTTTTGAGTAGTGTTTAACGCCCGTTTTTACTACTGAGGCACCACAGGCGGTGGGCACTGATGATACATGAGATGAAATGATAAATTGGGAAAGGATATTTTTTTTTTAAGGAAGGAAGCGTTCCAGGCCTAAGTTTAGGTACCTCCCCGGCATTTGCCAGTTATGAAGACTGAGGAAAACCTGGAAAAAACCCCAGTCAGGGAGGACGGTCCTGGCGGGATTCGAACCCCAGACCTCCCGCTCACGAGTCCGTGCCTTAACGACCTCGGCCACCCGTGGCGGTGTGTGTGTGTGTGTGTGTGTGTGTGTGTCTCTCTCTCTCTCTCTCTCTCTCTCTCACTATAGTAAAGGAAATTGGTTTGAAAGCAGTAGATTATATTTTATTATTTCTCACAGTAAATGTATTTGTTGTTGGTGTTAGATACTGGATTCTGTTAAATATTAATTAAATATTTTGAAATGAAGAATAAGTGGTTGACTTTGCAATCATGAATATTCACATTCTTTAATAATATTGTATTTTCTTAACAAACTCTAGCATTTTATGCAAGACATACCGTGATATCACAAGCAAAGACGGATTTTTTAAAGTTATATATTATATCTCACGCGCTTAAAAAGACGCTTCCTTCTTCACAAGATGGATAAAGTTAACATTCGTTTGCCAACCACGGTAAAATGTGATCCCATGATGATGAATCGTGACTAAAAGAAATGTCTGCCACTACAGAACATTAAGCAGCGTCTTATGTTTTGAGATAAAATTTTTATTTCTTCTAACACTCTGAGGGATAGAGAAAAAAGGCTTTTAGTAATTTTTTGTTCTTTTACTAAGTTCTATTACATAAAGCAATGTTTTGATCAACTATATAAATTAAGATAGAAATTTATTTCAACCACTTAAGTAATAAGCTAACAGTTTTTACGTAATCAACATTTGAACAAATAAATAATATAATAAAATAGAATAGAATACTAATATATGACTTTAAATCATTTCTTTAAATCCAAAAAAGGGCACTGAGTTACATTCCTTATACTCATATGTACTAGGTGATCAAATTTATTCGAATTTTACCGGAATAGACATTAAAAAGAGACAATTGCTATAACCTGGCCGCTGTCTCCGGCTTTGACGCTTCCCATGACCGAGAGAAGCTGTGTTGCCAATTCTGTATCGCTATTATATCCTCTTATGAGACCCGATTTTTTCTTGCTTTGATTCTGACGAACCATAGCCACGTTGCTGTAACAATAACTATAAGAATTATAGCAAGAATAATAACACTATAAATAGCTCACGCACAAAAGAAACCAAATTTACTTGAAACAACACAAACAACTGGGCGCATGTGCTTCGATTAAAACAAATTGGCAACATAGTGCAGAATGTGTACTAGTAGATTACATTCACCATCGATGCGCTAATCATCCCCAGTAATGCAAACCGTGAATCAATTATTTAGCGTGTTATACTCTTGTAACTAAACTATCGTTATTAAAATCATTACAAGATATTCAACCAGAGTGCAGGTTTCAGTGTTTATTGTTAAAACGTACCAAAACAATTTCATTTACCCAAGAATTTAGATGTACTATTCACATCTTAGGTTGTCGTCAGTGCTAACATCTCTCTTTCTTTATCCTTACGAAACGTCAGGCAGGAGACTGAGCGGCCGGTATAGTAACTCGACGTTAGCCCCTGAACAATTGCTGCTGGAGGAATCGCTTGCTGCTAGTCTCAGTGCCCGAGTGCGGGCGGAAGGAGCCGAAGGTAGTGCTGATGGCTTGATAACGCTTGGAAATAAACAGTGCATAAACAGGCTGACGGCAAATTACGACTCTCTTCCCCTCTCTGAAACGCACTGCCTCTCTCCACAATGATCTCACGATGATAACTAGATCTAACTAGTTCTACAGATAGAAACTCGCTCGCAAAAGTGACGCCAATCGTTTAAAATGGTTCTCGCGTTGAAGTTCGAATAAATTACATCACATAATATAAGAGAACAAAAATAACAGTCGTTCTCCTTTTTCTTCTTCTATTTTTGAGAAAAACGAGCTAGAGCATCTCCCGCCCCTTCTTTGTTGCTTATAAATTTCTTTCCATTCTTCTAGAAGAGGAATGGGATGCCAAATATAAGAGGAATAAGAGGAAAAGGAAAGAAAAGAGAGAAAAGAAAAAGTAAGAAAGAAAAATCAAATGAGCGGAAGATAAAGAAGAAATAAATGAGAAAAAAGTGAAAAGGAAGATAGCAAAGAAAGTAAAAATATTAAAATAAGAACAATGAAAAAAGATTATGCAATAAAAGACAAAAAGAGTGGAAAGAAATGGAAAGTGGAAGGATAGATGGAAGAAAGAAGGTTACGCCTTTATTCTAGATTTTCTTGTACAGTGAGGGATGTTAATAAAAGTAATACAAAGACCATGTGTTTTTTTTTTTTCATCTATTTCTTTCTCCTTATTTTGAAAGATATGATTCCCTCCGTTATTTTTCTACTTCTAGAAGAAGAGTAACATAAATGAAAAAGGATGTTACAATTTGAATTATGATATATCCATTGAAATGTTTGTATCAGTTGAAAGGTTGGCATATAGTTTTACTTTCTTAAGGCGTTAATTGATTTGGAAAACATGCATCCACTATATCTCTTATTGATAACATATGACACATTTTAATTGTGTCTCATCAATACACCTCTCAAACAATGAAATACTTAGTAACCAGTACTCTGTATTGAAGACTGAAATATTAGACGTGAAAGTAACTTACCATTTACATAATGTTGTGCCACGATAGCGACTGAATTCTCCTTTGGGGCCGCTTGTAAGAGTGCAGTGTTTGCCAAACTTGTAACAGCAGGTGTTTGTTTAACTTCCAGCCGTCGTTAAGGATAGAGAGATGGTTGCCAGACAGAACAAAAAATTATTCTGATTCTTACGTTCTGAACTGTTTGAAGCAGCATTAAAACTGTAAGTCACGCAGTATTCTAATGGTTTTGGCGAAAATATATTGTTACATTAGCTGCGCTATGTTTAACTTGAAAGCGTACGTGATACTGACTAGGTCAAGTAGGTTATAACTCCATTATATGTTATATGTTTTCTTCCTTTCTAAATATGTTATGTGTTTATCCAGTGTAATTGAGAATAACAGCGGAAGAAGCTTCTTCTGCCCTCGTGTCTTCATTTGTTAAGACAGTTATTTGAACTAATTGTATTTTTATTTATTTATTTATTTATTTATTTATTTATTATTACAGTCGTTTGACTGCACGGTCTTCTCACATCTGTGGATTGGACGCTGTAGGCGTAAGTCTGTAATCCTGAATGAAATGAAAGAATTAATGGTGGCGCAAATGAGTTGGAAGTCCTTGGCGCCTTAAAGTTATCTGGCATTCACATTCTCAAGGCATGGAAAAGCTTACACAGACAGCTTGACCTGAACGGAATTCGAACCCAAGATTCCGGAATAATATTTGCAAACATTATCACTAAACCACGGAGGCGGTCTGCACATTATAATTGAAGGTTTTGGACGCTTTATGGTTACTTAATGGAATGAAATGGCTGTTGAATGTTGTACATTGTGAAAGTTTACCCTCATATTGCATTGTGGAGGAATGGGCAAAACTTTTTCGGTCGCTCGAGAGAATAACCGTGATCATGACCGTGGATAAACAGCTCGCTCATCGTAAATGTGAACCAGAAATACGCTGAACTAACCGCACCACTGCAAGTTGTTTTTCGTTGCTCAAAATAGCACATTGTTTGCAATTCAGCTACTATAATGTTTATTTTAAAATAGATTATGGTACAGCTACTCATAATAGTTTTAGAAGTGTTATATGTAAACAACATTTTAAATTCTCTCAATGACATTGCACAATTAATATTTTTATTATTTGCTGTTTGTCTGTTGAAAGCTTTACTGCTCAACGATGATAATTTTTTAGACATAATTTCTGGCGCTTAAATTTATATTTGCAATAGTTTGTTAGCTTAATGCTAACGTGGTAGTAGTTTCACTTCTGTCACTTTCGGTTCGTGCCTGTGAGAGGTGTGCACGTTGAGGAATGTCTGTTCCGTCTACAGCAAAATTGAGGTGACAGACGACGAACATTATGCTACTCTGAAATTCTGTTTTCTTCTGAATAAATCTTCAGCAGAGGCCGTTACAATGTTACAAGACCATATTGGAGTTTGTTTTGTCCTATAGCACATCTCGAACATGATTTAAAACGTTTAAAGAGGGGAGGCAAACGATTTCATAGGAAGGTGAACCCCACGCACCAGTTTGTGATCTAATACCGCTTTTGTTACGCCGTGGAATAACATTAAGATCACGTTCAGAAATTGTGAAACGTTCACTGTGTGCCACTCATACACTCACACTATGGTAATTGAAATGTTGTACAAGAGACACGTTTATTCACTGTGGGTTCCTAAACTGCTGTTTTCCTGAACAAAAGACGTACGCGCGCAGATTTGCATGCAGTTAACAGAATGTTACAGGAAGATGAGAGTGTCTCTAAAAGATAATCACTGCAGATGAAATTTGGCTATATCATTTCGATTCTGAGAACAAACAGCAAGTCGTTTGCATGGTTACTTATGCCGGGAAAGTTATGGGCATCGCATTTTTCATTATTCAAGGAATGGTTTACCAATATAACGCACCTGCACATACAACTGTAACTGAACAATACTAATGAGATGTCCTGAAAATTCTACAAGGTCATGTCACATGCAAAAAAACCACATTTCCCTGCAACAAACTGGATGCTGCACTACAAAAATTCACGGCCGCACATCGCAAATGTTGCTGAGTATCTCACAAAAAAAGAAGAAGTATCTCCTTCATCCACCCTGTGGTCTAGTTCTTTCCCCAATTTAAAGAAACACCTTGGAAACATATTCTTCATTAAAAGAAATGGTGAAGGCTCTGCGGTCTATTCTGAAGGACGTCAAAAAATCCAGTATTTATTCGAAGAGTGGTAAAAAAAAACTGGGTCAGGTGTATTTCATCCATCGGGAACTAGTTTGAGAAAGATCGTCAAAATAATGAAGATGAGTAAATGTATGTGTTAAAAAAATATGACATTTCTTTATTAAACAGCTTTCGTATTTTGAAAATTGCATATCAACGTTAAATTTTTATATAAGTTGTAAAAATCATCTAAGGCGGCTTCTCGAAGCTATTATATAAAAAGTCTTTTAGTTTTCTTCTTTTAATATGACTATTTGAAACTGAAATAATGGCTTAGACACTCCCGCAATAAATGATAAAGAATAAATTAATCATTGTCAAGTACTGTGTATATACCAATCATAGCTGTCAGGTTAAAGTTATCTCATATCGTAAGGTTGTTTTTATTCCATGTATTATAATTGCAAGTTAGTAGTATATACCCCCGGGAGGCACACAGGGTCAACGTCCTCTTGGCGCCAGACTGACCTTGAAATCAAGGTTGTCTGGCCTTGAAACTGTCTAGACTTCGAGGTTGACCTTGGGAGTCAAGACGTTCAAGGTTGCCAGGCGCGTCGCACCCCGCCCCGCCTCCCGGGGGTATCTTTTATTGTTTTTTTTTGCGGAGCGCACTGCTTACAAAAAAATGAAAGGCTTTTTGCAGTGCGCTCAGATACAATATTCCTTTACCACAGAGATGTTGCACTGCTTACAAATCAAAATTGCAGTGCGCTCAAGTTACCCTTCACCACAGTTAAACAATACACTACAAATATGTTACATGACACAGTTAAACTGTTTGCTCTAATACAAAAGTTATAATATTCCTTCACCACAGTTAAACACCCTCACCGTAAATATGTTACATGACACAGTTAAACTGTTTTTTTTTGTTCATGTACACTGCACTGGTCCTTCGCCAAAAGTTAAGGTATCTGAAGAGGAAGCATCTTGCACTGCTTCCTCTTTAGATTCTGCTGTTGCAGGAGGTGTCGGCGAATCTCTTACTTTTTTTTTTGAAGGTTATGCAAAATTTGGTGACACACTCGTCATCAGAATCGCTGCCGTCGCTGCCGCTGTCGCTGCTTTCGCAGAATTGGCATTCTCCAGACTCGTATTTGTCCAAGCGCGAAGTTTTGCACTGGTAGACGAGCGTTGCGTCTTCGTCGTCGTATCAGGGCGCTATCAAGGATGTGGTAATTGTATTAGTTTCGGCTGCTCCTCCTCTCACGATGTCGAATCGCCCTTCTCTGATGACGATTTGATCCGATGCGGTTATTGGTTATTGCGGTATCTTCGTCTAGCATCGCTATTGTCACAGCGTTTCTGTTTCCGGTCAGGTAGCTGCAGAAGTGAACGTTCAATATAAACGACGGCGTCGGGACCTGGTTCTGAAGCCGTACATTAAGTGAATTATTCTCGGATTTTCGGAGATCGTCTGCGTATCTAACCGGAGATTATAAGCCTTGCCGGTGGAGGTGAACATCAGCCTGGTGTTCACGCCGTTTCCCACTTCGAAACCGTCGGAATAGAAATGCGACGTGTAGACGCGAGGATGTATTATTCGCCCAAGTGTCAACTTGTACGGCTGGCGTCGATTGAGTTTGCGTCAAATCATTGCTTGGCGGAGGCGGCAGAAGTGCAGGGTAGATCGGCGCTCTGAAAGGAGAAAACGTTTCTCCTGTGACCGTTCTGCAGCGATTCTTCTCCCTTGTATATTAGCAAAAACCTGTGATTGTTAATGCAGGTTAGCGTCTCGTTGTTTAAATCGTCGAATCTCGACGGTAGAAACAGGTCCCTGCCGTCGATTCTCACCACCGTTCGTTTGCCGAACTTTGTCAATACCGTTCGAATCTCCTCTATGGGATAACCGACGCCCACTTCCAGTTCGTTTATCTTAACAGTTCTGGCAAACGCACCTCCGCCAAGCTCGTTCAGATTTTCCAACACCCTGCACACGGACTCGAACTCGTAGATGCTGTTATTGCCTTCGGCGCTAACTGCCATCTCTGCGCTGACGAGTACTGAGACTTGCCGCTTTATACACGAGGCTTACCCCCACCAAAACCGGTTATTTTAGTTTGTCGCGGTCTTTTTCTTTTTTTTTCTTCCTCTTCTTTTAACCGGTCGTGCATGAGGTAAACGAGTTCGTAAAAGCCCAAAGATGTGGCGCACGTAATGTATCTTGTGAAGGTCGAAAAAGTCATATCTTCGGATTTTTCCACTGCGTCATTTAGGCATCTGACGTAAGCGATAATTAAGTTGCTCACCTCCTTGCTCTCTTTGCTCCTGTGGTAGAAGATGTCGTAGACTAGAGGATATAATCTAATCAAAATTTTCCACTCTTCTTCCACGAGAGACACGCTTTCTCCGCACTATTTGAGGATGATGTCTGGAGTGCCGAAAACGCATTTAACGTCTATTTTCAATTCATCCGTTAGCTTTAAGTCCCACTTCAGTTGTCCATCTTGGATGCGATGTCCACGTTGCCGATGCACGTTATGACGTTTTTCCAGTCGTTCAAGTCATTTAGACGAACGGGTCAATTCTCGCCGTGTTTGCCGATTGCGATTGTTCGTATGGAGGATCGGGAGAAAATCCCACAAATAGATATTTCTTTCCGGACAAATCCAGATGGTAGATCTTCCCTCTTATGCCGAACGGAGGATGAGACCTGTTGCGCATGCTTGCCGTCTACGTCGTCGTCGTTACCATTTCCAGTTCCATTATTCTGAAAAAAGAGAGTTGTTCGTAAAAAAAATATTGCAGGATAAGAGATATAGAAGGCACAGCACGAAATCGCTACTTACCTGAAGCGCGACCTCCTCTCGACGATGCCGTTTTCGTCAGGGACATTCTCTTATATATCTCGCAATCTAAAATAATTAATTGACGTCATGAGGTATGTTTGTGACGTCGTGATTCAGGTCGGTAGGTAGGCGAGATTCGTTAGGCGTGGGGTCGCACGGGCAGGCATTGCGTTTATCGACGAGGTGCGCATACCACTTGGATATGTTTTCCGCACTTCTCTGAGAGCAAACTAGGGATCTCAATCTGTGACAAGGAATGAGGCACGATCGCGCGTCGAAAGAGACGAGGGATTCGTCCGAGAATCCGAGTTCTTAGACGTTCACCACAGTGCGATCGATTATTTCTCCGAGAAATTTGGCTCTTTCCTCTCCTTTGGTGAAGATCACAGTGAACAGGTTGGTGGTTGGCTTTAAGATGGGCTCCAATAGATCGTAGTTTACGTCGCCGTACTCCCACTTTATGCCGTGCACGCTGGATACTATTTCGTCGTCGATCGATTTTACCGGCAGTGCGCGATTGTCTCGAGAAGGAAGCCTAAAGAACCACGTGTGCACCTCGCGACCTGAACCGCATATGGCCAGTTCTTTAACCACGTATTTTCAATCGTTATCGATCAAGAAATTGAAGTGTAGAAAACACGACATGGTTACGTGCTCGAAGCCTCGGGCGAATGATTAAAAAAAGACAGCGATACTCACCTTTTAAAGGTTTGCAAACTTGAAGATTCCGTCCCCCGCGACAGTGAACCTTGCGGCAGCAGACATCTCCGACGATTAATTCGTCGTTGCGTTTGAAATCCGTTATTTTAAATTTCGAATAAAAGGTTTCCCTTGGCAGATTGCAGCATCGATGCGCGATGTAGGAAATTACGTAATGTCCGCAGGTGGAACTGTTCGAATTTTGCAATCTTCGAGGAACGTAGCTCCAACGTCCTCCGCAGTGATTTTGCAGAAAGTCTAAGAAGTGAGGCGAGAGAGGAGGCATGCCGAAACTGTCGAAATATTCTCCTACGCCCGACCTAGACACGAAGATGCCTATCCACTGCTCGCCGGGTCTGTTGCTAGGATCCGTGTTTGCAACCAGCGCCACCGGATATCGCGTTGGCGAGAGGCGATGCGGAATTTGATCGCAAGCATAAACGCCTACGAAATGGGGTCGGGTGGAGGGATTTGTCGTCGAATAATCGTGTATCTGCTTCGTGTTCATGATACATATACCGATCTATTCGAGTCTATTTCCAGGGTGCGATGATATTCTGAACAAACGAAAAAGCATACGGGCTCCGAGAGCGCCTTTTTGAAAGCCACGCTTATCGAAACGTTACCGTGATGCAGGCCGGAAACGTATGTTTCGTTGGCGCTCATGTCTGCCGTTAAATCGTAAACCAGAACGGTGTAGCCTTTAGCGTAAGTTTCTCTCGATATGGAATGCCCGTGATTTTCGAAGTGTATTCCGAGACCGTCCTGCAGCGTTTGGAAGCCCTGCAAGAAGTAGTTGTTTGCAAAGTCGGGCGTTAGAGAATGAGAGGGCACGGGTTGGCCGTTCACGTACATCTGAACCAAGTTTATGTCGAAGTGCCGAAGATTGTAAGGATTTTTCTCGTAATCGCCGCTTTACGCCTTGTCGGTCACGAAGGCCACCGTAATTCTGTGAGGCAACTTGCCCACGAGAATATCGCTAAACGTCTTGCTCTGAGTGTCCTTCGGAATGTTAAAGGCTTGCAGATGGACGTCGATGAGGTGGTACATTGCATTAACTTTTGATGATACTTCCTATTGAGCGAGCAAGATGGAGGGAGAGGGAAAGATGCGCTTTAGATGAAGTTTTGCAGAAGTTATAACCGTCTTGACCTTTAGCGGAGGTCTAGACAAAAAAAAAACCGTGACTTCGTCCTTCGACAAAGCCACGGCTTCTTATTTCTTTTTGACCAGGTATCTTAAATTTTTTGGCCTGGTCTTTATTTTCTTTATTTTCAAATTTACAATCTTTCTTTTACATATTTTGTAAAGATAATAATCATAATAATATATAATTTTAATATAACATAAGAACTAGGCACTATGATTATTGTGCCTTAATTAAATTTTCAACTATTACACATATTTTCTACAATACAATACATTTTTTATTTTCAACTACTACATTTAATATACATATACTACATAATCAACTCAAAATACATTTATTGATTTACTTATTCAATAAATGTTATTAGTTACAACATGTATCTACACATGAAAAAAACAACTACTGATACATATAGAAAAATGAAAATGTTAATAGTTATTACACATACACAATTATTAAAAGGTTTAATTCTAACTACTGGTATAATTATACCATTAAATTAAATGTCAAAGTTGGTTGAAAAGTGGCTCACTGGAAAATCCTGGAGATCTCTGCCTCTTAGGTCTTCAAGAGGTTGTCCTGGTATTCCTGCAGGTGCAGGATCTCCGGCACATCAGCAAGCACACTTGGATCAAATCCGGGATTCTAACCTCTAAAATTTCTCAAGGCTTCGCTTGAGAAAAGGTTAGCTAATTTATTTAAATGGATCCATAATTTCTTATTACCTAGTATGAAATTTATCGGTCTATTTTGTATGTATACTTGTATGTTTTGTCGTAAGTCTTTCGTCAAGTCGCATTCAAATAATGCATGTTCGGGAGTCTGTATATGTCCGCAGTCACACAAATTGTCTTGTCTTAGTCCAAATCTATTAAGGTAAGCACGATATGGCCCATAACCTGAGAGATAATGAACAAGGCCCCGGGACGGTTGAAAATACTTCATTCTAAATCTTTCATCTACAGATGGGAAAAAACTATATGTTCTCCGACCTGTGTTGCTTGTGTCCCATGAATCTTGCCATTCCTCTACCAGTTTTTCTGTGATGTCTATTTCATCATTTATGGCACAGCCCGTGAGCTGCGGAGCTCTAACATAATGTTCCTTTCTTATCCAATATGGTGCCCCCCTTTTGCGTACCTCTAGATCCAGAGGCAAGATACCTGTGATTAACAATAACGCGTCGGTTGGTGTATGCCCCCAACATCCTAATTAGGATCTTTCTTTGGAGGCTTCTTATGGTCTTAATGGCACCTTGAAGAAAAAGCCTATGTGCCCACACACTAGCACCGTAACCTACTATCGACGCTAAAACGGTATTCTTATATAACTTTATTGCGCCAAAAGGTATAGTTCCATAATTTTGAGAAAGTCTTGCAATTTTATTCATTATTAAAAAGGCTTTAGCTGTAATTTCTTCCAAATGAATTTTGAATAATAATTTTTCATCTAAATGGATATCCAGGTGTCTTACACTCCGTGATCTTTGGATACATGTATTTTCATATTTTATTATTGGAGATCTCTGCATATTACCCTTTAGAAATAAATATTGGGTTTTTGTTGCAGAGATCTTCAGTTTTAGATTAGAACATTCTACAGACAGCCCTCGCTAATACTCTATTACATTTGTTTTCAAGTTCTATTCTAGATTTAGCCTCGATTAAAATTAATATATCGTCGGCATAGGCCACCACAGCCATAGTCTTCGCAAGATTTTCCATGCTCTTGAGACAGGGTTCTATCCCTATGTCCCAGAACACAGGACCACAAACTGATCCTTGGGGGCATCCCTTAGATAACTCTCTGGATAACCATTGTCGTCCTATCCTATAATTTACAAAACGGTTTTTAAAATAATCAATTAAAGAATCATATAGATTTTTTGAACAACCCAGATGCCTAAATTGCTTATATAACGACGGCCACCACAAGTTATCAAAGGCCCCTTCTATATTGACGAATATACCGACTACATATTTTTCTGCCGAATTAGATACTATCTCCAAGGAATGATTGACTGCATCCTCAGTCGATTTGCCAAGGCGGAATCCAAATTGAAAAGGATACATCCCTTCTATGTCTCTAAATAATTGTAATCTCGAAAGTAACAACTTTTCTTGAACTTTTGCCATGGTACTAAGGAGACATATGGGCCTGTATGATTTAGGGAACTTAGGATCCCGATCGATACCTTTCTTTAAGATGACTAGGTTGGCTTGTTTCCAGATGTTGGGTATTCTACCTTGACGCAGACATTCGTTGATGAGGTAGGTTGAAAACAACCTACCTCCTAGGGCCTGTAGAATTTCCGCAGGAATTCCATCAGGCCCCGGGGCTTTCCTCAACCTCAAATCGAAGATGGAATTGGCCACCTCTTCCTCAGAAAAGGAAAGAACCTCCTGCCTGCTTAGGACAGGAGATTCTACCTCCCTTCGGAAGGCCCGATGATGTTCATTTTCGTCATTCGCGTCCTCTTTAGGTAATAATACATCCAACCAATAGTCAACGGTCTCCTGCCGGGAAACAGTGTACGAGCCGTCCTCCTTGACCAGGGTAGCCATGGTCAACAAGTTGGACTTTTCCCTGACTAATCTATATGGTATACCCCAAACGTTAAATGTTAGACAATCCTCAACAAACTTTTTCCAACTTGTTTGCCTGGTCCTGGCTAAGAGACTCTCGTATGCAAGTTTCCTTCTCCTATAAATCAACAGGCGTGTCTCCCTTTCCTCATGAGTTAGAGATTTTTGGTACAATTTTCTAGCCTTGCGAGTATTCCGTCTATATCTTTGCAGTTTATCATTCCAGGGGCTTTTAGAAATTTGGTCCCCCCTCTACTAATTGGTATAGAAGGCCGCATTGCGGTGACTATAGCTGCAGTAAGCTCTTTTGCCGCATGGTTTATATTTCCCCCCTTAGAAATTTCCTTTGGTGGAACAAAACATTCTCTTAGTTTAACCCAGTTTGTTCTCCTAAAATTAAACCTTAGGGAATCCTGTATATACCCTGCCTTCTCCCAATTCAAATTAAAACTAATTACATTATGATCGGACTCAGTCTGTTCTTGAGCCACTCGCAAATCATGGATAAGATCCGTTGCATTGGAATTATGCACTGTAACGTCTATGTTACATGCTACACCCACACGTCCAATATACGTTGGTGGGTTGCCCGGTCTATTAGCTATTTCAAGTTTTAATTCCATTAACAGACTCTCCATGGTGTCCCCCCGATCATCCAAAATTCCACTATGCAAAAGATGTGATTTGGCATTAGCATCTAGACAATAGATTGTTGCCATATTGTCATATCTCCTCTCTATTTCCTTCACTCTACTTAACCCAATCTCGATGTTCTGACTAGGCTGAAAATAAAGACTGGAAAGTATTACTGTCCTACCATCGAGCGTTAACTCGATGCAGGCACAGTGCGAGTCTGTAAATTGAGTGATTCTGGTTATAGTTAGATTTTTATTTAAAACCACCTTAGCTGCCATTGGTATTTCGGCCCCAACTATTGTTCGAGAAAGAGCAGGCATATATGGCAACTTTCCGTTTATATGGTAAGGTTCCTGCAGGCATACTATATCTAACCTCATTTCCTCTGACAGTCGTCGGATCTCTTGCATAACTAAACGACTTCTCGCAGCATTTAATTGCCCCACCCTTAGTGTTGATTTTAAGGGACTCTTAGATGGGCATAGCATTGTGGCCAGGGAAGTCTAGCGTAAAATGCAGTTCTTCCATAAATACGCGAGAAGTCTACGTACACTGATTCTAAATCGAAAGATTCTTGTCTTCTTTCAAATACTAGTAGCAACAGATCCAACAACTGTTCAGGGTCTGAGGGTAATGCATATGATTTTAATTGCATACGATCAGTGGCTTCGGGGCAAGGGAATGTGATTGTACTCCCCTTAGGGTGAAGCCTCCTGACCTCCTGTCTTAAGGCTATCTGTAGAACATTTATCTCTTCTAATCTTGACAACTTGTGATTTAATTCTAAGTCTTTATAAATAGTCATGGGATTTATGTTATAAATTCCTACCTTTGAAACTGAGTCATTTATAGGAGTTTCATTTGTCTCAAGTTCTTGTCCGGCTACAGTTGTTGCCGTAGACAATGTACATACTGTTTCTTGTCTGGCGGTTTCGTCCGTTATTTGGTCTGGTATTGTGTCAGTCGTTTCAGTCCTTGTAATCTCTCGTGAAGCACGATGACTTCTTGGTCGAAGACTAAACCATTTATACCATTTTCTTGGGGATTCATTATGATCCTCAACAAAACCACATGTCTGAGTGGAAGAGTCAACCTTAGATACAACAAGACTATTTTTGGCGAGTTTTGCACGATACTCCAACGCTCTGTTGGCATCTTGTTTTTTTCTCGAAGGGGGTTTATGTTTTCTTGCACAGCAGAAACAATTTTTTAACCCAATATACCTCGCTTTGCACCTGGTTTCCTCTTTCAACAGATCTTGGCCAGTCTCCAGATCAATTTGTCATTCATTACTTCACTTGAGGGTTTACTGTCCATAGTCTGTCTTTTGTATAATTCTGTTCAGCAAGTACTTGTAAGTCTCACAGTCAGTCATATTGGGCCTTCTACAATTATTCTTCCCTCGCCGTGTACAAGCAATGCACACTGCCTCTAGTTTAGACTTTTTACAGTCTTTGCGGAGATGATCCTGTTCTCCGCAATGGGCACAGACTTGTTTGTCTTGCGTACAAAAGTTTGCCACATGCCCTACATCTTGGCATTTGTGGCACTTTGGGACTACTAAAAAGTCCTTGACGGAAAGGGAAGAAAAATCGACAAAAACTCTACCCTTTGCCAAAAGCATTTTCCTAATTCGAGGACTTACCTCGACTACATGATGGGTTGTTCTATCATTTCTGGGAACGGTTAAAAACCGGTGCGAAAATTCCTGTTTAAATTCATTTTCATTTATCATCTCATCTAAATTCTGGGAATACACTAGCTCTGAAAGCTTCTCTTTAGAGATCCACTTTGGGACATCATAGATGATAATGCGTGGACGTTCCACAGTCATCTCTGTCACCAATTTTGGGTGTTCAATCAATTTCTTTACATCTTCCTGAGACTTTACTTCTATTAGAACCTGTTTCCCCACATTTTTGATAGCACGTACTTTTATTTTGTCTTTCACAGGACTTACTAGTTCTGTGAATTTTTTCTTTATTGCTTCAGGTGCCTGTCCCGACTTGGAGGAACAGAACACTACTGGAGCTTGCTTATTTACGGCTTGTACAATATTATTTTCCTTCCCAGACATGCTCTTTACGCTGACTGGTTTGGCAGTTGCTGACGCAAAGGTCAGTTGAGGCTGCACATTTGTAGCTTTCAGCTCGGAATTTTCTTTTTTTAACCTACAATTCTCTTTTTCTAGTTCTGATATCTTCCCATAAGCGAAATGAATCCTTGAGGCCATTTTTAAAAACTTCTCTTTTACTAAGTTGATTTTCTCTCGCGTTGTTCTATCGTGTGTGCAAAGAACAACGTCTAACTCTAGTATATATTTTGTCAAGTCCGGTGTGACATCGGTTGCCTGGACCGATTCGGTATTTTCCCTTAAAAAGAGGTGTTCGAAGCCCTCCATTGGGTCTTCTGGAACTGGTATCATAAAAACATCTTTTTCCTTGCCCCGATCTGGCGAAACAGGTGATTCCGCCGAGGGGGTCCTCCCAGGTGGAGACCGCCTGGGGGGAGAACCCCTCTGCGGAGGCCTCCTGCCCGACCTAGTCGGGGACCTCTGCATTGGCATGTTCCCGGGGAAAAAGCCCCGGTTATTATATTCAGAGTCCTTTGAGGGAAAGTTATTTATAAATCACAGATCCTAAAAAAATAGCCCTTATAAGGGCTCTCCTATATCACCTATCTGTCCCTTTCTACGATTTTATTAGCTCCTCTCAGCCAGGAAATATTCCTGTTGCCCGGGGTTGAGGACGCGGACCTGGGAGCTCCCTTAAAATAAACAAAGAAAACGATTCAAAGATTGATTCGCACAAGAGGCATAAAACAATCACAATATATCCTTTAGGGGGCGAACCCCAAGGGGGTCTAGACACGAGGTGAAACTCCGGGCTCGAGGGCGTTAGCTTAATCGTCAAGGAGACGTTATTCAAGAGATACTTGTCCTGGTTGAACAAGGCGACAGACAGGCAGCCCATCAGCTCGAATTCTCTGCTACCCTTTGTTATGCCGAAACGCCATTTTGCTGCCAAATTATCGAAACCGTCCATGTTTCCGGCTTCGTCCAATTTCCAGAGCGACGCCTGCAGACGCGTATTCATGGCATCGCTAGAGAAAGTGAGCGAAGTCTCCAGATAGGTCTTGTAAGGATAGCCCGGTTGAGGTTGCGTCACCATGACGTTATTTAATATCACTGACATTTGCTGAAATAGAGAACTTAGGGAATTGTTGACCAGTGTGATCTCGCTGCCGTCCTCCAGATTTTTGCCATCCTCGCCGACGATCTTGCAACGTAGGTGCAAAACTACGTACGAAAGATCCAGGTAAGTGTTGGCATTTCCCGTATAGTGAAAGATGATCGGAGAATTGCACGTTATAGCGTTTTGAGGGTCGAGGATCACTACGTTGTAATTGTCGACGCCCGTCTGCACCGCCAGATCGTAGAAGATGTTGAAGGCCGTATTTACATGCACGCTAGACATCACAAAAATATATCTTCTTTTTTCTTCCTTTTTCTCTTTTTCTTTCTATCGCCCTAGCGCGCCTCGGCTTAGACTTAATCGAATGTCCCCTCCTGCGCGCTTTTATCCCGATCGCGATGGTTCATTCCTGGGTCTAAATGAGAGAACTATAGCCGAAGAAAATCCGTCCATGAATGGTAATAATTGTCCCGTGCCCGTTCTTAAATCTACGTGCACGATTTGAAAATCGCGAGATAGCATGGGGACCTAATTCAGGGGAAAAAACGATTTTTCCATTGCCAAGTGCCTGTGATCGACGTCCATTTCGACAGTCGTGCTTTCGACGATCTGAGTAAACGTGTCGCTAACCTTCTGCGGTTGCACCAGATTGCAGTAGACAAATAATTCGTACGGGAACGTGACATAAAGATTCATGGGATACCTAGCGCGCAAGGTCGTTGTAACGTGTTCCGGGCTCGAAACCTAATTGCCTACTCAAGTCCGGCGATAGATACAGATTTCGAATCATATTCGCTGTCGGCGCGGCCTTTTTCTTTTTCGCCTCATCAGGCGTCGAGACGCTGCTGGGCGCAGGTTCCGTATCGTTCGATTTACCCTCTTCTTTTTCCTCTTCGGTTGACGAGACTGTCGTCGAATCCTCATTTCGAGACTCCTTATTCACGGCGTTAGCGTTAATGGTGACGAAACCCTACTGCTTGGCGTATTCAAAGAAAGCTTCGACGCGCGCCTCTTTGAGAATGACGCGATTGAGTTCGGTCAAGAGCATTATGTTATCGGTTATGGTGGTTTCCCTCAATTCGAAACGGAAATCCGATTCAGTAAATTCGCCCGTTCTGCCTCTCTGAACCAGGGTGCCCTTTATGAAATTGCCGCCTTTCGATATATTTAGACACGAACCCGGATATCGTATCTTGGTGAGCGCCACTTCCCTCACGCCCATTACGACCGTTCGCTGAGGCAGCATGTTGGAAAAGCGCGAAGTAGTGTTTCCTCGAAGTGATTCATGGAGCCGTTGCTGGTGAGGGTCATGGAAAAAGGTTCTCTTCGTATCATGGCGACAGCATTGCCGAGCGCTTGATCCAAGAATTAAATCAGAACGGATAACCTTTCCACTTCACGAACACCTCCCTATTGACGCCTCTGCCTCGCTCGTCCAGGATTTTATCGATCTTGTAGATGGCGGGAAATCGAACCTTCTGTATCTCTTCGGCGTAGAAAATGCCGTCTATTTCTGCTCCTCCCAGGTCGCGCAGTTCCTAGACGGTGGGAGATCCTCTCAGTATCTTGCGAATCGGGAATATTTCGGCCGTCCAATTTTGCACGTAGCCCTTGTCGAACGTCAATTTGTGCTTCGAAATGCGCACGTGCTCGCCGATCTAATATCTGGGAGCTGAGGTGTGCCGACGCCGATCGTTTGAGCGAGTGTTGTCGTAAACCTCGGAGATGCTGGTCTCATTCACGTCTGCGGGAGCCATCTTGATCGTCCGATTTTGCGAGTCGTTGTAAGAACGAACGAGTTTCGGCAAAATTTCGACGTATCTGCGAGTATTATTGTGCGTGAAGTATTTCCACATCTTCGTCTTCAGAGTCCTGTTGATTCTTTCCACGATGCTGGCCTTGACGGCATTTTTGGCTGTGTGGTGAGATATTCCCCTGTTTTTCAAAAAGTTCCGAAATTGACGATTGGTAAACTCCATGCCTTTATCGGTTCGAAGCACCCTGGGAGCGCGTCCGCTTTCGGCGAAGATGGCGTCGAACGCTGCGACTATTTCGCTTCCCGATTTAGATTTCAGCGGTGCAGCCCATGCAAATTTGGAAAAGACGTCGATGACGGTCAATATGTATGCGTACGGCTCGTTGTGCGTCTTCAGAGCATCCAAGACGTTTAGGTTGGCTTCCCACAAATCGTCTATGTTAGTCACGTGATAATGTTTTGTGGCGAAGCGCTTTCTCGCGGCCTTGTGAAGGGTGTAGCTCTCCTGTCCCTGCAGATAATGTTCTCTCTTGCAGGCCGATATGCCGGTGGCGCGACGAAGCTTCGCGACGGTGCCGAGGCCAGCGTAGTGTTCGGCCTTCGAATAATACCTATCCAGCTCCTTCCTCTCGCCTCGCGTCAAAGTTGCAGCCATTTGTTCTTGCGCAAGTTGTAAGGTCTGTATCTGACTTCGTTGTCCGAACTTGCGCTCTTCTCCTTTTGACTCTTGGGCGCCTTTCTCTTCCTCTCTCGCTTTATCTTTCCTCGAAAGCGTTCGGCGTCGCGCGCCACGACCTCACCCTTGTCATCTTCTTCTTCCTCAGCTACCTCCAATGCTTGCTTCGCCGTCCTCAGATAAGGCTTGCGCAACTTGACATGAGGTCGTAATAATCCGATAATTTATATCTTAGCAATTTTCACTTGTCGTCCGGAGACAGAGTCAAATTTCTAATTTTATTTATGTCGTCCATCAGGCCCGACAGCGTCCTGTAGATCACGTGCAATTTTTTCACGCTCTCGGGCTGCGAGTGCATGAGCACGATCTGCTTTCCGTGCCTCATCTCGCTAAGCGAATTTCGACACCAGCGCGCTACCCAGCGCCGTCAACACGGGCAATATGAAGGCGGGCAGGAAACCGCCCTTTTGCACGGCGATGGCTTTCTTCTTCTTCTTCTTCTTCTTCTTCTTCTTCTTCTTCTTTAAAGACTGTCTCCTGTCGACTGATCTCCTCCACGACGTTCGATGCCTCTTTAATCGTTTTGCGCACTTCGAAGAAATGGGCACTTTGCCGCTACTGACGTTCAGGACGCATTCGCAAATTGCCTTTAACAACTCCGAATTTATACCCTTCAGCAATTTGAAAAGCAATTTTGGCTTCGCCTTGCCTAACACCAACAGGTTGCCGCATTGTCGGGCTATCGTCGGAGAGGACAGTTTGCACACTCTCTTAAAGTCTCGGGGAGTCAGCCTTGGAACGTTCGTCGCGTTCATAGCGTCGACGACACTGACGGAGCGACAGCAACTTCGACCCTATTTATTTAGGTCTGAAGCAGTACATCGTCTCGTTGGGTAGCACGCCCGTCCTGTAACGACATTCGTCCGGAGTGCTCTGAGTGCAATCCAGCACCAGGTAGCCGTAGCCTCTTTCGTGGCCTTGTCGAAAGCCTCGAGCAAAAATTTGGAGTTTAGCGGTTCCAGCTGCTGGCAAAATTTGTTCACCTGCATCTTGTCGCGATTGTTCTTGAACACGACGATGTAATTGGATTTGAGGGACATCGTTCGAAATTTTTTCCCCTGAGGGAAAACGTTCTGCAGCACGTATATCACGCCGAAATTTTAGTGATGGGAATCCTTGGTAAAAAAGTTGGAAACGTCGCTGCCGTCGGCCTCGTACATTATGTCGTCGGGCACGACCAGATCCCCGTTCCTCACGGTCTGCAGATCCGCCACTCCTTCGTGCCGCCGCACGTTGAAATTGCAATTGTTAAATTCGCGAGGCGGGTATTCGGGAGGGTACACCACAAGGCCCTCTTGAAGGGGCGATCGAACACGCTATCCGCGTGCCTGAGCAGATTTTTCACGAAGGTGGATTTTCCGCAGCGGGACGGTCCCGCCACCTGCATCGTGCTGGGGAACCTACATTTCGTAAACTCGGGATCGACCGTCTCGGCGCGCCGCCGCTCCTCCTGCTCCTCCTCATCCTTCATGTCGACGTTCTCGCCGGCGCGAACGCGTCTAAATTTATTCTAATTCTGGTCCACGATCTCGCCTCCTCCGAAACCGTCTCTCAACTGCACGTCCCTGCCCGCTCGGACGCGCCTAAATTTTTTTGGTCCACGATCTCGCCGCCGTCCCCCGCTGCCGCCGAATCCCCCTTTTCTGCTTCGAACCGTTCGTAAGGGTGAAATCTAATCCTCTTCTTCCTCGGAGCATCTAGGTCTCCGAACTAAAACTGGGGAGCCGCCCCGGTGTGTCGTCCGTCGTCGTCGTCCTCGATGCGAGGACGCCCCGCAAGCAGAGCCTCGAGGGATCCTGCGCGTCGTCGGTCTTCTTCTTCGATGCGAGGACGCTTCGGGTCGCCCGCAAGCAGAGCCTCTTGGAATCCCCGCTTCGAGGCGCGTCGTCGGTCTTCTTCTACTTCGATGCGAGGACGCTTCGGGTCTCCCGCAAGCAGAGCCTCGAGGAATCCCCGCTTCGAGGCACGTCATTGGTCGTGGTCGGTCGATCGGCCGCTTCTTGAAATCGTCCCTCTAGCCAAGCTTCACCTCGCCGGCCGTGTGCTTCGCGGGGAACCGCAGCAGCGGGGCGTCTCTCCTCGGCCGCTTAAAATAGCCCCTCTCGCGGAGCCTCGCCTCGTCGGCCGTGCGCTTCGTGGGGAATTGCAGCGACGCGGCGGCCGACAAGGCGTCCACGTCGTAATGCATTTTTGACGCTAATCTCTCTCTCGAGACCTCTTTTATAGCCGTACGGCACCGTGTCTAAGTCGTCCGACGAGGTCACCTCCGGCGCTTGTTGACCACCATGCGAAACGTCTTGGTCGACGGTTCGGTGACGAGGGTCCACAGAGTCTTTCGAGTTATCCGAGTTTCGCGCAGACGAACGACGGCGTCGTTATCGCGCATCACCATGTCGTGCATAACGCCGACGTTGATCTTGAGTGGGTTGCTCGAGTTCAGCGAGAAGCCTTTGACCTTGCAAATTACCCTGATCTTGTCGTCGGCGTTTCTCACCCTAAATCCGTAGCTCTTCGGTCCCGTCGACACGAATTGGTCGATGTGAGCGTCTCTGCCGTAACCTTCCAGCTCGTCGGTCATGCATCCGAGGAAGGAGCCCGTGGGAGGCATCCAGTCGTCGAGTTTGCACACCGCTATCACTGAATCCGTGTCGAAGTACAGCACGCACTCGCCCAGGCGCTTCAGGTAGGAGTAGAGCTTCAATCTGGCGTGAGCTGTGGTGTACGCCGCCATCACCACGTTGACGGTGCCATTTAATTTCGGACTCTACTTGACGTGCCACCAGACCACGTAGACGATTCGATCCGTGGCCGGCAGGAACGTCTGCACCTCTATGCAGGGATTGTTCAGTAGCTCCACGAGTCGAGGGTACGCATCGACCAGTTCGCAGGTCGGCAGGTTGTCCCTCTGACCGTACTTTCCCCAGAAGGAGTTGAGCATGAGCTTCGCTAGTTCTCGCCTCCCAGGATTGCGGTCCATGGCACCTGGGTTCAACTTCACGCCTTCTCTCGCCAAGCTCCTCAAGAATTCCTCCCATTCGGCGTCGGTGACGAAGTGCGACGGCCACCCCGTCGCTTCCGTCTTGATCTTTAAGAATTGATTGACGTAATCCTCGAACAGGCCCTTTTTGCCCGTCGCAAGGTCATAGCGCGCCACCTCGTATTCCCAAATTTCGCACGTTTCCAATATCGAGCAATCTTCGGCGATGGCGACCTTCATCTCGTCCACCACCCAGGTGCCCGATATGCTTCTCTCCTCGTTGTCGTGATTGCAGTCGTTCAGCTTGTTTTCCGCTAGAGCGCATGCTCCGCACAGGGGGAACATCAGTTTCCCGTTGACGCGCACAAGAAGCACGGGATGGTAGAAATCAACCGGAGGCAGCACCATGCACTTGATCAGTCCTTCCTCGACGTCCTCCAACCTCGGCATCTTGCGCTCGTCGCAGTGAGTCTTGGGGTGACCCACGGGGTAGGCCTTGGTCTTGTTCACGTAAGGATAGAGGCTGCACACGTCGTAGTAGAGTATCTTCTCGTCCTCAGCCGTCTTGCGGTACAGTTTGACGCAGTTCGTGCGGCCGCCGAAGAACGCGTCTCTCGGCTCCAGGGGCGGCGGCACGGAGAACGATGGTTCAAATCTGGCGAGTTCCTCGCTGCTCTCGATCTCTGCGTTGAATTCGCACTCCCACATCTCGATCACCTCGTATCCCGCATCTCTGATCCTCTTGGTAGCAATTTCGGTGGTTTCGAAACTGGAGTCCATCGTTTCGCTTCCCGTGCCGCTGAGAATCGCCGTTCTGTTGACATAGCATCGGCGACATCCGTGATAGAAGCAGCCTGGGAAGAAGTACGCGATCTCCTTGCCGCTGTCCTCGTCTTTTCCGCATCCGTCGACCTTGTGATTCGCTATCACCACCTCGCGGCCGTTTAGCGCGTGGCGAATATTCAGGCCGTGCTTCCAGGTCGAGGCAGCAGAGCCAGATGAGGGCGATGGGCGACTGCTTGTCCCCAGGCGATAGCCGCCTAGGCGTATCAGCGAAATCGTGTTTTGGGGCATGAATCGCTTTCGGTAGATGTTCATGCAAGCATTCGCGATGATCACGCACTCCCTGAACGGATCGATGTCGTTTTCCGCCATGAATTCTCTTCTGAACTTGGGCGCGCCGAGACACAGCACCTGCTCGTCCATTTCCCAATAGCGCACGATTTCCTTTCGCAGGTCGAACACGTACCCCGAAGATGTCTGTTCGTCGTGCCACTCTTCGAATTTCTCTCTCTCCTGCGCGGACATCTTGTCGGGACAGTAGTAGCGCTTATCGGGCATCGCGCCGACGTACCTCGCGTTGGCCGAGGTGTTGAACAGATGGGGAAAATATCCTTTCGCCTCTTCTAGGGCGAAAGTTTTGGAAAACTTCGACAGCGGAAAGGGTATAAAATTTAGCGAAACTAGGAAGGTGACGTTTTCGTGCTTTATTCTGTATATGCGATTGCTGTTCATGATCAATTCCGGCGTCCACCCCAGAGTTCCCACCATGTATTTCAGCAAGATGTGACCGTCTTACGATTTTAGATTGTTTGTGGGCAATCACCGTCACGTTCTTGAGAGCGGTGCGCGGCAGTTTGACGTATTCAAATAGCTCGAGCACCGAATCCCTCTCGAATACCCACTCCTTGACGCCGCAATTAGCGCACATCTGCATCTTTTCCCTCGCGTCTATGAATACATGGCATGCTTGGTACGTGATGCACAGATTGGCTTCGTGCTCGAAGGACTCGGAACCGTAAGGCTTCTTTTGAGGCACTCGAAGTCTATGAAAAGATACAGGTAATTTCAGCTCAAAGATCTGCTTCGATACGGCTGTATGTAGCAGAGGTGGTTAGGCTTCACCTAACATTTACACGTCGTGCAATACGTTTCGCCGCAGACGTGAGGAATCTTTCTGCGCCTCAGGTTGTACAGTTTATTGCACAGAAGGCACACTCTTTCCACGTCGCACACGGTCAAATCGCCGGCATAGAATGCGCCCTTTATCAGATGATTGTCGTCACACCCCTTTCCCTTAAATTCGCGATTGCACGCGGAGCAAAATACGTACTCCTCGAAAGAGGAAGTCGCGCAAGAAAGTCTGCACTTCGAACACCTGCTGTCGCACCGATGCAATTCCTTCTTGTATTTGAACGCGCGATTACACTACCTGCAGTAATGCGTGCACCTGAACGCCCCGTGTAGGTCCACGATCGTTTTAAAGTGATTGTCGTGATAAATTAAATCCACATGTTTGGCGCCGTCGATCGACGACCTGTACAATATTCCATTTTGAGCGTGATCGTCGAACACCGTGAAGGCGTATCGCTTCAGAGCGCTTTCGAAACGTTTCACATCTTCCACGGTGCACGGCTCGTTTACATTTTTTGCGACGAGCCGACGTAAATTTATCGCTTTCTGCGTCTGCACGCCATCGCTTCTTTTTATCGTATAATAGCTAGAATCGTTCTCTAGCTTCGCGATGCAAATTGCAATTGCTCTAGGCAGGCATAAATTGTCGCGATTTTTCACCCCTTTATTTTTCGTGCACAAATCGCAGCCAATGGCGAGGCCGTTTCCCTCCGCTATTTTGGTGTAAACGCGCGTGAACTTTAATGTGCCGTTGGTGAAAAAATTGTAATTGCTCTGCATCACGGCCTCGGCCAAATTTAATATCGCTTCCATGTTCAGTTGATCGAATCTTCTGACGCTGACGTAAAACCCTTTATCGGGATTTTCGGTATTGACCACGGACATGCCAAAATAGCTCGGTTCGCCGTTTAACAATTGCTCGTCTACACTTTCTAAATATCGAGCGAACACCTAATGTACCCATTCCATGGGATCGATTTCTTCTTCTTCGTCGTCATCTGCGGACATGGGTTCTGCCAAAATTATAGTTTCGGAATACCCCGAATATAATCTATTAAGCGTTCTCATTCGATGCTGCAATATTGTAAAACTCATTATTATTTTGTACTCACCGAGTCGGAGATGACAGCTTGCCGCACGTTGTTGTTATTTTTTTTAAGTGCTTGCTATGTCGCGTCACTCCTCCTGTCGCTAAGGACGTGTTCGAAGATGACTTTTAAAGTCGCGATCGCTCGTTCGGCTTAATCATTGCCCTGTGACTTGCTATTTTTCTGCCTCGCCCATCGCTTTTAACTTATTATTATTTTTTTTTTTTTTTTACACTTGGTCGATTTAATGACTTGCCTCGCCTTTACAAGGTGACTTTGTCTGGCTTTTTTTTTTCTTTATTCTTGTGCAGCGTGTTGCCAAGGTGACTTTTGTCTCGCCACGCATGTGTGTTCAAAAGTGACTTCGCGTCACGGTCACTTGCTATTTTGCACTCGGTCGATTTACTACCGCGTTGACCGTGACAACCTCGCCTAATGACTTGCCTCGCCTGTAACAAGGTGATTTTGTCTCGCTTTTTCCTTATTCTTGCGCAACGTTTAGCGTCATGCTTTCGCCAAGGTAACTTTGTTTTTCTGCCTTTTTCCCCTTATTGTCAAGGTGACTTTGTCTCGCTTTTCCTTATTCTTGTGCAACATTTTACGTCATGCTTCGCCAAGGTGACTTTGTTTCGCTTTTTTCCTTATTGTCAAGGTGACCACTTCTCGTTTTTTTTTTTTTTCCTTATTCTCGCCACGTGTGTTCAAAGGTGACTTTGCACTCGGTCGATTTACAATCGCGTTGTCCGTGACAGCCTCACCTGTAATAAGGTGACTTTGTCTCGTTTTTCCTTATTCTTGTGCAACGTTTTACGTCATGCTTCGCCAAGGTATCTTTGTTTTTCTGCCTTTTTCCCCTTATTGTCAAGGTGACTTTGTCTCGCTTTTCCTTATTCTTGTGCAACGTTTTACGTCATGCTTCGCCAAGGTAAGTTTGTTTCGCCTTTTTTTTTCCTTATTCTCGAGCTACAGCCTCGCCAAAGTGACTTTGTCTCGCTTTTTTCCTTATTCTTGTGCAACGTGTCGAGTCATGATATCACTTTTTTTCCTCATTCCCGTCCTTATTGTTGTTTACAAAAGCTACGTATTGCGTCACTCTATCTGTTTACTAGACGTACAAGGTGACTTTGTCTCGCTTTTCCTTATTCTTGTGCAACGTGTCACGTCATGATATCACTTTTTTTCCTCATTCCCGTCCTTGTTGTTGTTTACAAAAGCTACGTATCGCGTCACTCTATCTGTTTACTAGACCTACAAGGTGACTTTGTCTCGCGACCTTGTTCTCGTGCCAACGGCGAGTGTGCGAAGGCGACTTTGTTTTTTTTCCCTTATTCTTGTGCTTAAGTGTACACCTGTTGCAGGTAAACAATTTTTTTTACCCCACACGTGCATGACTTAAGAGTATAAAATATCGGAAATTTTCGCTCATCACCATCATTCTTGCTCAGTCTCTACGATAGAATGTACTGTAGACAATTAGAAGTAGTAAACTTAACCGGAGAAATGGAGGATCAGGCATCTGAGGGGAATAATATCGCTGCTGTTAGCAGAAAGAGAGCAGCAGCGACCCCTCCGATGCCTCTTCTCATACCCATTTCTTCCGGTAAGTTGCGGCGAGTAAGCAGACAACCGTTAATGGAACAATAGTTGCTGCAGGAGGAACAGCAGCTGCAGTACCGTCCTTTGATGGAGGAACAACAACAGCAGTACTGCCATCCTCCTTTGGCGGTACAGCAGCTACAGTACAGCCCTCTGATGGATGAACAACAGCAGCAGCAGTACCACCATCCTCCTTTGACGGTACAGCAGCAACAGTACCGCCCTCTGATGGAGGAACAGCAGCAGTACCGCCCTCTGATGGAGGAACAGCGGCAGTACCGCCCTCTGATGGAGGAACAGCGGCAGTACCGCCCTCTGATGGAGGAACAGCGGCAGTACCGCCCTCTGATGGAGGAACAGCTGCAGTACCGCCCTCTGATGGAGGAACAGCGGCAATACAGCCATCCTCCTTTGATGGTACAACAGCATTGCTATCACTGCCGTACTCCTCTGGTGGATCAACAGCACACCCATCTTATTACTCTGATGGAGCAACACCAGCATCACCTCCATCCTACTACTACTACTCTAACGGAACAGCGGCAGCAGCACCTCCATCCTACTACTACTCCTACTCTGATGGAACAGCGGCAGCAGCACCTCCATCCTACTACTCTGATGGAACAGCCTCAGACGGAGCATCATCATCAGGTACTATGCAGACATATGTCGCAATTAAAAATGCTTCCAATGTATTGGCTGAAGCATTAACAAATTTTATTAGTGTATTGGAAACTATATCAGACGGTAATGACCGCCAAGATGACGAAGACGATGACCAGCAAGATGACGAAGACGATGACCAACAAGATGACGAAGACGATGACCAGAAAGATGACGAAGACGATGACCAGCAAGATGGAGAAGACGATGACCATCAAGATGACGATGACCAGCAAGATGATGATGATGAACATGATAACGATGTTGACAATCATACGATCGAGGGCGATCGTGTGATTGCCGACATCGGAAGTGCTGATAGCGTCATCTTGCCCTACTTACATTCCCCTCCGGCATTGCAGTACGACCACGTGTCGACAGATTCGACGATACCCATCGAGGTATCGTCCATTTTCCAACTAAGAAGCTCTGTATGTGTCAGCATCCCAGCCATGGGAAAAATGCTGATACATACAGGGCTAAATATTTCAATACCATCAGGGTTTACCGGTATATTAACTCCGGCCCCTAGGCCAAATTTAAAAACATTATTTTTTTCAACTAAATTTTATGCCTGCGATGATGTGCACGTAGTTTCGGTGTTCATTTGTAAGTCAGCATTACTAAGGGCGAGCATATAGCAAATTTGCTGTGCTCGCAAAACCAAGTAGAAGAAATTAGAAATATTTTGTTTTAGGTGGCGTCTTCGTGCTGCAATGCTTCTTTCTGTTCATTACCGTCTGCGCGACGCCGATATATTGGAAGTTCGTGCAACATATGTCTGCATTGTTTGTTAAACATATCTTTTAGGCATATACATATTTTTTATTTAACTAATAAATACACAGCTTTTTTTTCATTTTTCATTGCATGCATTGTAAATATATATTTAAAAATATAGGCATGTAAAATTTTATACTTTTTTATTTAACTAATAAAAATAATATAAATACACACAGCTTATTTATTTTCATTTTCAGATAACACTTCAAATAGTGTTACTCGATAAACATGCATTAATGCCTGCACGGTGCACTGATGAATCGGCAGGTTTAGACGTATTTTCTCCAAAGTCATATGTAATTAGACCACGCGAAACAGTTAAAGGGCCTATCGGAATTTCAGCTACGCCTCCCAAAAACACATATATACGCATTTCTGAAAAATCAAGTTTAGCCATTTTAGGTCCTAGTGTTGCAGGCGGTATCGTAGATAGGGACTTTACCGGCGAAATATGCGTTCTGCTGAGAAATAATTCTAACTGTAAGCTTAAGATTTGCAAAAGACAAAAGATTGCACAACTAATATGCGAAAAAATTGCGATACCTAAAGTGCAACTAGTTACAGTATTAAAAGATACTTCTAGAGGCAATAAGGGTTTTGGTAGCACTGGAAAATACTAGCTTCATATATACTCACTTTTTTATTTTGACATATATGCAAAATCTTCATCTACATTTTCCTCTTCGAAGATATCCTTTTCATATTTCTCCATATGATCGTTATCGTCGTAATTAAGGTAAAGATTCTCTGTGCCCTTTTCAGTTTTCTTACCATTACATATGCGTAATTTAATTAGATTTGCTACTAAATCTTTTAAACCCACAAATTCCCCGTATATTTTATCTATGTTTTGTTTAATTATTTCTACCAAAGCTGTATGTCGAGTTAGGTTATGTTTCCTTTCTTCCAATAGCTGTTTCATGGTTAAAATTAATTCTTCGGACTTTTCCAAATCCTCCTTTTATTTTGGTTTATCGGCCAGAGCTTTATCTAATTCCCTATTTAAATCATGAATTTTTTCGTTACATTCCCTATCAAATCTCTGTTTTACCTTATCAATTAATTCTTTGGACTTTTCTAATTCGTCTATTAGTTTTTGTCTGTCCGCTAGAGCTGTATCTTAATCCTCGTTTATATTATTAACTTTTTCGTTACATTCCCTAACGAGTCTCTGCTTAACCTTGCTTAACGCTACCTTACATTTTTCGGCGACTGCTTTTCTCAAATTGTTAATGGAGACGCGCTGGGGTTCGGACGACGCTGATGTCTTGAACCCACACTCCGATTTTATGTTTAACGTGCCTTCAGCAGACCATCTAGATGCGCCTTTCGCTCTCCCAGCAACGCTTTTACCTCTGATGTTGAGATTCCAATCGCCTTTTCCGCACTTTCCAAATACGTGCACGTAATTGTTACTAAAATAGGAATTCATCTCATCAATTATGTCATATACTAACAATAACGTATTGTTTAATGCTGAAGTGTTAGATTCCACGCATTCGCAAACATCGCTAACCATATAGCCTCTTTCGCACTGAACGTGACCTACGTGTAAATCTCCGTAATAAGCATTACCGCAACGTCCGCCCGAATTACATCTAGTTATAGGTGCTAGACACGTGTACACTTTATTCATATTTTCTACGCTCAACAAATTGACATCAAACGTGCACGTTGCATTTCTTTTGTAAACGCAAGAACAATTGGGCATAAGTTCGTAGTTTTTGCGACACATGGTCGCATTTTGCATATATCCTGTTTTGTCATTTACTTCAAAACCGCATCTTCCGAAACTCACGCAATTGCGGTCGGCACTCGCTCTTGCGAGCACGCACAATATCAATATTGCAATCATCCTGCACTGACTTAATGCTTTTTTTTAACCTCTTTAAATAGCAATATACCACGTGATTTTTTCGCCCAATTGCAACACAGCTTATTTTATCCAATTGTATTTCGTTGAACGCGTTGCTTCAACCAATCCTAATATCTGTTATTCCGACCATTAAAACCCCATTACGTAATCTGTTGCATCATGTAGCCAACAATGACGTAATTTAATGCTTATTTGAAAGAGACTCGCCTCCCACCTCCGCTTCAGTCTCGTTCCAGCTCTTGTACCATACACACACACACACTCACAATCTCTTCATTTAAAGGTGCATGCTCGTACACTTCGAGATATTAGAATTATCCATCCTCCATACTCTGTTATGTGCTCCTTAGAAGGGACTCTGCGCAACTATTTGAAGTGGGATAGGAGATTTTCGCTTTTGGCCGATCACGAGCGGATCTCTCTTGCTGCTCATCCCTACGTTCTAGACGTTCTTCGTCCTTTAGACGTCGACGCCGTCTGGGAGCATTTAGACTTCTTCTGCAAGCAGGCATACGCCCCCTATCGCAGGTGCACCGCACACTACAACATAAGTTCAGGCACGCAGATCGACGGACCGCCTCCGTACGTCGCAGATTGCAATTTCTGCAACAGCGCAAACTAAAAACATGCAGTGCATCGTGTTAGACCTCGCCGCTTTCCTCTTGGGACTATTTATTCTGCTGTGGATATTATACATGCAGCATCTACGCAGCATCCACGAACCTCATCACGCCTCGATGATCATCGCTCGAAACGTGACCCAAGCGGCAAACAACGTAGTGCTAGCCACTTTAATTTTTGTTACGTCAATTTTTGTAAATTGTTTTATCAATACCATTATGCTATTTTATTGATAATTGTGTACACTATTTTTTCTGCTTATTCAATAAAGAAAATCAACCACTTTTTATGCTTATTCAATAAAAAAAATAACCCCCCGGTAGGCGGGGCGGGGTGCGACGCGCCTGGCAACCTTGAACGTCTAGACTCCCAAGGTCAACCTTGAAGTCTAGACCATTTCAAGGCCAGACAACCTTGTTTTCAAGGTAAAAAGACCTTGAACTGTCTAGACAGCTCAAGGTCAATCTGGCGCCAAGAGGTCGTTGACCCTGTCTGCCTCCCGGGGGCCATATACTACTCAAGTTTATATGTTCCCTGTAATATGATGTTATATTTTTAACAGGGCGGAGACATTCCCTAATTTCTGCTCTTGACCTGGAAACGGAACAGAGAAATCTATTGCCCATCATAAACCATATTTGTATAGATGCCCAAGCAAACGGCGAATCGGATATTTCCTGAAGAAATTCTAAAGCAGGATGGATGCTTCTTTTATATATTGCCAGAGAATTTGTTTTCATTATATTAGGTAAGGGTAAGTAATAAAAAATGTGCTAACTACGTGGATGAAATGACAGACCGATAACCTCTTGAAGGGGAGAAACTAACTATATATGTGTGTGACTTGCTGAGAGTCACGTAGGCATTATTAACCAATCAGGAAAATAATAAGGACCGGAGGGAAATATCCAATAGCAACGCGAAGTTGAGGGATGATATTCTAGATTTTTCTTAAATAATATTTTAAAAGAATAAAGGGAGCGTCAGAGATACTGACCGACCCCCACGTTTACTTAAGTTTACTTTTTTGGGACTCAGGACCAGTCTTTCACCAGTTTTCGCGTTTTTTGGTCAGAGGTAGCTTCTCAGTTTAGTAATAGCCAGCTCGAAGATAGCGATTGTTTGTCATTACGGAACCAGTTGCGTGTCATAGTTTGTTCAGTCTTATCAAGTTATCAAGTTTAGCATAGCATCAATATCAGTTTTATTGAGTGAACAGTAGGAAGTTTCGGTGTTATCAAAGTGTGCCAGGACGTCAGGATATATACCGCCACGGGTGACCGAGGTCGTTAAATCGTGGACTCGTGAGCGGGAGGTCTGCGGTTCGAATCCCGCCAGGACCAACCTCCCTGACTGAGGTTTTTTCCAGGTTTTCCTCAGTACTCATAAATGGCAAATGCCGGGGAGGTACCCTAAACTTAGGCCTGGAACGTTTCCTTCCTTGAAAAAAAACCCTTTCCCAATATATCATTTTATCTCATGTATTATCAGTGTACATCGCCTGTGGTGCCTCTGTAGCAAAAACGGGCGTTAAACACTATTCACTCATACGTCAGGATATAATCGCCATAGTTAGTACAAAAGTGGCACAGGAAATTCTCCAAGGACTAACGGTGCCTTTTTCAGTGGAACAGACCTCAATAAATCGTATTTCATTCACAATATATTGAATTTAATCATTCTCCTGTGAATTTCTTAGTAAACTCCTTCCCTATGGTCTCAGGACCATAAAAAGTCCAGCAAAAAAAAATATGAGGTAGTCGGCGCAAACTATAAGTCAGCGGAAACCATCATTGAAGAGGAGAAGAAAATTTACCCTCAGATTCCAAAATCAAAACATTAATTATAATCCTTCCAGAATCTTCTCTCCATTTCTTACATGTTATTTCCCCCATTACATAATTACCGCTGCATATTTTACTTATGTGACGTCATCTCAAAATCGACGAATAAAACGAAACAAAATTTTGAATTTTGATCGATCACAGCTGGATATCGTAGTGAAATTATCGAAAAAAATGATCAAATCCGTTTTACCACGCGACGTGCATTTGCCTTGTGGTCAGTGTTGCCAACTCTATACCCCCAGTATATAATTCCTGAACACGCATCATTGACCACTTTTCTTGTTTTCAGTGATTGTAAATTTAATTAACTTAATGTGTATTCACTCAAGCGATTGTTTTGGGGTATTCAGTCAAACAGTCTGAAATCATTTTATAAATTATGTAAAAATACCTGCCTAAACAACCATTAATCCTAATAAACACGTTGTTCAAAATGGTAAAATGTTTTCTCTGTTTTATTTTTCTCAGTTGGTATTAGTAAATCGGATGGTAGCGATTGTAATTGTCAACTTTCGTTTCTTTATTTTTTAATAGTGTTTAACACCCGTTTTAACTACTGATGCATCACAGGCAATGATACTGATGATACATGAAATGATAAATTGGGGAAAGTATTCTTGTTTTTTAAAGAAACGTTCTGGGCCTATTAGGGTAGTATAAATGTTTATATTCCATATGTAATCTAAATTTTCAACAGAAACATATACGAATAGCTTTCGTTAAATTATATTTGAAAATCGCGGATCTTGCTATTTGAGTTCAAGTACAGTCGTGCGAGACTGAAGGAAAATTAGCTGTAAAGGTCATTGACAAATTCCTCCGCACTCGGGTAATGTGCATCACACAGGAGAAAGTTGACGGTCAGTGCTGCCACCCAAATTCGCTTCCCTAGTGAGACCCTTGCTACACAATGGATGCGGAGCGACTTCTCGGTTGCCCTTTACTTTAACTTTAAAATTGAAAAATTGTGAGGTCAGTTCCAATTTTCGTTACAATTTCACAAGGAATGGTTCATATGGGGAGGTACGAATTGACTTCATCAAAGTCTTTGGGTGTTATAACAAAACATCATATTTGTAAACGAGGTATTTCCTTTCATAATAAACATGCACTTTGTTTCCACCCGTCAATAAAAGGAAAGGATATTATCAATTGTATTTTGTTTTCACTTACTGCTGTAGACACGGGGCAAATGACTGAGATATGTGATAATCGGGGCTAACATTTATAAGTGCATGTTTTTTCATAAGTTACGTTCGTTAAATGTTTCTGAACAGGGATATTTGGAATAATTTATAACATATTTGGACCGCCTTCCAAATCCGGAGACTCGGGGTTCTAATTCCAATCAGGTCAAGCTGTTTTTTTTTTTTTTTTTTTCCCCCTCTTTCTATGAAGGTGAATAAATAGCTGTAAGGCACCAAGGCCTCCATCGCAGAATAACATCCAAGAATGGTCAAAAAGAAGGTGGTGTTTCACAATGACAAGCGCTAGTGCATTCAGGCCAGGTCGTATATCACCGATCTATGATTAGAAACGCATCCACCCTGCTTACCTGGTCTCGCTCACTCGGATTACCGTCTGTTCCCGAAACTCAAAACTTACCTGGATGGACACAAATTGAAGTCAAATGAAGGAGTCAAGTATTTTGAGGCCTTGAAGAAACCCACTTCCATGTGGGAATCACGGCCTAGAGCAATGATAGAGCAATTGGGTGAACTTCGAGGGAACAACATCGAAAAATAAAATATGTGCAAGAATGAACTTAGCATTAAACCACCCTCGTAAGTACAGAGCGTGCCAAAATGTATACACACTTCAAGCAAAGAAAAAACTGTATTATTAACATAACAAAACTGAATTCACACAAACAGAAAATGATGAGCATTAATCATCTTACGCTTTTACAGTTACTTATGCAAAAGTCTTGGGATGAAAAATATCAACTTTGCTGATTTAATAATGTGACGTACGCTGGTTGTGCTAATCCCAGTCTCACGTGCATTGCTTTGTAGATTTCTGCGGTGAGTGCTCAAAACGTTCCAAAACCATAGCCGAGGACGTGCGGCTTGTTGCTGTGCGAGATCTCCCAGATCTGCCCTTGTGAACATCGCATATTGTACCATGTGTCTCAAATTTATCTCGAATGCGTGCAACTCGCGTTGGCGGTTCTGTTCTGTAGAAACGTCTCCATTGCCTTTGAACTTCAGCAACATTCTGGGTTTTCCAATACCACTGCAAAGTTGCTTCCAGCTGTTCAAACGATAATCTTGGCTCCATTTTGTTGTAGCAACGCCATTACAATGTCTGTGAGTCACGTCTATTTACAGAACATCATACTACCTGTTGTTTTTCGGTTCAACTTTGAAATATATGAAATAGATATCTACTGAGAAAGTGTGTATACATTTATTGGCACCTTCGGTAGCTAGAGGGAGAGTAGAATACTATTTTTTTAATTGATTTATTTACGGATGCTCTTTAACATCTCAGATCACCAGCATCCCACTCTATTCAGAGCGTAAATCGTCCAATAAATTTTGCTCAGAGGCCTCTTCTTTCAGGCTTGAGGCTCTTTATCGTGCCGTGAATGTACGACACGGGACCCATGGCTTTACTTCCCTTCCGAAGTAAGACATACTTAGGATTTCTACGCCCGAAAATAATCCATCGATCCTGGCTGGGTTTAGAAGGCAAGTATGGTTACCACTACACCACAAGGACCGATAATAGTAAAATACTATGTAGTTAGCATTGAAGTCATCCAGAATGTGTAGTTTTTTAGACTCTCACGGATGTTCTTCAATTGATTCCACAAAAATATTTTGTGATAAAATAGTAAAAATAATATAGCAAACTTGTAGTACATCACAACTGCGCTATACCTCTTCAAAAGCTACACACCCCTCTATACTAAAGCCTTAACATCCTAAGGAAGGCGACGGAACGTTGAAACTGTTGTAAAAGTGAAGAACTAATGATAGCCAAGAATTCAGGGTATAGTAAGCTGTGCAATATTAGTGTCTTTTAAATACTGAATCAAAGGATGGGACTAGATCTGAGCATAACTGCTAGATTTAGAGTGGTTATCGTTATTTCTTGAAATGGTGAATGGAGTGTAGGGAGTACAAAGCAATGCAGTTTCAAATTTGAAAATTTAAAACAAGTTTGTGTAACTCACTCTTTCATAAGCACTGATGTCGTGGAAAGAAAGATAATAGTTAAAAAATAAATATTTTAATATTAAGTATAAAGTATGTTGCAAGAATGAACTTAACATTAATCCACCCTCGTAACTACAGAGGGTGCCAAAAATGTATGCACACTTCAAGCAAAGAAAAAACCGTGTTAACATAACAAAAGTGAATCCACACAAACAGAAAATGATGAGCACTAATCATCTTAGACTTTTACAGTTACAACAGTTATTCAAAATGGCCACCATCGGCGTCGATATACTTCTGAGTACTTTGAACTACTGATTGAGCAACGTTTGCGAAAGTGTCCTCAGCGATTGCAACACATGCCGTTTCAATTTCTTCCCCAAGTGCTGCCAATGTAGCTGGTTTACTACGGTATAATACAACATCCTTAAGAGTTCCTCATATGTACACGTCTCCATTGCCTTTGAACTTCAACAACATTCTCGGTTTTCCAATACCACTTCAAAATTGCTTTTCGCTGTTCAAACTATAATATTGACTTCATTTTGTTGCAGCAACACTAGCATAACGTAATGTGACTCACATCTGTTTACAAAACATCATACGATAATCTTGGCCTCAGTTGTTCATTCTTGATCTACTTATCACGTAGCAACGCTATGTATCACATCTTTATACAGTACATCATACTACACATTACTGCTGTTTTTCGGTCCAACTTTGAAATGTAGTAAGTAGATATCTACTGTGAAAGTCTGTATACATTTTTTGGCACCCAAGGTATAATGATAAAAATTGTAAACAGTACAAGTATGTGATAATAGTGAAATATGAGATGTAACTATACAATCAGTAGGTATGGCATTTTAATGAAATGCCAATCTAACAGCACTTTAAAGTCTGTAAACATTTTATACAGGGTTTAGGTCTTCTTCTTCTTACCATAATGATGCTACAAGCAAACTCAATTTTGTTTTCAGTTGGATGTTTATTAAAATAACATAAAAATGTGTCTGTAATACAGTCTCTCCTTTATTGTATAATAGTTAATAGTTAATACTGTATAATAGTTAATATTTTCACTGTTTTGTTTGCCTACATTGGTGTCTATTATTTGAAAAATACAATTCCTCATACATTCTTTATATTATTGTATACAATTTGTTAGAGCTTTGCTGTGTTTACCTATTTACCTGTTCAACTTCATTGATTTATGTTCTTTTTACATGCATTTATTATTTTGTGTGTTCTTAGTTACCTTCATGTTGGATCACAAATATTGTTTGCAATGTGAGATATAAAAAAGTTACATAACATGTTGGAGGTTGGTATGCTGCGCTTATCAGTGTAAACATTACATAACCTCCTCTAACATCGGAGGTACACTTCCTTTACATTATTTACCGAATGGCTTGATCATAACATTCCTCTTTAAATAACCACAGGTCAGATGCAAAGGTACAAATAAAGTTTTCATGCAATGAAACTAGTTTTATTTCTTTGCTTTTATAGAAAGCTTCCTGCAGGAGTGTTTATTGATCGTATTTGCACAAAAACATACTCCTTACCAACAGAGTCGGCCATTCAGACTCCTTACCAACAGAGTCAGTTATTCAGATAAACTCTGGTGAACTTGTTTGGACATCAGTTTATGGTCTGCTTAATGATCCACAATATTTTCCTGACCCAGAGATATTTGATCCAGAAACATTCAGTGATGAAAATAAATATAATATAAACATGTCTGCCATTTGCATCTGGACCAAGAAACTGTTTCGGTAATAAACAATTAACAATATTTTTTAATATCTGTAGTTCTAAGGTTTTCTTTCAATTAGTTAATTTATTCTATTATTATGGTAATTGCTTTTGTCTAACAATTTAATATTCATTATTTAGATTAAAGGAGAAAACTAAGATGCATTTATAGTAATATACCAATATTACTGTATTTGAGATGCTTACTGCAACCAGAGAAAGAAGATAGGAGTCGCTGCATGTAAAGTCAATATTTTTTATTTTTACGACAATCACAAAATATTATATTTAAAATTGATGATGATGATAATAATAATGAGCACTAGCCTGTGTCATATAAGATGTTCAAAAGTATGCATTCAGCAGCAATATATATATATATATATATATATATATATATTCCCAGCAGCTGCACAGGAAATTCTTGTGTTTCATATAACTTTTTTTTTTTCTTTTAGAACATGACAGTTCCGAAAACATTTCTTGTCATTGAGAGATCCTCTCACTCATAACTTGTTAACCCTGGAATATGATTTCCAGGATAGTTTCTTTGAATTACTTTACCACTTCTCTGCAAGAACCCGTTTTCACATATATATGAGGATAGATCCATAAGTTCCCGGCCTTGCCGATAAGGGATGTCGCCTTCACAAAATCCTTATCTGCTTCTATACCTTATATGTTAAATAATTGCGTTTGTAACTTCCGCTTCGCTGTGTTCATTTGTTCAGATATAAGGCAGGCTATGTGTAGAAGATTGTGACATGTTTAAAATGCAGTATCGAGCTTACTCCAAATGAAATTAAACAGCGATTGGACGGTGTATATTGAGAAGCATTCCTCCTCATATTCCATCGTAAAAGAATGGGCCAAACTTTTTTTGAATGTGTCGAGAAAGCATTGAAGACGATGAGCGTGCAGGTCGGCCCTTGGAGGTGCTCACTCCTGAAAACATCGCTCTTGTGAAAGGAGAAATTATGGAAGATCGGCGGCTCAAAGTTTCAGGAATAGCAGCATGGTTGAGCCTTTCTAAAACAACAGTCCTTCAAATTATTCATGAACATTTACACATGAATAAGGTTAGTGCCTAGACTTCTTGCTTCAGGCCAAAAGCAGCAACGAGTCGTCTGTTGTCACGCATTTTTGGAGCTCTGCCGTGGCAACGATAAAGTAGCTCTGCAGGAGATGAAACTATGATCCTCTACTATGATCCTTTGTCCAAAAAAGAATCAATGGAGTGGCGTATACCTGGCAAAGCACCGCCTCTAAAGGCCAGGTCACTCAATCAGCCAAGAAGATCATGACCACAATCTTTTGAGACTGTGAAGGAATACTCTTCATTGACTTCAAGGAGAGGAACACTACAGTAAATGGGGAGTACTATGCTGGCCTATTGCACAGACTACGTGCTTCCATCAAAGAGAAAAGGCGAGGAAAACTGAGAGGTGGTGTGCGACTTCTTCACGACAACGCTCCTGTTCACACAGATCTTGTTATAAAGGAAACTGTGAAGAAATGTGACTTCAAAGAGATCGACCATCCTACCTATAGCCCAGAATTAGCTCCCAGTGATTATTTCCTCTTCTCAAAACTCAAGAAGGACCTTCGAGAAAAGAAATTTAACTGTGACAAAGAAGTGAAGGATGCTGTTTATGCCCATTTTGCAGATAAGACTGCTGACTATTTGGGGGGGGGGGACTGAAATGTTAATTCAAAGATGTGAGAAGTGTGTTGCATTAAAGGGTAACTATATTGGAAAGTGAAATATAGTTTTTGTTCTTATCATACCTAGAAAATGGTTAGGCCGGAAACTTATGGACCTACCTTCGTATAGTACATAAGAACCCATATTTAGTAGTGGCACAACTAACAAGGAATAATTAGCATATAATTTTTGCACATTGAAAGCACATTACCATAACCACTCCCTTACAAAGTCTCTCTCAAACAAACTACAAATGCATTATATGGTCTTGTCAACTGGCTTCTTCTAATGTGCAATCACATTCTGCCGACCCATAACTCAAATAACCTCACTATACTTTGAAACTAATTAAGAGCATGTTTTAAACTGTTGAAGTTCAATTTTTTATGGAATTTATTTTTATATTGCTTTAACTATTGCTCTATGCATATTTTCATATAGTGAATTTGCACTTATGGAGACCTAATGGGCCTCTTCTAAGATCCCTGTCATCCACATACACGTTGCAGTCCACAAAAAGAAGACCTAATAGTTGAGCTATGCACTCATACGAATCGTTAATCTTTCATAATTACTTATTTTCCAGCTGAAAATATCCCCTTATGACTATGTTGGTTCCTTTGCTGCGATGCTAAATCATACATCCACATTCCTGTTCCCAGCATTTGTCCCCTCATGTAGAATAAGTCTTCAGGTCCCCTTTTCTCTGCTGCTGTAATATTCTTCCAAGCTCTTCTATCCGGCCGGATTCTATGAAAATATTGCATCTTCATATCGTCATGATCGGCCTGCAAGTGACAAGGCAAGACATGATGCGGCCTGCTCTGGAATTTCCCTTTCGTTTTAGGGAGGCCGCACACCCGCATGCATCAAGTCGGGGTCAAGTCAGATAAATTTGATATCTTTTTGTCTCTAGTGACTCCAAGACATGTGGCCGCACACCGGAGCAACACGTGTCTTGTCAACCTTCTGATCCAGTGGACGATATGACCTCTTTAATGTACAGGTGACTGAAATTGCGCAACAATAGGAAAAGAAAATGGGTTTATAATTTCTATTATCGCTGATATCTATATACCACGTGGAAAAACTGAGGGAAATCGGCTTCAGGGATCTCTCAGTGGATGCTGAATCATATGTAATTAATCTATTTTCTATCTCAAGTGTCCGACTTTGAAACATAAACATTTTCCGTCAACCCACTTTCTTATTTACAGAAATAACAGCACACGTTATCACAGTTCAGTGTTACTACATGGGGAATAGCCGAAGTGAAATAATTGCAGCTAGTTAGCAAGTTAATGTCACGATGACCCAATCTAAATAGTAGTTTATCTTATGTAAATATATTTGCATTTTCAACATTGACAACTGGTGTGTGATTCATTGTAGTATCACCATGACCTTATCTCTTCTTGCTTACGCAGAATAAACATCCGCCAGAATTTTCAAAATACAAGTAAAGTAATCACTTTTGACCAAATACTAAAAAGAAAACGAATTTCAAATAGATGATAATTTAAAAAGACTAGATTACGCACAAGCAACTAAATCATTAATTTTCATGCTACGCAGTCTTTCAAACAGACCAGATTTAGTTGGAAAATAACTAAATTTGTAACAAATGCTTGCGGAATCGGATGTAATCTGCAAATTGCCATGAGACATGACACACAGAATGCAGCATGCTGAATCTCGTGAAACGTGTGCAAGACATGTTCATGACGTCATCGACATGATGCAAACCGGTTTGCGGCTAATATATGTTTTTCATTGAGCTCCATTTCTTTGCGACATGTTGCACAATCGGTAAGTTGCATGACTTGACGCGTTCCCATGAGCGGCCGGTCTTAGTCTCCTGTTTTTGTCCCTCAGGTACTCCTTCTCCACACACTGTAGTTTCTTCCTTAGCTCCATTACTTCACTCTACAGATCCTTAGTAGCATAATAATCCTTACATTTCCAGCTACCATCCGCTTGCTAATTACGCTTAATTTTTTGGAAACGAAATGAAACTATTTCGCACAGAAAGTACAAGAGAGTGCAGTCTTGACATTTTCCCCACAAAGCCCTCACTTTGCAGTCTCCATGGTGTTTCTTTCAACACCGGTCCTGAATTTAGATCCACACCAACCACAATAAGCAGATTAGCAGTAGTATTTATTTCTCATGCATCACATGCATATTTTTTTAAACACAAAATAGACACAAATAATAAAAACATTACTTTTAAATATAACAATTAGGAACAGTGTCTTCGACAATTCCAGAAGGCACTGAATCCAATCAAAATTTATTCCAATTTGATTGGCTCAGCCCCCCAGTACCCGGTTCATCAGCAGTTACCTACTGGAATATCCAGAGGACCGGGCTTCGATCCAACTAAAATCAAAACAGAACATTAAAAGTAATTTATACATTCAATACAATATTAAGTTATATTTCCTACAATACTAAACCTTCCTTCTTTTTTAATTAAACCCATTCGGGCAAATTTTTATCCTTGAGAGTTGCTTATTCCTTACGGCATTATACACACTAACAATTAGTAGAGTAACAATTACTATTGCAAAATAAAAGTTCTTTATAAATCACTTACATTATTTCCTCGGGATTTTACGCACTTCCCGTCCATCACGATCAAGACACCAATTCTCACGCTGCATGTTCCAAGACTATATGCCATAGTGCAGGTAAGTTAGCAATTACTCAGATATAAAACATGTCCCCCTGTTCTCAATGCTTTCCTTTCTATGCTTTACAATTCATAACAATTTAATTTGTCATGATTTGTTCACTAAAAAGAAACATTTTACTGTAGAGACCATAAATAAAAGGTACCATAAATGTGTAACAAAATGTTTCATATCAACCAATAACATGATTTTAACAAGATTGCTACATTTAACACTAATATTAAGCTAGAGATGTGAATCCAGCAAAGAAGTCACACATATGATCATTGTGAAGATGAGAAATAAAATCATTTATGTAGTTGTATGAGATATTCCCAAAGTAAGGTTTTCGGGTATAAATGAGCTTTACAGTATCGTCGTAGAAAATATTGTGGTCAATGTCATTGGTAGTATGGTAGATAACACCTTCTTGTGATAAGAAACTTTTCAAAACTATAGCGTAAAAGGGCATATCCTCTAAGATAGACCCAGGGGGCACCGATAAGTCCAAAAAGGAAGTTTTATTTTAAAATTAATTTAGAAAAAAAAGTAAATGTGTTTACATAACTTATGAGCAGAGATGTTTTTGTACTTGTCAGTGATGAATCTAAAATCTTTTTTCCAGATTTAATTTCAGAAGTATTTGCTTGGTTTATGTATTTCTTCATAATAAGAATCACAAATTTTTTTTTTTTTTATTAATAGGTAATTTAAAAGTTTCATGACATGAGTGAGCAATTGAGAGAGCATATAGCTCAAGTAAATAGTTAAAATCAACATCCTTTTTATTTTTCTCTCTCTCTCTCTCTCTTATTAAGTGGCCATGAGTTCATGTTATCCCAATAAAAGGAAACTTAGTTCCTGTCGCATTGGTTTAACCGAGCGGTATTGCTGAGGTGGTAATACATAAGACCCGCATTGGGAGGTCTCGGGTTCAGATCCGTTGGGACCAGCCATCTTAACAATGGGTTTTTTTTTTGTGGTTTTTCCCTGTTCACTTAGGCGATTGCTGGGATGGTTATTTCATTTTCTTGAATTTTCTGTTCCGTATTTTCGTCTCATTTAATTAGTTGGTTCTGTTAAAGGATAGAAATGCCAGCGCGAGGCGAGATGGTGCGGTATGACAGTGGCTTGCGCTCTGGAAAGGTTTCCGACCAGGCGTCTGATAGGAAAGTGGCGCCTCTATGTGGCTTGAACTCCTTGGACGGGTCGTTCTTTCTGGAAACAATATTAGGAATTCTGTTTAAAATTCGTGCCTCACCGCCCATGCATCCTGGCGGTGTTCGGTGTCCCCACACCTTATGCCTTCCTCCTAGAGGTGCCTCCATTGGGGACATAGGCCAACCGTTGAGAAAGGCTAAGTACCGAAATATCCTCTTCAATCTAATTCGGTCTAAGTGAATGGAATTTTTTAAGTTTGGTGATTTTAGTGGCTGGAAATTAATGACAGTTTTGTACATTACTAATTTTAAAGTGTAAAATATACCATATGTGTTTAAATTGGCATTTTATTTTAAAACCTGTACTTGGTCTACTCTATATTATTGTTACCACGTTTGAAAACACTATATTTTTGTTATACTAACGTCTTGTAATCATGTTGAAAAACAGAGATTTCCGTTTTTTTTTTTTTTTTCCGAGAACTCACACTTGCATCTTCATCTTCAACTGTTGCGATTGCTTAAAGAAAATAGGAAAAGTGAAGAGAGAGAAACTTAATAAATGGATCCCACATGAATTATACGAGTAAGAACATCAAAACACCGTAGTTTTGAAGTCTGTTCTTCATTGTTTTTCCGCAATAAAAATCATACGTTTTGGGTCGTACTGTGATCTGTGATAAGTGGATTATGTGACAATTGTAAACGATCGAAGAATTGGCTGAATATCGATGAAAATCGAAACACACCCAAAATCAAAATTACAAGGTAAGATTTTAATGATTGTACGAATATACAGCTCAGTAATAAAACAGTTGACTGACCTCCTGGCGCAGTCGGTAGAGTACTCTGCTGTGCTTCGATTCCTGGCTGGAAACAAGAAACTGTTCTTTGATTATGAAGATACCTTGTCATGCTTTGAGTGTGAAGCTGTATGTGCATCGATTATTTAACAACCAGCTTGCCCATTTCAGGGCTGTCATTGAGCAAATACCTGAAAATACGTATCCAATCATTAATGACTAATATATGTAAAATGTACATAACTAAACGAACCGTAAAGTTAACTAACTTACAAAATAATAATAGTAACAATAATCATTTTAATATACGATGCTGAAACATGATATATAATTTTAAAATATCTGAAAAAGATATTAGAAATTAAAATAAATGCATGAAAGACAGCAATTATATGGAAAAGACACAAAACAAAATATAATACAATTCAAGAAATAGAAATCACGAAAAACACCTGACTGGATACCTTCTAGAAGAAATACAAGAGCAAAAAGGAGATAAATAAAATGTATTTTTTCATCATCTCCAACCAAATAAAAAGTTACAATAATCGAACTTAACTAACACATAAAACTACATTTTAAAACTCATATATACTAAATATTACGTATTTTTCGAAAATGTTGAATTCAACCAACTTCATAAATTTAATAAAACATACCCTTTTCATCTCCATAATATCCCTACATGGTTTGTTTTGAGCTATTGATTCAACCAATTATATAAGGGAAACTCAAAATGGTAAGAATGAATAGTGTTTAACGCCCGTTTTTGCTATAGAGGCACCACAGGCGATGGACACTGATGATACATGAGATGAAATTATACATTGGGGAAAGGATTTATTTTTAAGGAAGGAAAGTTTAGGGTACCTCCTCGGTATTTGCAATTTATGAGGACTGAGGAAAACCTGGAAAAAAACCTCAATTAGGGAGGACGGTCCTGGCGGGATTCGAGCTCCAGACCTCCCGCTCACGAGTCCGCACCTTAACGACCTCAAAATGGCAAGTCTAATTATAAAGTTGAATATTCAAGGCTTTTGTTCATAAGGTATTTTTGAATGATGAGGACTATAGATTAACATATAATAGCGCGGTTCCGTAGAATATTATGTAAATCCGTCTCAATAGTACGATCACTTTTACGTAATAAGTGAAATAATATACTATACATTTAATTGTTTTAATTTGCATTAATTTCCTATTTAGTAGTAGCGTCAGATATGTAACATGTGTATTAATGATGAAAATATTGGTGAAATGTCAAGACTCCAGAAACAGATTTAGAAATCGTTATGTGACTACCATTCTTATAGATTACATATCCGCCACCTTGATTACTACTGAGTTAAAGTAGCGCGGCGCTGGATCTTAATGAAAATCTATCCTAAACGGTAATTTTTTCCAATGAACCTTACCGTTTTCAAGAGATGAAAATGAAGGTTATGTGTGCTTGTATAAAACATTTCGTTGTTAATAAACATGAGATATTTTTTGCTGAGCATAGGTAAGCTTGGGATAAAATAGTTTTAAAAAATCAGCAGAAATGAAAACACTTCAATGATTGAGGTAATTGTTGCATTTGCAATTGCGAAGAAGGGCTATGTCAAGCTATTTGCTCGAACATCACTACTGGCCTTAATCATAGACAAAAGTTATTATACAATTTATCCATTGATCTTAAGATTTGCATTATACTTTGCTACTTACAACTTTTAAAAAACATTTATATGTTTACTCTTAAATGCTAATATATACTAAATTGATTCATCATTGAGAGTTGCTGCGATAACAGCTTAAAAACCCCGCCCGCACATCTAAAAACCTTCTCTCTCACTTGACAAATATTGTTGAGGCAGCTAGCAGCAGAAAGTAAGTTATTTTAAGACGTGACTAAAAGGTACATACGTGACGTGATCTCCAACCTTTTTAATGTCAATTAATATAGCCTTGCCGTTCTTCTGGCATATTTAACTTTCCTTTTTGCGCATTACTATAGTAGCTACTTTTGACATTTCAACGTATTTGGGTTCATCTGCCACTAATTCAGAGCTGTGAACAGAAAAGTAGTTATTAGAAACTCAATATATATTAAATATAAATTTTATTGATATTTCCCAACATTACAGTTATGTTTTAATCACTCATTCACATTTACATATATTGTCGTCTGACATTTTTGAAAGTAAGATATTCCTTCATTAAGATAAACTCAAAACTGCAAGGAAAAGCAGATATGCACGAGCGCTACCAGACTTGATTTAATTCTTTTGTTTTTCTAATAATTTTCTCTGAACTCAAAGTTTGCGAGCCCATATCCGGCAGAGGCATAAAAATCAATCATGAAATCAATACCTCCGGTAGGGACTGACACTTGAATGGTATATGTACGTTTACAATTCCGCCCGATTATCTTCTCTTTGGGAGGGGGGGGGTGCCACAGAATTTCCACAGTTCACATTATGACAAAATAGCCGGCGAAGTATCCTAAACGCTTCCTTTCCCCCAAATCCCTTTCCCCAATTATCATTCTGCCTCATGCAGCGGTATTAAAGGGGGTGTATTTCGGCTGGGCGTTCGTCGTCCTCCTGAGATGATGATCACTCCGCTGCTATGAAGTGTCGTTCACCACGTCAGAACCAATGCTCCGGCGCATGAGAATGAATTACTTGTTTTTAGTTTTTGGAACGTATGCACGTTACCAGGGAGACAGGATGGGAACTGGGAACACTCTCTCCTTCACTTCAAGAGACATGTATGTAAATTCTTATGAAAATGGTTTATTTACAGTTACAGAGACGATGAACCCCTTTTCTTTACATTAATTATAATTTCTAGCCAGGAGAGAATCTCGGACTGTTTGAACTATAAGGGAGCTAACTGCGGGCTGTCTGAATTGCCTCAAAATTCATCAAAGCTGTTTAAAACTATTTAAAACACTGCTCTGATCAAACTGCCTAACTAAAAACTTGATCACACTGCTCCTGCCTTAACTGCGGGGCTTGACTAAAAACTTATCAGACTGCTTAAAAACTGCTCCTGCCCCAACTGCTACAAAACTGATCAAGGACTGCGTCGAAAACTATCTCAAGATTCTTCAAAAACTGCGTCGACAACTGCGTGCAAAATGCTCCGGCCTGAACCGCCTTAAGACTCAGCAGAAACTGTCGAAAACTGCCGGGCTTTTCTGTTTTCCCATAACTTTTATTAGTTTCTCAGCCGGTCAGTCTCATGTGCGTTCTTTTAATTTTGTGTTCAAATTCTTGTAGTCTCTGTTTAGGTTCTACTCCTAGGTAGGCTACATGAGAATCACGTGGTTCCCGGTTCGTTCCTTATAGACTATTATTTGGCGGCGATTTCACTAAGAGTCCTCCTACTAACGAACTCCTAGGCTTGTTTATTTCATTTCTCCCCTCAGATCTCCCCCTCAAGTTTTACTTGTGTTAGAAACATGTCCCGTTAGGCTTTGTTCCAGTTGCGTCTTTTCAAGGTTTCCCTGCTACAATATCGCTCTAGCTAGCTGTATTGGGATCGGAATTTTTATGACTTGGCTACTTTTTGTATTGAGGGGGAAGCAAGGTTGCGAGGTCCTGACTTATATGATTTTGCAAGTTACTGCACAAAATGCATGATACATATTCTCTGAGGCTTTTGCTTTAAGCATACTGGTAGTGACTGATTAATGATTAGGGTTCATCAATTTAAATGTGCTATTTTATATTCTCCCTAATCGCTGGAGCTAGGGAATACTGCTCCACTCTTCATCATTGTCCACCTTCAGTGATGCCAAAGTATGTAGTATGCACAAGTAGTAACGAATGAATGGTGTTTAACGACCGTTTTTTTGCTACAGAGGCACCACAGGCGATGGACACTAATGATACACAAGTAGTAAAAAAAGCGTGAAACATAAATAAAATGTGACTTATAATGCTATAAGAAAAATATATATTAAATTATTTGTATATACGTTAAGATTTAGCTATATATGTATGTGTGTATGTATGTATGTATGTATGTATTTATGTATGTATGTATGTATGTATGTATGTATGTATGTATGTATGTATGTATGTATGTATGTATGTATGTATGTATGTATGTATGTATGTATGCTGTACCGAGAGTGCCAAAAAATGTATACACACTTTCACAGTAGATATCTATTTAATATAGTTCAAAGTTGGACCGAAAAATAATAGTAATGTGTAGTATGATGATCTGTAAACAGATGTGATCATACATTACCATAACGTTGCTACGTGACAGGTAAATCAACAACAAACAAATGAACTCAAGATTATCCTATGATGTACTGTAAACATATGTGACTTACATTACGTTATACTAGCGCTGCTACAACAAAATGGAACCAAGATTATCGTTTGAACAGCGAAAAGCAATTTTGAAGTGGTAGGGGAAAACCGAGAATGTTGTTGAAGTTCAAAGGCAATGGAAACGTGTGTACAGTTCTGTTTTGTATTATTAAAACAGCAAAGTGGAAAGTTTTCATCCCAAGACTTCTGCATGCATTAATGAAGATGACCCTGATCGCAGAATGCAGTATTGTGAGTGGTTTCGGAACATGGTGCAAGAGGATTTCCCTTCGTAGAGAAAGTTATTTGGTCCGATGTACCGAGATGTACGTGCGTACCTTGATGACGATCTTCCAAGGCACTGAATAGGATGAAGAGATCCGACTGAGTTTCCACCGCGTTCTCCGGATCTAACTCCTTTGGACTCCTACCTATGGGGAACTCTTAAGGATGTTGTATTATACCGTAGAAAACCAGCTACACTGACAGCACTTCGGGAAGAAATTGAAACGGCATGTGCTGCAATCGCTGAGGACACTTTCGCAAACGTTGCTCAATCAGTAGTTCAGCCTTTTCAGAAGTGTATCAACGCCGATGGTGGCATTTTGAGCAACTGTTGTAGCTGTAAAAGTCTAAGTGATTAGTGCTCATCATTTTCTGTTTGTGTGAATTCAGTTTTGTTATGTTAACACAGTTTTTTCTTTGCTTGAATTGTATATACATTTTGGCACCCTCTGTGTGTGTATGTGTGCGCGCGCGCGTGCTGTGGACGGTTTGTAGACATTGGTTTAAAAAAAATATTAAAACATGAAATTTAAAAGTAATGCGCACATCTACATGAATCCAAGTTCGTATGCTGGCCTAAGGGAGCTGCAATCAATATTGTTTGTTGTACTATATATTTGTTATAAAACTTAAATTTCATTTAAGGAGGTAAAATTTATTCATTTTAATGTTAAACATAATTTGAGTACAGTCTCACTTCAAGACAAGAATAGTTAGAAATAGGCCAAGTGTGCCTGTTTGTTTGTTTATAAACTTTGGGTTATATTATTTTGTGCAAAATATTAATTTGTTTTTCTGTATTATTGTCTGTGTTTTGGAATTTTAAGGATCGTTAATACTCCGGAGCATATTACTTTTGCACTACATAGTTTATTAGTTTTGCCCCGAAACACGGAGAGACACCGAGTCAATTTGGGTTTAGTGATAAGCTTATTTTAATAAAGTTGTGAATGTTAATTTAATGCAATATGTGATTCCAGCACGCTCCAGCGATCCAGTTCGTAGTAGGTGAATGTATTTTGTCTTCTCCCCTCTCTGCTTGAGCATATTCAGTGAGTTCAATGAGGGTCTGTGCTGTCGAATATCGTGAACTTATGTTGGTCGTATCGGAAAATCATCTAAATTTATCACAGAATTTAATATAAACGCTTAATATCGCATCCATGCTCAAGGCTCTCTATTTTTCTGTGGTGTAACTCGCAAAGAATACTTTAAAAACTCATTCTGCTGTAGAAAATTATAAAATATGGTGTTCGTTGTTAGACCTTTATTATAACAACAAGCAAAATAATAAGGTTATTTTAGTATACTTATAAAATTATCTTTAAAAATAAATAGAAAATTTTTACTAAAATAATATTTTTATAAGAGAAAATAGCTATACTAAATTAAGAAAATCTGTGATGCTTCCAAAAGCCAATCTGAGATCCCAAGAACAAGGTCATTATTATTTGTTGGATAGGGTAGAGAAGTAGCACTACTAAAACTAAGCCCTGCACTTCGCACTTGTATGGAGCACAAGAGTATTGGAACGAAGCATTATATTTGGTAAAGTCCAAGGAAAAAAACTGAATGCATGAAATCAAGCCAACCACTGAACTACGAGGTGGTGTCCAGAATATTTGGGACTGATGCTACCATCTGGTCAAAAACTTACTTTGAGAATAATGACCGACGTCACCCTTGAAGTAGTTCCCTTACACACGTATACACGTATACACCGGTCCCAGCGATCCTGCCATTTTCCGAGTTCATCTTGGAAGTCATGTTCTTTGAGGGTGTTTAGCACAGACAACGTTTCTTCTTGAATCCTCTCAATTGTATCGAACCGACGTCCTTTCTATTTGATCTTCAGTTTGGGGAATAGAGCGAAGTCGCAGAGTGCCAAATCAGGCGAGTACGGTGGATGGGGGACAACCGCCATGTTGTTTTTCCTCAAAAAGTTCCTGGTGAATTGTGACAGGGAGCATTATCGTGATGTAACAGCCAGTTCCATTGTCGCCAAAGTTCGGGCCGTCATTTCAGCACATTTTCCGTAGCCGTCGCAAAACATCACAGTAGTACGTGGAATTTACTGTTTGATTTCGTGGAACGAATTGTGCACTTTCCCCTTGGCATAAAAGAAAACGAGGAGCATTTTCATTAATTTGCTCTTTACTCGGCTCGCATTTTTGATCTTGGTGAGTTCGGGCTCCTCCACTAGGAGGATTATTGTTTTGTCTCAGGGTCATAAGCGTACTTCCAGTTTTCGTCGCCGGTGATGACCCTGGACAAGAAAGTTGGGTCATCGGATACGGCCTGACGAAGCTCCGTGCAAACTTCAACACGCTGCGCCTTCTGATCAGTAGTCAGGATCCTTGACACAAATTTTGCACCTACACGATGCATGCCCAATTCATCAGTTAAAATTCGTTGGCATGTCCCATAACCAACTCCCACTTCGCGAAGGTCTTCAATGGTTCGACGTCGATCCTCACGAATGAGGTGTTGCACTTTGGCAATAATGTCAGACGTTGTGCAGCTGACGGACCTACAGGTGTGAGCATCGTCTTCAAGCTGTACGGCCGGCTCTGAACCCAGCATGCCACTCAAACGCACATATACGGCTCATGCTATGTTCCCCCAATACTTGTTGAATCATTGCGAGGGTCTTCGTAGCATTTTTTTCCCTGAGATTTGCACAGAATTTGCTGCACGCTCTCTGTTCTAATCTTGGATCCACCGCAAAATCGCCACACACTACACACAGAGTATCATGAAAAGTACTATAGAATCTCAACACATCTACCCAGCTGCATGAAACTTTAAACACTCTCATCAGATGTGCTAGTGTTGCCACCTAGCGGTACAAAACTCTACTGCAACTACTGTCCAGATGGCAACACCAGTCTCGAATATTGTGGATATCACCTCGTATATTCGGAACACTCAGGATATTTTGAAGTTCTTTGCTAGAGCTACTTTGCGCATGACAGATTATAAAAATACACAATGCTTCTTACGCACTTATAGGAAGAAAAATCAAATATACATTTTGGGAAAAATTATAAAAAAACAGAATTACTTCTGGTAATATACATACAAGATCTGCTTAACTGTTACACTATTTACCAGAAATCTTTCTAAGCAAATTCTGAGAAATGTTATTAGTTTTCCCTTTAAAAGAAAACAAATTACATAAGAGAGGTTAATTTTTTAAAGAAAAATTTAAAGAATGTAATACATCATTTTTAGTTTTTGTCTGTTAATATTTTGGATGTATTATTCAAAGATCGTGTATGTTTAATACTTAAGCAAACGTAAAATATCATGTAGCTGATGCCAGCGCGGTCTATTGAATTTATTACACTTTCATTTTGCATTAGTAATTATAATTATATCAAGTATTTCCTGGCTCTCGGTCCCTATAGCAGGAAAACCAGTTGAGGTGCTATTTGACACAGGCTCACATTTGTGTGCGCGAAGCCTGACTACGGAAAGACACAATTGTTAGCGCTACTCTATCCATTGTATCGCGCAGAAGGCATATTGTATGTTCGCCGTCCTCAATTGTAGTGAAGCATCTGCTTGGTGATTGTCCACAATACCAGTGCTTAAATACAACGAGCAAACAGTACGTGCAATACAGTATGAACCGGTACACAGTGCAACGGTGCGTGTCTATTGTCCTAATATTGAAAACTGTATTGATAAAGGAGTGCAATAGAATGACGTCTTTCTTCGTGTTGAAAAGGTTAGGGAGCGGGGGTGGTGGGAGGCCGCATATTCTTCCATTCAACGGCGAATAGTGTACTGTACGTGAATTAGTGACGCAATTGGATGGAGAGGAACTGCATGCTCGGCGTTGCTCCATAACGAGGACATTCACCAGCTTATGAAGTTTGTCCGTGAAGTACCTGATAGCAGCCCGCAAAGTGTTAGGAGCTTTATCGCGCTTTATTTATACACAATGGGTTTATTGGTAATTTCAGTGTGGTGTGTATATTAAGTTTATTGTATATCTGTACTCTGTTTTATTGATTGAAAATGGAAAACGCAAATCTAGTTCTAGTGAATCTAATAGTGGAGATATTATATGCATTTTGTTGGAGATTCCCTTTCCAAGGAGTGTAAAGGGAATGACATTTTAAGATCTGAAGAACGGCCTTTACCAAAATTATCATTGTATAAGGATAAAGTAGAACCAGTTCATTTAATCCACCAGACACATAATCATAAATGGAGGTGCTTCGAAGAGTAAATTATTTTACTAACTCTGCATGCTGCTAAGCACAATTAAGTGTGTGATCCTTTAAGGAGCCCTCTGAAGAATTTTATCCAGGTCAGTGAGTAGACATGAGATAAGTAAAGATCACATAAATTCTTATATTTCGTTTAAACTTTTCGCAACAAAGTTTCAACATCTATGACTTAGTTAACGAGTGCAATGGTTTGTTAAAATTACAGCACAATGAATTAGGAAAAATAGGGAGATTTTAAAAATATTAATTTATTACTGTATATTGTGCAAATAAGAACCTTTCCTTATGGGGGCACTTAGACTCAAAGATTCATATAATTCTGAAAATTTAATCTATATTTCATTTGGTAGTAAATATGAATATAGAGTTAAAACATTTTGGGGAAATGGGCTACTACAGGTGACTTTCTAAAAAAAATTCTTGGACGCTTTAGGGGATATTCAAGAATATTTCCCGAGATTTTATTTTATTCAGAAAATTAATTATTTCATAGGTAGCGAATATACAGAATTTATTAATTAAGCATAAAATGTTAAAAAATAGTGTAGTCACGTAAAGGTTTTAGAACTTTTCAGTACAAATATTGTGCTATTTTCCCACTTCCTGCCCTTCCCATAATATGAGCCGGATTTGTGTGCATTTTCAGTCTGAAAGATTCAAATACGTTACTACAGATTTTGTTTCTTCAAATACGACAGCTTCGCCGAGAAAGAACAGCATTGAAAGACGTCCTTGGCTGTGGTTACAGAGATGATCATCGTTCGGGCAACGAAGAATGATCCAAAGTGACTCACGAGCAGATCGGCAAGTATTTAAACGTTCATTCTCTGCATATTCCTGAAATTCACAAAATATCTTCAGTTTGCTGCCATTACTCATGGAATAACAAAATTGCAATGATGGGAATTCCCCCGGCGTTTTGACAACGGAAACTCTCGACATCATAATTGTCTAGATTGATTTTGGCACCATAGAGAGGCCGGTTAACTAGATCTTCCCAAGTGACCGTTAAGCAATGCCGGATTCTCTACAAGTAGCTATATTGCGAGCATTAGACTTGAGTAACAAAAGCAGTTACTGCAAACTGGCATGCCACAGTCACCATTGGTCTTCAAAGTATAGTAGTACAGTAGAAACTCGTTTATTAATCATCTTCAGTTTATCAGAGTCTATGCCCCATTATTTTTTTTTTTTTTTTTTTTTTTTTCTTTTTCCCCTCCCGTTCGTTTTCAAGAGTGAATATTTCTTCCCAGGTAAGTTTCTTTTTGCAATTCCGGCACAAAGACAAATTGGTTTATTCTGGTAAAAATGTTAAAACATAAAGAAATATAATTAGCCGTAGAACACCACACTACAAAAATTATTAAACGTTTGGCTGGGTTTTGCAACTTTGAGCAGCTCAAAACATTTGCGACAACGGCTATGAAACCTCATATTATAAAATATATGCAAGTTTCCCCTATCAGGTTGCCAAGATAAATGGAAAGTTGCAAAACACAGCCAAACGTCTAACAACTTTGAGCTTGCTATTATTTTTCTTTTTTACATACTTCAGAGTTATCATACAATAGCTGCTGAATCTATACGAATGACCTCCTTGTACTTACATAAAAAAAAGAAAAGATAGGTTTTATATTCACCGCGAAAGTATCTATGTCATTATGTGTAATGCATGATGTATTTATTCCTTTTTTTCTTTTTTGTAAGTGTCGAATATTTATATTGACTGCTGTAATTACGCGTCTGTATTCTTTCACTCCCTCGTGCGTCAGTTGTCTAATACATTTCAAGTTTTATCGTCTCTTGACTAGGACAAAAGTACTTGAGGATTGTTTGCGTTATCTCATCCAAGTTTATGTCCTTGACTGATAAGTTGTTAAAGTTATCGCTTTGTGATATATAAGAACTGAACTATCTCATTTCAAGACTAATACTTTCATTTTGTTCCAGTAGTGTTCATCAGTAAATGCCTATTACGTTATTTGACGAAACACTGGATACATCTTGCAAGGGCAAACTCCTTCCTAAATGTCAAACTGGCTTTGAAGAGTGAGTATGAATGATTGTTGAGATCTGTACATAGAATAAAAAGGTAAACAATACGGTAGACTTGTTTTATGTTTAAAGTTCAGAGGTAAATATTGAGTATATGATTTGAATATTGTGTCACATTGATGCTAAATACCACAATTTTGAAGAAATCTGTACAATTTAAAAAGAATGAGGCATGAACACCTTACAAAGAACAACAAGAAGAAAAACAAAATAAATATGCAAAATTAATAGTATGTTAAGTAATATTGTATTTTCATATTTTTAAAACAGACAATGACTTGCTAACAGCTTTGAATATAAAACTGAACATGGGAACAATGTTTAACAATTTGGTAAACATTTTTTACTTAATTATGAAATTCTAAAATCAAAATTCAATTTATGTAGAATAAAAATGTTATATTATAATTTTGATAATTTTGATTTTCTTAGGTAACAGAAACAAAAAGTAAAGGAAAATTGGCACTTTTAAGAGTAATAATTCATCAAATTAAGGTATAAACTTGGCTTTGTGGTTGAGGAAGTTTATTGTAAATATGAGGTCAATGAAAACAATGAAATTAGCACTTTTGCTTATTTTAGGATAATACAGGAAAATGTTACATGAATAATCAATGGTACCTACAAATAACTTATTTAAAAGTTAAAGATATTGGTTCTTTCTTGTAATAAACCATTCTATATTATATAAACCATTTATATTTTATATAAAACATATTTCTTAAAATTAAGATGTTCATAGTATAAATACTAGTCAAAATAAGTCTATATAAACATGTACTGGTAGCTTTATATAAAAATATATTATTATAAGCACATCAATGCTGTTACTAATAGTAAAAAAATTGTTCAGTAATCATGAACTTTTAAAAATGGCTCTAAAGTAATATCTGTATAAAAGCACATTATTTTATTGACAAATAAGATAATGATGATTAAGTATTGTACATAATATTTTAGTAATATAATAATATCTATATAAATAGAGTTTGCTGCTTTATATGGTAAAAGTGAATAAAAAATAATTGCTGAAAATTCATAATTTCCTTCTATGGAAGGTTGAAGCTCATTCTAAAACCTAAAAGAATGGTAATAAATCTAATCCAATAAAAATACCACACTATCAAAACGAGAAAGCCAATTGGTTCTGAAATGCTACACAATTAAAATTATTATTATTTAATAATTGTTGTTGTTGCTGTTGTTATGGTAGAAATATTTTAAATATCTTAATAAGAAAAGTAGATGAAAAAGTTACTGGAATCATTATAATTTAGGATTTTCGAAAAGTGAAGTACCATTGACACATAAAAATACAAAGTCTGGTTAGGAAATACTGAAGTACCATTACATAGAGAAATCATGGGAGAGGAGAATATGACAATGGAGAAAATATTTGAAGAATTGAGTAAGACTTAAGAAAATGAAAAAAATGAGCTACCTCAAACAGTGCAATTTAGAACATTATATGAACATATGAACATTATATGAACATCATATGAACCTATGAACATTGTTTTATTAGCAAATGCACTTATGGTTGTGGTAAAGCAATGCACTACTATATTTACTTCCTATTTCCATACAATCAAGGTATTTGAAGTTGCATACAAAAGTATATTCACCACATCCGACCCGAGTGCTGTCCCGAGAACTCATCTATAATAACATACACCAAGAAAACTTCAAGTCTTACAGTATTTTGTTATTTTACTCTGTTTAGTTGTTGACAAAATGTGCCTATTACTGCAAAACAATAATAATTACTTAACCGTGTTATAGTTCCATCCATGACCATAATTTATAACATAGCCCCTCAGTATTATTAAGAAGTAAATAATGTAGAGACCTGTCTCTTAAATTGCTGTGCATAAATACACACTAAAGCAAATATTATAAGTGTGAATTTCTAACAATGATATCAAATTATTAATTTTCTTTTAAATTGTTTAAATGCATAGAATATATGCATAAATTGCTTACTTTTAATAATATACAAATGATCAACAAATGGTTGACTGTTATGAAAAGACTAGGCATAATATTTCCACTCAGCTGTAAAGTATTTAGCAGTAGATTTAAAAATGACCATTAACATTTTATGTTCAAAAAAAAAAAAAAAAAGGGCCTGACTTTATAATCTTTAGTTTCCAAAGCTTATGCAATTATTATAAAATTTATTTTTCTGCTTTATAGGAAAATCAACATTGAAACATGTCACTCTCAGACTGGATTGTGGTTATCATATTAGCTATTACAATATTGTACTGGTATGGCACAAAACCATATAATCGCTTTGTGGATATATGTGCCCCATATATAAAACCTGTGCCTTTCTTTGGTAATATGACCTCATTGATGTTACAAAGGAAATCTATCACTGACTATATTTTGGAGATATATGACAAATTCAAGGGATACTCTTATGGTGGATTATTTCAATTTGAACAACCAATATTTCTTCTAAGAGATCCTGAACTGATTAAAGCTGTAACAGTGAAAGATTTTGAACATTTTATTGAACATCGTCCATTTGTAACCGAGGATGTAGAACCCATATTTGGAAAGGGACTTTTTAATCTCACAGGTATGTATAATCTTTCATTCAATGACCTTGAATATGTTTCTTGTTTGGAGATTAATAACTAACTATATGCATTAAATTAACAGTCAATCCTCTTAATAACAAATGAGCTAAGAGCCCAAAATAAATCAGTCAATTCAATCAATCATCTATACATCCATTAATATTATTCTTGAAAATGTTTTATTTTCTGCAAGATATTGATTGTTAATTTTTAAATAGCTCTCTACCTGGTATTTATTATTTTAAATGTCCTCATTATTTGTTATTTTTTTTTAATAGTTCCCTATCTGATTATTCATCATTTTAAAAGTCTTCATTATTTGTCTTAACCTTAGTTTAAAATTGAAAATTTTACAAATTTATATTTCCTATTCTACAATTTTACCTGAAAACAAGTTGGAAGTTAATCATTGGGGATGATAATTAATATAACCTAAAAAGAAAAAATTTAACAATTACTGTTTCATAAATTTTATATATAAAGGAAATGCTTATTCACTATTTATTGATTTCATATTTAATCATTATAATAAATAATTGTATAATTAATTATTAAACATGTACCTATTATTTTAAAAAAGAATGTTTTTAGAAAGTTAAAAATATAAAGATTATGCAATTTATGTTTTATTGTGTAATTTTACCTGAAAATTAGATTTGTAAAAAGTTTACTCTGCTTAAAATTCAAATTTATAATATGTTACATTGTTAATGGTAACATTACAAAATTATATGTAATCTCATAGTAGGGAATGATAAAAAGGTATAATAATTTTGAATCATTTATAAAAATAAATATCAGGCGATACACCTTCATTTTACCATACAGACTCTGAAGTGTATAATGTTCTTCTTATTGAAGCCTATATCCAAATTTTTTATTTTTCCTTATAGGATGAACAAATTAATTTTTATAATTAGAGTAAAATGTATTTTAATATACATAAGAAATGAATACAAGTATGCATACTCTCATAGAAAGAAAAGAAAAAGAGAAACTAAATATTCCTTTTCCATCTTATTCAAAAATATATTTTCTGAAATCATTGTAGCACACAATTCTGCATTATTTGGTTGTCATCTTTTAAAGGAAGCTGAAGAAATTCCTGCCTCGATTTTTGTTGTCTAAAGTGTTGCTTAAATGGTTTACTGTAATTTTTGTTGTTATTACGCATGACTTTTTTTTACATTTAACCGGAAAAAAAAAACACCAATATTGAAATTATATCCTAACAAACGGAAGTTGCAGCACTGGCCAGAAACAATGGATATTTTGACGTGGAAATACCGGAAGGAAAATATTAAAACGTTTAAAGTTACTATTTTGCTACAATAATGATAGAAAATGATGGATCGTTTTCTGTAAAATTATGATTTCTATATCTAATAACACTTTTGAGTAATGCACTCCAAGAAACTAACTTTAGCTTTATTTTAGCTTAATGTACGTAGAATCCTTACCATGAATAAAACATCTCTTGTTACAAATTGCACAACAGCAATGATTTGCGATTTTAATAATGCCTGCAACTGATCGTGATGTCACACTCTCAAAACTGTTACTGACTACGGCGCAGTCTGATGTTATATTTTTAAAACTACGGATTTTCGTTACAATAGATACGATCCTTACGCCCGCCCACAACAATAATTTCAACACCACTTCAAACATATCCTATTTTACAATTTATTTTGCACCAGTGCAGTGAAGGAAGTGAGAGATTTAACTTGGCAAATTTAAAGGACCTAAAGGGACAATTCTAGGAATAGACACTGATTACCAAAATAGACGGTTCTAAGCGTTATAAAGCTTTCGTATCTTAAGCCTATGACTCAAATATGGATATTTTTATTTAAAAAGCTTGTAATTCTGTGCAAAGGAATATAATAGGAAAATAGGGCAATATCACAGCTCTGCTTATAGCATATAACATTAATTAGCATTTCATTCATACTGTTATGTATAGATGCTGATACAGAGATAATATTCTATTTGCTGCTCTTTTTATAATAAAAGCAGAAGAAACCAACCTGGCTCACATCAGTTTAAACTCAAATCATGTAAGATTTTACAGATCAAACAGACCTAATAATTGAATTCCTTCATTTAAAATTCAAACATCTACTAACACTTATAACAAACAAATTTATAGTTACTATTTCCTAGAAAGAGGACATCGTTTTACTAGCAATGTGCTTGTCTCTACATAAAAATGATAATGCTCCTGTCACTTGTGTCTTCTACGGGAGTTGAATTTGTGTTTTAAACTTTCTTTGTGTAGTTATTATCTTTTAATGTTGTATTTCAATGTGAAATTATGGGTAAGTTAGGTACTTGTGACAAAGGTATGGAATTAAAAAAATAGTTTGTTACAGTATTTTTGACAAAATCTGGAGTAACAATTAAGTATGCTTTTATTATTCACTTAGGTCAACGATGGCGTGATATGAGATCAACACTTAGTCCAGCATTTACATCAAGCAAAATGAAGGCCATGTTCTCTCTAATGGATGAATGTGGAGTGCAGGTTTCAAAATTTTTGGAGAAATGCATAAAGGAAGGGGAAGTGCCATCAGATAGTTGTAAGATTGAGAAAGGTTAGCTTTAATGCTAATTTTCAAAAAATAAAGTCAGTTATTTGTAAGTTTAAGCATTACATTAGGAGCATGCTTTCAGGGTAAGCCTAGGTAAGCGCCGCTCACAATTGAACAACTGTTATGTTTATTTTAATGTAAGTAATGGAAACATTCTTAGTTCAATCAGATGTTAATTTTTAAATCACTCCATAGCTTAGCCACAAAACAATTCACTGCATCCCCTGTATTATATACAACTGTTTAAGCTTTCCATTTGTAAAAGTGATGGAATATATTTCTGCGTTTTCTTTCAGAGGGTAATATTCTGGTGGCTGAGATGAAAGATCTGTACACAAGATACACAAATGATGTAATAGCAACAACAGCTTTTGGGATAAGCGTTGATTCATTTCAGAATGCTAACAATGAATTTTATGAAATGGGAAAGGACATGACCAATTTGAACGGAGTTCGAGCGTTTATGTTGTTTTTGTTTTTGATGTTACCCAGGTTTGTGAAGGTATGTGGAATTCTGTAGTACAATTATAAATTGTGTTCTTTCCTTCAAGCAATATAAGCATGTTAATATAAACATTGTGGAAATATTATAAGTATAATAAGTAAATTTTCGGTATTATATTAATATTAAGCCTGGTCCAATTTATTACGATGGGCAGTCAGTGAAGTCGAGTCAACACGATAGTGCTGTTTACTAAGGATGCATCTGTATGGAAAGAGGCAGCCATTTTGTTGTCTGTTTACTGTACACTTGCTTATTTAGTATTCTGGAAATAACGTTAGGAGTATTACGCGACACATTCGGGAGGAACCGCGGTCGTATTTATATGTTCAGCAACAGGCTATGCGTGTACACGATGCATTATAAAAAAGGTCTCTTCACAATAGACAAACAGAGCAATCTAAGTACAATGTATATGGTTTCGTTCAACAGTAATAACATTTATGCAATATATCTTGCTTTCTCTTTGATAGCAGCCCTCTTTCTCCCATATGTACAACACTTGAACTGACATGAACTGTTATGACCTTAGGTAGGCAATAGATATGTCTAAACTAGCTTCGACAAGTAAGTCAGCGAAGCGATGATTTAGTTTTTTTCTTTATCTGCAATATGTGCACAGCTCCTCTTCAGTGTGTCGTGTAATACATATAGTCGTGCAATATTAGAACGGAGGCAAGTAAACAAAAGCATAGAGCGCTGGTGTTGATGAAATTCTTCATCATGTATTTTTGTTACGTGAATCCTGCTCCATTGGAAGCACGTGAGTTCTGCCTGCCATAAAAGTCAAAGCCGAAAATTCAAGTTCCGATTTTCTTTGATTACGAGAACCTGCTGACTGTCGATTTTTTCAAGCATGGAAATGCTATGAAAGCACTTTGAAGAAATTGTGGTGTGCTATAAAAGTCAAACCATGAGAAATGCTATCGAACGGAATTATCCTACTCCTTGATAAGGCCTAGCTACCAATTTTTTGACTACCGGAAGAAAGACATTCGTGGATATTGGCTTGCAACTAGGTCCGTTAGCAGTTTAAAATACCGAGGGCACCAAAAAAGGTATACACACTTTCACAGTAGATATCTATTGAATATATTTCAAAGTTGAACCGAAAAACAAGAGTAATGTGTAATATGATGTTCTGTAAACAGATGTGACTCACATACATTATAATAGCGTTGCTATGTGACAGGTAAACAACAATAAACAAATGAAGCCAAGATTATCGTATGATGTTCTATAAACAGATGTGACTCACATTACGTTATGCTGCGTCACTACAACAAAATGGTGTCAAGATTATTGTTTGAACAGCGGAAAGCAATTTTGAAGTGGTATTGGAAAACCAAGAATGTTGTTGAAGTTCAAAGGCAATGGAGACACGTGTACCGCGTTCTCTGGATCTAACTCCGTTGGACTTCTATCTATGGGGAGCTCTTAAGGATGTTGTATACCGTAGAAAACCAGCTACACTGGCAGCGCTTCGAGAAGAAATTGAAACGGCATGTGCTGCAATAGCTGAGGACACTTTCGCAAACGTTACTCAATCAGTAGTTCAACGTACTCAGAAGTGTATCGACGCCAATGGTGGGCATTTTGAGCAACTTTTGTAGCTGTAAAAGTCTAAGATGATTAGTGCTCATCTTTTTCTGTTTTTTTTAATTCAATTTTGTTATGTTAACACAAATTTTTCTTTGCTTGAAGTGTGTGTACATTTTTGGCACCCCTCTATATTATCCAAGAATAGGTTAACCATCTAGTTCATCACTGGAACATGTAGTAACAGTTGTACAGATTTCTTTTAAGGTAAAATATATACATTGCTATTTTTGGAGTCTAATTATTTTTCATTTGACTAACACAACTGTTAATCATGGTAATAGTGTGGCGATGACAGTGGTATTAGTAAGCAGATGTGTCTGCAATACTGATATTTCAAGAAAAATAGTTAATTGATAAATTTAATAATAAGAAGAATTAAATGACATGCTATAAATATCTAGTACAAAATTACATTGGTAGAGTGGGAAGTGGACATCTTTATTTCATGCTACTTTTCTGCCAAAATTCTTTGAGTATTCTTCATCATTATAGCACGAGTTGGTTCTTTTTACCTTACTTTATTCTGTTAAGACTATTACATAACCGAGAGAAAGGGCACAGCGGTAACGCTTGAGACTCTCGTTCAGGAGATCCCGGGTTCAAATCACTTGGGCCGGCCATCCTGATTTTAGATTTTTTCATCGTTTCCCCCGGTCTTGGTTACAAACGCTATAATATACATATTTGTACTTTTTTACGAAATTTCCACTCTCTCATTTCATTCCATTGGTTTTGTTACAAGGTCGAAAGTGCCAGGTGAGGGCTGGTGTGGTGTGACGGTGGCTTGCTTTTTGGACTCTGACCAGGTCTTTAGTATGGAAGCAAACTTTCTGAAGGATTCAAACTCCTTGGAGGTACCTTCGCCAGCGTAGTGGTGAACTATGTAGAAATATGTTAGGGATTCAGTCTAGATCACTGCCTCACTGCCAGTGGGACCTGGCCGCCCGATGTCTCCCTTGGTCACTAAATACAATCGGTCAGTCCAAGAGCAAGAATGAAGTACCTAAATATCCTCCTCCGTCCCTAACATCCCAATCCAATCAAATCCATAATTTGCAATCGCTGAATTGGAATAGGACAAACACACAGACGTGAAGGATCCCAACTTATTCCCCGAAATAAAAGTCATACATCATTTCAGCGTGGATATTATGATCATGTGTTACAATTTTAATGGCCTACAGTATGAGAATTGATTGAAAAGTTTGGTGAATTGTTCTGATAAACTTTGCAAAATAACTATTTGAGAGCATAGATGATGTCTACACTCGATGAAAATTCCTTCTCTACGTAAGTTGGGGAATAGGAGGAAGTCCCTGGTTGCAAGTACAATGAACAATCAATTTGTGCGCTTTTACCATTGCGAAGTAATACTGTGCCAATCAATTTGTTTTACCCTTTTCCATGTCTCTGTTATTCCATAAACCCAGTAAATAAAGAATTTGGGCTTTCATCTTCCTACTCTACAAAGTACTTTCACCAATGGCTATATAATGCACTATTTATACTTCCGTTTGATACAGGCGGTGGATCCATGTTTCGTCCATAAATCGACAAAAAAGTTTCTGTGGATTGCGACTAAGATATAACCAAACACTCCACTGAAATGTCCTTTCGCGCTCGTTTTTCCTCCGCAGTTAACATTCTAGAACCCTAGAACCCTAGAACCCTAGATTTAAGCCGGAACCTCCCGAATGAAGTTCCAAGCGTTACCTCCTTAGCCACTTCGCTCGGTGACTGAGAATTTTAATGTGAAAACAAATACATACATACATATATATATATATATATATATATATATATGTGTGTGTGTATATAATTTGAAACTCAGACCATCTTCCTTCCAAAGATTGATCCATTTTTGACTTAATCTGGTATGCTAATTCAATAAACTTTAGAAATTACAAACACATTTAATATAAAATAAAATTCTTTAGAACATCTACTAACAATCCATCTGTATTATATATGCTTTGTTTACTTTTCTTCAAAACCTACATTTAAGGTGCTTTTTTTACAAGGTGTTACAAATGTTTGGAATGAGATTTCTCCAAGAAGGTGTATCAAATTTTTTTCGACAACTTGTGCATGGTACAATGGCCATAAGGGAAAGAGATGGAATTGTAAGACCAGATATGATACATCTACTGATGCAAGCTAGGAAGGGAATGCTAGAAGAAGATACGACCACTGCAGCTAATGGGAAAAAACCAAAAATAAGTAAGATATATTTTAGTGTTCCATACTTCATATAATATTGCTATCAAATAAGAAACTATTGAGAAATCCTTGCTAATTATAGAATGTGAAACACGCTCTCATATTTCAGAGACCTTTTGTCTAAAGTTAAATTAACATCTGACTCTGTTTGTCTTTACATACTGTTAAATTGCTAATGAATTATTATTATTATTATTATTATTATTATTATTATTATTATAACTGTCAAATCCGGGTTTGAAATTAGCAATATTTACGTTCATATCACAATTATCTACATAAAATGAATATTTCTTAAATGAATCAATATATTTAAATGCTGACATTTTCAAAACAAGGGGCCTTCATGACAGCTTAATGGGCAACGCATCGTGAGGCTCCGGAGGGCTAACTTACAATTTTAAATTGTACGGTTCTATAATTTTTAGATATTCTGATTGTCATGAGTTAATTAAACAATTTTTATCTAGATATAGAGTATTTGAAACGAAGCATACTAGATGTGAAGATAAATAATCTTAAACCTAGTTATTCTTTTCATAATTTTATTTAGTCGTCAAAATACTTTTATTACCACCTAATTAATCAATTATTTTCTCTAGCATTTGCCAATATACGGTGAATAATTGTGCCGCTAGTTTCATTAATTTGTTCCTTTATATTCCATTTGGTTATAGGTGCTGAAAGGGCCCATTTATAACCCATTTGGGTTTTTAAAGTTCCCATGTAACATGTCAAATATTAAAACGTTTTTTCTCATCAGAAAATAATAAGTTGTTCAAAAGTGCAACTGCATTATATAGTCATTCACAAAATACTACGTGAAACTGATGATATCTCTATGTATTTTCTTATTTTATTTTTGCTGCTTTAGCATCGAAGTACAACTGAACTTTACAGTTACAACCGCAAGAATATCGTCATTCTTTTTCCCCTTTACCTACTTTTTCGTGTTCTTCACATTATTCTTCCAGGCGTTTGAATAAGTAATATTTGTATTCCATGCCGCTCACTGAACGCGTTTAATTTAAGCCGATAATTTCTTCTGCATTTACCCAGTATAAAACGCAAGCTTATTTACCTCAACCTCAAACCATGTCATGTTTCTGAGTATATGAGAGCAAAACAATAAATCACTACACTGTTTTGTTTTGTTCTTTTGTTTTTTGTTTTTGTTTTTTTAATTTAGGAGACTTTGAAACTGATAGTCGTCTGATGTTATTTTTGTCCATTCTTCACTTACATCACATGTACATGTTGGACTCAAATCGATTTGAATACTCTTTCCGAGTGCACGTATTTAAGAGCCAAGTTCGATCGTAGTATAAACTGGATGGAACTTTGGAATGGATTCAATTCGGATTGAGGTGCAACGGGGACCGCATTGAAATCGAATCGAGTAGATAATGCGCGCTAACGTTAGCAATTTTCATCGTCATTTAATATACCCTCGAAAGCATATGTATTGTTTTATTCCATTTAACTTTCTGTATCTGCTTTATCGTTCTAAATTTTACTTCTTGAATCATTAAATGATTCGTTGTTTAAATATATTATCCGGTATGTTATCCAACATAAAAATAAATACAAGTTAATTAAACCAACATGAAAACGTATATAGAAATATGTAACAGTTTTCAATACAGACTGAAAACCATAATGTACGCGGGGATAGTATACCGAGTTGAATTCAATCCAGAAAGCGTACTCAAATCGATTTTAGTCTGACATATAAGCGTGGTAAATGGTTTTCTTTTATACCATTAAGTGTAAATAACCTCTAAAGTAGCTACAGCATTTCCATATTTTTTCAAACTGTTTGAAACAAAGTTTACTTCATTTGTGAAGGACAATTAGAATATCCAAACCTTTTAATATTGTTTCTTTTAAATTTCTGAAGTTACACCCCGCCGGCCGCCCATGAAGTACTGCTCATGAAACTATTATAAAGACCCCCTCCTGAGAAAATTTTAGAAAATGTCAGCATTTAGTTATATTGAGAGATATTTCATTGTAATACTTTATGAGGACCAACTTGTCTTTGAAAAAGAACGCAAACGGTTGGAAATATTTCGCTGTTTGAGTTTCTCTTTCACTGTTTTATTTATTTCCACTTCGCTAGTTCTTGTTAGCTTCGTTCTTTTAGAGTTACTTTATCTTACATTTTAGTTTATAAGAAAGTATTAATAGATTCTTAAAAGAGTGTACGATACAGTAAATACAGTAATTTATGTATGATTACTAAAAGCTGCTAACACATGCATGCAATCCAGTATTATTTATTATTCGTAATCTTGATCAACATAAACATCATATATAACCAACTGGATGTAATAAAATCAAAGTATGAATATTATATTTCAGGCATAAGAACAAAGTATGATAGCTACCTCAATTTGAATATTTAATAAAGTGGTAAAAATAATAATACAGCAAAATATTAATAGATGGCATATGCTTTTTAACTAGAGCATGGTTACACATACAGAATAGGAGAAACTCGGTACTTAACAAGGAGGGAAAAGTCTAAATATCTTATACTCTATTTCTTAGTGATTTAGAGAAAAGAACTATTTTATACCGAAACATGTGGCGACATTACTTAACATTCCACATAACTTATAAATTTAGAGTTCACTAATTGCCGTTTCAGAATAAATGTGTGCTTCCATAAATTTACTGCAAAAACGTTCATAATTTTTCGTTGAATATTATGGAATTAAAATCCTAAAATATGCAATTAAAATACCAATATATGCACTAATAACTTGAGAGTCTGGAAACGTATTCATAATATTCAGACACAATGTAAAAATACTAGCATTAACAGAGAAAATATTCAAATTATTAGGTTTAATAATCAACATTGCGATTACTTATTCTCAGTAAATGAGCGACACAATCTTTTTAACTAAGATTAACTCCACCTCACTGTAATATTCCCTAAGTAATACGCAATTTCCCTCGGTTTCTTCACAGCACCATTTAATTTAATTTGGATTTTTTTCAATTTATTCCATGGCATTCCTACTGCAATGATGACCACACAAAACTTTTTATAAACATTCTCTACCATGTTGATCTTACCTTCTAAATAGTTGCCAATGAACGTCTGTCTTTTTTCTTTTGAGCCATTGGACTTTCTTTGACATCTTTCCTAGAAAGTAGGAACTATTATAAATTTATAATTAATGCTTTCTAAGAGGTAATTATAGCACAAATCAAATTGCCAAAAACTTCTTAAATGTTTAAATGGAAACACTAACATTATCCCATTATAATCTTATTAAAATTCGATAAAAAATTGCCACTAAAATGTTCCAAAAAACTATACCTTTTTTTTGCATAACTGACAAAATATAACATTTCCATATTGTTAAGTATCGATAGCGTTTAATTCGTTCATTCATTTGTGAACCAAGTGATTTTTGCAGAATATTTCTTTTGGCACTGAATTTTTTCATGCAACTGTCTCCAAATCAAGTACTATTAATGGACAAAACATTGGCTGCTGGGCACACACTTCTTTTACCATTTATAGAATAGGGTGAGCAGAAAGTCCTATAAGCCCGCAATATACTAATATTATGAATATGTTTATACTAGGAAACATACCTTTATTTGTCTAAGGCCTGTTAGAACGGCAAGATTTCTTCAGAGATTAATATGCAAAGTTCTCTTGTTCATTTTAATGAGAATTTATGGCGTCGGTTCTTGGAAGCCAGCAAGAGCAGCTGCTTTTAAAACAATGTTGGAAGCATATCGATGCTATCGCACTCTCTCCTTAATAAATCCCCACAATGCATTATGAGGCGTGGTGAGGTCAGGGATTGCCAGGAGCCAGGAGCCAAGATGCAGGTGACTGTCCATTTCTGCACCCAATCCAACGATGTGAAAACGTGTCATCGAGCCAGTCATGGACAACAGCAAAGTGTGCCGGTGCACCATCTTGTTGGAACTAGTTTTCACAATGCTTGCTGCTTGCAGTTGCGGACGTAACCAGGTATTTAACATGCGAATATATAGCTCTTGGTTTATGGATTCTTGAAAGAAACAAGGACCAAACAGATGTTCCTGCATTCATGCTAGCCCAAATCATCATCTGTGGAGGATTCTGTTAAATTTCTTGAGCCGAATAGAAATAGTCCGAGTTTTTAAACTGTGGTAAATGTACTTTAAATGTAAAAGAACTTTTTTCTGTCTCGCAAATGCCGAAGGAACAAGGCATTAAGTCATTGACAGGTAAAATGCGTAAAGGTTTAATTTTCAAGTCATTTTTATGTAGTCGCGCATTTGCAACTAGGGGGTGAACTTTCTGGTCGATTCGATAGGCCACTGACTCAGCAGAGATTTCCACCGAAGTGCAAAATTTCTCACTTCGCTTCGCGTCTTTAAGAAATTTCGCGCTAAAAGCTTTTTTCTCCCACTCGGTGGTGCCTTACCAGAAGCAGCTCTAAAATTCTACACGATCATATTTATAGTTTTCCCTATATATGTGGCCACTCCTGTCCATCATCATTTTTGAAATTTGTATTATTCATTGTTCATGTTGTATTTATTTTGTTTGAAGTCAATGTTCAAGATATTAAATGAGTGTCTCCTACACATATATTTTAAAATATATTCATAAATGTAGCATAACAAATGTTATTGTAGGTGTAAAGAGACTTTTCGCCCAGCTTTACTCTCGTAATTCTATTTAATTATTCTAGGTGCGGATGGATAATGCAATAGATTCAGTTTTTAAATGCCTTGTCACGTTTCATTGTTATTCAATGTTAATTTCTGGAATAATATGTTTCGTTATAATTATAATACTTCATTGCAACTAAGACCTAAATCGATAATTTAGACCCAGGGCAGAGTAATAGATGAGAGGAGAGCTTAAGCAAATTAAAGAAACTTTAGAACATTTTACATTGTACCTGCAGAACATTATAAGCTATGTTAAAAGCAGTCTATAACTTCAGTTACTCCTGTTCTCCGGGTCTATTTATGCTGATTCTATTCGCTTGCTGCTAGATAGGGCTATCATAATTCTCATAATAATAATAACAATAACAATAATAATAAATATATAATACTATATCCCGGTATCCTACACCACAACGAATATTCCTGAACTTTTATTCTCTATCTGAAAAATGATATGTTTACATTTGTTACATTATTATTGTTCAGATGGATCTAAATTTAGAAAGGAACTAAAATAAAAAGTGATGATGATAATAATAATTAATATATTATTTATATTATAACATATTAATATAATAAATATATTATTTATATTATAATATATTAATATTATGAATATATTATTGATATTATAATATATTAATAATAATAATTATTATCATCACTTTTAATTTTAGTTCGTTTTTAGATTTAGATATATCTGAACAATAATAATGTAACAAATGTTAAATGTCATTTATTATTATTATTATTATTATTATTATTATTATTATCATTATTATAGAAAAATAGATAAAAATAGATGGAGAACAAAAGAAAAGGTACTATAAAATGTATACTTTAACACACACAATAAAACATATACATAAGCTAAACTAAATTGCAAATCCGCATACATGCTGGAAGCCAGCATTGACCTACAACTGGTAACCAGCTGTTAAAATATAAATACAAGACAAATCAATACTATTATTTATTTACTACATTAAAACAAAAACTGTTACAATTGTTTCCGGCGAAAATGTGTACTGGTATTCTGTACAATTATAATTTACCTTAAACTTCTTTCCTCTGTATCGCAAATAAGTTAGGTAACTTTAATCCAATTCTTGTTTTTATCAAATTTAACTATATACTGTATAGTTTTTACCCTAATTTATTCGTAATTTACAGCTTCCTTTAAGTATATTATTATTATTATTATTATTATTATTATTATTATTATTATTATTGTTGTTGTTGTTGTTGTTGTTATTATTATCCTTTTAATACTACTTACTTTTCGTTAATAAATAAACATAAATGTAATCAAGTTTAATACTGTTCACTTATTTCTAACCATTAACTTATGTTATTTTTCTCTCAACACTTCAAGAGTTTTGCATGTTATATTTTGAAACTCTGTAGCTATAACAAAATACTCCCTTAGTAATTAATATATATATTATGTTCCTTCCCGGTTCCTTTCCCTTCATTTCATTACCTCTTCTTCTCAATCTCCTCCTTGGTAGCTGTAATTTCCTCTTCCTCTGTGTTATCGTCCTCGTTCTTCTCTTTGAATTCTCCTACGCAGCTCCTTTCTTCCTTCACCTTCCTTCTTCTTCTTCTCCTCGATCTCTTCCCTTGGTGACTGAGGTTTTCCTTCTTTTTTTTTTATTTGGTTTATTTATGGACACTCTTTAACGTCTCAGGTCATCAGCGTCCCATTCAATTCAGGGCGTGAAACGACCAACAAACTTTGCTCATAGGCCTCTTTTTTCAGGCTTGAGGTTCTTTATCGTGCCGTAAATGTACAACACGGAATCCACGGCTTTGCTTCCCTTCTGTAGGAAGCCATACTTAGGATTTTTACGCCCGAAAAAGCCATCGGTCTTGGCCGGGATCGAACCCGCGAACTTGGGTTTAGGACGCAAGTATGGTTACCTCTACACCATCAGGATCGACGCGGTTTTCCTCCTCCCCTGTGTTGTCGATTTCTGTTTGAATCTCCCTCTTCTTTCACTCGTATCCTTCTGTCCTTCTCCGGCCTCCAGGTTGTATTATTGAACATTCCATTTATTCCTCATCTTGATCTACCTCTCCTTCCACACCTCCTCCTTCTACTTGTGTGATTTGATCTATTTCTTGATTTCATCTGCAGGTAATTTGATTGTTGGCATATCTGTTAAATTAATGGTGCGTAATCTTTCTGATCTTCTCACTATTCGTTCTTCTTGTATTGGCACTCCTCCAGGTCAACTCTCTCCTCCCAGACAAATTTGCTTATTTTGTGAGCTAAGGATTCAAGATGGTGGTATAATTCTTCTGTTCATAGGATGTATTTTATCTGATATCCGCTTAACTCCGTTCTCTCCTCTAGTGTTCTATCATGATATCTCTTACATTCAAATAGGGCATGTTCTGGAGTATCTTGCGTATAACAATATTTACAGCTGTAGTTATTTAATTTATTAATTTTGCACCAATAAGTGTCATGCTGACCGTGTTGTGTTAGATAGTGAATCAGACCTTTTGTTGGTTTTATATGCCCTTGTTTAAACCTTTCTGAGATATTACTAAACAGATTCCCATACTGGTAGAACTTAGTGTTATAAACCAAAAATTATTTTTAAAAAATCAGTTGAATTTTTCAGTTCAGGTGAACTTGCGGTTCAGTTGATTTATCTGCTCTGCTTTTTCTCAACAGATTGGGATGACGATGACTTAACAGCACAAGCTGTGTTGTTCTTTTTTGCTGGCTTTGACACATCTTCAACGCTCCTGTGTTTCGCGTCACATCTACTTGCTGTACATCAGGAAGTGCAAACAAAACTTCAAAATGAAATTGATGAAGTACTTGAAAAGAACAATGGAAAAATAAATTATGAAAATCTTCATGCAATGAAATACCTTGATATGGTAGTGTCCGGTAAGTTACAATTTTGTTGTCAACATATCTGTAACTTGTTAATAGTAACAAGCGGAAAATCTGATAAACGCAGAAGTAGCCTACAAAACACATAGATCACGTTGCATTTAAAGTTATATGAATATTACCACCGAACTTATAGATACATTGAGTACTGGAATAAACTTGAAATTTTCATTTAATTTCAGTACTTTAGTAAACATTCCTTCCTGGAGCTAGATTTTATCATACATATTTTTTTCGTCATTATCATTTACATTAGGAAATGCAATTGCATATTAGTCATTTCTAGAAGTGTACTGCAGCGGCTAATGCAAAATGTGCGGTCAATAACTGAAGTATTAACCTTCTTAGTTAGTAAATTAGTACACAAAATATTATATTTAATAGCTTGTTATAAAATTAGTGATTTAAAACACTCACCACTTCATCGGCAACTACTGGCTGGGAGCGCAAATGCCAGTTGTAGGCTGCATATACGCTAAATCACAAATGAGTAAATGACAATGTTTGCTCTTATATTTTCCCATTTTCTTAATTTATAATTACTTAGATAATACAATGCGACACCACGTGGTCCGAGACAGAGTTAAAATAGTAACCTTAACTTTAACACGACTTTAAAAATTATAAAGCGTGTAGTAGGCAGTTGTACCACTGGTAGTGTTTTGTCTTTAATCTTTAGGTATTTGCTCATGCAGGCATGCCCTCTATTGTTGACATGGCGTTATCAACCAGATCCAAGATGGGCGCTCCTTTCATGGGTAGTGAAAATAAGAATCCAGCATATATTCTTTGGGGGATGAACACGCAACAGGGAATGTATTTGTGTAACTTCAGGAGTATGAATGCGGTGGCGAGTTTGGTTATGGCAGATTACTTCGACTGGCCCTACACTGCGAACACCGCTAAATGGGCAGTTAACAATCGAACGAGTTGACTGCAGAACTGAAGATTAAAATCTCTACAAAGTGGTACCAAAAACAGCTCATCCCAGAGGTGAGAGTGTATGTTTGTGAAACTCTTATATTAAACTGCAGGAGGAGATTTACTGAAGATGAAAGATGAGTCTGTTACTTCTATTTTCAGACTAAGAGAATCAGCAAGGAATGGTGATATCCTTCCTCACCAAACCAACTGCATTGATTCTCACTTACCTATGAGACTATAAAGACCCAATTCTGGATCATTAACCGCACAGAGAAATCACTGTCAACAGTGATCCATTCCTTCATCTGCTTGGAAAGCACTGAAACCCGCAATCAAATCAAAACATCAGGGTTCTGAGAGCCTGTTATACCACGATCATGTGCCATTGCATGCTGCACGCTTAACAGCACAATCACGCAGAAGCTGCGTAAACTAAGCGAATTCCTCAGCAAGTCCAATTTGTGAAAGGTGCAACAAAGCGTTAAAGCAGAGAAATTGGTGGCGCTATAGCGCTTTCTAAATTTCCATTTTCAGATACACTTCCAATACTAATGGTCTGGTTTCCCTGATTTTCAGAAACTATTTCATATTTTATTTAAATGGTATATACAGATTTTCGTTGCGAAAAAAATTTATGGCGCTAGAGCGATTTTTAAACTTTGGTTTCAGGTAAACCCTCACTCCTAATAGTCTAATTTTGCTGATTATCTGAAAATATTTTTATTATTCTATTTCAATGATATGTACTGAGTTTCGTTGAGAAAAAACAAAAATTGCGGCCATTAGAGCGTTAACAGATACATATATGTTTATCATCGTCATTCTTGGTGCCTAGCAAGTAATATCGATACAGATTTGCAGAATTTTTTCAGTCTTTTCGTGGGTAAAGCCGCCTTAGTTGCACTCCTTCGGAATTCGCTAAAAAAACGAGCGAGTTTGGTTATCAAACTGGGAGTTGAGTCAAGAAAGTGTGATAGCCGGATAGAACACAACCAGGAAATATGACAAAGTGATACGTGATTTAAATAAACAAAGTCAAATATTAGTGCGCATTTCCTATGATCTTTCTATGAAAATAAAATTACTCATAATAAAGAACTACCAGCGTTACCGACTGCTGGCCGGTGGACCCGAGTTTGATTGCCGGTACCTTGGGAATTTTTCTAAGTTCGAGAGTCTAGAACCGAATTCACCCAGCCTCGTGAGGACAATTGGGAAACTGCCTTATGGAGAAGTGGCGATCTTCGATAGGGCGAGCATGCTAATTACATGCTCCAAAGCTCACCCCGGGCTGTAGAGCCAATGAGAAGAAGAATCAGAAATGGGAACTTTTTAAAACTTAAGTCACACTATTCGAAAGATAACGAAAAGGTGGAGAGTGTTATGTGGAAGTGAAGTGATACAGTACATACCGCTGGTAACCAGCGTTCGTAATATAATAATGAAATAAATTAGGTTAGAATAGCTGGCTACCAGCTATAATTCTTACTGACTCCCAGTAATTTTATACATTTTGGAACATCAAATTGAGAAGTAGTTTTAGTACATTTATAGTTTGACTTAATTTAATTAATTTTAGTTATTATTTTATCATCTTATTATATTATTTCACTCTAGATATTAGGGAAATCTGTAAAATAATGGAAGTAAGAGATTATTGTAAAGTTTATAATAATAAATAGAAAATATTTTATACACGCCCTGGTTTAGGAAACAGGAAGGCGTATTCAGATTTAATGTTATTTATTAACCTATTTCGAAAGATGACGCAAAATGACCCTAAAAAATGCCGAAAACGAGGAAATCAACAACTTTGGGAATACAAGCACTTATAGCGTCCAATAACAGGTTCAGGGGTTCTTAATCTTTTCCAGTGACGTACCATTACGTTCGTCGCAGGATATTAGATGTACCAGTACGCAAATTTTGTAAGGGCAATGAGTGATTTTGCATTACAAGGGCCAAAATAATCATTTCTCAACATTTATAACAATACCACTGGTTTATTTATTTATTTATTGTTTATAGTATTTAGAATTAGATATTTATTGGAGAAAAAATATTGAATCTATTCCTATTCAATGGATTGTTCGGTGAAATATCTTAAAAATAATTTTGTTAAGGTTAAATTATTGTGAATGAATACATCCTAAACAAACATATGTCCTGATACTGATGCTTCAGTACTCATATTTACAATCAGTAAAAGCTATTAACTTTACAAATTTAATTAATTTCTGACTCACACTTTTGCTTCATTGTGAAGTTTGTGCTTGTTTACCTAAACAGTTTTTTTAATGTTTGGTTTCAACTGAGTTCATATTTGTCTAAATCGGGATCAACATTCACCTTATTTCTGTACTTGTTTTTTTTTATATAAATTAGAGAAGACATTTTACATTCAGAGAGGTAAGTGGTCACAAACACCAATAAAAATTTTACAGCTTCTTCTGATATCATTTGATATTCGATTTTTCTTGCCAGGAGGAAATCTGTTTTCTTGATCTTGATCAGTCATGACTTCCATCATATCATTTCGTCTTTCTCGGAAATAGTTAAGGTTTTTGGTAAGGTGTCAGCTGTACAAAACGGGTTTGTAATCCAAAATTTTGTATCCAGGTTTTCAAGGAAGTATACATTGAAATCTGAGATGGAACTTCCAAGGTGCTCCTTAATATTCACTGCCTGTTCCCAATGAAGAGGAATTTCATCTAAAGTTAAGAAAGCATTCGACAATAGAACGGAAGATGTGTTTCCATTATTGATTTATGTTATCATGAAGCTTAGTTTTTTCTTAAGAGCCCCAATTTTATCCTGTACCAAGAACATGGAAGTAAACCCACCCCGCAAACTCTTGTTCAGCTGGATGAGGCGGCAAGTACATCTGCCAAGTAAACCAACTGGGCAAGCCATAGATCATCGGTGAAGTAACTGAAATCTGAGAACCAGTCGAAGAAAAAAATCTGCACTTTTGAGCGGAGTTCAAACAGACGGCTTCATACATTTCTCCTCGGCAATCACCTTACTTCAGTGTGAAATAAAAGAGAATCGTGTTCAGCATCCATTTCATCACACAAATTGGAAAAGAATCGCGCATTCATAGCTATGGACTTAATGAAGTTGACAACTTTGACACTTTCATTTTTAACTGTCTTTAGAGCAACAGGCATCGTTCTTGCGCCTAAACCCTGCGATGAATGCTACAATGTACAAAATTTGCTTCTGGGGCTACTTCTTTAATCTTTGCAACAACGACAGTGTGTTTCTCAGTTATTGCAGGTGCTCCATCAGAATGAACCCGAACACATTTATTCCATTCTGTACCATTCATTTTCACAAATTGGCCTAATTTTTAAAATATTTTATTTGAGGGTGTTCGAACTGGCAATGAATCATAAAATAAGAATTCTTCCTTCGCTGTTTCTCAATCTATAAATATTACGTAATAATAATAATAATAATAATAATAATAATAATAATAATAATATCTGTAATACGTCGTCCTGGCACCTAAATGCTTATACCAGGACATACATTACAGTTTCTAAAGTTTATTATTTTTTTCTTATCTCTTACATTTTAACATTATTTGTACCGACTATATAACTAATTAAACAAAAGTAACTAACAAAAATAACACAGACAACCTGAAATTAAAACCTCAAGCAATTCTCTAACTGGAAACCAGTTAGCAAACAAAACTATAACTGGTAGCCAGCTATAATTTAACTACTAAAACTTAATTCAAAACTAAAAACTGAAGCTAAAACTAAAACTACCGTCCATTGGAAACCGACGGTTACAGTGCTGGTAACCAGCACTCCTAAGCTAAAAATTTATTTAATCTATTCCCTTTATCACTTAAATGGTTTATAAATATTTATATTTTTAACTATTCTAATAAACTTTATTTATGTCATTTTCACTTTGTTCACTTGAATTCCATTTCCCCTTCTATCCAAAACAACACCTTACTTATCTTCACTTCGCTCCTAAGTGTTCACATTATGACCGAAAACATTTAAACTTTCAATTTAAACTAAGCAATAGCCACGCTATTTATTCACCATACACCACTCCCTTACACTTTCATTATTTTATCAACTTTCGTAGTTCCATACTTTGTCCTCTTTCTCCTCCCCTCTGTGACTCTCCTGTCCATCATTTGATCCCTTCTGCTCCTACACGGATCTTCACACAGCAATCACTCCTGAATTCTCCCTTCGCTGTCTTCTCCTTTGGTCACCGGCCTGGCGCGTGCATATAATTTTTATAAGTTCTCCGATTGGATGTCTCCTTAGAACTTCATTCTCTCTGTTTCTACCCTTAGTTCCGTTACGTGAGGTTCTATTAGTTATTACACCCACAAGGTCCTGTTGCATCAACAAGTGTTATGGTACGGGCAGAACTAGATTATAACAAAGCTACACTTTCTGCCTATTCACATAATAGAGGGGGTTCTGATCTGTTCCGTTTCCCTAACAATTTCTAGACACCTTAATGGGGACCCTTCTTATTCAAAGCCTTTTACAAAAACATGTACAAAAGATGTACAGAGCCATCTGGCTCTTTTGTCAAGTTCAAAACACAACACTTCCTGGTTTATTTCTAAAGGTTTCATCAACAAGTTTTCTGTCATTCATGAAATACGCAAAATGACTTAACTATTGATATTACTACAGATAAACTGTACAAATTGGTTGTAATAACATTTATGATACATGTAATTGGTTATGCTAACATCAGTAATATAAGGATGGAAGTTGAAGTCATTTATTTCTGCCTCATCTGTTAGATGTTTAACATTAGAAGTGGTACCTTCTGGCAGAGTGGAATTATCTACTTCGCTTACATCTCCCTTTGAGCTTTTCGAGCATAGTCCTTTAATTAACCACTCGTCCATTTTCTGGTTTACTTCTTCTGAATCTGGAACAAACAACATACAAAGCTGACAATTTAACAAATAAAATCTCGCATTCAACAACAACAGTGTTAACTCCACTGCTTTCTTAACTGTAAGTGCGTCTCACAGCTAACAAACGACAAAATGTGTCCCATTGTTGTCTGGTCAAATATATTCATTGTCATACCAATAAAATTGAACCACCGAATTATAATACAATATCACACAAAAAATTTTTATGATAATGTAAAATATGTTGTTTCCGTTTAGCAGTAGTAGAACTGCCAAATATGTGTTGTTTGTAAAAAGAATGTTAATTTATTCCAATAGCTAAATTTTTTACGTACCAACCGGCAATAGCTCACGCACCTTCAGTGGTAAGCGTACCATAGGTTGAGAACTCCTGATCCAGTTAACATGAAACTTAGTACAAAACTCATTACAGCTGACATTGATTCAGGAAAGCCCATCATCGTGATGAAAGTGAGCATTGAGTTCCCATAAGTTTATATTTGTCTGCCAAAAATATCGGAGAAGTGTAATCTTATTGTCAAGGCGAAATGAACTCTAAAGTTTTTGAAAATGGTTTGCTAATCCCTTATTCCTGAATCTTCCCTACGAGAGGAAATATGTTCTCGTATTACATCTTACCATTATACACAAATAATCAAAATTTCTACCTTACGCACTCGTTAAAGATTACATAACCTTTATGCCCCATCACAAATTTTCTTTACCGATCTACGCAACTGCATAACAAACAGATGACAAAAGACGGATCTCAAGGTCTTGGACTCCCGCAGTATCGCTGTATGTACAACCTCGTTGAATTAGTTAGGGTCGAACTGAAACATTGCTTGTAACAAAATAATGCGACAGCGATATTTAGGGAAAATGACTATGAGTGCTGAAGGAAAGGTTCGCTAAAATTGACACTGAGTTATGTTCGTTTTGTATCCAGAGTACACAATGAAAAAAAGAGCGTGAATATTGCAAGGTAGACTCCAGAGCTTGGTTCGTCATAAGCAGTGGGCAGAGTGAGGTTGAGGATAAGGAAAGAAAAATTAAGAACTATTTGTTGATATTACAACTTATTAAAGTACTTAACATTAAATGCATTTGTGGCTAAACTGATTTGTATAATATTCTGTTTATATGGCCACATTGCTAGAAAATGAATATTAAATGTGACGGCACAGAACACGTTATTCTCCTAAGCTTAATTAGGGCACGTGCCATGGGTTCTTTGAATTTCTTTGTAACAGACTGCGCTGTGCAACAAAACCAGCCGGCAATCTACCAATAAAACGAAATAAGAATTACGCAATCAGTCAGAAAATTCATTTTCTCGAGAAATCCAGATTGAGTGAACAGTTGGCAAACCTGCATTGAACGTGGTGGAGACATGTTCAAAATTGGTAATGTTTTAATGCTGTTATCTCTATTGTTTGAATAACAAATGTTGTGTTACTTTTTGACTACCTCGTATGATGCATATATAAATATATAGCTATAATGTAATGAAATTTATTTATTTATTTATTTATTTTGCAGAGGTTTTACGAATGTACCCTCCTGGTGTCGTTACTGACAGAATATGTACGAAAGCCTACACATTACGCGCTAAACCTCCAGTACAAATAAATCCGGGCGATGCTGTGTGGATTCCAGCTTTTGCTTTGCACCGTGATCCAGAATATTTTCCTGATCCAGAAAAGTTTGATCCTGAGAGGTTTAGCGATGAAAACAAACATAACATTAAACCATTTACTTATATGCCATTCGGAACTGGTCCTAGAAACTGCATCGGTAAGTATATGTGTACTGTTTTTCAATGCTTTTTGTCTAAACGATAGTTCATATACCGGGTGTCCATAAACCAAAAGAAAACATCTCAATTTAGCTGTCTGTATTTTTCAGGCCATGAGTGTCAGAAACATTATAAAACCAGATCAAAGTTTATATATTTCAAATATAATGTTGCAGCGGTTTTTTTATAAGAGTGTGGAATTATGTGTTTGGTCGACGGACTCGTCGCCATAATGATGCTATTGTTCAAAGTGTTAATATAACGTTCATTCGCTGGGCGTTATACCGATCTGTGAACATGCTTAGTGCCCACTTAAATTTGGTGATACTGCAAATGTTTAGTGATATTCTCTCAAATGTTGTGGTCAATCTTAAATGCTATTTCATCCTGGTAATAAAGCAAAGCCCTGATCTCTCCGCGTCACGGCTATTTCATAACTTGTGTTTCATAGACTTCAAAAAGTTCCGACAAGTGCCAATAGGTCTAATGTATTCTACATTCATTAAATCGATAAATAATTTAACTTCGCAGTCATCGAGATTATCAATATACACGTTCATTTTCGAAGAACAGAACATTCAACAATGAATATCATGCATAGAACCGCCACGGTGGCCGAGGTCGTTAAGGCACGGACTCGTGAGCGGAAGGTCTGGGTTCAAACACCGCCGGGACCGTCCCCCTTGACTGAGGTTTTTTCCAGGTTTTTCTCAGTCCTCATAAATGGCAAATGCCGGGGAGGTACCCTAAATTTAGGCCTGGAACGATTCCTTCCTTAAAAGTAAATCCTTTCCCAATGTATCATTTCATCTCATGTATTATCATGTCCGTCACCTGTGGTGCCTCTGTAGCAAAATGGGCGTTAAACACTATCCATTCATTCATCATTCATGCATAGTCAGCTGTTAATATGAGATCGGCAGCAACGAAACAGCTGAGCTATCAACTTTGGCAAACATTCTTTACCTTCTGAATCATCTTCATAACTTATTGATAGAATATGTCAACAATCTACTAGCGGAAAGACTTCGTCCAAAATTAAAGTAATGCTTTCACATTATGAAAACATTTGAATGGAATTTAATTAATTGTGTATTGTGTTTTGTTGCAGGTAGTCGTTTTGCTCTCATGGAATCAAAGCTGGCGATAGTGCATATGTTATCACATTTTAATTTTAAAATAGTTTCTAAATCTCCCATGCCAATTAAAATCTGCAGGAAAAGATTTAATCTATCAATAGAAGGAGGATTCTGGCTGGGACTTGAACTAAGAAATCACTAATCTCGTTGTTTAATCCTGCAAAGTGCTACTTTGAATGTTTACAAGTAATAGAACTAATAATTTTTTGTTATTTGTATGTGTATACAAATATTTATTATTTAATCTTTTTTCAGTACAATAAAATAATTAAATAAGTCGTTCCTATGAATAAAAACTCATGTTAATTTTTCTTGGGTTATATTTTTATAACCACCAACACCAGTTTTAATTTAATAATTTTCATAATATTTTTAATGCTATAATTTGTTGCTATATATTCCTGGTTATTTTTTTTTTATTTATTTATTTTTTTTTTTTTTTTAGTTCCTTCTTTTTTCTATACATTTTGCCTGCTGTTTCTGTGTAATGATTATACTAAATTAACATAATAATTTCTAATTTAGCCTTTAACATATTAACATTTGATGTAAAGCATAAAAAGACTTTGAAAGACAAAAATATAACCTGATTTATAAGACACAATAATCCCAGGAAATACAGCATGGCAATATCCAGTGATTGTCTTTATACAAGTTTATTCGACCGGCGTTTCTAAACTATGAAAAGAAGATCTGCTCGTAATACAGTTAGAATACATAAACCAAAGAACTTGAAGAGTTAAGAGTTCGTGAATTAATAGGAAAACATGGCGGCTAGAAACATTTGGATAAGTGCGAGAGTACAGGAAGCCTAAACGTGTACAAAATAATGAACATACGACAATAAGTCTACATCCATTACAAAATCAGTGCCAAAATCAAATAATGCGTGGTTACCGTTCGTCCAATGTCAACCTATTGTTCCCATTCGCCCATAGGAACGGCGATATGTAGCAGACTTCTAAGGCTGGGTGCCTATGGGCGACGTTACGTGTCCCAGTGGAGATAATGGTGAAGGTGATATTTATGGTGCCCGAGGGGGGACTTTTAAACCTATAGGTACCTAAACGAAGTGGATAGTGATGAAATGAAATGAATTAATAATGGAGCAAATGAGCTCAAAGTCTTTAGAGCATTAAAGTTATCCGCCATTCTTCTGCTTAGAGTAAGAAAAACTCTTAAAAAAAACCCTTACCCAACTTGACCTGACCTAGAATCGAGCCTATGACCTCCAAAATAGCAGATGGAAACGCTACTACAAGATATGCACATAGAATGTAGAGTAAAGCAACAAGTGTTGTATACATTGTTTATTTTTTAATTTCATAATTACTGTAAGAGTTTTCATGTAAGCCAATGCAGGGGTTGTTAAACGGATATTAGGGAACCAAGGTTCCCTTACTTACGTTTATACACTTCTCATAAACCAGTGACTCAGAAATGATCACTCTTCTCACCAGCTGTTGCTTCCAAAAGATCTTAATATTATTAAAAATGTAACTTTTGATTTAAAAAAAATTGTGGTAAGAGTTTTGCTTAATTTACTTGGTATATTAAGGGTCAATAAAATATTTTGAAGTTGAGAATAATGTGAACTTGCAGTTGGAAAAAAGGAGGGCGTGTATGCAGGTAAAAATGCACGTTGTCTTCTGCCCCCTTCATTGTCTTGTTTACCTTAACATAAACTATGGAGAAAAAAGGTATAATAGGATTAGAATGTCAGCATATACTTCGGGCATGTTCATAAATGCATGTTATATTTTACCTAGTACAACACCAGATCTTTTATTTTATTTTTATTATTTTAACTTATATATTTTTACATCGGATTAGGAAATCATTTATAAAATATTCGGAGTATATAATCAAAAGGGATTCATTTTGTTTATATACTCCAAATATATTTATAAAAGTATTTCTTACTCGTCTTTCATTGTCTTATACTCTGAACCATTATGAAATATTAAATTATTATTGCGTCCGGGTTTACAAAACAATAAATTTATAATTCTCCTGGATTTTCAATTAATAAGATGACAAACGTATAACCTCTTCCCAATACTTAAAAAGAAGCAGTAGAGTTTTGAATACACATTTTATTGAGTCAGTAGATTATAGATTTTCCATGGCGACCTGTGCTCACGTCAGTATGGCAACACAAGTCAACGCTTTTACCAAACTAATTCTTCAATACTTCAATTAGCCATTGGCTAACACTATTACAAAAAAATGCACTCGCCCGTTGTTCCTTATTTTTCCAAACTTTTCTGGCATTGACTAACAAAATTATTGACCACTCTTCTAAATTTCCTTGGGGAACTGAATTTATTTTTTAAAGGGTGCTCATTTTCAGCTTTCGTCTGAACATATTTTCAACAATTCACAATGGGTTCCAAGATCACTGATCCCCGAATGAAAGGACGATCTGTTCATATTTGCATGCAGTTCAACGTGATGTTACAATAAGATGCGAAGTTTCTTTCAAAGGCGATGCAACTTTTGATACTTCATTTCGATCCTGAGAGCAAATACCAAAGCTGTAAACTCCATCATCACCAACATAAAAAACCAACAAACAAAAGGGGTTGCTTCTGCTGGGAAAATTATGGCTATCTCATTTTGCGATATTCACGGAATGGTTTACTTACATGTTCCTGCATACACAACTGTAACTGGACAATACTACAGAAATGTCGTGATAACTCTGCAAGACCATATCACGCGCCAAAGGCTTCATTTCCGTGCAACAATATGAATGCTGCGCCAAGAGAGAGTTTTTTTTTATGTTTTTTAATTTACGGATGCTCTTTAACGTCTCAGGTCATCAGCGTCCCATTCAATTCACGGCGTGAAACGGCCGACAAATTTTGCTCAGAGGTCTCTTCTTTCAGGCTAGAGGTTCTTTATCGTGCCGCAAATGTACAACATGGGACTCACGGCTTTACTTCCCCTCCGAAGGAAGCCATACTTAGGATTTTTACTCCGGAAAAAATCCATTGCTCCTGGCTGGGATCGAACCCACGATCTTGGGTTTAGGAGGCAAGTATGGTTACAACTACACCACCAGGACCGACGACCAAGATAGTGAAGGGCCGCACTAGCAAATGTTATTACTGAATATCTCTCAAAAGTAATGTGAAGTATGTCCTCTACCCTTTCTATAGTCCATATTTAGCTCTGTGCGACTTTTTCCTCCACTCCAATAGAATAAACATCTTTGTGGGCGGCATTTTCCATCAGCAAAAGCAGTGTTGAAAGCTGAGGAGGGGTTTCTGAAGCACCTGTATAAAATGGTTTTCAGCACGCCTTTGAATCCTGGCAGAAACGCTGGGAAGATGAATTGCATCCAACGGGGACTACCTGAGACATCATCAAAGTTATAAGGGTGTAAAAATATATTGCCAAAAGTGTAACTATTCTTTATTGAACAGCCCTTGTATTAAAAATGAAAAAATTAAAACTGGTACATTAGTGACAGAATGGTGATAGGATTCTTCGTCACCTGGAGCGCTGTAACGGTTTACGGTTCCTAACATTTCCACACCTGATAAGCCCCAATCGCCGGCCAGCCCACGAAAACCATCTCCGTACCACGTATATATCACTCAAAGCACAGACCACCGCCATCTCGCCTGAAGCTTACGGCCCTTACATGGAATGTAATTAACCATCCCCAGCATTCGCCTAAGTGATCAGGGGAATCAAACAAATAAATAAAATAAAAATAAAAAAAACTCAAAACTCAATGTCAGAATGGCACGCTACGAGTTCGAAGCTCTACCGTTGAACAACCCAACACACAAACACAGTGTTTCGGAGTTTGCGTGTGTTTCAAAACGGCAGGAAACTTGTCTCTGACGTCTTGCTGCGTGATAAAACAAAATTGCCCACAGTAAATGCATGACAGATTTCCTGCAACCTTTCCGCTGGGGTGTTGATTAACCTCTAAGCTCTTGTCTCCTCCTCTTTATGCTACTGAAAATGGTTTTCACTTCCTGTCGAGAATTTCCGCATGAGATGGAGGAAAAGTGTGACTTTTTAAGCTCGATAACTAAGTAGGAAATGATTTATATGGGTAAGGAATATGAGCCTAGAGATCATTGGCGGTTGAAGTAACCTGGCATTAAGCTAAGGATATTTTCATTCTGTATTAAGCAATTGTCTGTCCTTGCACACTGCGCACTGGTTTTACTTGCTTATTATGTGGAATTAACTTGTCGTAAGCATAGCTGACATTAACCTCGAAAGTCTGGCTACAAGTGATATAATGAGTTTCATGTGCTCTTATTTTTTATTTTTGTCGCTCATTGCATGCCTACAGTAATAGCAAACTATTCTTATGAATAGTTAACACTTTTTATGAACAGACTTTGATGTTGTCTAGAGATAGCTCATCAGCCTGATGTGAATCATACATAACTCTTGTTCACTAGTTATGGGTTCTTTGTGAGCATGAGAATAGTTGAACAACTATTTTGAAAAGAAAGTGGGAGGAGTATTTAAATAAAAGTGTCGCATATTTTCACAGCAACTAGAGCTAGCCAAGACTAGCAAAGAAGTTTGTATAAACATATGCTAGGATACAAATACATTTTGAAATATGATACATGTTGAATTGTGACTTATTATGTTGATTATTACCCTTACAAGGAGACGATTCCTGGAGCTCCAGTCCCGAGCGACAGCGGAGAGAGCCGAACTTCTGTCTCCAACAGTGTTATGCATTTCTTTTCTGCGTGGCCACTTGTATCATTTTTTTGTTAAACGTAACGTAACCTAAGCGTTGTCCACCGTAACTTTCTGGTTGCAATATGTTGTTCCTTATTAGAAAAGCGAGTTTTTCACTTTTACCATGCGTTGTCTAAATGAAATTCGCAATTGATTCATATATATATATATATATATATATATATATATTAATGAAAAATAAAAATAAAGTAACACTATTAACAATGTAACAAATTAACAATAATAATAAAAGTAGATAAGGATAAAACACTGAGAAAAAGTTACACTTGAAATTGCTATATTTCGAACTACTGCGAGTTCTTCAATGGCAAGAAGCTAGACCATTGGCATTGCTTCTTGCAATGTTCTTGTTTTATCCTTATCCTTTTATCCTTATCTAATTTTAGTATTACTGTTAATATGTATATATATATATATATATATATATATATATATATATATATACACTAACCTTAACGCTAACCTCGGGTAAATCCTAGAAATCAGTGGACCCAGTGTTTACTGCGGCGAGCTACGGCCTGACGGCCTACTCTCGACTCCTTTTCGTAAATATAAATTGATAGGACATTGTGAGCTACTAAATAGGTGGGTAAATCATTATAATGGTGGGAAACCTCCTTTGATTCCGGCAAAAAAAAAATCGTAAATATAAATTTATTGCGGATCGTGTGGGTGGTACTATGTTAGCGAGTAAATCATTGTAAAGTGGCAAATTTTCTTTAACTCCAGCAGGATAAAAAACAAACAAACAAACAAACTTCAGGACATGAGGACTCGAAATCACTAACTTCACAACAATAGCATGACGCTCTAATCAATTAAGTTATAATGCCGTTGGACAAAAGACTTATTATCTGTGAAAATCTTTACCCTCGGTTTTCTCCGGTGGCTCGGGACTGGGGCCCCAAGAATCGTCTCCTTGTAAGAGTAAGTGTCCCGATTGGTATTCATATGGTTACCTCCTGCAATGGTTATATGTTATCGATGGGGGTGATATACACTACGATTTTTAAAGTGCCTCTTAGCCAAAAATTCAAAGCATTAAGGGTCGGAAAGTCTATGCTACTGGACCTTCTCGATCAGTCCATCGCCCACTAAAGTTCTGGGTTAGATGTTTTTTTCAGAATGTTTATAAAATGCGGTGGTGCTCCATCCTGCATGAGCCAGATATGGATAACTATAATCTCAATTAATTGGTGTACAAAAGACTCACAACCTTGAGTGCACTGCAGAGGTAAACACAACCAATATGAAAAGATAATGAGCCCTTGCCACAAAAGTGAGAAGACTAGGTTTACCAGATTCTATCCGCAATAGAGAATAGGTCATATCTCAACTCATGCTTGTTCCTGTATATATGATGATCGGAACATTTTTGCTAGTTTTGGCCAACTCTGCCTGAGTGAAAACAAGAGAAACTTTTATTTAAACACTCTGTATATGAAGCTGAAAGTAACGGATTCCCTACACTTCATTGGGTGTCTTAGTGACTGAAGATCGTAGAAATTTTCACCGCTAAAGAAATTAAAAAATTGAAATTTATTTCATATTATGGCATGGCATATGGTTAATGCTATTAATGACTCTGAACTTTTATCTAACAAAATTCAAGGAAAAACCACGAAAATTGCCGTCAAAATAAATATAAGAAATGTATATCTCATTCTCTTACATTTTAGATTTGCCTTTTATTATTACTACCTTCTCGTCTTCTGAGGGGCTACTTCTTCACTTATTAGTGCAGTAGCTCTGCATTGATTACAGAGTAAATTAACAGAATTCAATACTGACAGAACACTGAGCTGTTTCTTTCCAATGGAACAGCAGGAGATTATATAAAGAAATAAACACCAATTTAATTCCATGATTATTAGTTACTTTGAAACCATATATTTATTAAAATCCATTTCATGTGTTTTCCACTTTAGTTTATATAGCGAGCGTACATACTTGAAGAGGAGCTTCATAAAATGCCTTGTTGATATACTTATTCTACAAGGTCTTCTAAGACCGCCACGGGTGGCCGAGGTCGTTAAGGCACGAACTTATGAGCGGGAGGTCTGTGGTTCGAATCCCGCCACGATCGTTCTCCCTGACTAAGGTTTTCTTCATAAATGGCAAATGCCGGGAAATACCCTAAATTAAGCCTGGATGGCTTCCTTCCTTAAAAAAATATTATTTTCCAATTTATTATTTCATCTCATGTATCATCAGTGTCCACCGCCTGTGGTGTCTCAGTAGTAAAAACGGGTGTTAAATACCATTAAAAATAAATAAAACTTTTCAAAGTCATTTATTGAAATAACTTTTGTAACAATTATATATTAGAACTATATCTGAAAAGAAAATCAGAATATTCAGCAAAAGTAAGACAGATTTGCTGTCTTTATAAAATGTTTTATTCTGAAAATGCATTCTTTGCGTAATTAAAAAAGAGCTTCAAGTATTACTATTTATAATGTTAACGTATATAAGACCTAACATAAGTGTGACTTATTTAATTATCTAAACCAAAGCTGAGTAACATATTCAAATGGTTTATTAATAAATGTTTAATGTAACAAAAGTTTTACAGTTTATAACATATAACTTGCTAGATTCCAGTTTTCATGTAGAAAGCTATAATAATTAATTATTAGAACAGCCCGGAGATGTCTGTCAAATAATTTGTGAAACTGCATGTAAGAGCCTGTTGCAAAAAATAATATTTGGAAAAAATTTTATGGATATATATCTTCTATTTATGTTAAAAGCCAATAATATTTTGCAGATATATAATACTAATACTGGACAAACAATCTTCATATCTCATTGTTAATTTACTTTGTTATCAAAAGGCATTCTATTATAAATTTAAAGCTGTCCCAAAGCTCTCTCAAACAATTTTAAAAAGGGGCTTATTACCATGTAGAAAAAAAGTATAAATTGAATAATGATTTTTTCTTTGATGACATATCAACTATGTTTTGCAATTATTTTTATAGTACTTAACGTTTTTACTACTAGCACCACAGACGGTACATGAAACATGAAATGATAAATTGGGAAAGGAAGGAAGAGTTCCAGTCCTAAGTTTAGGGTATCTTCCCAACATTTTCCATTTATGAGGACTGAGGAAAACCTGAAAAAAAAAATCAGTAAGGGAGGATTGTTCTGGTGGGAATCGAACCCCAGACGAATTCACGAGTCCGCGCCTTAACGATTTCGGCCATCGTGGCGGTGTTTTGCAAAATATATTAATAAACTTTGACAAGGTATTGCACATGGTAAATGCTTTAATAGATATAAGTAGAACTTCTTGTGAATTGAATTATTTTATTTAAGAAAGCTCTTTAACATCTCAGGTCATCGGCGTCCCATTCTATTTAGGGCGTGAAACGGCCGAGAAATTTTGCTCAGAGGCCTCTTCATTCAGGCTTGAGGTTCTTTATCATGCCGTAAATGTACGACACAGGACCCACGGCTTTACTTCTCTTCCGAAATCCATGATCCTGGCCGGGTTCGAACCCGCGACATTGGGTTTAGAAGGCAAGTATGGTTACCACTACACCACCAGACCGACACTTCTTGTGAATAATAACTTTGTAATACATTCTTCATATTAGAATATGGCAAATATTTCATATATTACAACATATCCTGTATAACACACACACACACACACACATACACACACATATACATACACACACATACATGTGTGTGTGTGTGTGTGTGTGTAATTATACAATGCAATGTGTATAATTTTAAACATTGTAACGCAAAACTTAATACGTTCTATGTCTAATGTACTATAGTACAAGAACCCTTGGAACGCAATTAAATGTTACATTATTTTATGTTTTGCTTTAGGGTGGGTCCGACCGCATGTGGTGCAGTATTAAAAACCGGCGTTAAACACTACTCAAAAAATGTGAATCCGAAACTAGCAGAGATTGCAGAAGGAATTTTATTTTAATCCAACCCCTGTCAAGTCCTTTTTTTTTTTTAATCCATTTTTATATTTCGACTTCAATACAAAGTATTTACTATTCATAACCCCCAATCCATTTCTCTGATTATAGGCTTCCCTATTAAGTAACCTCTTTTTATAGTTCTTTACAACTTTGTCTCCTACCGTCTTTAGTGCCATAGCGGTTTAGTTGACTATCTCTTAATTTTGCAGGACTGGGATTAAAATCGAGCTTAAAACCTGTACAGTTATGAAATATTATGTTCAGAGAATGTAATCCCTCTTTCATTGTCTACATTTAAAGAACGTCAATAATAATTGGTGTTTTGTAAAAGAAAAAGGCACCTGTATAAAATATATTAAAATGAGATAATAGTAAAACCTATTTAACCTTAAAACATTTTTAAACTTATAAAAAGAGGGAAGATACAGTCGGAACATAAAAATAAATTGTGCAAAGAGGGTCAGCAAATCACAGAGAACAGGGTTCCCTTGCAACATCATATGCGCACCGTTATTTTGCAGCTAATATTTTACGCTTCAGGTTTCCGAGTGTTACTTTCATCAGATTTGAGCTTATGTCTTTGTTCATTCATCCTAGATGTGAAGATTAAACAGAGCTTCAACTGTGAAAACATAAACATTAGTTGCATATCAAATGTGGGTATTTGTTTAAATTACATACTCATGTCGAAAACATGCTATTTGTTCATGTGTCGAATTTTAAAAACAGTGCATAACCTCAATTAAAATTAATGGAAAGGTGTTTCTGAAAAGATTCGAAAATATAAAATTTAATATTTGAAAAAATAAAAATGAAAATTGTTCTGAAAGCTATAACGTCATTAGTAATATTTTAAATTACGTCATATTCCTTTTTTTATATTGTATGAAATAGAATATCTTTAAATTATGTTGAGAAGATTTTACAGCTTTAAACGAATTTCGTATTTCTCTGAATATGTTTAAAATATATAACATATAATGTTAGTGCGATAATTATATATTAACGGTTTACAAATTAGAATTCAGAATAATATTTTTTGCTGACTACTGCACAAGCACTTCATATATTTCAGTGAATAACTAATGTCTCTGAATTTGAACATTACTCGTATAGTATTTAATTAGATATTTGAAATGTTGACTTGCACAATCTGGCCTGACTAATTGTAACATAAACCACAAAGCTCCCTTTGTGCATTTGTCATATACTATTGTCATCATATCATATAACCTTCAAAATCTAAGTTCTCTCATTCTCTATTAAAAACACTAGTTTGTGTTGATTATACCAATAATATAATTTTTATCACAAGAACTAATGAAAGCTCTCAATACATTATTTCGTTTCCATAGCAACACTCCACTCTGTAAACAATAACGTTTTGCATTGCGATACAGAAAAGATGTTCGTTCTCACATAAAATGGGTAAAGAATGGGATAGAAGTTTAAAATGTTATCGGGGCGTTATAAATAGCACAATAAAGACGAAAAAAGGTATGTTTTATTAACAATTGTCAAAATATGAGTTGACGCATTTAATTAATGATATAACGCTAAATGGGGTTTCTTATCTTTTTGCAAAGTTTCAAATATTTAGATTAGCTGATAGTATTTATGTCAGCATTCTTTCAGTGCAGTTGGCTAACAGTATAATGTTCACTGGAGATTAACCGAATGACGCACTTTATTCTTTATCTCATCGAAATTTAATCGCTTGAATTGGTCACTTCTTTGTATATATATAGTTTGGTCTTTTTCATTTTAAAGCTAATGAATCACATTTTATTGTGGAGTTAGTCTTTTGCATGCATTGTTACATCACTTGAAAAGAAAACTGCTGGATTCTCTACCATAGTCCCTTGCAAGGACACTTGTATTCTCTGCTGACCTTGTAAAGTAAGTAATTATCAAACAAATTCGTGGAAAGAAAAAACTGACAGCAAGAAGTCGCAATGAAACGCTCGTTAAAGTGAGCCAGTGAACGTTTATCGTTGTTTAAGTAATTTTTTAGTCCTCAGGATCCTCCCATGATTATCAGAGGCCCACTGGCTGAGTGTTTGGCAGGTAAGCTTGAGTCAATTACCGGTTATCTCTTATCTTGAGAAGTCAGACTGATAGACACTAAAAATGGAAAACAAGTAATCAAAAAGTAGTTAAAAAGTTATAGAATAAGTTCTTATATAAGGTAGACATTTAAAATTAAAAAAAGGATTTATTTAGGCAATGAAATATAAACAACGTCTGTTCTAAAAATTTCAAACTGCACAAGAAAAAACATCAACCACAACCACATTCAATTTCTAATATAGAGCAAATAATATTTTTTTCATAATCACTCTATATTTATTACCATTATACTTCTAATAACTGTTGCCTATATAGAAAATAAAAATGTCCTATACACTACATTAGCAGTGCATACCAGTTGCAGATTTCTCCGCAGTAACCCTGACTCCCGTCACTTAAAACATTTTTGTATCTAGAAGCATACCTTCCCATAAGAGAGGAATACTTCATAAAACACAATCACATATACTCCAAATTAGGAATCAGCCTCAACACTGAGCTTACTTCCACCGTTGCAATATTTTCTCAAACTTTTCTGCCACTTAAATCCTTCTGAAGTTTTTGAATGATTGTTACTTCCATCAACAGGAGACAAGCCCTTTTAACTTAGTTAAATTTGCAGGATTTTAATTGAAACTAGCTGCAATGTGTGATGTTCTTTACATGCAGTTTGTATTCTTGGATTGTACAAAGTGAAACTTTTCTCACATTTTATCTAAAAACAAATACACTGTTTTAATTTAAAATAGTAATTTTCAATATTATTTAAATCTTATTCTTAAATATTTCTGTAAATAATAAAATAAATTAATAATGTCAACTTAAACGCACGAGGGTAAGTTCATAAGTTTGCGGCCTAACCGTTTTCTAGATACGATAAAGACAAAAGCTATATTTCACTTTTCTATGTAGTTACCCTTTATTGCAATACAATTCACACATTTTTGAATTAACATTTCAATCCCCCTCGCCCCAAAATAGTCAGAAGTCTTGTCTACAAAATGGGCATAAACAGCATCCATCACTTCTTCGTCACAATTAAATTTCCTTCGTCGGAGGTCCTTCTTGAGTTTTGAGAAGAGGAAATATTCACTGGGAACTAGATCTAGGCTTTAAGGTAAATAGTGGACCTCCTTGAAGCCACATTTCTTCTCAGTTTCCTTTGCAACAAGATCTGTGTGCACAGGCGCATTGTCGTGAAGAAGGCGCACACCCTCACTCAGCTGTCCTCGCCTTTTCTCTTTGATGGAACCATGCAGTCTGTGCAGTAGGTCAGCATAGTACTCCCCATTTACTGTGGTGTTCCTCTCCTTAAAGTCAATGAGGAGTATTTCTTCACAGCCCTAAAAATTGTGGCTAAGACCTTCTTGGTTGACTGAGTGACATTGGCCTTTAGAGGCGGTGCTTCGCCAGGTTTACGCCACACCATTAACTCTCTCTTGGACAAGAGATCATGGTAGAAGACCATAGTTTCATCTCCTGTAACAATGGTTTGCAGAACTTCTATCTCGTTGCCACGGCAGAGCTCCAAAAATGCATGACAACAGATGACTCGTTGCTGCTTTTGGACTAAGGAAAGAAGTCTAGGCACCCATCTTTCATTAACTTTAATCGTGTTTAAATGTTCATGAACAATTCAAAGAACTGTTGTTTTAGAAAGCCCCAGTCTTGTTACTATTTCTGTAACTTTGAGCCGCCAGTCTTCCATAATTTCTCCTTCCACAAGAGCGAAGTTTTCAGGATTGAGTATCTCCAAGAGCCGACCTGCACGCTCTTCATCTTCAATGCTTTCTCGACCCATCCGAAAAAGCTTGACCCATTATTTTACGGTAGAATATGAGAGGGATGCTTCCCCATATACACCGTCCAATCGCTGTTTAATTTCATTTTAAGTAAGCCCTTCTTTTGTGAAGAACTTAATAACAGCTCGAAACTCCATTTTGAACATTGTCATAATCTTCTACAAATAGCCTTCTTTGTGTAACTAGATCTGAACAACTGAACATAGCGGAGCGAAGTTGCAGCTGCATTATTTACTGAATAGATAAGATGACACCAGATAAGGGTTTTGTGAAGGCGATAATCCTTATCGGCGAGACCGGAAACTTATGGACCTACCCTCGTATTTTTAAGATAAAACTTTGCCACATACTTCTGTACAGCATGATTGACTGAAGATGACCGTTTATAAAAAATTGGCAACATAATTTGTCCACTGTTTATACCACACAGATAGACTGCTTTTGTTTTGGCATATTCAATAGGAAATATTTAACTTAACTAGCATTGTGAACTCAAATACTCTAAGTAAACCTAACTGTATTCTATTTATCAGCTATTGTTAGAGTACCTAATTCAAACGCATTATCAAGTATTTAAAAACGTAGTGATAATATTGTGTACATACTGTGAAACTGAAACATATATTTAAAAATTACCAAATAGTAAATATTTAAACTAAAACCATAAAAAAGCATTTATAGTCACTCATTATCAAAATAAGCAGTATAAGAACGCATGTACTCCTTTAATACTGAAATGAATTTATCTAGCAAGTCTTAAAATTTGAGCTACAGAATAAAATAGGCAAAAAGGGCAGAATCAACACGCTAGTTATTAATATAAAGCTTCTTGATTCAGAATTACATTATGGTTTCATGTTTTTCTTGCTTTGGTACTTCTTTACTTCTTATGTACTGACAAGAGTCGGCTTGTCTAGTTCGCGAACACGGTTGAGCAAATGATATTTCGGTGTTCAGGTTCCAGGCCTTCAAAATACCTATAAATTTCAGGAATATAACTTCAGTCCTAGCTTGATAAAATCCTACAAAAGTTATTCAGTGCCTTGCACCATAAAATGGTGTTTCTTGTGGTAGATTTAAGGGATTTTATTCATAAATTAGAGAAAATAATTTATTTTTGGTTGCTATACGGACACTGAGTAACCTGCAAGTAGTGGTGCCTTCCTGGCATTCCAAAACTCCGCATCAGTGATGGACAACTTTCTCTGTTTATTGTAGTTAATTTTGCACTAGAAAATAATTACACTTGTTTCAATCAATAAAACAAACTATTCATAAAAAAAATTAAAGACATACGAATATTTTCATTCTAAAACTCGCCCCTTTTAAATTATTAGTAGCAGGGGAAAAAAGATTCAGGCCTTATTTGTACATGAAGATATATATTTTACTGTCTTCTCTATAAAAATTGCAAATAGAATTGGTGATAAAGCACAACCCTGTTCTAGAACATAGGTTACTTGACGTTTAGGGGAATAATATCTTCTTACTTTAATTTTTGTTGTGAATTTTAACATACTCTTTGGATTGCTCTGCCAAGATTGAAAGATTTAAATTTTTACACATTGTTTCTTCTTCTACTTAAAATTATACCTAGATGTTGTGACATTAATACCCCAGTTCTTTCTCCCAAAGGGAGACCAAAACATTATTCTTTTCTATAGTGTTTGACAGTGATGTTCATTCAGTTCCAAATTATTTCATGTCTTGCTTTACTAACTCACTTTGTTCATTTATTTCCTAGTTCTATATGTGGTTCTGCAACACAAAATAAAATATAACCAAATGTTTCTTGTACACTGATTATATCATTTCGGATCATAACCTAGAGCTGGATTTTTTTAGTAGTGTTTAACGTCCGTTTTTGCTACTTAGGCACCACAGGTGGTGGACACTGATGATACATGGGATGAGATGATATATTGGGAAAGGATAATTTTTAAGGAAGGAAATGTTCCAGGACTAAGTAGATGTGGAATGCAATTATAGACTCTTCCTAAATCTAAGATTGTCATGTGCATATCTATATTTTTTTAAATATCTATTTCCTGTCCTGAAAAAATTGGTAGTTTTTTCGGGAATGTGGAAGCAGAGGGACTTTATTAAAACTGACTAGTCCTGATTCTGTCAGCGTCTTAATCTCATTCCAACTCTATACGGGATTATTTATACACTTCTATACCTGTGTTTCGCCACGTAATTCACACTCTTCTGCATCCTTCTTGTGGATTCTGATACAAAGAAAGCTTAATGATGGGGGACAATACTGGATTATTTATTTTAATTAATGTTTAATTAATTAATTAAAATTGATTCTTATCTCGGGGTTGTTTTCTTCTTTCTCGACTATAATTACCCGCTGTCTTACAGTTGCTCCGACTTTTGCTGGAATGGATAACAGGGAAAGGGATATTACCAGCAGGTTGACAATGGAATGAACAGATTAGTGGCATTTCGAAATGAACTGCTCTTTATTGTTCATTGTCTATCGTGTGGGGATCTGACTCAGTTACTGCCTAGAGAATTTGAGACGCTGTGTATATCACTTTAGCGTAACCATTACCGTTCCATTATGACGTCACCAGCGATATTTCGGCCGCTGCATTGTTTCCTTATGCATTGTTAGTTTCCCGCCAATACAAAATTTCACGACTCAAAAGTTCTAAACTTCACTAACTTACATTCAAATTACTGGTATGGGATATCTCCTTATCTATTCAACTCACTGATGCTAAAAACTGATACTGAGCTTAAAAAAAAAAATAATAAAAAACTAACACCGGACTCTCACGCGAGACTCTTGCCATAGAAGAACTCTAGTAGTTCGAAATACAGCGATTACAAGTATGACTTTCTCTTAGTGTTTTATCCTTTTCTGCTTTTATAATTACTGTTAATTTGTTACATTGTTAATAGTGTTACTTTATTTTTATTTATATCATGTGTGTGTGTGTGTGTGTGTGTGTGTGTGTGTGTGTTACATATTCTGCTTCTTTGGTATATCTTTTATTTCTTCTGTTTTATTAAAAATGTCTTATATAGGTATATTTTCGTTACTATAAACTCACTCTATACAATTAAAAGCATTCCTTGTATAATAATAATAATAATAATAATAATAATAATAATAATAATAATAATAATAATAATAATAATAACTTAAAATGGACAATATAATTATTAAAAATAATATATGGCAAAATGAATAAGCGTCGCTCTTTATTGTTTGGCTAAAAGGTAGTTTCGTGTAGTTGTACGAAAACAAAGATAAACAAATAAAAAAGTTACTGTAAAATGTTTTTACTCTCGTTAATTTTCATTTGAATGCAGGCACGTTTGTCTTTAACGTAGATGTGAACAAAATCACGTAAAAATATTTAATATGATCCAGATTGATAACCTGAAACTGCGAAGGTTAATGACCTATGTCAAATGGCTGTTATTTGTTAACTTAATATAGGCTATTCCTTTATCAATATAGGCTATTCCTTTATCTTTCAGTTTTTTCAATGCCTTAGCTGATTAACAACGCATTATCTGTTTTATCTCATTGATAAGAGCCAAATTAAACAACAAATATTTCGTTTTATCTCATAAGTGAACTGAAGCAGATAAAGTTCTTAACACATCAAAACTGAAGCGAATACTTTTGAGATAACAAGCTGTGCATGAGTTAACATGATTTGAAGAGAGAACGGTAAGCTTCATATTCAGTCTCCTGCTGCGCTTCAACGCTGGACGTAGTACACAGTTCGTGTTGATCTACAGGTACAAACTATTCATTCCCTGAACTGGGCGAGGAAACAAAAGAAAATACGTTTTGTTAGTTTCGGCAATACATTGAACAGGAGCTAAATTTAGAACAAGGTGAGACGTAAGTGTGCAAGATTGTTCGATATGTATGAATAGTGCAGTAAAACCTCTGTATATTGAAATGCAGTTTAACGAACTAATTAAAAAAAAATTTCGACTTTTACTGTTTTACTTAAATTTAATAAGACCTTTGTAAAATTGGTTGTGCATGCAATATTTGGCATCAAATTTGAAGGATGTGAGATAAGCATAGCTGATAAAATATGGGGAGATGATCGTGCCAGAAAGGCTGTTAAAAAACTGAAAAAATGTTGAAAAAAATTTTGTAAACATTAATGATTTACTTATCAATTAATTACAAGCTCTATTTCTCTATTTTATTAATTTTGAATTAGATACTTTGATGATGCAACAATAGTACTTTTTATATCCTTTATCTCTGAAAATGGTGCATATCCAAAATTTTGTTCATTTTCCCCCTTTTTTGGTTTCTGTACATTGTTTAAAATTTTATTTACAACAATGCAAGTAATACCTATTACATTTTCAGTTTTCTTTTGGTATAAATGTTTTGACTGATTTTAATTCATAGTATGAATAACAACTAAAACATAATTCACCTATAATACATAAATACAGCTGTTACCGATAATAAATTATCATTATGACATAAATTAACAATATGGAGACATGTTGACCTAATGCATGCACTACTTCTATTACATTCAACTTAAGTTTACATAATGTTGTTTATTTTCATGGACTAGTTTTCGTACAATAAGTTCCTTTGTACTACTACTGATAAGCGTTTACTAAATCAATGAAATTAAGGAATATGACAAGATGTTTTAACTAAATTATACTTGGAAGGGAGCCATTTTCTTGTCTTTGAAATATTTCGCTATATATCTTTAGGATGCAGTTGTAAAATAAGTATACTTTCTGGTTTCCGACATTGCTTAATCGAAAAATAAGCCCTGATTCTTCCATATCCCCTGTTATCTTATGTGTGATGTAATTTCTACATATTTAGTTTACCTTTATTTACATGTACGAATACGTGCTTCAGCATTTATGTGGAAATGTATTATTATTATTATTATTATTATTATTATTATTATTATTATTACTAAAATATCCCTTGACATATATTTTTGGGAATTCATTAATTTGTGCGCCTTTTTCATATTAGTAAAGGGCGATATTCAGCGTTCTTTCTGTGTTCATTGTTGGTGGTATTGCATGAATGAAGAGAACAGATGTTAACTATAGACCGATTAATTAACAATTGAATCGATGTTTCGATGCTCAAAATTTCGAAATGTGACTCCATAATGGCCGATATTCGATAGCGAGATATACAAATAACCGTTTGATCGGTTTTCCAACTTGAAGAAATGTGTCGCTTCATATGATGGATGGAAAGCAAAATTAGGCCAAGAAAAATGATGTGCTTATATTAAAATTTTCAAACAGTGTGCAGAGATTGTGAAGACAACTCAATTTCTTTTTGCAGTATCAGTCCACAATGGTAGTGTTGAGGAACTAGATACAAGTACAATGGACCAAGAAAAGAAAAAAGACATAATCCATTCTGTGAAAGCACTTCCTTAGTAAAATTTAATTTAAAATATTTCACATGCAGGTCGCCTTAGAGGTTTATTGGTAGCATTTGCGACCACTAATCCGGAGGTTCTGGGTTCGATTTTCGGTCAGGTCAAGTTCTTTGAGTAAGAATTTTCGGTTTCCTTAACCTGAGAAGGTGAATGCCAGACAGCTTTTTAAGGCGCCAAGGGTCCGAGCTTATTTGCGCCATTATTAATTCATTTCATTCATAGACTGCGTTTACGTAACCTGCGGCATAAGAATTTCCCGCTGGTGCACCTTAAGCAAATCACTTTCACTATCACCTAGGGCGCCCTGTGGGCGTCTCGGCCGCAGAAGTCCGCTAAAATATCACATACTAGGAGGGAATGCCAACAAGTTCGTGAAGCAATGGACCAAGCAAACAAAACAAACAAACAAACAAAAAGAAAAGGAAAGAATTGTTTATATAGCAAAACGGAACTGAGTAATATATGCAGGGGACTGCAAAGTGCAGTACATGAAAATGTAGGTGAGTGAAAGGGTGTCAGTATTTTCGTATTGCAGAACATGGTAACTCTAGAGTATACATATGTATATGTTTGTGTGTGTGTTCTTTTCACCCCGTTATACAACCCTAACTTAAACCTATCTGAACATAAACGTATACAAGTACTCTTTAGAGCTACGATGCAGGACAGAAGATATTTGTCGTGACCCTACAGGCTACTTGTCATAGTGTGTTGTCATTAGTTAAGTAATTTTGTATCTCAAGATTCCTTCGTTTGATCCTCTTAAACATTTAAGTCAAACTTAGTTTAAGTTAGTCCAACTTTCAACGAATAAGAGGTTAGGTGGACATTAGTAAGTGCGCTAGCGTTAGTGTTAGCTATGGAACCAGATTGTGGGAGGCGGGTTGCGTGGGCGGTGTTGGTTTCGAATACTTAGAGTATGCCCCCCGTTGGTCTGCCAGTTTGAAATTGAAATGTTGGCGGGGGTAGATGTTTATTATTGGCCCCACTTTGTCCTGCAGTTTGAAACGGGTTTGATAAGTGGGGGGTGGGAATTGGGCTGTATAGTGCTGCAGTAAATAATTTATGCCCGCTAATCGCAGAATTCGCCACGGCTGCTGCAGACCACCCCTGTCTCTTCTTCGATGAGACTCACTCGAGGGCATTTCGCTGGATTTTTGCGGCTGTGAGGCAGCCGGGAATGAGTAAACGGGACTCCGAAGGTGACCACAATAACGCTTCGTTATTTTTCTTGTTGAGATCGTTTATTTTACTAACAAGAATATTCGGACAAACTCACGTCGAACCACTGGCAAGATAATTTTGGTAAGTTTATTGCCTTAACCAAATGGTGCTTGTGCTAATAAATCATTAATGAAACTGAATTCATAATGCAGCTCAATGATGTATCGTCAATTAGTGTAATGACTGGCACTCCAAGCTTCGTTGTCCCCGGAACTGGTACTTGGTACTTAGGCCGTTCTTCCACTGATCTCCGGGCGACCTCAGCCATACATATTGGGCCCGGAAAATTCTGAGACTGCTCCACTTTTGGGCAAAATCTATCCCTCTTATACACATCACAAAATGACGCCATCCATTGGCAACGGCGCGAAATACTCCCGCCAATTTTGTGTTAACGTCACACATAGGTCAGTGCTTACTTTATTTCATTTCTAATCGCTGGACAACTTTGACCAAGCCAAATACTACACTATTTGTCAATAAGAGGAATTTAAACAGATTTCATTCATTACTGTCAACGACTTTTACTTGGACCCCTGCAACTTTGCCACTGAACCAGCCGGTATTTGCCCCGAGGCGGAGAGCATTTCCAACCCTGGCTGCATAATAGAAGGGATTATCTAACTTGTCTGATTTTTGTCAAGTTTTCCTGTGTCCGCAGAAAGACGAGAGTTTGTCTTTACCTTACTATATTACTACATATCATCTCTTAAACATTACCAAAAATTACACTTTATGAACGCATTTAATCACTATACCATATTAATTCTACATATACGGGTTATGTCATTAAAGTTCCTGCACTGAATGAAAATGCACAACATACTTGCATATAATTACTGAGTTGCTGATTCTAAAATTACAAATATTAATTATTTCAATTACTCTGTAACTGACGAAGAGCCAGAGACATTTTCAACTGTAAGCAATGCGACTATGAATGTGCGCATTCTTTAACATACTCGTATTCATGTGATATTAGAGCTCTTCTGCTTTATGTAAGCAATCTCTTAAAATAGTAGTGACGTCACAAGCAATAATAGAGCTGCCATTAAAACGATGGAAGTATTTAACTGTATGACAATTCCCGTTCTTGCCCACTTGTGTTACAATATGGTTTATGTGGTTCAGTTTGCTGTCCAGATAAAGACCGATGAATTTTGTGCAAGCTACAAGGGAGAATATATATGGATCAACTGAATGGCTCTATCCACAAATGTTCTGTGCCTGCTTATAAACGCCATTACTGACGATTTAGACTAAGAGTCCGACAGTCAAATGTCCAAATAGCGAAAGCTGAAGCAACATCGTTGAATCAAAGTCGAGAGATCTACAAACAAGGACATGGTGTAAATGCAGATGTCATTCTGTAGCACACGTATCTGTGGATTAAAAATCGTTTCAACGTTTACTTGTAAATTGAACACAGAAGAGGGCCCACAATAGTGCCCTATAGTAAACCTTTGGTTAGTCCCCAGGGCCTAAAAGTGTGTTATCTTGTTGTTGTACAAATATCGTACGGAACTGGAACAGATCATTGATGCCAGAGCAATACAATGCCGCAATACCCCGGGTTGCAATCAGTGGAGTAAGACAGTATGATCTATGTTATCATAGGCACAATATATCCAGAAAAATATTAAGATATTAATTAAGATATTAAGTATTCTTTGTTCGTCTACGTCTTCTCTATATCTGTGATTAAAAGAATGAGACTATCCATCGTGCCGTGTAATACGAAGGACCCAAACTGAGTTCAAGGTAACAAATTGAAATGTTCCAGCCCTCTCCCTAACCGTTGCTTTATTGGTTGTTCAAAGGTTTTGCGAGCAGGAACAAAAGCAATTGGACGACATGATTAGGCAACATTCAAACCTTTCCCCCGTTTCTTAACAGGGACGTGATCCAATCTTTCGGGAAGCTGCCTGTTATCCAAATGCATCGAAGTCGAGAATTAAACTCCATTTGTCCTTATGTTAAATGTTGCAGTAGTAGGTCAGCGAGAAGTATAATAGAGACAAAGAGACTCTACGAAGAGATTGTTTATTATACGAAACATGGCGTCACGATTATTAGTACATTGTCCGCAAACAAGCGATCCTTCATTTCGCTGCAACTTGTGATACGAATGCCCTTTAATTGGGTACGCTTGACGGATGTACCCAGATCTACCATTATTAGCTAGATAACTGAAATACTTAACAATTAGTTATTTTTGTTGAAATCCTGTTGCCTGCCTGCTCTTCAGGACATCACAGGATCACAGATTAGTGCGTTTATGTAACTCAGTGTCAGTAACCTGTTGAATATGCTGGAAACTTGTTTTGAATAGTGATGAAAGAAACCGCTCACAATAAGGCACATATGCTACGGGATCGCCTTGTAGACAAAGGATATGGTACACATGTACAATTTGATTTTAACAATTTTGTTGCTGTGTTTGCAGAAGACCCCAACCCCAGCATGTGCTAATTTCAGTACTGATTTTATGGCGAACGCTAAAGATTTGCAAAAATGTTGTCTAATTTGTCTTCTGCTAAAACCATAGGTCTTCGCGTGTGTTGCAGGCTTTGCACTGAGCCAGTAGTATCAAATTTATTCACAAGATCGTGAATTGTAATTGTGTAAGGAGGCAATTGCCCAGCAAAGTTCCGAATAAATTCCTCACGAAGGTCATGAGCTGATTCTTATTTATAATATTACACGTAAAAATATGTTGCTCTTAAGTCAGTTGTGTTGCCTTCTTCGCAAACGAATGTGGACTGGTAACTGCTCGGAAGTTCAAGGACAAACAAGCAGCCAAGCGGGCTGCCGTGAGTAGGGAGGAGAACCGGCCTTGGTCGAAAGCAAAACCCCGTGTGAGTGGTGAGAACATGTACTGGAAGTCTGTTTTATATATATATAAAACAGGCTTTTAAAAGAATAAAACACTAAGATAAAGTCACACTTGAAATCGCAAGTGTTTTAGTGTTTTATCCTTTTAAAAGCTTTTATTATTACTGTTAATTTGTTACATTGCTTATACCGTGATGTCACAGGCAGAGAAGAATTTTTGCATTTACATCTTCCGTTCGGCACATGAACAGAAAAGTATCATTTTTTACATCTAGAACGTGTTTGAATTCTGTGAGTAATTCCTAAATGAATTCTATGCTCCTCAGTATTTCCAACAGTAATAAATTGTTACTGGCCTTATTCTGTCTGAATATTTCGTATTTTGTAACAATAGTTCTAACTGAATACACCAGGGGGTAGTGTGGTGTGCTGTACTGTTGCTCGGGGAAACTAACCACACACCTTTGTCACCAGTGTCAGCTGTGTTCGTATGGAAAGTGAAAAGTGCAGCATGTCTGTGAATGAACGTCGTAAGTTTCGGAATCACCAGAAACTGAAACATATTACGTGCTGGAACGGCTATAAGAAACCGTGTAAGTGTTAAAGTTAAAAACGTGGAGTGTACATGACATTTATTACTACTGAAATGACTTTAAAAGTATTGCTTTCTTTTACGTAAAAATATTTATTTATTTTTTAATTTCCTGACATCGACGGCGCTCTGCCCTTTTAACTTAAGCTATTCTCATTTTAGATTGGTTGTTTGAGGTTATACATATTTTAATTTATAATGCTTTATTTGTCCTCAGTAATTATTAATCCCTTTATTTTCTGCAGTAATTATTTACATCTATTTTACTTATTACACGAAATCCTTTAATTGGAAATGGTTGTACAGTGTGTGTTAAATCATTTAATGAATCAGGGTTCTGTGATTAATGCTAAGGATTATAATGACTGGTTTTCTATTTGCTGTTAGTATTCATACTTGTACCAATTATTTCCTGCTTTGTGGTAATAGTTTTTTTTTTAATTGGCAGCGAGTTCCTGTGCAGCTAATATATTTGCATGTTGTTCACGTTATTTTCGGAGTGAGAGTTGTGATATTTGAAAGCAATTATTATAATCGTGACGATATAACTTTATACGTTATCTAATTAATAGTGGTATAGGTTGTCTAAATTATGCAAATAAGCTTGTGTTTAATGATGAAACTCTTAACTTTTCGTTTTTATTTATTTTTTTGAATGGTATTTAATGCCCGTATTTATTACTGAGGCACCACAGGCGGTCACTTTTCGTTGTGAAACGTCTTATTCAAAATACGCCAAAATTAAGGTTAGGCGCACATTTTATATTAGTCTACTTATTTTGCAAGTTCCATCCAAGTAACTTTGGCGTTAAGTTTTCAGTTTTGTTTCTGCTATCACCTCGCCAGGAACTTTTCCAAGAGAATTGTAAATTGCACATTAGCTCAACAATATTGCGCCCGGAATTCCTTTTTGAGAGAGTTTTTTGTGGAACAAATTGAGGTACTGGTGAGAATGGCCTTATTGAGATTAATGATACGAATTTTAGTCATTGTCGAATTCACCTGATTATTGAGGTAATTTAGAGAATTTCTTATTTTTTCTATTACCCATAAGACAGTTTAAGGTTAGGTCTAGGTTAGCAGTCTACAAAAGTAGTTTTTATAAAACCGCAGTTTTAATTCCGTTTCAAAATCATATAAAATTGTTGATTTCGAAAAATATTTTCTGCGAATTCCGTGGAGTAGCTTTTTTCAATAATTTAATTTTCTGCAATATGTTCCGTAACCCATAGTCGACGTTGTTTACATATATGTATTCCATATTTACCATCATCTTCACGTCAGTCCTGGTGGTGTAGTGGTAACCATACCTGTCTCCTAAACCCAAGTTCGCAAGTTCAATCGCGGTTAGAATTTTTTTTCGGGCGTAAAAATCGTAAGTGTGCCTTCCTTCGGAAGGGTAGTAAAGCCATGGGTCCCGTGACGTAGATTTATGGCATGAAAAAGAACCTCAAGCCTGAAAGAAGAGGCCTGTGAACAAAATGTATATGCCGATTCACGCCCTGAAATGAATGGGGCACTAGTGACCTGAGATGTTAAAGAGCGTCCATAAATCAAACAAATCAACAAAATCACCTTCATAGGTTCCTTCACTATTTTTTTCAAGGTTGCCAGAAGTTGTGTAACTTTCTTGTAGCGGTGATGGAATTTTGGAAATAGGCATATAAAAGTGCAGTTAAATGTGATAATGGCACTCATTAACTTGAGCCTAACTTAGGGATTACATTTTTACTTCTCGAAAAATGCTCGCGATCACAATTTTAAAATGTAATTCCTAGGTTAGGTTTAAGTTAAATACAGATTCCTGTGAAACGAAAATTTACTTAGGTTTAGCGTTCACTTAAGTTTGGATCAAGAAATTTGCCTCAATGATACCTTATCCTTTACTCCTCCTACTCTGCGCTGCTATCTAGTGTTTTTTTTTTTTTTTTTTTCCTGTTGGCAATCACAACGTCTCCACATTCCGTCACCATTTTCTGAGCCCTTTTCGGGACAGTGGGTTCCTAACTTTCAAAGACGTCAGTTCATATCCTCCTGTCTATTGTAACGTAATATTTTACAATCTTTCAATAATTTCCTTCTCCCCCCCCCCAATCATTGGGGACATTCGGAAGCGTTAATTATCGAGCTGTTGCAGACGGCCAATAAAGATGAATCGTTTTTACTTTTTAACAGTTTTTGAGGGATTTTCAATTGAGAGAAATGGGGTTCTGTGAAACAATGGCAATATTGGGCTTTCAAAATATGCCCAGATCTATTTCAACAAAAATTGTTGGTATACATTTTTATATTTCTTTTATATTCTTTTCTTCTTCTGACTGTAATTTGGCTATGAATTGTCTAGTCATCTGGCATTAAAAATCGTTCTTCCAAAGAGTCTCGTTTCCCGTAATTATTAGGAAGAGTTACACCACAAACTCTACCACTTTTAAGTGGAAATGGTAGCACTGCACACGCCGAGTCATTTAGTACCTGTTTATTTTTCGAAAACGAAGAAAAATTAGGTTTATAATGTTGGTTTTCGACATTCTTGTTTATTGGAGAGTTGAGGATTTTATGATTGGTTCTGGGATATTAATCATACCTGTATTTATTTTCTGGACAATGATTGATGGTAGCAGATGTTATTCTTAGTGCTCCAGCTTTTTACGTTTTCTCAGTTGGCGGCGAGTACCTGTAGAGCTAAAGATGTGAGCATGTTCAGGTTCTGTTCCGTTTTGTTTCCTTTTATGATCTCGACAGAAACAATTGCAAGAATAACTAATTAGTTCCAAGAACCACCTTGAGCTGGTATTATTTTAGGGATGTTGTCAACTATGTGCGCGGCGATGACGGTGTGGAGATTGGTTGAGGTTGCCATGTTAAGGTGATGGAAGCGATATTCGGACTGCTTTGTATCCTTAGGAATATTGAAGTAATTTATGAAATTTCTTTCTTTTGTGACATTTTTAATACAAGTTTCAGACAAGTTTGGTCTAGATTAGCTCTCTCTACACAAGTAGTGTTTCGAAAATTGTAGTGCCAATTTCGACTAAAAAATGTTGATCCGGTAATACATTAAGCTCGAGTAGATTAGCATAAGGTGAATTAATTTTTTTCGTATCCATGCTACACTCAGATTATATTCATGCCTGAAAACATCTCCCGTTTTGTCATTCAACATTTTCTTGTGTTTTTCTAATCCATTTAAACGTTCTTATGCCTATCTGTTATTAATGATGAAAAGTTGCGGGAATACTAAGAAGCAACCAAAAGCTTAAAAACGTTACCTTTTCCTTGACTTGAAAACGGCGCGGTGCGGAAATGTTTCGTTCAGAAAAGAGTTCCTGTGTTTCAGTGAGTGGTCTAGCCGCTGAGCTGTCATGATATCGCTCGGAGTTTCACAGGTTCAAATCCTGTGTGGCATCTTCTCCCCCCACCCCTTTTTAATTAGTTTTGTTTTCTTACTTCTTTCCTTTTTGTTTCTTTATATTTTCATTAGTTTTAGTTATTTGTCTTTTATTAAACATAATTATTGTAGTCATTGGCTTGGGGTAAGTATGGAAAAACAAATAGCTGAAAAAAACAATGAAGCAAATGTCAAAATGGCGCCCTCTTTGGTTAATGCAGATTTGAGCACGCTATTTAACCCCGGTGCTAGATGAGTAGTGCGGAAATTCTGCTCTCGCCTCGAAGCTTTACTTGGATAGTATAACCCTTTAATTTGGTTTTGAGCTCCTTTTGGAGTTTTAACATTAATATTAACTTGGCGCAAGCTATTATGTCTTCCATACAAAACATTATATGTAGTTGATTATGCCAGAGTTGAATTATTAACTTATTTAACATCTATGTGACTGTACAATATCCATTATGTTGTCGTGTCTTAAATTGGTTGTAGCCTGTCACTTTCTGCTTTGGATACACCCGCCAGTTTCTTTTAAATAATTTTGATATTTCATGCGTATTATTGGTGACTTGTTCAATGGGAGTTTCCATAAAGTAAGAATATGTACAGTAGAATAAAAATTTATAAAATGTATAGAAACCGGTGCAGTTCTCAGTGTGAGAGTACGATGTTTTTGGAATGGATTTATACCCCGAATACGTTCCGTTCCTTAAGCTACTTTATTCGCGAGTTTTCAAGTAGTCTTTTGTTTGCGTATAGGTATGTGTTAGGTGTAGAGTGAACGGTGAAGATAAGCACAAGGTGTGTCTGTCATTTAGCATATTGCGTATAAGGGGGGGGGGCAGATGATTTACCTGGTATATTTCTCTCTTTCTGCAAGTAGTATTCCGAAACGGTGATGCTAATTATTTCTCAAAAACATATTCATTTCAAAACATATATTCCAGCTTTCTTTGGGTAGCTCTACTAAAACACATTTTCCGTTGGGGCTGTGCTGATAGCATAAGACGCAGTATCTTGGGTTTAACAAAAAGAATGCCGTTTCAACCATTATAAAAGTAAATATTGTTGCAATTTTCTATTCTTTTCTTTTACACTGGCGTTCCTGGATCCCGCTATTATGAATTATATGTCAAATTATGACATATGCCTTTACATCCACAAGATTTCAGAATTTAAGTCTATAATCTGCATACCTTTGGATGCCATTTTTCCTCTAACACTTTGGGCTTAATTCGCAGTAAAGCTGCAAATGGTAGTGAGTCTTTTGTTCTACTCACTCTATCATGTAATTAGTTTAACGAGTCCTAAGCCTGCCAAATAGGCTCAGTTGGTATGGAATTGACGAATGACCCAATTATTTCTCGGACAGAACTGAACGAGGAAACTGACAGCAGAAAGGAACTCACAAGTTGCGCTCCATGCAATGAGATGACGCAAAGAAGACTCGGAGTTCGTCCCCGGCATTGTCATTAAGGCTGCTTAGGATTTATATCAACATCTCCATCTTCTTCTTAGAAAAATAAAAAGTACTGCCGCTTTAAATAGTGGTTTATACAAACTTCATTATAGGTACACCACTCAACCAAAATGTATATACTTACGACAAAGTGAGTGTACACATTATTACGTAACTTTAGCTACAGGAGAATGAATGCAGATTATTGTTGTTGTTATTATTATTATTATTATTATTATTATTATTATTATTATTCGGAGTTCGTAGTTGCAAATATCCATTTACCCATTATTCCACCTATATTACATTTGTTACTTTGGAAACGCATTACTCTTATCTAGTAATAATGTCTGCGCGTAATTTTTTATTTCAGGTAACTTTTTACGTGGTTTATGAAAATTCCCTTTAATCGCATTTATTCCTTACATTCAGTGGCTTAGCGGAGAAAGGTTGGGTCCCCCTGAAAAGTTTAATTTGGGCCCCTGACAAAACCATTCATGGGTTAAGTAGCATGTCTTCGGCCGCGGGAAATATCAAATTTGATAGGCTGACAAGAACCTCGGAGGAATCGGAGGCATAAAAAATTGATTGTATTACTATTACAATTTCCGGTTGGCATTATTATTATTATTATTATTATTATTATTATTATTATTATTATTATTATTATTGGTAGTGGTTGTGGTGTGGAAAATTAGGAAATAAAATAGTATTATTGCCTACACGATACATAGCTTACCTCCAAAATCTGGCTGAGATACACAGTAATATCTAGGGTCCTTAAGGATGATTGGAGGCGGGGAAGACATCTAGTTTTCTTTCTGGCAAAACTTTCCACTACTTCTCTCACGTCAATTATTGTTACACTCAATACGTAGAATTTAGACTTTGCGTGATTAAGTAAACTTAGAGTTTACTTAATCACGCTTGTGACATGGCGCTATGTAAATATGTTTTTATTAGTTTTAATTTTGAAAAGGATTGCTGAACTATTAAGGTAGAGAAAGAAATAAAATGAAAGCATTGCAAACGTATAATAAATGCTAAAGCATAATTTGTGATTGGCAAAAAGTATGTCAATTCTGGAATAAAAGTTTCGTTTTTATCTCATTTTAATGCACCTTTGAAGCACTGTAAATAAATGAGAAATCTTCCGTTAAGTCTTCAACATACTGCATTGATAAATGTTGTGTTTTACTCTGCAATTCTTTGTCTTTTGCAGTAGACAGAAACTGTGGAATGAGTACACTAAACATTTCATAAAATTGAACCTAATTTTGATTTGATTAATGTCCTGCGAAAATATTTTTCAGGATCTGACAGACGTTCATCTTGAACCAGTTCATCCAAATGCCTCTTAGTTTTGCTGAATTTTTGTTTAAAATTTGATGCCATTCCCCATTGTTTTGCAATAGGCATGCTGGATAACAATTATTTCTGTAGTCATTTAGCAAATTTCCAGCGGTTTGGAGTAACACTGAAGCTAGGGAAAGACCAAGGTCGTTAGATTGTAGTAATGTTGATACCAAATTAACAGCTTCAAGTATTTTGAAATGCAGGGTAATTATAAACAAAATCAACAGCTTTCATTTGCTTTTTAAGAACATTGACTTCATAGCAGACGTTGGCATATTTTTTATTCCAACACGATTGCAGTCAGTGGCTTCACAACATCTAAATAATCATGTCTTGGAGCTTTTATTCAGTCTAATCTCACTGACCAACATGACTGAAAAACAAATAAAGTCTTTCAACTAAATAAAAAAAAAACATTGTTTTAGATATATTTCTAACGATGTCATTTAGAGCTAGATTCAAAGTATGTGCAGCGCAGTGAACATATTTAGTTGTTTTCGGTTTTTGTTCAATCCTACACTTTTACACCTTTACAGGTCATGGACATATTCGTTGCATCATCATTACCTTGAGATACACTTTTCATCTATTGATTTTAAAATTTCATCTTCTAGTTACATAGCAATATGATCTTCCATCTTTTGAATCCTTAAAAGACTTCGTTTATTTTTATTTCACAAAGTTTTACAAAAGAACCTTTAACTATGTGAATTATCTGAAAATATGATTTAATCGATCTTTTTTGCCCACTTCTTGTGTAGTATCCAAAATTATAGAAGAAACTTGTGCATACTTGATTTCATTCCCCACCTTCTGTCTTAACAGATGAATTAATTCGTTTTGGATTTTTGGACTGAGATGTTTATCAGATACTTCCGGTCTATGTATATGGTGCTGTAATACCGGATCACACTTAGACAATAAGTCTACAATAGCTTTAAAAAAAAAAATGTACACAGTGAGCTTTCTCTAATTTGCTTTATGACCTCGTGAAGCTAGATTAGATATTGTGCTAATGTGATAGAATTTGTTTCCACATGCTTTCTTTCCTTAATTCCACACTACAATCTACCGTTTCTTTCTTCTTTTTTCAGACATTAACAACACATGTCTTCAGATAGGAATGAGATATTTCATGTATTAATTTTGTTTCTTGATAGGCCCTGCCAATTACGAACGACCTTTAACCAGGCAATTCTGTTAGCAAATATCCGACATGGCTCACAATAAACAAAGTCTACTTTTCTAGAATAACAGCCATTCTCTTGTCACTTTATCCCGATTTTGTTAATTTTTCATATTAATTAATGGAGAAATATATATTATTTTGCTTAGGAACTCTCGGAAAGAGACCTTGGAGTTTGCAAGGCTCATGTCGTATAATAAACTCCTTTGTGTTGTTATTTAAAATATCTGAAAATTAGCTACTATTAGTAGCACCTTCAAAGAAGTACTTACATTCTGCTATGCGCTATTACTTCCATTCTCAATTTCAGTACAAATCTCAGGCTTCTTATCAGTATTAATATTCACATACTCTTTATATTCTTCTCTGTGCCATTGCTTGATTTTACATGCCTGTCATTTGTTCTTAGAGAAACAGATGACCACTAGAACATGGACTATTACAAATTTCATTTATTATTTCGGAATTAGTACTAAGGAAAAAATATGTTTTCACTAATTTTGAAATTGATCTTTCGATCTCTCTCTTTTTTCTCCGTTTTTGCGCACCACTCAAATGTTCATAAGTAGCTTTAACTGGATTCGTTTCGAAATGAGAGAGAAACAAGATTAAACAAACAAACAAAAATGTTTAATTGCTAGAACTGGTTTATTTTATCTAATATTGTAAGCGACCGAGATCAGAATCAAACCCTATGTTGGACTTTTACCACCGTACTAGACTTGATGTAACACCCAATCTGTGATCCAAGTCGAGCGACACTGCATCTGCCTTAAAATCCCGAAGCAACGGAAAAATAAACCAATACATTCACCATCAAGAGTGAAAACTAAATATGCATTGTTTGCGGTTCGCGGCGCAGCGACAAACGACGTTCTCGTGTTTATTTTCAGTACTAAGTTTGCTGATTGTTGACATGTACCGGCGTGTTTACTGAAAGTTGTGAAATTTCTTTTTCTTTTACTGCTTTGCTCGTCTTTCCCCATCCTCCATTATGATAACCTATTTACTTTTTTTTTTTTCTGTTGGTACAACCGTGATGTAAGCAAACTACGCAGCAATTTCGTCTTTCTTCCTTCGATATGAAAGAAGATGCACTTGTTTGGGTCGGTAGATGACGTACTAGCTTTTAACCGAATCACATCATCTCCTAATACTGTTGTTATTAGCACTCTTTATTCTAGGCAAGTTTAACACTTTAACTGTCATTGGCTCTTCTCAGCGTAAGTACTTGCAAGCGAGGAACAGCAGTTGCCTTGTGATATTCCCTGCTTCAGCCTTGCACCAAAGTCAAGGTTTGACCTTGTACGAATAAGGCCAAGGCTGGACTTCCCTCTAAAATATAATGGCTTTGAATCATTTAGAGACAAATAAAATAATTTTGTGACTTTTGTAGCAATTTCCACACGCTTCTTGTGCATATTTAATGTTTATAAAGGAGTGCAAAACTTAAAAATGCCACAGAAAAACAGCACGTTTAATTTTTAATGTTAAAAGAAACGCCGGACACAAACAATACAAATATATTTTTTCCCAACTTCCTTCTAAATGAATTGTTTTAAAACTTCTACTATAGATTTTTCAGGATATGATGCAATTATATAACATTAACGGAAAAGACAAATTATGCATATGAAAAATCTAAGTGCTCTTCACTTTCGCACTAGCCTCCATTATAAAGGCAACACTTCTTAACAATTAAAACAAAAATAAATACCTAATCATATGTAAATTGAAAAATAATACGTTGTAAGTTTCAATAATACTATTCATCGCTGACAAAGACAATCTTTAAAAGTAAAGTCGATCCAGTGGTAACCATACACCCAAGATCGCGGATTCAAACTCGGAAGGTAGATGTATTTTTTTTCGAGCGTCTGAGTATGACTTCCTTCGAAAGGTTGTTGATTTGCTTTATATACGATTGCTATTTAACGTCTCAGGTCATCAGCGTCCCATTCAATTCAGGGCGTGAAACGGCCGACAAATTTTGCTCCAGATGCCTCTTCTTTCAGGCTTTAGGTTTTGTTACATGCCGTTAATCTACAAAATGGGACCCACGGCTTTACTTTCCTTCTGAAGGAAGCCATATGTAGGATTTTTATGCCCGAAAAAGTCCATCGATCCTGGCCGGAATTGAACCCGCGATCTTGGGACTAGGAAGCAAGTATGATTACCACTACACCACCAGAACTGACTCTTCGTAAGGGAAATAAAGCCGTGGGTCTCGTCTCGTAGATTACGGCACGTAACCTCAAGGCTGAAGGAAGAGGCCTCTGACTAAAATTTATCGGCCGTTTTACGCCCTGAATTGAATGGGACGCTGATGACCTGAGATGTTAAACGGCGTCCACAAATAAACCAAATACTACTATTTGGAAAATAGAGCTTAGAATTTTCTGTATATAATTTCGCCAGACTAGTGAGGCTATCTGAGTTATGGACCGTCTGAATGCGGCTACTATTTGGAGCCGCAGCAATTGGTAAAAGAGAATCGGCGCGCGTAAAGTTGGTATTTATGTTTCTACTGAAAGCAAAAAGGATACTGTATTTAAACCAATAATAATATGCACTGACCTGTGTTATAAGAGATGTTGAAAATGACGACCCTCAGCGGCAACACATCTGGGGTATCTGCGCAGTAAATTTCTGTATTTTGTGTAACTTTTCTTCCGTAAGAACATGGCGGTTCGAAACACGTTTCTTGTCATTAAGAGATCTGCCTCTCGTAACTTTTAACAACTTGGTAAACAGTGTCTCAACCTGGAACACGATTGCCAGGATATTTTCTTGCAAATCGCCTTACCACTTCTCTGCGAGAATCCGTTTGCACATATGTATCGTACATAAAAACTTTCTCTTCAAGATTACATATATGTAGTGGCATAAGTAACGAAGAACAATTAGCACACGAACGAAATCACTCCCTGATAAAGATCCCCTCAAGCTAACTAAATGCTGCTACCTGCATATGCATTATACGACCTTACGACTGGCTTCCTCCAGTAAGCAGCCCGTAACTCTGCCAGCCCGTAACTCAAATGAGCTCACCATACTTACCGTTGAAGGAATATACAGGTAGAAGCAATTGATGAGCCCCGGGTCCTAATCTACAAAATTCAAATACATTGCAAGTGTTTGAAGGTGGAACTTGCGAGCTAACAATATAATTGTGTTCCACAAAGCTTCTTCTACACTGCTTTGTTTATGACAGTATAGTATCATACATCAGTACAAAATTCCAAGTTAATTTTGTTCACATCACAGTGATTGCCCGTTAAATGTTGAAAATTTACCAAAATAAAATTAAAATTTACTGAAAGATATATAACGAAATTCCATAGTATTTTTTTTTTTTTTACCGAGAAGACAATTTATTTTAAATTTTGCCAATTAAGCCAGCAAATAAAACACTCAATTGCACATATCTACTACACCTAATAGGTGAATTATTACAGTCAGTTGATCTTTGTGCTATATCGCCTTAGCGAAAATGCTATTAAATAACACGCGCAACGGTAAATTTGCACATTCACAAAAAGCGATAGGTAATTGTTAACAATTCCCACAAAAAGTGCTGAACGAAAAATATTTCGAACATTTACCTGTCTCTTTGGATAATGTTCACATTTACAAAGATAGCTGGTGTTCTACTTTGACGAAAACTTGTATATGTTATATCAATTAATTACGTAAGAAAGGCAAGAAAATTGCTAGAAAGGCAACTCTAAAAAACATATTTTTATTATATTATCTTTTACGAACAAAGTTAATTATTGTTCTTTATGATTGTAAGTGCGGAAATTTAAATATTTGGTTCCTATTGATAAACAATGCATTTCATTAGCTTCTATATTAATTATTACTTTACATTTATCACTTAATGTTATTTAGGCATTGCGGTAATTAACATAAAAATATAATCAAGATTCATATATTGTCATTCTAGTGAGTAAATTCAATTAGTGTCACACACGTGAACCAAAGGGTAATAATAATTTGCATGCGTTCACCTACAATTCGTTTAGTTTCTTCCTTCATTTGTCTTATTATTGTTGCACAGACGCTGATCATAGTAGAGCATAAGGGACTACTCAAACTTTCGTTTTATAAGACTGTTCACACTTTGTAAAGTGTGAAATACGAGTAATTTATCACTATATAACCAACATTTCATAAAATGCATAATGGAAAATTATATACAAAACTAAAATGTATTAATAAAGTCACTGCCATAATTAGAAAACAAATTAAAAAAGAGTTGTGTTTATTTTTGTTCAAGAAATATTTTACAATTCCATTCCATGTTTACTGTTAGCATAGGGTAGGCGTGTCCAAATAGAAGAGAATGGCAGTGATTACGCCCGAGATGGGCGTTGTTCAACAAACAACACTAAGAGATAAGTTATACAAAGAATAAATTACATTCCCTCCACTGTGTGTGTGTGCTCTTTTTGCGTTTGATTCTATTAATTTATATGAACTAATATGTTAATTAAAAATATAAATATAAAATAGCAGTAGTCTGTATATATGAGTGCAATTTGAAAAATTCCAGGAATGGGGCATGAATAAAACAATCTCCTCTTTGAAACTTTTCTTATTTTTCTACATAGTACCCTTGAGTATTTATTAAAAATTTCCACCAATGTTCCAAAACCTTTAGACCAACACGAAATGTTAGATTTCTTCATGCGTGGGAAAATTTTTCTCCAAAGATTGCTTAATGTTCATCTGTCCCATTTTTTTAATTTTTGGAAAGAAGAGAAAGTTCATTGAGACTAAATCAGGCGAATGGAGTAGACAATCATATTCCAAGAACATCATTGTGGAAACAAACATTGTTGATTAAAGATGGCTTTGTTTGATAATCTGTCTTTTGTTGCATAATTATTCATCAATTAATTTAAAAAAAAGTTATACTATAATTCACTAATTGCTGTACCTACTAGCAAGAAATTTGGTAAGACCCAGAAAACCGAAATCATAATCTTTCCACCCTACTTCATAGATTTGTCATTCTTTGGAATTGAGTAATAGCTACATTTCAATTGTTTTCACTGCAGAAATAGGACAAATAACATCATTTTGCTATTTTTTTCGTAATTCGAAGCATTTTGGCGTAAATAAATTTAAAATTTTCAATGTGAATCATACGGGTTCGTAAAATGGACTTGTGCATTACTCAGCTTAATGTTGTTGTCACAGCGTTGATGTTAAAGATTTGAAATAAATGAGCAACGATTGTTATGAACTTGTTTTCTTAATAAGGTTATGCAAATATGTTTAGGTAATCTGCAATTAGTGTATTTTAAATGTATAAGTTAACCATGGAATAGCTGAACCAGTTACGAGCATATAGAAATACTACTCATTTATGTAATAATACATAAGAGCAGATACCCGAAATGAACAAATCGTTAGTTTTTCGCCGCTGCCCAACTACTTGGTAGGGGAAATGTTATGCCCAGCCGTGGGGAAGGAAGCAGAAAACGGATACGTCGAAGAAACGACGCAGAATAACTTAGGTGCTAAATATGTGTACGTGCCAAAAGAGAGCTTTTGTTAATATAATTTCATGTTCTTGAACCTAGTTTCTTTCACAAGATTCCATTCGTTATTTTTATCTCCTCGCTATGTTTTCGGTAAATCTTTACTTAGTTAAATTGCCAGGCTGTCGTCATGCCATGTTGGAAAGCTAAAAATAGCAATAAACAGACGATTTCTAAAAAGAAAAATCCTCGAAAAGAATTAATTTGTGTTAGTTGTGTTGTTTGTTGACATGAAAGGTTAAGAGTAAATTTACTCACGCACTTCTCTCTACATCAAGATAGATAAATTTTACATTCGAAACTCCAGTTGCCGACCACGGTAAAATATGTTCCTATGGTGACGATAATGAGTCAAGAAATGTCAATCACTGCAGAATATTAAGCAGCGTTGCCGTATGTCTCGAGATAAAACTCTGCATTTTTTCCAAAACTCTTAAAGAGATAGAGAAAAAGTCATTTAGACTTTTCTATTGTCTTTAAAATATGTTACTAAAAGCAAGTTTTCATACGCTGTATACAAGGTGGAAATGGGTTTTAACTACTTAAGTAATAAGCTAACAGCTTTTACGTCATCAATATTTGAATAAATAACAAATATCAAAAAACATTAATAAAAAAAATGTGTGACTTTAAATTATTTATTTAAATCCTAATAAATGGCACTGAATTCCTTTTTGTATATATATAATGCGTGATCAAATTTTTTCGGAATTTATCGCGAGTAAATAGTTACACCGAGGGAAAAACTCCGCAATTGTGACGTCAAATTGTTCGCGGTAAAGTCCGAACAAATTTCATCTCCCAATAAAATAAGGCAAAAGGAGCAGTCGTTATTCTTTTTCCTCTTCTATCTTTAAGAAAAACGAGAAAGGAACCAGAACATTTCCCTCCCCCCTTTCTTTGCTGCTAATTTGTTTCTTTCCATTCTTCTAAGAGAGAAACGAGATGCCAAAAATAAGAGGGAAAGGAAAGAAAAGGAGAGATTAAAAACAAAAAAGAGAAAGCCAGATACAGAAGAAATAAATAAAGAAGAGAAAAACGAGAAAGAACATGGCTAAGAAAGTAAACGTGTAAAAGTTTAAAGAACGATGTAAAGAGAGAATGCGATAAAAGACAAAAAAGGAGGAAAGAAAGAGAAAATGGAAGGATAGGAGGAAAAAGTTACCCCTTTATTCTAGATCTTCTTGTGTAGTGAAGGATGATGATAAAAATAATAAAGATCATTTTATTCCCATCTTTTTTTCTTCCCCTTATTTTGAGAGATATAATTTTCTCTCGCCGTTTGGTTTCTACATCTAGAGGAAGAGTAAATAAGAAACCGTGTTACATTTTGAATAACAGCATATTCATTGAAATGTTTATATTAGCTGAAAGATTATCATATTGTTTTTCTTACTTAAGGCTTTAATTGATTTGGAAAACATACATCCACTCTATCTCCAACTGACAAAGTACACCGCATATTAATTTGTCTACAATTCCAAAATAATGAAACGCTTATCGCAACTAGTTCTCGGTATACAGGACTGAAACGTTAGTCACGTTTATTGTGAAACTTCTTCGCATGATTGCATAATGTGACTGAATTCTCTATTAGGGCCGCTTTAACAATGAATGTGTGCTGGCCATTCCAGTGCTGGCCGACCTTGCAACAGCGTGTGTTTAACTTCCCGTCATCGTTGCGGATAGAACGCTGCTTGTCACGGGTAATGTTTCCGATTCTTACGTCCTGAACTCTGTGGAGCTAACAAAAACTGTAAGTCACGCAGTATTCTATTGGTTTTGGCGATTATATATTGTTACATAGTTGTTCTATGTTAACTTGAAAGCGTAGGTGATTCTGACAGTGTCAAGTGATGTCATGCCCCATTATGTATTATATGGTGAATAGTTACATAAGTTTCGTAACAAAAATTATCTTCCTTCCTAAATATGCTATGTATTTATCCATTTGTCATAGTAAACAACATCCAACGCTTCTTCCGTGCTTGTGTCTTCACTTGTTTAGACAGTTATTACATTACGGGTGCTTTGTCATTGTTGTTTGTTTTATTTACTGCAGCTTTGACTGCATTGGTTTTCTTGCGACAATTGTAGATTAGACATGAATACTTCAACTGAAAGTCTGTAGTCATGAATGAAATGAAAGATTTAAGGAAGGCGCAAATGAGCTTGAAGTAAGTACTTGGTGCCTTAAAACTATCTGGCATTCACATTCTTAGAGTATGGTAAAATTTACCCAGACAGTTTGACCTAACCGGGATTCGAACCCAGGATTTCAGAATTAATACTTGCAAATTGTACTAAACTACGGATACGATCTACACGATATTATCGAATGTCTTGGCCGATTTGCGTCTCTCTAATGGAATGAAATGACGCTTGAATGTTTTATGTTGTGAAGGAATGGGCCGAACTTTTTCCGTTGCTCGAGAGAATATCCATGATCATGCCCATGGATAAGAGCTCACTCTCCGTAAGTCGGACCTGGTGGTCAAGTGGTAACCGTACTTGCCGCTTAAACCCAAGATCGCGGGTTAAATCCCGGCAGGATCAGAGAATTTTTTCGGACTTTAAAATCCTTCGGAATGGAAGTAAAGCCTAGATCCCGAGTGTAGATTTACGGCACCAAAAAGAACCTCGAGCCTGAAAGAAGAGGCTTCTGAGCAAAATTTATCGGCCGTTTCATGTTCTGGGTTGAATGGGACGCTGATGACCTGAGGTGTTAAATAGCGTCCGTAAATAAAACAAACCAAATTCTACGTAAATGTGAATTAGGAATACATTCCAAATTAGCCGCACCACCGTAAGTTATTTTTCTTTGCTCGAACAGCGCGTTTTTTTTTTTTTTTTTTTTTTTTTTGCAGTTGAGCTCTTTAAATTGATTATGATACAATTATTCATAATAGTTTTAGAAATGCTACATGTAAACGAAATTTAAATTATAATAATGACAAATACACAATTGTTGCATTTTTATTATTTGCTGTTTGTCTGTTGAAATACTGAAATAGTTTTAGAAATGCTACATGTAAACGGAAATTAATACAGCATTTTTATTATTTGCTGTTTATTGAAAAGTTTTATTACCAAGAATGCTCAATAATGTTATTTTTTTACAGGCACACTCGTAATTTCTCGCGTTAAAATTTAACTTTGCAATATTTTGTTAGTGTAGTGCATAACGTATACGTGGTACTAATTTCATTGTTGTCTCTTAAGAAGGGAGTAAGTTGACACATTTCACTTCCGCCTCCAGCAAAATGGAGGTGACACGCGAAGAACAATATATTCTATGAAATTCTCCTTTATTTTGAACAAATCTTCAGCAGAGGCAAATACAATGATATGAGACATTTTGGAGTTTGTTCTTCCCTATAGCATAGCTCGAAGATAATTTAAAATATTTAAAGAAGGAGAGGCTATCCATTTGAAAGGGAGTTAATGGTATTTAACGCCCGTTTTTACTACCGAGGCACCACAGGCGGAGGACACTGATGATACATGAGATGAAGTGCTATATTGGGAAAGTATTTATTTAAGGAAGGAAACGTTCCAGGCCTAATTTTAGGGTACTTTCCCGGCATTTGCCATATGAGGACTGAGGAAAACGTGGAAAAAACCTCAGGGAGGATGGTCCTGGTAGGAATCGAACTCCAGACCTCCCGGCGCCTTAACGACCTCGGCCACCCGTGGCGGTCAAAGGAAGGTGAACCCCCACGCTCCAGTTTATGCTCTAACGAAAGAAAACACCTGTGCTGTCATAGCGTCGAATAAACTAAGGGCACTTCAGAACTAGTGAAAATGTAACTGGAGCCACCCACAAGTTGGAAGTGAAAAATTTTACTTTAGAAGGGTTTGATCAAGGTGGGTTCCAAGACTTGATTTCCGAACAAAAGAACCTTCGCGTGCAGGTTTGCAGGCAGTTGAAGATTTTATAGGAAAATGCGTCTTTCATAGGTTGCTGAATAAACCTGGCTACATCATCCCGATCCTGAGAGCAAAAAGCAAAGTTATAAAGCGTAAGTGGTTGCTTAAGCTGGGAGAGTTATAGCCATCTCATTTTTCAAATTCAAGGAATGGTTTATGGCATGTCGCATCTGCACACACATCTGTAAATGGACAATACTACTGAGATGTTCTGAAAACTCTGCAATTCCATATCACACGCAAAAGTCATATTTCTGTGTTGCACTATGAAAATTACTCCTGAGTATCTCACAAAATAAATGTCAAGTGTCTCTCTCTCCCTATAGTCCAGAATTTGCTTCTTGTGACGTTTTCCATTTCACCAAATAGAAGAAACACCTTCGTGGCAGGCATTTTCTTCATCAGAAACAGTGATGAAGGCTTCTTAGGCGATCATGAAGGACTTTTTTCCTCCCTATAGTCCAGATTTTGCTTCTTGTGGCGTTTTACATTTCACAAAATTGAAGAAGCACCTTCGTGGCAGGCATTTTCTTCATCAGAAGCAGTGATGAAGGTTGCTTAGGTGATCATGAAGGACTTTTTTCCTCCCTATAGTCCAGATTTTGCTTCTTGTGGCGTTTTACATTTCACAAAATTGAAGAAACACCTTGTGGTAGGCATTTTCTTCATCAGAAGCAGTGATGAAGGCTGCTTAGGCGATTCTGAAGGACTTTTTTTTCCCCAGTATTTATTTGAAGAGTGACAGAAACGCTGGTACAGTACATTGCATCCAACGGGAACTGGTTTGAGAAAGATCATCAAAATAATGAGTATTAGCAAAGGTATGTGTAAGTAAAAAGTTATGATCATTCTATATTGCCAGCCTCGTATATAAAACATTGGATATCAATTTGGTTATATTTTTATATAGGTTGTAAAATATCTTCTAATGCGGTTTCTCGAAGCTATTGCATTGTCAATTAGTTTGCTTGTTTAACTTAAATAAATTTGTCGTATATTGGTGGAAATCAAATTTCAAAGGACATAAACCCCAAAAGATTACTGCTAGGCATTTACATTTTTTAAAATTATACTTGATAACACATTCTATAACTATGTATATGTTATATTTAATATAACATTTCATACACGAATAATAAATAATTTCGTTAAATTATTTTTGGAATACTGCGGTAGCATGACTTGCTATTTGCACCCAAGTGCAGTCGTGCAGGATTTAGAGAAAAATCACCTGTACTATTTTGACTTTAAAATTTAAAAAATGTGAATACAGTCGTTACGACTTCACAAGGATCGTCCATGGGGGAGGCAAAAATTGACTTCGCCACAGTCTTTGTGGCGTTATAACAAAACATGACACGTGTAAACGTTTTATTTCCTTTCATAATAAACATGCACTTTGTTTCCACCCGTCAATAAAAGGAAAGGATGTAATCGATTGTATTTGTTTTTTATTTACTGCTGTAGATACGGGCCAACTGATTGTGATACTTGATAATCAGCACTAGGATTTATATATTATACATGTTTTTTTTTTTCCATTAGTTCTATTAGAGTTTTGTCAAATGCTTCTGAATAAGATATCTGGATTTATTCAAAACATATTGTATCGGCTTCGTGGTCTAGTTGTAAAGTTAGCGACTACTAATCCAGAGGTCCTGGGTTCGAATTCATGTGAGGTCAAGGTGTCTGGGTAAAACTTTTTTCGGCGTTTTTCGTTACCTTGACGAGGCGATGCAGATAGCTTTCCACAATCTATAGCGTCGCGAGAGGACCAATGCAGCCAAAGCGACAATAAATAAAACATTAAAAAAATAGACATATTTTATTCTCTATATTTGTTCATATTTCTGGGTAAAATATTTTATATAATTGCGAAAAACTCGCATGTCTTTACACAGTTAAACATTTTATTTGGAATTTCTCCATATTTTGTGGTTTCAAAATTATATTTTTAGATCATAATTTAATTTGTTTAATTGCATTATTATTTTAAAATTGGTTCTGGATATCCATAAAAGTGGAACACAGTAGTAATCATACGAGCTTTGTTTATAGTGTTTAACTTCCGTTTTTACTACTGAGGCGCCACAGGTGGTGGACACTGATGATACAGGAAATGAAATTATATATTGGGAAAGGATTTTGTTTAAAGGAAGGAAACGTTCCAAGCCTAAATTTAGTGTACCTCCACGGCATTTGCCATCTGTGAGGACGAAGGAAAACCTGAAATAAACCTCAGTCAGGGAGGACGGTCCTCGTGGGATTCAAACCCCAGACCTACTGCTCACGAGTCCGCGCCTTTAACGATCTCGACCACCCGTGGCGGTCATCATACGAGATTGACTTCATAAGTGATCTGGTTCGTATACTAATAGAGAGCAACAATAGCATCTGTTTATGTGGTCACAAAGTTTGCTTCTATGGATCAATATTCTATAGTCACAAGTTATTTGAAGATAATGGATTGTTTGGCAGTTAAATGCAAGCGTTTCGAGTATTGGTGAAAATATTTAAATTCGTAGAGTGAATCAGAGTTTTTACCTTCCTTTTTAATTTTTTGCCATGGAAGAGAAAACAGGAAAGGAAATTCATGAGAGGATTTTGTCTATATTGGTTGAAGAATGCCCTTCCTATAAAACCATTCGGCTTTGGGTAAATGAATTTAAGCGTGACAGAACATGCATCGAGAACGCACCACGTCCTGGAGTTCCAAAATCAGCTGTGAGGCCAAACATCATCAATAAAGTCCATAAGATCGTTTTTGCTGACAGGCCAATTAAAGTGCGCAAGTTAACATAAGACAACGGGCATGTTAACTCGGCGTGCTCATCTTATTTTGCATAATGAATCACAAATTAAACAACTTCGCTCAAGATGTGTGCCAAATCTGCTTACTCCGGAACAAAAGTGAGAACAACAGCCAAATGAAAAGGTTAAGAAGAATGCAACGGATATTTAACAGCCTTTTGTGACTATGGACGAAACCTGGATTCATTATTATACACCGAAAACGAAATAGCAATTGAAATAGTGGACCGCCTGAGGCGAACCGGCTCGGAAATGTAGAAATGCATTCCACCCTATAGAAAGGCGATGGCTGAATTTTTTGGTGACGCAAATGAAAATTCTCTTGATTGACTAATTGCATTGAACTTCGAGGGGACTATGTCGAAAAATAAAGTAGCAAGACTGAATTTATTCTATGTAATATCAAACTACCCTAGTAACTAGTTAGAGGTAGAGTAGAATACTATGCAGCTAACATTGAAGTCACCGAGAATGTGTTGTGTGTTTTAGACTATTATGACGCCGCTTCTTCAATTAAATGCACTAAGTTATTTTGTGATAAACCAGTAAAATCATATACGAGGGCAGGTCCATAAGTTTCTGGCCTCGCCGATAAGGATTATCGCCTTCACAAAATCCTCATCTGGTGTCATACCTTAGTAAATAATTGTATCTGTAATTTCCGCTCCGCTGTGTTCAGTTGTTCAGATATAGTTGCATAAAGAAGGCTATGTGTAGAAGATTGTGACATGTTCAAAATGGACTATGGAGCTTTTATTAAGTTCTTGACAAAGGAAGGACTTACTCCAAATGAAATTCAATAACGATTGAACGGTATATACTATATTCTATCGCAGGTCGGCCCTTGGAGGTGCTCACTCCTGAAAATATCGCTCTTGTGGAAGGAGAAATTATGGAAGACTGGTGGTTCAAAGTTACAGAAATAACACCAACAAGGTTGAGCCTTTCTAAAACAACAACCCTTCGAATTATTCATGAACATTGAAACATGATTAAGGTTAGTGCAAGATGGATGTCTAGACTTATTTACTCAGTACAAAAGCAGCAACGAATCGTCTGTTGTCAGACATTTTTGGAGCTCTGCCGTGGCAACGAGGCAGAAGTCCTACAAACCATTGTTACAGGAGATGAAACTATGGTCCTCTACTATGATCCCTTGTCCAAAAGAGAATCAATGGTGTGGCGCAAACCTGGCAAAGCACCACCTCTAAAGGCCAAGGTCACTCAGACAATCAAGAATATCATGGTCAAAATTTGTGAAGTAATACTCTTCATTGACTTCAAGGAGAGGAACACCACAGTAAATGGCGAGTATTATGCTGGCCTACTGCACAGACTACGTGCTTCCATAAGCTGAGTGGTGGTGTGCGCCTTCTTCACGACAATGCGGCTGTGCACACATCTCTTCTTGCAAGAAAGAGATCAAGGATATCGACCATCCACCCTACAGTCCAAATCTAAATCCCAGAGACTATTTCCTCTTCTCAAAACTCAAGAAGGACCTTCGAGGAAGGAAATTTAAGTATGACGTAGAAGTAATGGCTGATGTTTATGCCCATTTTGCAGACAAGATTTCTGACTTTGAGGAGGGGGGTTGAAATGTTAATTCAAAGTTGTGAGAAGTGTATTGCAATAAAGAGTAACTATATTGAAATGTAGTTTTTGTCTTTATCATGCCTAGAAAATGGTTAGGCCGGAAACTTATGGACCTACCCTCCTAGCATACACACGAGAAACTTCTTGTACATCACAGCGGTGCTAAACTTCTTCAAAAGCTACACACCCCTCTATCTTAAAGCCTTAACATCCTGAGAAAAACGACAGAAAGTTTAAACTGTTGCAGTGAAAAGTCACAGTAGTATTATAAGTGAAGATTGCAGACTATAGTGCAGCATTAGTATCATTTTAAGTGCTGAATCAAACGTGGAACTAGGTCTGAACTTAACTGCGTAGGTTTACAGTAATTCCCATTATTTTTTTGATTTCGTGCAGAGTTTAGGGAGTACAAAGCAATTTTAAGGTGCACTAGGTGAAATTTCACATTTGAAAATTTAAAAAACTTTTTGTAACCCAACTGGCATAGAAAGATTAAGGTGATAGTACAAAAATGTCGAGATTATTTTAATATTAAGAAGGTTAAATTCTTGTTCTATTGTTAACTAATAACCTTTAACTGGACTTTGAAAAAATATATATTATTTTTGCATTATTTTACACCATTTTTAAATTAGTCAATATTTCACTTCATACTTTGTTAGTTTTTTTTGTCAATATTTAACCAATTTTATTATACACAAATCCTAGCCCTAGTGAGAATTGTAGGCAACAGCTATTACGGAGTCGAGATTTTGTTTTCTCCAGAGGAACGCATATTGTCCACCTACGAAATATTCTTAGGGCTGTCATAGCACGTTGCTAATGCAGCGAAAACATTTTTTTATGCAGTCAGCTTTTTCATGTTTATGAAGCGCGAAGTTCCCCTTTGATTATAATGAAGCTGATTACTTTTCGAGGTGCTGGCATCAGAAAACTTATTTTATGCGGGAATCAATGCTGAAGGTCAAACGACTGAGAGTGGAGGAAATGTAACGGCTATAAACCATTTTCACATGTGCCTGATCTCTCTCCAAGGGCAAAACGCGCAGCAATGACATTTTTTGGAGCTGTACGTGGGTAGCAGAGGAAAGTACTGGGTTCGTTGTACTCAAATGGCTCAATTCGTGTTTTTTTTTTTTTTTGGTTTATTTACGGACGCTCTTTAACATCTCAGGTCATCAGCGTCCCATTCAACTCAGGGCGTGAAACGGCCGACAAATTTTGCTCAGAGGCCTCTCTTTCAGGCTTGAGGTTCTTTTTCGTGCCGTAAATGTACGACACGGGACCCACGGCTTTACTTCCCTTCCGAAGGAAACCATACTTAGGATTTTTACGCCCGAAAAAATCCATCGGTCCTGGCCGGGTTCGAACCCGCGTTCTTGGGTGTAGGAGGCAAGTATGGTAACCACTACACCACCAGGACCAACTCAAGTCGTGTGAAACTCCACTCCTAGAAAAGGAACGTTTCTCATTCAATTATTTACTGACCACTGAGTGACTTTAAAGGAACAAGTACAACAATAAATTGAAAGCAAGACTTCCAGGAGATAGACACCACTTTACAGTCTAAATAAGTGGTACTCACTAAAAATTACAGGAGAATCAAATTTAAAAAACAGCTTTTGTAGATGAACCACACCAAATTTCACAGTACAACAATGTTAGTAATTGCACATTTAAACATCTAGTTTTAACCATCATTATTATGATTGATTTTATATTAATAGTCAATTTTATGTTATTAATTATTATTATTTTGTTATTAAAATTATTACTACAGCTGTCACCAGACGAGGGCGGTTAATTCAACAAATAAAAAATTAAATAACTTACTGCTATGTAGACTACCGCTGTTTATTTGAAGTTGAAAGTCGGATTCTATTTACTGTGGCACAGTCTTGTGAATACGAGCTGGTCAATTTGAAACAGATATCCTTAGTAGATTTTCCAACTTGTAATTGGAGAGACCATATCAAGAGCATGGCTGAAATAAGTCACATTCACGAATTTCTTCCAGAGTGCAAAGCAGCATTTCTCACAGTTCGTTAACTCTCCTAACACAAATATTATTTCATTTGTATTTGGATATTTAGAAAATAACGTGTCACTTACTGCTAGAAAACACTCCTTAAAAACCCATCTGTAAACCAATTTACATGCTAAAATTTCTACTACGTGATATGATGAATTCATTTAGATTTACGGCAGTGTACATAATTTTTTGCCCAGACACTATTGACATTTTTAATGGTTTTGGTTTTTCTGTTCTCAAATTAGAATATTTTGGATACTTGCTGTCAAATTTTTAATACACGGTATTATAATGCCTATTAAGATTAAATAGTTTATAACCTTGCACTATGTCACAATATAATAAACACATTTTTTGCAGGTATGAAAAAAAAACTATGCTCCCAACTGATTTGAAAGACTCTTCTTTCCTTTTCCAAATTTTTCTTTTTTACTTTTGAAAAAAAAAAACACATTCATTACTAAACACTGCCCTTCAGCAAACCTACGACTATGAAACTGAAGTTAACAGAACAATATATTAAATTTAGTAGCGTGTTCTGTGTCAGAATCGCAGATTATCTAGTTAGAATCTAAGAAAGACTAAATTTCATTATTACAGCTTTAGACGACAATGAACAAATTAAAACGGTATGCCAGATAATAATATGTCGGTCCATACTTGCCTTCTAAACCCAAGATCGCGGGTTCAAACCTGGCCAGGACCGATGGATTTTTCCGGGCGTAAAAATAGTAAGTATGGCTTCCTTCGGAAGGGAAGTAAAGCCGTGGGTCCCGTGTCGTTTACGGCAAGATAAAGAACCTCAAGCCTGAAAGAGAGGCCTCTGAGCAAAATTTGTCGGGTTTCACGCCTTGATTTGAATGCGGCGGCGCTGATGACCTGAGATGTTGAGTCCGTAAACAAAACAAATCAATCAGATAATAATATACCTCATTGTTAAACACACACGCGACTGCTAGGAATACAAAGAAATTCAAAGTTTTCTAGAATTTCACATGTATGTAAGTAAAAAAAAAAAAAAAATTACTTTAAGAGCATAATGAGTACCACTGGTTTAAATCATGTCCCCTTGGTGAGAAGATTTTAAGAGAAGTGAACAATTGGGGGATACTGTTAGACCAATTTTCATTTTTGCTTTGCTCATGCCCAATGCTCATTTTTTCAAAATCATATAAACATTTAATTCAAAGCTATGAAAAAGAATATTTTATTAAAGGAAAACCATATGCAAAATGAAACATATTGGGTTAGTAAAACTTACGGTGCCTTAAGCCTTAAAAAAATAAAAACTTACTGAATATTACTTCTTCTTAATGCCCCTTGCACAGCAACACGAAGAAACTTTGGAACTTTGTATTAATATTGTTCTCGATGAACATAGTTGAATTCGTTGACCACCGGTATATTTTGTGAAAATGAAGGACATTTTATATGCTAGAATTCCTTGCGACTAAGTTCACAATCTCCATTTAGGATGCCTCAGGCAGTAAGCTTAGGACTTGCATTTGAAAGGTTTCAAATCGCTTTGGGCCGGACATCTTGACCTTGGATTTTTCAGTGGTTTCCTCTGGTCGCTTAGGCGAATGCTCAGCTGGAAGTTACTTTCCATGAATATTCTGATATCCGTGCATGGTACACACAATTTACAGATTCTAGTTGCCTGTGCAAGATGAAATCAACCGTGCTCCCGTCTACAGCCATCTAAATGTGGAACAATGCTATCAAGTAGCTCTAAATCTTTTAAATAATCTTTTAAATAAAAGATTGATGCAATAATATAAATAAAACTGATGTCGGAACAAATCAAATGTACCAAACCATAAGGGCTGATGATGATTTTTTTTATTAATTTATTTATGAACGCTCTTTAACAGCCGAGGTCATCAGCGTCCCATTCAACTCAGGGCGTGAAACGACCGACAAATTTTGCTCAGAGGCCTCTCTTTCAGGCTTGAGGTTCTTTTTCGTGCCGTAAATGTACGACACGGGACCCACGGTTTTACTTCTCTTCCAAAGGAAGCCATACTTACGATTTTTATGCCCGAAAAATCCATCGGTCCTGGCCGGGTTCGAACCCGCGATCTTGGGTGTAGAAGGTAAGTATGGTAACCACTACACCATCAGGACCTACTGATGATGATGATGATGATGATGATTATGATTATGATTATGATCATGATCATGATCATCATGATCATCATCATCATCTATGAAGTCAGCAATTTGATTGCATTTCATTCGTTTTTCGGACATGACTGCGTTTTCCGAATTTTTTTGATTCACCCTATTTCTGGCATATACCACGGATTCATAAATTAGTAGTATATACACACTTTAGACACCCATCAAGAGAATTTAGAAGTATTATGGGTAATTTCATAAGCGAATGCCAGAAATGTGTGGAAAATGAAGCAGGCAGTTCCAGCATCTCCTTGTGTGATATGGATGAGCACTGTGACCTAAAACAGAAAGCCGTATTTGATAAGGATAATCAAGAACCGCGTTATATAACTCACAACTGACCTTCGCCCAGTAAGAATGGTCGGTAAGCGTGTCATCTCTATGGTTCACAACGAGGGCAGGCACTGCCATGCAAAGTTGCACTGCATGGAACATGACGCACGCTAGAGGAGTGTTTGAAGAAACCATATCCAACAAGTGTGGGAAACCTGGAGTTCGACACTTTGATATTTGCGAGTCTCTAGAGACTAAACGAGCTCTTAATTCAAGATAGTTGCTAGTCCTCGCATTGTTTAAAAAAATATCAATCTATCAGTTTATGATATGTTTCATTTCTGTTAGAAGAAACTGTTATATTTTTCTTCATATATTTTACATTACTCATAATTCCAAATATTTATAAGGTAGTTTCTTTTTCGTATTAGAAGTTAGAAAATTTGTAAAGTTCTCTCCTATTTTATCAATCCTAGTTTTCCAGCACACATAAAATTATTCTGTTTATTTTGTGTTACTTAGAGAAGAAAGCTTCTTCGTATATCTTAATATCATTTTATTTCCATTCCACCTTTAATAATTCAAGAAAAATTCTTTGTCATCATTTGAATTTCTAACTTGCGACAAATTCGAAAAATATAAATGTTGCACACATAATTATATACACACACATTTCCGTTTTGTTGGGAAAATGAAGAATGGTTGTCCTGTATATACAGGTGCTGATCTAGAAATATTCGACAGAGGAGGCCCAATCGACTACCCCATATGGATATATCAGAATTAAGGTCACACTAAGACAGTTGCTAACTAAATATTTAAGTAAATAAAATAATATTTAAATTACCAGCTGTGATGCAGATTCTATTTGTAAATAATGAGCCATAGGCTCACAGAAAATGTCCAATCCTTTTAAAAGATACATGTTCTGTTTACATTCCAAAAAGTTGTGACTGTTGTTTTGGTTTCATGAATACGGGTGAATAAAAATAAATTAATTTCATTAGAAAAAATTGTAGGGCAATAATAATGTAACTTACATTTCAATGAAGATGTAATCTCCCGGGATGTTTTCTTGCGAAAAGATTAATTACTTCCTCTGGAATCACCTCAATGTTGCGATGGATGTTAAATAGTTCCAAATCATTCGGTCTACCCTGTTGCATATTGGATCTTAGACAGAACTTATGGCATGACTAGGTAAAGTGATTCCTTCCCAATTTCTCATTTCTACTGTGTATTATCAATGTTCACTGCTTGTGATGCCTCAGTAATGAAAATGGACATGAAACACCTTAAAAAATAGGTAGATTTTTACACCCTGAATGTTGAAAATGATCTTTCGGCCATGCATGTTGTTACTGGTGTGGCGCACATGATGATTAGAAGTTCCCTGATGTTTGGATAGAAGTTGCTTTTGGTGTGGAGAAGGAGAAGAGCTTCAATAGCCGTTTTCGGTTTACTTTGTTGGGTTTCCGATTAGTTAAACCATCTTTTTAATTCACTTCGAAGCTCTGTAATAATTCCAGGCAAATCTTATTCGTAAATGCTTGCACCTTTTAACAAATCGTCTATATTCGAATTCCGGTCATTCCGAAAAGCTGGAATCAAGGATTGAAGTTTAAGGATGTAGTTGTGTTTATCACCTGAGAATTTAGTGGACAATTCATTGAAAGCGTAATCCAAGAATGGATGAAAAACATTATGCGATAATGATGTTCTGGAGAAGTTGTAGCAAGCATATTGCTTCGAAAAGTTTGTCTGGATATTATTAACTTCTACATTAACATCTGAAAAAGAGAATGAAAAGTTTGACTTTCTCGGCTTTCGTTTAAGATATCTTTAACTCTTTCAATCATTCTGTATCATTGAACTAGATCAATGCTCGGATTTTGAAGTGGTCTGGAAAGGTTTACAGTTATTCCAAATATTTCAGCTATGGTAACTAGAGCAATTATAACTTGGAACTTTAGGATAAAGTTGAGTAAAAAGTATGCGTTTTTACTCAAAGACCTTCATCTAGGAATAACACGATTGCAAAGAAAATCTCCTTAAACTGTAAAATAGCATCATGCCACTCAGTCCACCAAGTTTCATAAATGATATCAATTTAGTTTTTTTAATGCTGAGAGCACAACTGACTGATTTTGTCTTTCATGGGCGATGACCGCTTATTAGACTCGCTAATGAAATTCACAATTTTGCCGATTGTGTCGAGAGCTTGTCTAATGGAAGTGATAGAACACGCTTTAGAAACGGACAGATTCAGGCAATGCGCATAGGACGCAAGAGGTTGACCTGCTAAAATGCGGGCTTATACGCCACGAAACTGTCTTGGAAAGTTTGCTCCATCAATCATATCCTTGTCCACGCAGGTTCGAAATGTCTAATCTCAAGTCTCGCAGTTCATTCACTATTAACCTACACAACTCTTCACCACTTAAATCGTGCGTTACAACAAATCATAAAAATGTCTTCCTCACACAACACTTGTGTCAGCAAAAAGCAAGCAAAATGTTAATTATTCATTTATACTGATCTCTGTAGTTTCGTCAAGTAGAATAGAAAGGTATTTCCCTTTCTTAACATCGTCTATTTTTTTTTTTTTTTCTATTACGACAGCACAACAGTTTATCAAATCATTTTATACTGTTTTACTTGTTAGAGTAAACTTTTTAGGTGCCTTTGTAAGATGCCTCTTGAGAATTTCATCCCCTACGTCTACTCGAAATTTATGTAGTTCTTTAAATTTCCCCTATTTTCATATTCAAAACCGTGTTCTAAATCAACGACATAGTCATCCTTGTGCCCTCAAAGTGGAAAGTTCTGGCGACCACACAGAATAATGGTCTTCACAATAGAGACCAATTTCATACGATTTTCATTTACTTCCTCCTCCCCCATTTCATTGTTCAATTGAACTTCAATATTCTGATTTTTCCCTTCAAACACTCCCCTGAAATTCTCACTTTTAACTGTTCTGTGAATAGTCGAAGTGTCTTCTTAAATTTATTAGAGGCTTAAAAACTAGAGATTATAACTGAACCCTACCACAACTCCCCTCCTTAAGATTAAATGGAATAGTATCTTCATCCTTTTTACTATAAGTAAGCTAAGGGAAACTATATAACCAGGAATTCTAGGAACTCCTGCATTGTCCGGCTTTAGAAGTTTCCGGAAAGTCGTAACTTTTTCATGGAACCTACAGACTAGTCAGGGCTCTATAATTAGTATCGATATTGCGAAAATTGTGGTTCACAAAATGTCCTATGTCAAGTTCATCGCAAGTATTAGCTACAGTTCCCCTTCCTAATGTTTCCGGTTAATACTTATTGTCACTACTGTGGCATTCAAGTTTGTAACGGAATCACTATTCGGCACTACTTTTTCGTATGTCTGATCCGTACTTCAGCTTCAGCACACGACCTTTTAACGAACTGTAACAAATTAGTCTGAAGTTTGTGTTTCGAGATCTTACAGTAACAACAGACCATCAAGGATCAATTTTCGAACTGCTCACTTCATTCCATTGAGCACTACTAAGAGAAATTATTGTAACTGGAATATGTTTTTGAATCAACAATTAACAGATCACAGTTTCAGCCTTAAGGTTCAAATTAATGAAACGGACCATTTCAAATGGATACTTAAATAATACAGTCGGCAGATTTGTTTTTTCTTTGCCATTTTTTCATTATTGAAAACTGAGCCGATTTTCCATTATTCAAAGCAGAGCTCTGCAATCTGCAAATCGTTACTCCAGACCTATATAATTTTCGATTATTAAAATCATATCTGCAAACTAAATGTACATAGTCATAATATAATTATGTTCATTTATATTTCATTATATCATAATATATGAAAAGTAATTAATAATAATAATAATAATAATAATATCTTTGCCTCTCACAGAGTAAATCTGAGTTCGATTCCTGGTCTGATCAATTTTTGGCAAAAAAATTTATTTCAAAAGCTTCAACTTAATCTTAACAATTTACTTTTTTGCAACTGATTATAATATAAAAAACTGACACGATAATGGAAAAGTGTAAAAAATATATATATATATATATATATATTAAAAAACCAACACAATTGCTTCTCAACAATGGAAAATAAAGAGTGCAAGAAGTTTATGAACGTGGAACTGCTAAATTTTATAATTGTCATATGATTTGGCAGGGTGAGGGAGGCCCCTTGTCACCCTTTGAATTCACACCTGATGTATAATGTTTGCCATATTCACCTTCAAATGTCAGTTTATACTTTTATCAATTGCATTCTCTCTCTCTCCCTCTTCCACTCACAAATGCAACAGACTATGCCAACAGTGGGTATTAGGTAAGAGCAAGACAGGAATGCATGCAAGAATGGCACATATTAGGCAAAAAAACTTTGCCTTCTGGTATTCCAGAAGTTAGAATCTGGCAATTTTATTAATCATTAACAATCTGCTTGCTTTGTAAGCATTTATGCAGCCCTTAATGCATCTTGCATTAAGATACCAAACATCAGAACTAAACAAACATGTATATTTCTGAATGGACATATAAACATGTAACTGTGAATGCTTATCAGCTCTTGTCTGTAATCACACAACTGAAATTTTTTTGGCAATTCATGTAATATCAAAATTTTTAGTGTGAGTCTTCCTCTTTACAAGTTTTTCCAAATGGAAAACATTGATCTTTGTAGGACTCTTGAAATGACTACGAGAATCAAACAGACCATAGAACTCATTTATACAGATGCTTTTAAAGAGATTCTTGCAGTTTTTGCGGAGGTACTTGTATGCAAGATGTATAAAAGGCTTGATATTGAACTAAACAAATAATAATAAACACACAGCTCCTGCAGAAGAATATTAGAATATTATTAATTTCCTTTAAATTCAATTTCAGCACGCATCATCTCACATCTCATGAAAGTTGGTCTACTGGTAACTATACTTGCCTCATAGATTCAAGGTCGTGGGTTCAATCTTGTTCAGGGTCATTGGATTTTTTCAGGCATAAAAATCCTAAGTATGGCTTCCTTCAGAAGGGAAGTAAAGTTGTGGGTCCAGTGTCATAGATTTACAGCATGTAAAAGAACCTCAAGCCTGAAAGAAGAGGTCTCAAACAAATTTATCAGCCATTTCATGCCCTGAATCGAATGGGATGCTGATGACCTGAGATGTTAAAGAGAGCCCGTAAATAAACCAAAATCAAATCTCATGAAGACTTATATAACCTTCAGTTACCTCCTACCACAATCTAAAGTTAACATTCCAACTTCAGTAAAGCAATAGCAATAAAGATCCTACTAAGTTAATATGCAAATACCAAATGTAATCTTGGTGAGCTCCATCTTTGGTAATGCCATCTATTACTCATGAATAATTCTCTGAAAACTGTTAGCTCAGTTAAAACTAATTACTCAATGCTATTTCCAGTAGTCAGAAAAGTATTCAAGATTCTAGCAATGTGGAATAGCATTTTTGCATAGTAATTATATATTGCAACATTTTAAATTAAGACAAGTATTCAACATTAAAGGGAAAAATTTGAAATGAATAGAAAATTTCTTGGCCCAAACAGATGATTGCAGTTAGTACAATAATACCCATTCACATTTTAAGAAATTCAAAGTAGGTCTACCTCAAGGAGCTATATTAAGCACTACACTCTTTAATGTCTAGATCAATGATCTGTGCACAAGGCTAAGAAAGATTTGAGAAGTGAAATGTGTAATATGCAGATGTAGTCATCATTTTGGCATCAAAGAACAGCAGGGTAAAATATCCCCAAATACTGAAAGAAAGATATCAAGCAATCTCCACAGTTAATCATGGTCGGTGAAAATAATATGCAAATTAATACTTCCCAAATGAAACTACAGTACTTCTCTCTTTGACATGAACCAAAAGAATTTAAATTGCAACTTAACAATGTATATATTGGTAAAAAGTACTAAACATATTGGTAAGTTATGTTGGAATGATCAATTCAAGAAAACAGTTGAGAAAATATAGAAAAATGTTGAAATACTTAAATTCTTATAGGGTGGTACTACTGAAATATTCCAACATATACAAGACTTATGTCCAACTCTCAGAATAGTAACAGGTATGAACAATACCTGTGGAAACCATGCAATTGTACACAAGAAGTAGACTGATCAAATTAAAATTCCAAAAAGCAGCTGTAGTGCTTAGAAGTAAACTGACCTCAAGTGGCAAGATGACTAGAGACATAAAACACATACAAGGTAATCTTATGAAAAATTGAAAACCTTCGAACATATCAGATGAAATCCAAGGGAAGGATAATGCTGCTAAAGTTTTAGATAAAATACCCTTACCGGTTAACCAAAGAGAATGCTATAATTTCAACTATCAACTGGAATTTGAAGGGTTCTATGGAGAAAAAGCTAAAACAAACATTATTCAACTAAGATAAATAGGACTAGAAACAATTTGCTCAGAGATACCTTGAACCAGACTGGTGCAAAGTGTACACTGATAGTCCTAAACTGGAGGCCAAAGGAAATGATGGAGCAGGAATCTACTGCATACACTATATACCAAGAGGTAAGTCGGTCTTTATAGGGGAAATGAAAGCTGCTAAAGTAGCACCAGTAAACTTGATTCAGAATCCATATTTTTAGCAGAGCAGATAGATTCCAAAACAGCAATAGAAGCAATAGCAACAAAAACTGCACTTAAAACTACATCAATAACAGAAAGTAGGAAACTGTTAACAGTGCTCAACAGAAAACAAAATTACAATAGATTCCTTCATATATTAATGAAAAATGAATGCACTGATCATTTAGCAAAAAGGGGAGCCAAAATATCAAAACCAATAATATGAGAAATCAAAACAAAATTTGACCAAACTTATCTAAAAGATACCAACACTAGCAAGATAAAAAGTGGATAGACATGGATACAAAAGGAAGATTTCTAAATGCTGCTGACCTAAGGAAGCTATAGCCTGGTTTAGTATAATAGTTAAGATTGCTTAGCACGCCATCTAAATAGAATGCAAGTATTGGATATGGACTATGAATATTTTACTGGCAGAGTTAATGCCTTAATAGTTATGATATGCAATAAGTCAGCTAAATTACTGTAAATGGATAAACAGAACATTTCATATTGTTAAAATAAAGGGAATAGAAAATAAGACATGAAACAAGTCAGCTGAACTCTATAAATGGATGAAAAAAAACATTAGTGCTAAAACAAAGGGAATAGAAACATAAATACAATTAAAAGAAAATATATATTTGTAATTATATATTCACATAATGTATAACAAATTTTATATATATTAAAAAAGAAATGTAATATGACATTATGTAACATAGATGTCATCATGAATTCAGAACACCTACTCCAGTTTAGTGCCCTCAGTAAGAAGAGATAAAGAGCACAAGATATTACACATTTTATATATATTAAAAAAGAAATGTAATATGACATTACGTAACAAAGATGTTATCAAGAATTCAGAACACCTACTCTGGTGTAGTGCCCTCAGTCAGAAGAGATAAAGAGCACATGATATAACAAACCTATATTGGAAAGCAAGAAGAAAAATGATGTAACTACCAATATGTTCCAAAGTCTTTGGAAATCATCATATTTAAAATATTTTTTGTTCTACTGAAACATTGAACTTTAAATTTATTTAAGACATTAAGGCTAATCTTGAATTCTATGCTTCCAATAATATACTACCCATTTTATAAAAATAATAAAGTAAGCAACATTTTTTAATTTCTTAAAATGCCTATTCATATATTTTATTTCCTAGTTTAAATATAAAACTGAAACCATTTGGGAAAATTCTGGCTATGCCACTGCTATCTCCAATTTCCATGCCACTTTCATCATTCATAGCTTCTGTAATACTTTAATTATTAATTTTATTTATATATAATATTAATATTTGCAATTAGTAATTCAGATTAGTAAACTTAAAAGAAGTTAGGAACAGTGAAGTTTGTTACATATAAAAATAAGTTCATATTAGGTGACCCTAACTTCACTAACTGGTTAATTCTTCAGAACATGCTTCAAGAGTGCTTGCTCTCATCTTCAGCTGGCAAGCGACGGGGTGACCTCTGGTGATTCCATTATGTAACGGAACAGGAAGTCTATTGGTGGGATGTCAAAGTTCATAACACAATGTTTATTTTTTAAAATTTAAATCTTCTCCAATATTGCTAATTCCTTAGGATTGTTGGCTTCTTTTGCAATGCCATGATCATAAGTCCAAAAATGTCTGCAACTGCTGATTTATCAACCTGTTTATATCTTTTACATTTCTGAAGTGTTCTTTGGTTCTTGTCTCCAAATTTCTTATTGTTTTGCCTATATATATATATATATATATATATATATATTGATCACAATCCAAACAATCTATCTAATACGCTCCTGCCTTTTTGCTAGGTGCAATAACAACCTTTATGGTAAATTATAATTAATCTTTTGTCTAACACACTCTTATGCTTCACTTACTTTTAAATACGGTGGGACCGGTTTCGAAGAGACATCCTCTCCATCTTCAACCAACTTGACGACTGGTATGAGAAACTAACATCTATGAGGACCTGTGACTCCGCCCTTTATAAACTGGAAATTGGTATTACAAATATATAAAGAAAAAAATATAAATAAAGAAAATTTTTTCTTTATAAACTGGAAATTGGTATTACAAACATATAAAGAAAAAAACATATAAAGAAAGTTTTTCTTAAGCCATTATAAACTAGAAATTGGTATTACAAATATATAAAGAAAAAAACATATATAAAGAAAGTTTATAAAGAAAAAACACCACCAGGGCGGAGCCACAGGTCCTCATAGATATTAGTTTCTCATACCAGTCTTCAAATTGGTTGAAGATGGAGAGGGTGTCTCTTCAAAACCGGTCCCACCATATTTAAAAGTAAGTGAAGCATAAGAGTGTGTTAGATTACAGATTAATTATAATTTACATTTAACAAGCTTCACTGGGTAAGTTCCAACAGAATTTTTTAAAAATGTCTTATTTTTGGAAAGTTCTTGAATGAACTTTTATGGCGTTGTTCAGAAGATTTCCAATGCTAAATTTATTTTGTGCTGCCAAAACAATATCACATTTTTTAAAAACCTTCATGAATGCCCTTTTTGTACATGGTGATATTTGAATTTCTTAAAAACTAACTGCCACTTTATCATGGAGAGAGTGGTGGTGTTTTTAATACCTTCCTGTATTTTGAAATGTCTGATCTTCTTATCAACTAATGAACTGTTGAATCCATTGTTGAGAGCTGTCTTGATGATGTAACGATATTCCGTTATATATTCTTCTTTGTTCAGTGGGAAGTTTACCAATCTATGAACAAACTATTTATAATGGCTATTGGTGTGGTTTAGGGTTAAAACTGTTATTATTTATGAAATTATCTGTATGTGTGGATTTCCTATGTATACCAAATGAAATTATGTTGTTTCTCCTGTATATTTTTAGGTCCAAGAAGAGCAAACATCCTTTCTCCTCCAATTCCATGGTGAACTTAATACTTTGATCTTGCAGATTTAGTAATTTTAGGGCAACCACAGTTTGTTTTTTAGGCAATTTACCAACATGAGTAGATGGAAGTTTTCACGGCCAGAGTCAGACTTATAACTAGAAGAAAACTTCTAGCTATAAATTTACCAACAAATATCTGGCTTAGCTATGGGTAATCCGCTTTCTCCATTTCTGGCAAATTTATTCACGAGTGTAGTATAAACATGCATTACTAAGACATTTCCACTCACCTTTCAATATGGAAATATCTGGCTTAGCTATGGATAATCCGCTTTCTCTATTTCTGGCAAATTTATTCACGAGTGTAGTATAAACATGCATTACTAAGACATTTCCACTCACCTTTAAATATGGTTTTGTTATGTGAATGACATACTGCCAATATTGCCTAAAAAACAAACTGAGGTTGCCCTAAAATTACTAAATCTGCAAAATGAAAGTATTAAGTTCACCATGGAATTGGTTCATAAATGAACCATAAAAGTTGTTATTGCACCTAGCAAAATGGCAGGAGTGTATTAGATACATTGTTTGGATTGTGACCAGATATATATATAGACAAAACAATAAGAAATTGGGAGACAAGAACCAAGGAACACTTCAGAAATGTAAAAGATATAAACAAGTTGATAAATCAGCAGTTGCAAGACATTTTTAGACTTATGATCATGACATTGCAAAAGAAGCCAACAATCCCGAGGAATTAGCAATATGGGAGAAGATTTAAATTTTAAGAATTTAAGAATTGTGTTATGAACTTTACATTCCACCAATGGACTTCCTGTTCTGTTACATATTGGAACCACCAGAGGTTACCCCGTCGCTTGCCAGCTGAAGATGAGAGCAAGCACTCTTGAAACATGTTCTGAAGAATTAACTAGTTAGTGAAATGAGTGTCACATAATACCTTATTTGGGTGTGTGTGTGTGTGTTTTTTTTTTTAAATCTTCTTTATTTACTGCATGCTCCATTACTATAATAATTAGTAATACTACATGCATTGCTATCATTTCATTGTTACATGTTATCCTTAATACTATTCTTGAACACCGTTTCATTCTTATTCTAACCTAATCATATTTGAAGATTGCCTAAATTGGTTATATTTGAATGCTTTTACATTATCATTCTCAGTCACCACATTTCCTATCCTATTAGTCAATTTGTGTTAATTTGAAAACTGTCAAAATTTATACTGTTTACAAAAGTTTTAAACTGTTTATTATATTTTAAAACAAGTTCACTATTGTCTATTGGCCATCACCTAATTACTTTTGCTACATCATTCCGAAATATTTCTCGCTCTTTCTTCAAAATTTTGCAGTCCCACAAAATGTGTTCCACCGTTTGAATACCCTCCTGACATACACATGATGCGTTCTCTGCTATTTTGAAGCGATGAAAATAGGCTCCAAATTTCCCGTGTCCTGAGAGGATCGCTGTAAGATTGGGGCTTAGAAGGATGTTGGTTTTTAGCCTTTTAGCTACAGTTGGAAAATAGGATTTTGTATATGTGTGTGCATGTGCGTCTGCTTGTACGTGCGCACGCGCACTTTATACTGTTTAGGTTTTCTATGAGATTATCTGTAATAAGTCAGTTAAAGCATTTCTAAGTTAGAAAATACACAATGATGAAACTATTCGGACTGTTTCTAAGAAAATTTAGATGTATTAAAAGAGGAACCAGAGTCTTTGCTGGATAATTATACTTGTAACAGTCCAAGAACATTGGTATGAAAAATGTTCGTAAGGTTAACTATTTAATGCTCGATTCAAAAAACTTATAGCATTAAGTCACTGAACCCATTAAGCAATTTTGTTTTTCTTTTACAGGTAAAAGAAAGCATTTATCATGATTGAGAACATGGATTTCTCAGACTGGACTCTTATTCTGGTGGCCATTATTGGCATACTCTACTGGTATGGCACAAAATCTTTTAATCGCTTTACTGATATAGGCATACCATACGTAAAGCCTATGCCATTCTTTGGTAATTCATGGGGAATGGTATACCAGAAAAAGTCTATTGCTGAGTGGATTCAGGAATTTTACAACAAGCTCAAAGGATACAAATTGGGTGGAATGTTCCAATTTCAAGAGCCAGTATTCCTTGTGATGGATCCTGAATTGATTAAAATGGTGACAGTAAAGGATTTTGAACACTTTCTTGAACATCGGCCTTTTGCAAATGAAGATATAGAGCCAGTATTTGGAAAAGGACTGTTTAATCTTAAAGGTTGGTGTAGGTTACTTTATACCATAGCAATAGTTCTCTTTTTCCCATTCTAAAATGAATGTTACATGTTAGTCCTCATATTTTATTCATTTTGTTTCCACAGCTGCTGCTTTCATTTCTAATGTTCAGCAGAGTGCTTTTCAGTTCCCTTCATCCTCTAGCCTTTCTCTCTTGTGTTTGTTAGTTCAGTGCTAATTATTTTAATGTTAATACTTCCAATTATAATAAACTGTCATACTCTTCTTTGAAGACAATGACAAAAATTAAATAAAATATAATGCAGAAATTATAAACAAAACAATTATGTGATATTGGTGAAATATGTGGTAAGTATAAACTATATAATTAGGATTTTACTTAGAATTGTAGATAAAGATGAATAAAACTGTGCTTTTTATTATGTCTTTCTGATGATAATGGTATTGCTACTGTTCAGGTCAGCGTTGGCGTGAAATGAGATCAACACTTAGCCCAGCATTTACTTCAAGCAAAATGAAATCTATGTTCCACCTAATGAATGCATGCGGAGAGCAGGTTTCGGAATTCTTGATGAAATGTATCAAAGAACCAAAATTGTCTTCAACTGGATGCCTGATTGAAAAGGGTCAGTATTTTTTTTGTTACTTGTTGAGTGACCATGTTATACTTCTCTACATTGCTGTATAGATAAATTATACTGAAAGGGAAGTATCCTAGCTCAACTGACTAAAATTGACCAAAAACATGTTTAAAATGTAATATTGGACTTGTTTCAGTCGTGGGTCCCGTGTCGTACATTTACGGCACGAAAAAGAACCTCAAGCCTGAAAGAGAGGCCTATGAGCAAAATTTGTCGGCCGTTTCATGCCCTGAGATGAATGGGATGCTAATGACCTGAGATGTTAAAGAGCATCCATAAATAAATCAATCAATTAAGGAAGGAATCGTTCCAGGCCTAAGTTTAAGGTACCTTCCCGACATTTGCCCTTTATGAGGACTGAGGAAAACCTGAAAAAATTCTCAGTTTTGACGGTCCTGGCGATATTCTAACCCGTGGCGATTTTTATCAGAGGATGCTAGCAGATTCATTGGGAGAGTTATACAGATGAATGGATTTAATAGATGTTGGAACAAGCACAACATTGCATTTTAAATATATTATTGGACGGTTTGAGCTGTTTGAGCTTGTGAATGCTCTCAATTACTTGTGCACAAATGTAGTCTCTTTATGATGCAGATTTGAGTGTAACTAGCAGAAATGATCTTTCTTACTTCCAGGCATTTGTTTTTAACTTTGCTTCTTAGCATTTCTTAGGTATTTCTCTTCACCCATTCTTTGAAACCAGCTCAATTATGGTAAACTGTTTCTTAGGCACCTCACATTAAGGTAATACTGTTGTAAAGAAAGAAAAAGAAATATTATACATGTTTTTGCTAATTTGAATGTTGCATAATTTGATACTTTTTGTATCCCAGTAGAATTCAAATGAAGAAGAGTCTACTTTAGTGTATATATTATTCAAATTAGCAAAAACATGTATCTTAGCATTCAGCAATCTTCATATCTTTTTATATATCTATTTTAAAACTTCTACTTCTTTCTGTAATGTTAAGCTACAATATATGCCATATATTGATATTATGATCAATGAAATGCACATGGCCAAATAACTTAGGGTGCTTTGGTCACTAACTTCAGAACAGTCAAGAAGATTTTCACAAATTTTTTGTTCTTACAAATATAATGGGTCAGGGATTTGAAGACAAGTGCTTGTACATAAAAGAGGCAGAAAATCCACATTATTGTGATGATGGAGGCAGCATAGCTATTGGGAATGGGGTTGAAGGACAGCGCCTGCTCACAAAAGGTGAAAAATCTTATTCAGGAGAGGATGAGCAGAAGTTTAACTCCCTACAATTGTCTTTGGATAAATGTAATCCAGTTGAAAATGCATTATTCTGTTGCTGTCTAACCACTGCTGAAAATTCTTAGCACAACATAAATTAGAATTCAGGAATAAGTACTACTTTTGAATAGATAAAATCCTGCCTTTAAATTTTACAAATAAAAGGCTAAAAATTCAAAATAAATAGGAATTTTTAATGTTATTTTCAATAAAAATTTCAAGGGGAATAGGCCTCTGTTTGAATAATGCAGTTCAAAATAAAGTGAGTTCACTGTATTTTATGATTTTTCTTTGTGAGAGCCTTGGTAAATTCTAATATATTCATCTTGCTTTGATATCTCTTTCAGCGGGTGACATGCTTCATGTTGAAATGAAAGACTTATATACAAGATATACAAATGATGTAATAGCAACATCAGCTTTTGGAATAAGTGTAGATTCCCTCCAGAATCCAAAAAATGAATTTTTTGTAATGGGGAAAGACATTACCAATTTCAATGGATTTCGTGCTTTTAAGTTCTTATTGCTTATAGCCTTACCAAGTGTTATGAAGGTAAGTTCTACATGTAGTAGTAGTGGTAGTGGTAGTAAAGACCCAGTTTTTTATTATAGACAACATATGAGTAATTACAGAACTGAAATAAAATAGCCTTTGTGAAAGGGTTCATAGTTTTTTATAGTGATGATAGTGAGGTAATTTATAATGTATTTTGAACATACTTAAAGTCTTAAAAATTTCACTTAATTTTAAGTAAAGTAACAACCTGATAATTACTTTCTTATAAACACTATCTTAAGTTATCTTTAGATACCAGCAGACTCATTGATATTGATATTAATAAATCACATTAAAATAAAATGGGATAATAATTTGAATTTAATGACAATATAATCAATTAAGGATTGAGGAAACTTTTTATATATTTATTTATTTGATTATTTACTAGTATCGATCTTTTATCATATAACCTTTTGCACATTTATTTATATATTACCTTTTGAATCTGTTACAAGTTATATAGTTATCTTAAATGATGTATGCAATAACACTTTCTTGTACAAAGATAAAAACCACTTTTAACACAAATCTTCATTTGTATACAAAATGAACAATTGCTGGATCTTTAAAATATATGCTTTCTAATATATTAAAGAATGTTTTTGAGTCCACAATGATTTAAATTCATCAAATAGATGCAATTGTCATAATGCATTATATATATGATGCCTAAGTGGTGAAGTTAAAGTGATGATGGAACACTTGGACATAATTCTAAATTTTTGGCAAAGTAAATTAAGCTTGCACTCTTAGTGAGTTATAGCTGTCCCAACTCTCACAAAAAATGTAAATTTATTTATTTGAATCATCACATCTAATATAGGACCTGTAAAAAGTAATAATTGGTTAAATAAGATTAAAATTATATTGTTAATATACATTTAGTTCAAGCAAATTTTAGTATAATAGCAATCATCATAGTTTGTAATAAGATGTAAAGTTTAACATACATCAGCAGGATAAAATGTATGTGTTAATAAGAAAAACTTCACTTTCTTCTTAAGCTGGTAGTTGTTTATAAATTTTGCTCCCAATATTTGAAATATTTTGTTCAAAGATATTGGTTCTGTAAAAATATATGTGTAAATTTATATGTTGATGTTTATTGGCATTATTTTATTAATTTTTTGTTAAACTTTTTAACCTGTTTGTTAATAGCTTGTAAACTGTATTTTCAAAATGTTATATCATTATTAAAAATATATGAGATTGGGGATTGATCATATGGATACTGGTAACATTTGAGGCAGAATAGTTGAATGAAAATTTTGTTTTGAAATTATATATTATGACCACCAATTCTGAAAGTATGTGTAGCTATGCATTATAGAAGAAGTTTCTTTCTTTGATTGTAGCTTTAGCTACAATGGAGGTCTTTTCCATTTCATCATAAATGTATCAGAATATTTTAAATAAATTCTCATAGACTGTTGGGGTAATCATATGGTATTTGACCCCTATTTATCAGATAGAGAGTAACTTGCCTGCAAATCACAGTTTGTGACTTTACTTGTGATCCATCAGAAATGTTTTCTGTGCTGATGTTACCCCTGTATGATGCTGGTAGCAGCTATTTCAAGCATTTTTATTAACAACTAAAAAGTTCTTCTCCTCATTTGCCACTACAGTCCAGGGTGAGCCATAGCCTGCTGCAGCAACCTCTGCATCCTCTACCTCCATCTTACAACTTTATTGATAGAGGTCAGGACTGCAGAGGAACTATATAGTTACTTTATTTTAATTTTGTTCATTGTTTGTTCCTATTTATTATTTTTTTCCTTTAATGTTAATATACCATCAACTTGGGTGATTTCAGACATCTGGTAGGACTTCAGACATTGCATAGTACTGTTAAGAAACAATTAAAATTAAATAATTTATTAACATCAAAAATCTATTGATACATTTGAAAAGCTTTATTAATTCTATGAAGCTTTGAAATATACTGCCTAATTACAAAATAACTTAACTTTGAATACTTTCATGCATAGATTTAGAACATTAATTTTGAGCATTTTATTGGCCAACATATAATTTGAATTAGTCTACTGGGGGAAAATGTATTCATTAGAGACAATTTATTCCATTCTTGAATGTGAATGCATGTTTCTTAAAAAACTGTCATTCAAGGGCTGACTTTAGATGGTGATGGGTCATTTAAAGGAGAAAGCTTGATGCTCATGCTGAAATTATAATGTAGAAAGTTTATAAAAAATGATGAGAGCCATAAGTTGGGAACATCTTCTAAAAAGCATCAGAATGTTACAGCATACAAAGGTTGATGCTTAAAGACAAGATAAATAAGAAGCAAGTAATGTAAGCATCACTATTTAATTTATAGAGACTATATATTTATATATTTAAGTACTTATATGGATATTATATTTAATATTGTGTGATCTACAGTGAATGGTTTTGTCATGTGTTCTTTTCAGACTTATAGTGGGTGTTAAATCCTATTTTGGGTTTATTGATCAGATGGTTAGTTATTCATTATTGCATTTATCCTAAAAGAGTAATCATGCACAATAACTTGTTTGCTATTTATTATTTTAAACCTGTTTTTAACGAGAGTTTCTCCCCTGAACTTGGAAGCTATTCCAAACTACTTAATTAAATTAAAAATATGGGGCCAGCCTATTCTAGACACTGATGAAGAAAAATTTATTTTGGAGGGAATACTAAGTATAGCTTGCTGGAGATTTCTAACAGATATAAAATATTTGATAAAGGCATAATAGGTCAGGTCTGGCAGCAGTGAAAAGCACTACAAGAATATTTTCCAAGAGTGGACTGGGCTGCTGTTTTTTTAAAGAGGCATTCTAAAACTCTGTTAGACTGAGCAAGAATATAAACAGAGCTTGTGAAGTGACCAAAGAATCAGTTCAAGAATTTTCCCATAATATTTGAAACTAAGTTTCAATAATAATTCAGGAAAGAAAAACATTGTTGTTAGAAGTGTAAAATGTGCTGAATGAATGGTTAATTTTTCAAAAAGTATTTCTGTTATGATGGCTGTTGCAAGTGATGGCAGTCTTCTTCTGCCTCATGTTCTGTATAAATTAGAACACCTATGGGTGATATGGCAAGCAGGTGGCCACCTGGAAGATACAATCATAACAACAGAGAATGGTGATTATGGCTATTTTCAAGGAATGGTTCATCACCATAGCATTGCCATATTTAAAGAAAAGGATGAGTTCAAAAATTCTTATTGAAGACAACTAAGTAGCTACATTTCATTGAAAATAATTAACTAGAGCCTGGAATTTTATGTAACATCATAAAAATATGTTTATACATATGTAACCAAAACCTTAAAATATGTACTAAATATGTGAATGAGATATAAAATTTAATTTTGTGTTGGAACCAATACGTGAAGCAACTAATATATTCTTAATTATCTAGTGAGTCGATTTGATACCCTTATGCTTCACTTACTGTTGAATTATGCAAAACTAGTTTCAGTCTACTTGCAACTGAGGATGCAGCCTGTGAAACTAGTTTTGCATAATTCAACAGTAAGTGGAGCAAAGAGTTTCACAGGCTTTACCTGCATCCTCAGTTGCCAGTAGACTGAAACTAGTTTTGCATAACTCAACAGTAAGTGGAGCATAAAAGTATCAAAGCGACTCACTAGATAATTAAGAATATATATGAATCACAATTACACAGGGACTTGAAAAGTGTCCAAAAAGGATCTTTTTTAAAGAAATTACACATTTAAACATGTCTTATGCTTTAGATGCAATCTTGAAAGTCAATTAAGGCATGAAATGTAATATGTCCAAATATATTTCTCTATTTACTTAAATGTAAAATTGGAACTTAACACAGTGAAGCCAATCATATTAATGGATATCATTGTATGATTAGTTGAACTACACACTCTTAAAGCTTCACTTACTTTTCATAAATGTATGGAACCGGTTTCGAGAACATTTTGTTCCCATCTTCAGCCATGCTAAGGTTCAACTGTCGGATCATTCGTTGAGCTGTGGGAATGTATATTCTGCTCTGGTGGCGGTGTGATAAACTTGTAGTTTATGTTTTCATCCCCGACAATGTCGAAGTTCATTATGCTGTTTTTGTATTTGTAGATGTAGATTTTCTCCCAGGTTGCTAATTCCGTAGGTCCTTGTACTGATTTTAATAATTTTGTTTTATTTATTATGTCGTGATTTTGTGTCCAAAAATGATATGCTACTGCTGATTTCTCTATTTGCTTGTACTTTATGTTCCTGAAATGTTCCTTTAACCGTGTGCCAATGTTTCTCTTTGTTTTCCCTATGTAGATTTTTTCACATTCTGCACAGTTTATTTTGTAAATACCTGATTTTTCTTCTTGTGGAATACTGTCATTAACATTATCTATCAGCAAATTTTGAACATTATATCTATTAATCGGTGCCAACCTGATATTAAAATCTTTAAGAATATTCTGAAATTTTTTTGTAGCCCATGGATGATATGTGAATTTTTTAAAAATAAGTTTATCTTTTTTTGCTGAAAGTGTTGTGGTTTCTTTGATATGTTTTTGTCTCTTGAATTTCTGCACCTTTTTATGTACTAGTTCTTTTTTAAAACCATTTTTAACTGCTGTTTCTTCTATTTGTTTGTATTCTTTAAAATATTCTTCTTTGCTAATTTTTAGGTTAACTAGCCGGTGTGTTAAACTGTTAATTACTGCATGTTTGTGTGCTGTAGGGTTTAAACTGTCAGCTTTGATGTGATTATCTGCATGCGTATTCTTTCTGTATATTCCAAATTTAAGTTTTTCTTGGCATTTCATTATTTTAATATCCAGGAACGGCAGCATGTTATCTGTTTCTATTTCGTATGTAAATGAAATGTTTTTATCTTGAATATTTAGAAGTTTTAAGGCATCGTCAATGAGTTTTTTGTCAACTATGGCAAATATATCATCCACATATCTGTACCATACCTTAAATATGAATGGAAACGCTGTGTTGATGTGTGTTTCAAATCTACTCATGAAGAGGTTAGCTAGAAATGGAGATAAGGGGCTGCCCATTGTAAGTCCTGCTTCTTGTTTATAAAATTTTCCTTTAAAAGTGAAAAAGGCTTGGTTTATGCAAATATCTGTCAGTTTGATGTATTCTTTAATGTGTATATCATTAATTCCACTTGTTTTTAGCCAATCATGTAGATAAATCAGGAGTTTTTCTTTTGGTATGCTAGGAAACAGAGATTCTACATCGAAAGATATAAGAGTGTCAGAGGGGTGCAATTTTATGTCTTTAATTTTTTCTATTAACTGATATGAATTATTTATGCTCCTGGTTTGAAATTTTGGTAATGCCTTGAATCTATTAGCTAACCATTTTGCTAAATAGTAAGAGGGAGTATTGATGTTGTTAATGATGGGGCGCATACCATTTCCAGTCTTGTGAATTTTTGGTAAACCATATAACCTAGCTATTTTAGGGTTGCTGTGTTTTATTTTGAATATCATTAACAACATCAATACTCCCTTGGCACACGGTTAAAGGAACATTTCAGGAACATAAAGTACAAGCAAATAGAGAAATCAGCAGTAGCATATCATTTTTGGACACAAAATCACGATATAATAAATAAAACAAAATTATTAAAATCAGTACAAGGACCTACGAAATTAGCAACCTGGGAGAAAATCTACATCTACAAATACAAAAACAGCATAATGAACTTCGACATTGTTGGGGATGAAAACATAAACTACAAGTTTATCACCCGCCACCAGAGCAGAATATACATTCCCACAGCTCAACGAATGATCCGACAGTTGAACCTTAGCATGGCTGAAGATGGGAACAAAATGTTCTCGAAACCGGTTCCATACATTTATGAAAAGTAAGTGAAGCTTTAAGAGTGTGTAGTTCAACTAATCATACAATGATATCCATTAATATTTCTCTATATTTTCAGGAGTTAGATTCCATCGATAATCACAATGTATGTTCTTATATAATAAAAACTATCCCTCTACATCATGCAACCTCACTGGCATCTGGATATGCTTGCTGCAATCATGCTTTCATACATCTCTGTATAAAACATGTTTCAAGACTAATCTTTATGTATGTAAATCTGTTTTTTAACTGAATACAACTCTTCATATTTGTTGCGAATGCACTTCGTATACACTGTAGCAATAAAACATTTATGGAATACTGAAGAAAAATATAAAGCTATTAAAATATGTCTACTCCATTTCCAGGAAATGCCTTACTTACACACTCATTTCCACCCCATTGTGATACCAGCTAACAAAAGAAAATAAAAAATGTTATGCTGTCTTCAAATGATATAGTGACATGCTCATTATGTAGCAAGAGGTGTCTGTCAGTTGGCTAGGTTTTTTTAATAAAAAAAAAAGTGCAAGATGGAAGGTTAAGTAGGGAAATGCCAGATTATTCCTAGATGGTTGGCCTATCGTGAAAGCTGAAATTTATATCCCATTATGTATTGACAATTTTAGTTTAAAATTGTATAACTTAAAATAATATTCTATAATTTTATATAATTTAGTGCATTTAATTACATGACATTTGACATGAATTTAGTTTTATATAAATACATGCTATTAGCTTAAAAATATGTGGTAATGAGAGAAATATGTGAAATACATAGCATTAAAATAAAATATAATGATCCTAGTAGCCTAATTTATCAACATTTTAGGTTTTCATATGGATATATACATAACAATCTGAACTCTAGTGATAAGAGAATGTGAGAAGTGTAGATATCAATTTTGTATTATTGCCTCCAAAGAGTATGCCCCTTGATGTCAATTTTTTCAGACTGTAAAAGAATTGGTGCAAGATTCTAAGTGACTAGAAGAAGAATACTCATGGTTCAATATCTACAGATGCATTTCTATTCGTATTAGCACAGACACTGGACAAAATCGAAGTAAAAAAATGTTATAATAAAAATGTCTTCCAGTTAACCAAACTTGCCCCATTTGATCCAGTTCTTGTATTCAACAAACTTCCAGGCACTAACAAGAAAAGCAATGTTTTCACTTCTTTATAGAATAGTTTAAAGAAATCGTTAAAGAGGGTTGATACAAGAAGCCAGCAACTACTTTGAGGTGCACGATAATTAACATTGTACCACAAAGGTCAATTTTGGGACAGGAAAAACTATTGCCTTAAAGCAAAAGCGACAGCAGTACCAGTGCTAGCAATAGCCTTAGCAGCATTAACAACAGTAGAAGTGAAGCTGAAAGTGTTGCCATAAAAACAAATATTCTTAAAATCTCACTCATTTTTGGTGGCTAATTACAAGCATAATGTGGGATGTAAGACTCAAGGCAGTTTGTGGATGACACAAGAAGACATTGATATAATGTTTCTATGCTCATACAAAAGCAAAAGAATATTTGTATTCCCTGAAGTCACATAATTTCTAATGACCAAATATAAAACATTGCTACAGGTACCAAAGGAGAAAATTTATTTTTCCATATGACGTACTTTAGTAGATTGTGCCAGAATATACATCTGTTACTGTAATTGATTTTTGGGATTTGTTTTATTATTAAAATGTTAATTTTAATTTGATTTTATGAATGTTGCTTTTCAGTTCAAACTAGTAAAGTGCCATGTAGGAGTTTTTATATTTCTATTAACTTAATATTGTAGTATTTACATGTAACATAATGTTATGAGATTAAATTTCACAATGGGAGATTTCAGTGAAGTTTCCTGGATCTTCCTCACATCCCTTAAAAGTTTTATTGTGCAACCCCTACATTGTTATAAAGTGCAATATATTTTTTAAAACTCACACAAGTATTGGAAACTATACATTATAAAGATGAACCTTGGATATCATATGAAAAAAATATATGTCCTAAGTCATCCCACTATACTGAGTGGCACTGGACACAATTAAAATGTTTAAATTACAGGCGTGATATACAAAGTGCGAAATCATATTGTACTATTTACTAAGAATGGAAATGTGTGTTATCTACATAAAAAATCCTAAAAAAATATTCATCTAACGAACAATAGGAAAAAAATGCAAAAAGTATTCAAAGTTGTCCAAATTGATGGTACTTCAATGTATAAAGTCAATAACTTCATTCAATTAATAAAGGTTTCTAAATCACCTCTCTTTAAAACCAATTAATCTCAGTTCTGTACTACACACCTATATGCTGTAAATTTGTATGATAAATCAATGAATTAAAAACTTGAAAATTATCTGCCTAATTAATTTGAAACACACACAATCAAGAGCAAATTTTTACACTAATTCATTTAAGAACTTTCTAAAAATAAGAAATTTTAAAAAAATGGAACTCGCACAGTGAAGCTCGTTTATTGAAAGTTCTATCTAATCTATCATCTAACACACTCTTATCTTCACTTACTTATAAATATGGTGAGACGGGTTTCAAAGAGACATCCTCTCCAACTTCAACCAATTTTGATGACTCTCAAAGAGTATTTAAAAGTAAGTGAAGCATAAGAGTGTGTTAGATGACAGATTAGATAAATTTAAATTTTTATACTAGTAAAGTGTTTAATAAGACTCGCACATGATATGATGACTCTGTTTCATAGGACATCAAAATTGTAACCATCAGCCAAAGAGATATAGGTAGATATATATTCTATTCCATTTTTGAGCTGAGGAGGAATTATTCAATGCCAAAACTTGGAAATTTTAGTTCACAACCACATACTGTCTATCTCCAATTGCTTAGCTGTAGATACCTTCTTTACTTAATGAAATTTATGTGATATATATTATTTTCTGAAATATGAAAAGGTTTCAATTATGTTGAACATACTGCTTTAATTTTTAACTGCAGGTGCATTTTTTAAATATTTATTTGGTAAATGTTTTCAGTTTTTTCGAATTACATTTCTCAGCGAGGAGAAATCAAATTTCTTTCGTCATCTTGTACATGGTACTATGGCTGTAAGAGAAAAAAATGGCATTTTGAGACCTGATATATTACATTTACTTATGCAAGCTAAGAAAGGAATACTAGAGGATGAGACAAACACCACAGAAAATAAGAAGAAACCAAAACAAAGTAAGATATCTATTAATTATATATACCTCATTTCATTAATGCACACACGCACACACATACGCTCACACCTATGTTTTTTATTTTTGTTTGGATGGAAAACTGCGGTTTTAAAACCCTTGACTGATGATATGTCCAGTTGTTTGGAAACAAATGTCAATTTTTATATATTAATAGTTTTAAGCTGTATAATATGAATAAATATGTGATATTCTTTGTAACTATAACACATTTTATTTAAGTAGTTTTGAATAATAGGAATTTTCAGAGTGAAATATAATACAATATAACAAATTATTATTCAGGAAATCACTGAAATTTCACTAATTTGTCCCACTTACTTGGACATGTTTCAAAGACTGTTGCCTTCATCTTCAGCATGGTTCCATTCTCCGCTTCCCAGCATGGTATTAAGATATTGCTCTGTGGATTTTATGACTTAGTGATGAGGTTACTGTTGTTTGGAAGACCAAAATTAATCAAACTTTCCTTAATAGTTTTGAATAACAGGAATTTTCACAGTGAAATATAGTATATGACTGGGATCATGCTGACGATGAAGGCAACCGCCTTTGAAACATGTCCAAGTAAGTGGAACTAAATTAGTGAAATTTGAGTGATTTCCTCAATAAACTTTCCTTGTTTTTGTTTGTGAATATATTTTCCCATACTGTAAATTCTATAGGTTTTTGAAGAACTTTTAAGAGTTTTGGTTCCTTTTGGAATTTGTGTTTCTTTTGCCAGAAATGATCTGCTATTGCTGATTTTTCTGTGAGTTTATGTTTTACATTTCTCATGTGTTCCTTAAACATTATGGTAATATTTCTTTTTGTTTTGCCTATGTATTTCATATTGCAGTCTTTGCAACCAATTTCGTAAATACCTGATTGTTTTCTTGGCATAATTTTGTCTTTTGTGTTGGTTTTTAGGAGGTTTTTTAAAACTACAATTGTTTACTGGATCCAAAATGATGTTTGGTTCTTTAACAATGTTCTGAAATTTTTGGTGTGCCCATGGGTGGAATGTGAATTTCTTACATATATGATCTCCTTTGTAGCTTTTTAGTGTGGTGATATCTTTTATTTGTTTTTGTTTTTTAAATTTTTCTGTTTTCTTGTTGACCAGATCTATTGTGTATCCATTTTTCTGTGCTATATCTATGGGTTTTTGGTACTCAGATTTGTATTCTGTCTTGCTTATTGGTAGGTTTCTTAATCTGAATGTGAGGCTATTCATTATGGTGAGTTTATGTTGTTTTGGATTGTGGCTGTTGTTTTTTTTAATATAATTATCTGTATGGGTATCTTTTCCGAATAAGGCAAATTACAGTATATTGCCATTTTTTTAAAAGTTTTTATATCCAAGAGGTAAGAACCTTGTTGTTTTATATTTCCATTTGTGAAATAAGTGAAACAAATAAATGAAATTCGAGTAATTTCCTCAATAATAATTTGTTATATTACACTTTATTTAAGTTTATACACTTGATCTACTTTGTGTTACTATTGTTGGTTAATGTACATTTTATTCTTTTGCTCTTTTATATGCTGAATTGTCTTGCAATTTAAAAATAAGGAGTTTATTGTCAATGTAGTTTGGACAATTTTACAATACAAGAAACTTGTTAATTTATATGCAAGTTTAGGAACATTGGTACTTTACTTAAAGTGTCCAGATAATCTGTTGTGAGTCTATTTAAAACATTCTTTCTGTTTTCACTTATCGGAGATTTACTCAATACATATGGACCTTGGTCCACATCCTCAGCTGTTAAATGATTGTTGAATTGTTTATTAAAGTTGAGCTGATAGGTGTATGAGTTGACTCTGGTAACCTTGTGATAAAATTGAATAAAGAGCAGTCACCACAAAACACATCTTCCAAAACATTTTCATTGATATTTCCCTTATCAGTAAGATCTACTGATTCATCTGGAGGCAAGTGACAAATGTCTTATTTATCTCCTATGGCTTGGATATCATCTAAATTTCATTCACATAGGCACTCAAAAGTTTCATCTAGTGTTCTAAAACAATGTGATGATATGCTTTCAATACAAATTTAGTTGAAATGCTGTCTGAATATTATAGTAGTGGTAGTAGTTTATTTATCCTTTTATCAATACATTTGATATGGTATGGGATACATCAGTATACATAAATACATAAAAAACTATTATAATTCAACTAAACAATAAAATTTACTGTGTGTGCATATGTGTGTGAGAGAGAGAGGGGGGAAAGGGAGAATTTAATTGATATATACACATTTTTCTTGCAATACACTTACCACAATAATTTATACAATCCAGAAACATCTTAAAAAATTAACAATGAATATCATAATTAATTATGTAATTGTTCATGTATTAGGCACTATAAATTGTTTCATGAAATTCCTATATAGAAAAGAAAAAATTCTTTTATAATAGATTTTAGTATTCTTTTAAAATTTGAAATAGCTTACATTCTTCAATTCTTGTGATGATTTGTTATAGATATTTATCTCACTGTATTTAACTCTTTTCTCAAATAGGTTGGTATTATGTAGTACAATGCTTAAATGTGATTTTTGCCTAGTGTTGTGTTTATGACAGCCATTTGTTTTGAATTCAATTTTTATATTAGTAATTCAAGAAGTAAGATATAAGGTAGTGGTAGTATAATTAGTTTCTTGAACAAGAGTTTGTAAGGAACTCATATGCTTGTTCTCATGATATGAGTAAACTGAACAATGCTTTTCTGTATTCTGAAAAATGATAATACCTTTACAGGTACTTTAATTACACTCTTGAGTATATAAAAACATATGTTCCTTGTGGTTGTCAGGCTGCATGTATTAGTATTAACCTTATAGCATAGACAGTCTACTTAGCTTAGTAGAGAGAGAGAGTTCATATGTTGTTTCTAGTTTAAATTCTCATCTAATATTATCCCCAAATATTTTTATAAGAAACATTGTAGATGTATACCTTATTATGAAGCATTGTTTTCAGTTCAAGATCCATTTTATTTCATTTGTGGTGAAATGAGATTGTTAACTGTTTTATCTGTGTTTAAAGACTATCTGTTTAATGTGAATCAGTTTGAGATACCAGTGACAAGTTGATTAATGTTTAGTGCTTAGATTGCTTTTTTGTTTGCTTATTAAAACATTTGAATAGTCTGCAAAAAGATAAAAGCTACCATCAGTTATAGTTTGTAGAAGGTCATTAATAAACAACAGAAACAGAGTAAAACTGAGTATAGAATCTGGAGGCACCTCACATTTCACTATATTGCTTTTCGAGAAGGACTGTACAAACAAAATTAAAATATTAGTTTACCTGAGTTATTTCTAAATTGTCTGTGGTGATGGAGATATAATTTGAACCAATTTTAAGCTACTCATTTTATTCCATTATCATATTATTCAGCATTATACCATGGTCTACAAGATCAAACACTTTGGTTAAATCTAAGAAAGACCTGCGCATTGATCTCCAGAATCTAAAAGATGGAGTATTTCATCTATGAATATGAATATAGCAGTTTCAGTTGATTTTCATTGAGTAAATCCAAATTGTTTTTTTTAATTATGATATTGTTTTTATTAAGAAATGCAATGGCCCTTTCTAAGACTTTTGCTATTGATGAGAGCAGTGATATTGATCTATAATGTCTGTATTTATCTTTTGCCCCTTTTTTATAAATTAGTTTTATTAGATGTTATTTAAGTGGCATAATGGGTCTGCAGATTGTCTTGAATAATTTAAATTCACATTTAGGAATCTTATTAGTCAAATTTACTAATTTGACTAGTCAATTTTACTATTTTTCATGTCATTAATAATGCATGCTGTTTCTTGTGGAATTATAGGTTGAAGGAATGCAGTGCTACTAATATTACTTAACATTACTGAGATCTGTACGAGTTGACTGGATGTCATTTAATAAGTAATTTGCCATAGTATAATACTAAATAAAAGTATTTGCATTTGTTGGAGTCGGTCCTCGTGATGTAGTGCTAACCATACTTGCCTTCTAAACCGAAGATCGCAGGGTTCAAACCCGGCCAGGACAAATGGTTTTTTTTCAGGTGTAAAAATCCTAAGTATGGCTTCCTTCGGAAGGGAAGTGAAGCCATGGGTCCCGTGTCGTACTTTTACAGCACGAAAAAAGCCTGAAGGAAGAGGCCTCTGAGCAAAATTTGTCGGCCATTTCACACCCTGAATAGAATGGGATGCTGATGACCTCAGGTTAAAGAGTGTCTGTAAATAAAACAAATCAACAAGCATTTGTTGGGGATCATTTATAACAAATCCTGCATAATCAGTTATAACATATTTCTCAACATTATGTAAGGTACCTAATTCCCTTTTTACTATGGTACACTCTAAATTCAAAATTTTAAATTAAATGTCATTATAACCAATCATAAGCTTCAGATTTATTGCCATTGTTAATTTAGTTGCCAGAACATGCTGCATCTCAACAATGAGAAATTAATTTTTTTTCTAATGAGAATGCAGACAGTCTATTGCCTGTGGCCATAGCTTATACAAAATGCCAATGTTTCCATTTGGAAACACAATAATAAGCTTTGGTCCACACTGCCAGAAAGTGATTGAAAATGAACTAAAATTGTACTGTCTTATCATCACAAAAATAAAAAATAATAGATTTGATAATTATAAAATTATATACCATTATATAAAGATTATTTTTACTATTTTAGAAAAATTCTGTATTTATCTATTCAAAAGATAATGATAAAAAATTAAATCAATTTTATTAGAAGTAAATATATCCTAAATTAATAAACTTAATATATACATATTTATTTTAACTAGCACAGCTAAGGCCTTAGGGTCTTTTCTTGCACTTAATCAGTCCTAAACAGATATATAAATATATATTTTGTTTATTTTCAGCCAAAAAGTTAAAGTAATGGCATAGAAAAAGTCGTCAATTCAGTTACAATAATAGGTGTGAAAAAGAAGGAGCAAATTACATAGTATAAGAAAACAAGATTATACATAGGAAATTAGAAGAACAGAAGAATAATTGTAGTTCAACACTCAAAAATTTGTAATGTACATGCAATTGTATATTTAAAACAATATAAGCACATTGGACTTAGAACTACAAAAAGGATATATTTGAGAGAACATAATATTGTCTTGTACTTAAACTGCTCACTAGTGGATCAGACAAGAAGGTCATCATATAAATTTATTCTCAGCCCATGGTCAGATTCTATAATATATAGCATATGAGATTACAAATGTGAGATGACAAGGATTTCTTCATTTTGAATTTATAATGTTGCTTATTGTAAAATTTTAAAATGCTCTAACTCTTTGCAAGACTTACTTTGGAGAAGTACTGTCAAAAATTTGACAAAATGTAAAAACAGAAGCCAGCTTCTATATTGAAAAAATACTAATTCTTCATCACAGTGTCTGGCATATAGTATCTAGCAAGTAAAAATTGACTTAGTAAGGAAAATAAGCTCATCCAATCAATAATGACTTATCAGTTTTCATATCTCTCTACAGTTTTCTTCAATAATCAAGTAGAAGCTGAGACAGCATTTAAGGTTCTCATCATCTCCAAAAACTCTAATTATAATCAAATTACTATTATTAATTGCAAAAAAAATGTGCAGATACTGATGATGATTAATAGGATTAATTTTGAACTAATATGAAATTTTAACATTTATTTATAAACTGCCTAATAAAATAAAAGGATAGCGCATAAATAATTTACAAAGGCAATGAGGATTATGCTTGCAGTAGAAAATGTAGAATTTCTTAAATTTTAACTCTTAAGATTCTACTTTTAATTGTTCTTTTCTTAAGATTCTTTCTTTCTTTCTATAAAATTATTTTATTACTGTAATTAAAGCTCATTAAAATGCAATAAATACTTTCCAGAAGATTCAATTAAATTTATTATACTATCCGTGGAGATTACAAGTACCTGTTAGATATTGTCAATTTCTACAGATGGAATTTGTACATAATTACATATTTACAATTTTGCCTTACAGAACTTTAGCTGTAAATCATTAAAAAAATATAGCCTTTTTTGTATCAAATAATATTTCAGTTTGTATTTGAATAATTATCTCCTTGCAAATGTATATGATTTGGTAATTGTTAAATAGAAGTCCTTGTATGTTTAAATCTTTGTCAATCATTTTCATGTTTGTGCCTGGTCTATAATAATCATTATTTTTCTGGTTTTATATTCATGGTTAATGTGGTTTTTGGTATAAAAGAAATAAGCAAGAAGTAATGGCAGTCAGAAGTACACTGTATGCAGTACAAGACAAATTTATAGATCAAAACAGTAAAATTATTAAATAAGGGGCAGGCGACAAATAGCTATTATTTGTTCCATATGCATTTATTGTAATTTGCATTTGGTATATTTTTAGGAAGAAGTAGATATGATTATGCTATATTAAAATATAAAGCACATTCTTTCTATGATATTAGTTCTGACCCTGTGCTTTACTACATTGTTCTTACAGTTTGGTCTGATGATGACTTAACAGCACAAGCTGTGTTGTTCTTTTTTGCTGGCTTTGACACAGCTTCTACACTACTGTGTTTCATGTCACATCTACTGGCTGCACATCAGGAAGTGCAAACAAAGCTTCAAAATGAAATTGATGCAATGCTGGAGGAAAATGGTGGAAAAACTACTTACGAAGCTCTTCATGCTATGAAATATCTTGATATGGTAGTGTCAGGTATGTTATTGTACAATTTAATTCCTGATTGTGATTTGAAAAAAAAAAAAACTCTTTTAAGGTAGGATAATTTCTCAAAGTAAGTCTATAATAGAATACAGTAGAACTCTTTGTACCCAAGAAGAGATAGATGAATTTGGATAGCAATTTTTCAGATAAAACATAAATTCCAAAAAATCATCTCTGAAGGTAAAAAAAAATATTAATAATCTCTCTTTGTTGTTATCAAATACTCTAAAAATGTGTTATTTACAATCTTCAATAACAAGACCTTCTTTAAAATGTTTTTGCAAAACACACTTGCATACTTCTTGAGTAAGAAATGCTACAAATTGCAGGTTTATTGGTTCCACTTATTTGTTTAAATTTAATACATGTTTCACAGACCATTGTCTGCATCATCACCTAATCATTGAGTTGACGATTAGCTGATGATGTGGACAATAGTCTGTGAAACATGTACTAAATTTAAACAAATAAGTTGAGCCAATAAGAGCGTGTAGTTCAACTCAATCATACAATGATCTTAATTATATGATTAGCTTCACTGTACAAGTTACAATTAACATTTCAAGTTCCTTAATTATGTTACAAATAAAAAAAAAGTTATGATATTATTCATGAAAAATATATTTATCATCCTTGCCATTTCCAAATTTTCTGGATATGTAAACAATTGTTTAAGAGCTTAGAAAATTTTCAGAAATTCCCACTGTCCTGTCATTCAACTCTCTTAATGGAATTTTTAACCAAAACTACCTTTGAAGAGTTCAACAGCTATCTTAACTATTAATATAAAGCTAAAATACAAAAATTATAGAAAAAGTGTTGATTAAAATGTGCAGAAAAAGCTTGAGACTGGAGGGAAAAATTTAAATTCTATTTGATTTTGGGAGAATTTTTCACTTAATAGATATTTTTCAACATTAAAAATTTTATCCTGATAAATTAATTGCTGTATAATAACCAGTAATATATGAATGTTTTTGCAGAGTCTTTGAGAATGTATCCTCCTGTAGTGGCAACTGATCGAATCTGCATCAAACCATATACTTTTCCCTGTGAACCCTCGGTGCAAATAAGACCTCAAGAGATGGTCTCAATTCCAATTTATGGGCTACATCATGATCCAGAGTACTTTCCTGATCCAGAAAAATTTGATCCTGAGAGATTTAATGATGAAAACAAGCATAAAATCAAGCCATTTACTTTCATGCCATTTGGAAATGGACCAAGAAATTGCATTGGTAAGCATAATATAAAACAGGATTATGTTAATATAAGAAATTTTCCTTGTTTGGTTTTTTTTCTTTTTTTTTTCTCTGAGAAAATTTCTACTTTGAACTCACTTGTTTGTCTATAAACTTTTCACTGCTTTTCTAAGTTATTATTCATTGCTTGAATACATCGGCACCATATATGGTCAGCAGGAGAAGACCATAATTAATTTAATAAGAGCAAATATATTAACATTTATTATTTCTGTGTTAGAGCAAAAACCTTACACAATAATGTTTGTAGCTAAGATGTATAATTACATTAGATGTGGTCATCAGGTAACCTGTATAAGAAACTTGCCAGCTAAATAGAGATCAATTAAGAGCTAAATCAATTTATTTTTGTCCTTATGATCAAAACAATGATGCTGTACATGTCAATACTAATAAATATATGCAAATAACTTTCATAACATCTAATTTTGCTGTTGTGCTGGTACATTACATTGTTTTGTGCTGTGTAATTTACACAAAAATGTATTTATGTAGTAGTCTTTTATTTTTTTTAAAATATTATTTGTTATTGCGTATCAGTTATTGTCAATTTGTTTCTTATTGTTGTTACGTCATTTTTTTTTAATCATTCATTCTGCCTATTTCTGTAAACCTCATCTGTTAAAGAATTTCAAATAGAGGAAATACTAAGTGAAATTGAAAGAATGAAAGGGAAGAAATTTTGCTATCTCTATCTGTGATGACATGAATCTTCATAGCTGTTAGTATAATGCCAATAAAGGAGCTTAATCATCATTATAAAACATTATCTGACAGTTCATGGGCTTAATTATTGTGCTTCTTAATGCAGTGGTATATAGTTTGAGCTAACATATAAAAGCCAATCATTGATCATAATGGTTTTTTCTAATCTACTGGTAGCTGTTTCTTGAAAAATGCTAGACTGTGCAGCTATTTATATACAATTTCTGTTTCTGTATGAGCAGGAAAATGTATAAAACCTAAAGCAGTTTCTTTTTTCTTTCTTTCTCTAAATTGAGCTAGCATGTATATAATAAATTCTGGACTGCACAATCTGCAACACATGTATATGATTTATCTAGTTAAAGTAAAATCTCTCTTTGGAGCACTCACTTTTAGATTGCAGTTTTTTTTTTTAATGCTAATGTTGAAGTGCCAAAAGACATGCATCCAGAAAGTATATCCCCCCTCCCTTTTTTTTTACTTTTTCTTAATAGATTCTTTTCTAATGCACATCAATTGTGTTAATCGTTTTTATAATGACGTGCTAATTTATGGCTCTTTACATTCAAGATAATATGCAAATCCAGAAGATAACACAGTATACTATTGGCATTACAATATATGACAAAGAATACACTTTTATAAGTTAAGAATATTCATACTGGTCAGTGTAAATATGTTGTTATATATTATTTTCTTCTACAGGAAGTCGTTTTGCTCTCATGGAGTCCAAGCTGGTAATTGTGCATCTGCTTTCAAAATTTAATCTGAAGGTAGTACCCAAAACTCCCATGCCAATTAGAATCAGCAGGAAAGGGTTCAACATGACAGTGGATGGAGGATTTTGGTTGGGAATTCAGCTAAGAAATAAATGATTTCAATGTACTTTTTATTGCAAAATTAGTACCTGTGAATCCATTTACAACTACTTTGAATAGTGTACTATTAACGAAATTGTGCTACTAACTCACCATCCTAGCAATTAACAGACATACATATATTATACATAGTCTATATAGATGTAGGAATAATTTGTATTACTCTTCTCATCAAGCTCATTCATGTATTTCATATAATGTAAATATATGTACATAATGTCTTTAAATATTTGATTTGACTAAAAGAAAAGCTAAAAATTGACTGAGATTTTCAGTCATATTATTCCTTTTAATTCTAGAAGTTGCACCTCACAATTTTTTCCTTTTCTCCAGCTGAATACCATTTTACCATAACAGGTATTAATTTTCAAAACATTTTAAGTCCCTGTATGAGTAACCGAATCTTTGTGTTTTTCCAAAGATCACATGTGAATTCTGTACATTTAATTCCATTTTTTACTATTAACAATATTGCAGAAAATGGTAGGTACTATTAATAAAGACGTACAACCTACAGTAGAATGTATTATTTCAATGATTTTTTTTTTTGATTAATTTATTTATGGACGCTCTTTAACAGCTCAGGTCATCAGCGTCCCATTCAACTCGGCGCGTGAAACGGCTGGCAAATTTTGCTCAGAGGCCTCTCTTTCAGGCTTGAGGTTCTTTTTCGTGCCATAAATGTACGACACGGGACCCATGGCTTTACTTCCCTTCCGAAGGAAGCCATACTTGGGATTTTTACGCCCCGAAAAAATCCATCAGTCCTGGCCAGGTTTGAACCCGCGATCTTGGGTTTAGGAGGCAAGTATGATTATTTCAATGAGCATGTAAATCACATTAATATGCAGTTCAGTTAGGAATATAAACAATAATTTTTTTTCCTTATAATGCCACCTCATTTAAGGCTTCTATCTCTGATAAATACATTCACTACTCTTGTTGAGCTAAATTTGAGGTGGCATCTGTTACTCTTTCTGATTCACTTGTTATGATGTGGTGATCGAATGAGTAGAAGCTATAAATTAATGAGAAATATATAGCACAGGAAATTATATCAATGGACAAAGTTTGGAAGACTTGACAGAGATAAAGACTATTTGATTCCATTAAAAATGTGTTGCAGAGCTGCAACTGGAACCAAGTGCTCTGAATGAAAGTTTTATAAATAATTTGGATTTACTATATACCATGCCTTTAATGCTATAGTCATGGAGTATGAACACGAAATTAGTATTGATAATGAGGTATTGCTCAGAGACAGAATGTATTATTGTCTGACTTCAAAGGTGAAAGTTAGCATGTCTGTGACCTTGAACCCAAGTTCTTGCTATAACCAAAAGGGTGTGTAGCCTTATACAGTAATGATTCCACAATTTTTTGCTAAATGTAGGCAAGATTAAAATATGTCCAATTCGACAAAGATATTCTAAATTAATAGAGGAAGGGGGGAAAAAAAGCAAATAAAACAATACATACTATAACTTTTATAAAATGCATGGCATGCCTGCCTCACTATTATGCAACAGCAATCTTTTTAATTTCAGCATTAATCTTTGGGGAAAGAGATCGTATCCAGAAATGTCTTTGCATGACATTTTGGTGTCTTCCATACAAGATTAATAATAGCACTGGATTATAAAATCCATGATATATCAATTAAATGTACTTACGAAGCTGTTGACAATGGAGTGGTATATATATAAACAATGTATACAGTTTTTTTCACACTAACTCCATTCACTTACATAAATTTGCTGTTGACAATGGAGTGGTATATATATATATATATATATATATATATATATATATAAACAATGTATACAGTTTTTTTCACACTAACTCCATTTACTTACACAAATTTTATGTAAGTGAATGGAGTTAGTGTGAAAAAAACTGCATACATTGTTTATATCCATGATATATATTCTTTTTAAATGTAGAATAAATTTTTGAGAAGTTTGCAACATAACTCCTATCAAAATGGGGAAAGCATTTTTTTTTTTTTTTTTTTGATTGATTTATTTAAGGACGCTCTTTAACAGCTCAGGTCATCAGCGTCCCATTCAACTCAGGGCGTGAAACGGCCGACAAATTTTGCTCAGAGGCCTCTCTTTCAGGCTTGAGGTTCTTTTTCGTGCCGCAAATGTACGACACGGGACCCACGGCTTTACTTCCCTTCCGAAGGAAGCCATACTTAGGATTTTTACGCCCCGAAAAAATCCATCGGTCCTGGCCGGGTTCGAACCCGCGTTTTGAGTATAGGAGGCAAGTAATGGGGAAAGCAGATTTGTACTATTACATACATATTCAGTTTGTATATTATTTAATGTAACCATTGCTTATTATTTATTATTGCATTACTTAAGAAAATTCTTATGTTTCATGAGAAAGAAATTTTAAAATAATTAATTGTGGAAGTAAACTCATTATTGTATACTTCCTTTACAACATTAGAATGTAACAACTACTAAGCTACAATTTTACATTATGATTATCACTTCAATATTGTAGTAATTATAAATAAATACTGATAATCGTGCTATAATTAAGATAATAAAAGAATAAAATAATCTTTTGCATTCATTGTCTGTACTGCTATAGGAAATGAATATCAAAACCTGGCACCTTTTCTCAGAAATAATGTATGACATTTTATATACTGTATTAAAAATAGAGCTGAACCCTAATGCTCTCAACATAAATTACCAGTGATATGACATAGTACTGTTGGGCAATCTGAATTATTCAGTTGTTTTCATAAACATTCAATGTTTCATTCGTTTTACAAAACAATTTCTCCAACCATATTTGCTTCTGCTTAGAACCAATAGTTTGTATGTTCCTATTGGTTCCTATTGCATGTTATCAAAACTATGTTTTCTTGGATGTGGCAATAGCGCTACCTGAGGGTAGAAGTATAACTGAATTCTTAGCCAGCCACAGTTGTGTGTAATAGTGGGAGCATACATCATGGTAGATAAGAACAGAACCATTTTCAACATTCTATAAGCAATAATTTGTCAATAAGTTTTTGATAATTTATCATCCCTCCAAGTAGCTGGGCAATCATCATTATTTTTAAATTTTTTCTCTTAAGAGTAGAGAATTAAATTGGGTATCAATGTACTTTTATAGCTTGAAAGTTGTTTTAAAATGTCTATTAAAATATATAATGATGTTGAGTCAACCTTACTCTAATAGGAGACCATTGCCCTATAGGGATGACACAGACTCATATCATCAATCTAGCATTAGTTGTTTTCTTGTTGAATTGTTTCAAATCTAATTATATAATTACTAAATATGTAATATCACCCAGTGAGCCAAAGTGTACAAGATGAAATGGCTCTCTTATGTTACTGAATAAAACTTAACACTTTTTAAAAAATTATAGTATGTATAAATAGGAAATATAGAAAATGCCATAATTATTTCAATAAAAATGAAAGCATTATCAAGGTTTAAGCCTGTTCTGAGTCTTGATGAACTAATGAAAAATGAAATCAATGGTATACAACTTAAAGAGTAATAAGAATTAGCAAATGTTCTTGACAAATCAGATAAATCTTAAGGATAGAAATCATTGTAAATTTGCATACATGTGAAATTGGCTTATGATTTAATAAAAGTGCTTAAAGTACACATTTATCTTCAAGCAGGCACGCTATTGTAAAAAGTACAACACAAGCAGTATTTATGCTTTATCGATGTTTTAACCTTGAGCTATTGCATCACTGGTGCAATATTCCATTGTTGATCTCATTGTGATGATGGTTGCTGTTTCTTTGCTTACCTCAGTTGGCTTAATGCATTCTAAGTATTGAGGTATTGAATGTTGTAAAAAGTAAAATGCTCGCCTGCTCCTGTGACTGGGTGTTATGCTAAGTTCTAGGAATTAGCAATATGTAAAGGTAAGTGTAATAACCATTAAAATGCATTTAATCACTTGTTTTCTGAATAGGTGCACTTTAAATTTGTAAATCTGGTTAAGTGGGCACGTTTATTTATTAATTATATTTTCAGTTAAAAGGGTATATCAGATGAGGAGATTTGCAACCTACTTGAAGAAAGTGATAATGAAATTATGTGGATTTTACAGAGCTGGAGAAAAGTGATGCAGATTTGGTGGTGAGAACATTGAATTAGAAAACCACAGTAGTGAATCTTGAACAGGAAGTGGTAAATGATGATCTTGATGAGCTAAAAGAAGTGTAGAAGTTCTTTATTGAAAGGGACAAGTTACACAGTGGTGTAAAAATGAGTGTGCTAAAACTTCAAAAATAGAGAGAAAAAACATAATGAAAATTCTTGCAGGCTCCAACAGAAGTGTAATGAATATTGCTGATGAAGCTGGTGCTTTAAAATTGACATTGACATTATTGATGAAATTTAGATATTATATGCTTGAAACGAATAAAACAATTTATAATAAAGTTAATATTTCACAAACATATAAATTCTGAACTAAACTAAACTTAAAGTATCAAATGAAAACATTTGGTTGCATTTCTTCACTATTGTTTACCAACCAATAGTAAGAAACATTCGATATGCCTTTCATTATACAGTAGTAGCTGATTGCTGTTCATTATATGTAATATACATTCAGTGATGCTGCAATTCCAGCTATGCTTATAAAAAGCTTACATTTCAAGCAATGGCTTATTTATCCTAACTTTAGTTAGAAGGCATTTTCAAATGTCTTTCATTCTTTGTTAAGAAGCATCAGGGAAACACTTAGGCTTCAGCAAGCAGATAAATGGGAATGGTGATTGTTGCTGAATAAAAATACTCTTCTTTCTAGTGAGGTACATGCCTCAATGAGTTTTTCCATTAGGGTCAGTACTTTGTTTCCAAAATCAGTTATTATTTGGAAGTAGATAAGCTACTTATGCTAGTGCCATTCAGCACAACTACCAGTACCATTGGTTGGGTGATCTTAACATCCTCGGCTTTGCAAGTAGGTAACCCAAAAATATTTAAGTCGCCAAGCACACAGCACACTTAATTATAAATGTAGCTGAAATATACTGTCCCATCAAATTAAATCCATCTAAATGACTTCCCATAGGTGCTTAGATGTTCCACTCTTTGTACTTCTAGTAACATAAAAAAAAACATGGGTGCTTCATGGTTCTGAGCTCATGTTATAGCATTTGAAGGTTTCAGAACTTCTTCCTAAAGGATGTGATAGGTGCTCCAGTAACTAAATTATCCCTGGAGAATATGTTATTTGTAAAGATTCATAGTCATCTACTGCTTTTAGGAAATCATTGCTAGGAAGGTCAATGCTAAAAAAAATTGTAAATATGCTCACTTTGGCATAAAATTAATTTATGTTCTATTCTATTTATTCCTGTAGTCATCATTGAGCACTAATTATTAGGCATGATAACAATGCATTTAATCTTACATAATTTAAATAAACTTCAGCAAGCACTAGAAATCATGCAAAGTAATAATTTTAAAAAGTTATATATCAAATTAATTTTATTTATTGGAATGTATATTTTCTGAAGAAACATTACATATGATTTTACAACATAATGTAATAATTCTTGGCAATGGCTGTATATAAATAAAAAATCTCAACTGATTACAATACATATTACAGTGATCTTAATACCAGATGTACATAAATTGTTCCATATATGTCCAGAATAATTTATTTTACTCAAATATACAAAATGTTCAAATATGTCAATTTTCAACTTAATTGCTTAATACTTCCCCATATTTTTTGGATTGGTGAAACATCTTTTGTATTTCAACATTATTGACTTGTCCATTTTTCCCCACCTTCAGTTGAATAAAAATGGATTTTGTACATCAGTATGTTCAAAACTGTTTCTAGACAATCTATTAATGGTCCTAAAGATAAGTTATTCAACATAACTGGACAATGAGTGTTGAGTTACAGATAATGCTTCCCAGCCTGTTTTGGCTGAATATTTTCTGTGGATGCAACTTTATTATTATACTGAAGTTAATTTTCAATTCCAATCATTTCATCCAGTCAAGCACCTGCACTTTCCATATGGCAGCCCAATTTGGCTGTTTATTGGGTTAGTTTCCCGACAGGTTTTTATGAAGGTTTTTCTCTGATTTCTTTAGGTGAATACCTAGAAACTTAGGTCACAAAGTCCCTTAAACTCATCAGCAAAATAATCCTTCATCTAGCATAATAGATTTCAAAAGTTTGCCATGATCATAAGAAAAAAATATTAATTTCACAGATAACTGGTAATCTTTCTAAAGTATCCCATTTCATTTATGAACCGCAGTATTGGTGCTTTATTGATGCTCAAGGAGAAGTTAATCTTTCACAGATTCTCTTCCCTTTAGCAAACAATTATACCAGTAACTGCAAACTGAGTAATATTTTCTTTTCAAACACATCCTTCAGTCTATGATAGATACAAGGTTTGTGGGTAATTTAACTGTTACATTTTTTTATGTAAAGTACGCATAATTTAGTAGTCATTTAAGTGTCACAGAAAACCAGCTTTTTACATCTGTGTACAAATAAAAATTGTTTTCTGTCCTATATTAATAAAAACTACTTTAATTATACTACATTTCAAACCTTAATTTTATGTAGTTCAAATTTAAAAAAAATTCACATATTGTATTTTTACAAATTGAGAGAAAACTGTTGATGCATACTTTTTATGGTCTAGCAGTACTTGCATAATAGCAATTTATTTTAATTTCAAAATTTTAGTTTAAACATTTTAGCAAAATCAGGACATAATAAATAAAGCAAAATTATTAAAATCAGTACAAGGACCTATGGAATTAGCAACCTGGGAGAAAATGTACATCTACAAATACAAAGACAGCACATGGAACTTCGACATTGTCGGGGTTGAAAACATAAACTGCCACCAGAGCAGAATATACATTCCCACAGCTCAACGAATGATCTGACAGTTGAACTTTAGCCTGGCTGAAGATGGTAACTGAATGTTCTCGAAACTGGTTCCATACATTTATGAAAAGTAAGTGAAGCTTTAAGAGTGTAGTTCAACTAATCATACAATGATATCAATTAATTTTAGCAAAAGTTTAAATTTCTCCGGTGTACTTTCTTATGTTATATAAGTAGAATAAAAACTGGGTCGTATGTGTTGACCCATTTGCAGCCATTGAATATCTTATCAAATAGAAGCATTTTCCTGAAGGCTAGGATTAAAATGTAGAATATAATGTGCAAGTATCCAAACCTGAACCTTCATATTATAATTATTATGGAAATATGATATGGAAAAGTGTGTTTTTAAAGCTTTTTTGTTTTATGCCACATATATATATATATATATTATCATTGCAAAAACTACAGTTTCTTTAATTCCTTTGGTTTTATACCTATAGTGTAAAACCAATACAAGTTGTTACCTGTAATTTTATGTGTAATGTAGAAAACACTTTATTACATGTAATGTCAAAAACCCTGGATGGATATCAGATACTTTTACATTCTCTGACTAGAAATTTCTTAACCATACTGTTCCACAATTAAGAGTCACTTTAGAAGATTGTATTTTACATTTCTCCAATTCCTTGATTGTACTTATGCTTTGCTATTTATTTTTATTTACAAGGTTGCAGGACAGTTGACTAAAATACAGAGATATATGGACCAAGCTTAGTATCACAAGTACAGTGGTATATGATTATATACATAAAAAAAAACAATCAACTTCTATTGCAGTATACAATGAGCAACTCTTACATGCATACACAGAATCTAAGAGTTTAGAGTCAAACTTGGATACATAGCTGTTTTCCATCCCTCGTTTACTATTTAAGGTGAGATAATTTTGAACTTTTAACAAACAACTTCTGTAATGAAGCTGAAATATTTTTAATACAGCACAAGATTGTAAACAATTAGCAATGGAACTTGATTACAAACATTGATGCATAAAGAAATATTTAATTAAAATGATTCCACAGAAATAACATAACTTTTAAAACATTATAAATTTGATTTTAATTATCATGTACAAGCATATGCATGTAATGCTCATTCAACAGAACTTAAAAAAATTAATATTTCACAGATATTTATTAATTGATAAAAACACTGAGTATTTACTAATTGTAAGTCTTATAGGTATTAAAGTAGCTTTATTTTATGTCGAACTGGCATAGATTTTTGGCGATTTTTGTAATGGGTGATACAATTCTGTATAGTGCCTATATGAATTGCATTAATTGCCATATCTTATTTTATATACATGCCTGAGCATATTCAAACTCTGTATTAAACAAGTGTGTAACATTAGCAGTAGAACCATTGTCATAAAATTAATTTTCTTTAATTTATTTTATAGTCCTACGCCATTCAGAGTTGAATTATTAATGTAATTTTGCAGTTACTTTAAACAAAATATTACAAAAGTGTTCATTTCCAAATTTCTTCTATTATTACTTAAGTGTAAATTGGAACTTGCACAGTGAAGCCAATCATATTAATTGATATCATTGTATGATATCAATTAATTCTTCTATTATGTTAACCTTAAAAAAAAACCGTATGATATTGGCTGCTGGTTATTCTTCAAAGCATGCATAGCATTCCATATTTTTAATAATTAAAATGAAGATCTTTTACTCATCAATGTTGAAATGGATTCCTTTTTCCCTCAATTCAGCTTTTGCTTGCTGAATTTCCTGAAAACAAAAACAATGCATTTAATAATAATAATAATAATAATAATAATAATAATAATAATAATAATAATAATAATAATAATAGTTCATTGTAGATCATAGATTCTACACTTGAGTTCCAGTCATTGTCCGAGTGATTTATGTACATTCTGATAAAGCACATATGAAGTAGATTATGAAGGGATTTGCTGTTCAATATGGACTGACAGCAGTTTTCTTATATAGGTATATTTATTGTTGTTTTGACCATTGGTCTTGCATGACATCTGTAGATTATGAACTTGAATACTGTAGGTGTATTCTACAGGAGTTAATTAATGATGATGCAAATGAACTCGAAATCCTTGGTGCTTTAAAGCTATCTGGCATTAATCTTCTTAGGGTATGGGGAAAAAAAAGAGAGAGCCTTATCTAGTTAACTTGACTGGAGATTGAACATAGAACCTTCGAATCAGTAGTTTGCAAATGCAAACTAGATTACAGGGGGTCTCTTTTATATTGTTCCTGTCATTATCAATGAATAAATAAAACAAAATAAAAATGAGAAAATAAAACGGGTATCTGTAAAGGAGGTATTCTTGAACAAACTCAAGCAAGTGCTGCCAGATACTGCTTTAGGTTACCCAAAGTGGAAAACAGGCATGCAAGGGACATGTGCCATAAAAATTAACAGAATTGATGACAATTTATTCATGGTGAGATCCCTCAGCTCAGTATAGGTTCAATTATAAAGGTTCTGTGTTAAATATAATAATTTGAATTGCATTTACTTACAAGCTGTAATTCTTTGGCTGCTGATTCACAGTCATTGAACATATAGACTCTCCATAGTATAATTGTTGCAGCATACAACTGTAAAAAGAATGTTATCAAGTAAACGCACATTTTAATGACATATACTCTTCTAAGTTTTTAAATCATAAATACATAAATGCTAAGCTCTAACTATTGATTTACCCCAAATAAGACGACCAACATTACTGGCAATGGAAGAATTAAGAAAGCCCATTTTTCCACTAGTTGACCGCCTATTTGTCCCGAAACTAGTGCGCCCCAGATGGTAAGGAATACAGTCACTCCAAATAACCATTCCAGTATTTTGGTCATTGTCACTGGCTCTGAAAAGCACGAAAAATAATAACCCTTAAGTATAGCTCCATTAACATATAAAATAAACTCTCTTTAAATTTCATCCTGCATAGGAAAGAAATATATGCAATACCAATATGAATCAAGTGAATGAGAATTGAAGAGTGTGTTTAACATTAAAATGAACTTTCCACTTAGTTATTAACTGTTTGTACATGTGTTTTTAACTTCAAAATGACCAGCAATATCTTGTTATTAGTAGTTCTACACCATCCATTTTGACCACTAATTTTTTTTTTACCTCTATTTTATATTTGTGGCAGATTCTACTCCACTTTAGCAACCTAATAATAATTAAGTTTCAGTGATAATACCACATTTATAACATAAATAGGGACAATACTCATAAACCTATTTAAAACTTGAAAGAGTAAATACATGTGTGCTAATAAACATGAATAATAAAAAATATAAAAAATAAGAAGAAATAGGAGATCAATGATGATCATACAAGCAGAAACAATGACAATTAATACACACATATACCTATGTAAATCATCAGAGTGGAAATAAATGTATTAGTGAAATATATAAAATGAAAAACACTAACATTAATATAAAGGTGATGAAATGCTCCTCAAATTTGGCTGTCTGAGGCACTGTGGCAATGCATTCCAGATAGGGGCAGTAGTTATGGTGAAAATAATTACTAAACTGATTTTTGGGCTGTGGCAACAGGTGCAAGATTTCAGAGCATGTGTCAAGTTTATGAGCAGAAAATAGAGTGGTGGCGGTGGCGGCGGCGGTGGTGGTGGTGGTGGTGGTGGTGGTAGTAGAAGACTACAGATATTAATTTGATCTTTCAGGCAGAACCAAGCATATCAAGGGAGGATGTATATGGCAGAACAAACTCAAGTTTTCTTTACTAATAATAATGATAATATGATAATTTTATTGCAGACCACAGACTACACTTGAGCTTCAGTCATTGTCAGAGAATGCATTAACAACAAAATACATTGCTAAACCAAACTATTTAATACAAACAGGCAAATTTATCTAGTATAACAATAGGGTATTTTCATTTATACATATATCACAAACAATTGAATATATTCAACTATATTTTTTATGTGTATTTACAATTCATTTATCCTATATACACATTTATCTATCAAGAAGTTTTTAATTCTGTTTGAAACTTTTTCTCTTTTTGACTTTTAATTGCTAGTGGCAGTTTATTATACAAAATTTACCAATAACTCTTGGATCTCTTTTATTAGCGCTTTTTTTTTTTAAGAAGATAATTGTTCTGAGTCCAAGTGCTATATTGAGGCAGTCCTTGTTTAGGTTCTGGTATTGTTCATTGTAACAACAAATTGAACTACCTTATGCACATAAATGATATTATAGTTGACAGTTTAGATCTTAAAAATTCTTCTATATGATACTCTCCTGTCTACCTTGTATGTACATCTCAACATTTTTTTTAAGGATTAGTAGTGTAACTATACATACACCACATGCACTTCCCCAAACCTCAATTCCATAACAAAAATACAAATAGATTAAGCTGTAATATACTAACTTTATACTATCTGAATTTAAACATTGTGATAATTTCTTTAACAAGTATGCATGCATGCGCGCGCGTGTGTGTGTGTGTATGGTGAGGGGGTGGGATTATTGCAAATAAAGTCTACATGTTGTTTGAGAGTTACATGATTATCAACAATGACTCCCAAGAAATTTTTAAGATAACCTTTCTATTGCTTCTCCATTAATTGTAACATTTATGTCTAGACTCTCATGCTTATTATTGCAGTAGTAAAACATAAATGCTTAGTTTTTGCATATTTAGCATTAAATAATTACTTAGTAAATATTTGTAAATGATATTTGATTGTTCTGTTATAATTTCTCCTAATCCAGTAAGAGATTTACAAGAAAATAGCAATGTTATATCATCGCATATGATATAGTGTTACATTTGGCAAGATTGAGCAAATCATTTACATACAAAAAAAACAATAGTGGGCCCAGTACATATCCCTGAGGTACTCCAACTGTGACTATTTTACAGTTTGATTTAGCTTAAGTTATGACATTTCCATTTTTATAGTGTATTTCTGTACATTGTTTGCAGTTTTGTAGATATGATTGTAGAATTTTTTTGCATTTATCCCAAATTCCATGTTTTTAACTGAGTCAAATGCCTTTGACAGGTAAAGAAATAATTTATCATTATGATCATCATCCAGAGCATTAAGTACTGAATAATACAGATATGCTACAACTGTTATTATGGATAAGCCTTTTCTTAAGCCATGCTGGATTTGCTTAGTACATTATGGTTGATAAAGACATCTAATAATCTTATGCTTAGTACTTTATATATATATATTTTTTTTTTTTTTTTGGCCAAAGATGGAGGTTAGTGTAATTGGACTGTAATTTTCTATATCCTTTTTATTACCTATTTTATAAATTGGTCTGATATATTGGATATATGGCCTTCTATGTTCAGAAGAGCATTTAGCACTAAGTTGTACATTCTGAAAAGCTAACATCTTTAATATATTTCCAAAGTAATAATACAAGAGAACATAGTTTATATACAGGTTAGACATTTATTCTAAAATCTATTTAAATGATATTTTCCTTCATCGAGTTTTAATATTCAAGCTCCTTTTTTATACATACTAATTTCAATATCAAGATTGTGCAACTAAATTTGAATAAAACTACATATTAATTTAAAAATGCCAGAATAATATAAAGCTTGATGTTCTCTTCACTGGTTGAAGTATCTTTGGCTAGGGATAGAAACTCAAGGTTGCAACAGCATAGTTATCTGACTTTTCCTCTGGAGGCTATGAGTTCCCTACATTATTTTCATGATATTCAGATGTGCAAGCAAGAACTTCAGCATCAATAGCTAGCTCATCACAAAAATAATGTCATCTCTGCTGACCCTTTTTCTCGTTAATGATTTAATAAATAATTCAATATTTGGAAGAAAATACAAATGTAAAGAAAACCTGCTATGGGCTCATACAAAGCCTTTACAGTCAGGTTTGAGTTATGAGCTGCCAGAGCCTAGCAGCATAATGGGAGGAGCCAGTCGTCAAGGCTGTATAATGCAAGTGCAGGCAACATCATGTAGTTAATTTGAAAGAGGCTTTATCTTCAAGTGGTTGTGCATTCATGTGTTGCTTGGTACTCTAAGTGTTGGTAAATTGTGTGCTAATTGTTCATACAAATTGCACAAATAAGAGTCTTGAACAGATGTTTATATGTGATACATACTTGAAAATGGATTTTTGCAGAGAAGTGTTAAGGCAATTTACAAGAAAATATCCTGGCAATCATGTTCAGGTAATGAAACTGTTTGCTGTCTTATTAAAAAGTTACGAGAGAAGAGTTTCTCAGTGACAAGAAATGGTTTTCAACTGTCATGTTCTTTATAGAAGAAAAATTAGATAAAATACAGAAATTTAGAAAAGTATTGTTGCCGAGGGCATAAATTTCAAATTGCACAAATAAGAGTCTTGAACAGATGTTTATATGTGATACATACTTGAAAATGGATTTTTGCAGAGAAGTGTTAAGGCAATTTACAAGAAAATATCCTGGCAATCATGTTCAGGTAATGAAACTGTTTGCTGTCTTATTAAAAAGTTACGAGAGAAAGAGTTTCTCAGTGACAAGAAATGGTTTTCAACTGTCATGTTCTTTATAGAAGAAAAATTAGATAAAATACAGAAATTTAGAAAAGTATTGTTGCCGAGGGCATAAATTTCAACATTATATAACACGGGCTAGTGTTCATTATTTTCAGTTTTAAATACAGTATCATTAAAAATATTAAATTAAATTAAAAATAGGTACTAGCTTTACATATGGCAACTCTCTCTTTCTTTTTTCTTATGGTTGCAATGACTGCTCACAAATCATTTTGCTATACTAAGAAACTGTACTAAAAGTACATGCAGCAAATCTGAGGAAAAATATACATCAAAGCGAATAAAACTTTTTCTTCCTCTAGCAGTAAGCAAAAACTGATGTGAATGATTTGACCAATTTTTTAAGGAACAAGTGCATTATCAGAAACTATAAATGCATTATTGAAGTTCTCTGTAAATTGGTATTGGATATTAAACATCATGTGGTATAGGAAGCTGACAATGCATCTATTAATTTTGGAAATAATTGTTCTGTTTAGGCAGAAATGACTTAAATTAAGTCAAAATGGTTAAATCTGTTGTCACATGGTTCAAAATGCTGCTAGACATTGTCTGAACCTTAATTATCTGATGTTAAATTCTAGTTATGAAAGCATTAAACACATTTTCACTCAAAAAATTACTGAGCTCAAGGAATGTTTTGCTGTTGTACAACAAGATTAGCAAGAAGTTATACTGCAGATTCCAATACAAAACAGCTTCATATGTTATTTTCAATTAGACCTATTATTATTAATTTTTTTAAGACTACTGTCTAAAATGCTTGCCTTTGTCTATAGTATAAACACCAAATTAGTTAAATATGTGGCTGGTATTTTTTAATTTTGAATTTGCAAACCAACTTCTTATATATACAAGTATCAGTCAACTATAATTATATCTGCATGATTTACAAAGCCTTAATAAATACTCATTGGTCAAAATGATCTAGTATTAATACAAATAAAGGAAAAATAAAAAAATGCAATTGGAGCTTGATTAGGATTTATATCCATGCTAATGCATTTCAACTTATACCTCAAAATAATTATGCTCCAATTGTTGTGCATGACAACACATAACTGCATGATACTTAAGTAGAATACCTGGCTTGAATTTGAAATTTGATTACAAAATAGGTGATATATTTTTGCAGAGTGGATTATGCAACACCTTATTCAAATGTGACTTTAATTGAATATTAGTAATGCAGCATTTTTAGTGAAATTCTTTTACCACTCTACAATTGCAACCAAGTATATTGCGCAAAGATAATTAAACTTTGCAGCCTTTATTGTAATGTCAATAAAACCTTTTTACAAATTATGTCTCTCTTACAGATTTGAACCTAAAATTTCCATAGATATAGACGCACGATTGTTTCAAAATAGAAATAGTAGTCGGTAACAGTAATTATGCAATCTACTGCATAAATTACCTGTATAACTGAAGTAAAATGTTGAGAATGCTTTACTTCGGTTGAATTAAAAAGCCTAAGACACGCCGACGAGGGCAGCCGTTAAGAACCAAACGCAGGGCTCTAATGGCTCATTTATTATATGCCAGTTAGCATTATTAAAAGTTTACTATTTTATAAAAATGCAAGCGAATAAGTAAAATGCATACATTCGGAAAGATTACCAGTTTCTTTAATATATATCTGTGGTTTTTCTGACTAGTACAAATCACTTTCACTGCCTCTATAGTTCCAATATTCATATAGGATTTACTTGCCTGTGTCAAATCTCACCTATGCCTCATGAATAAATAAGAGTTAGCATTAAAGGCTTAGCCTAACCTAAACGTAGATATTAAAAAAAAAAATTTTTACATGTGTTCTTTGACGTATTGTTTAATGACGTACGCTCATTTTCATTGGTTCTTCTTGTCATGTGGTTCCAGGTTGGCAATGTCGCCAATATTCTCAGTAGTTCTCTAGATTGGATTGTAAACTTTTAATAAGATGAATGGAAGAAATACAATACTTTGATAAACAAAGTGCTCTTGATAAACCATCCGTATACTATGAGATCAACAATTGTGGTTTTTAAATACATTTTTTTTCATAAAATAATTAAATATTTTTCTCATATTTTGAATGGTTTGGTGCTTTTTATCGTGAGCATTGAAACACTCCGGATTCTGGAATGAACGTCATGGTGGAAGGTAGCATTGTTTAGGAAGAAGTAGTAGGGCTTAATTTTTCATTAATTAAGAACGGTACAATTGCCGATATTTGAATATAGGCATTAGCCTAAATTATTATTTGGAATTATATATAATTCCAATAATAATTTAGCGCATAGTGTGAAAAATTTTGACAGTTTTGTGAGGTTAGGAAATACTATAAAGCACAAACCCAAATGTATTGTAGCATTTAAGAAATGCACATACCTTATAGGCTGTATATATTTTGCCGATTGTTACAAATTATAATTTAGGCATGCATTTTACATTTTATGGGTGTCTATAAGCTCTTGTATTTAAGTTAACGCATGTTTTGCTTATGTGCTAATTGTAGGCGAAGCTTTCACTATGCATGGAATAAAGGATGACCGAGAAGATAGTGATGGAGAAGAGATGGAACATGAATCGGGAGAATCGGATAAATCGAGTTCAAGTTGTGATAGCAGCGATGCGGGGTCCGATTCTGATGACAGTTCAGGTAAGAGCTGTTTAATGCAATTTATAGATTATAACACTATTGCAAAAAATGGATTATCGTTTGTATTTATTGTAAACAGAACGTCGCCAGAGATCCATTTCTCATAGTATGGTAAATTTTGCAGTTTTTGCCACAGTTTGCAGGTGCACTCGTCGTAGGTCTGGTGAAAAGTTTTCTTATTCAGATGTAATAATGGAAGTCATGTATTGGAAAATAACAGCATTATTATGAATTCACATTCTCTATATCCAAAAGGTGGATTGCAATAATGGCAAAGAAAATATTCATCATTGGAACTCATAATTCTTGTAACAAGTTCTACATATGCTGATGTAAATAATGTATCCTTAGATCTTCTATCAGAAAGTCTTTCTGTTTAAAACATAGGTATAACAAGAAGGCATAAATTTTTAAATTCCAAGAATTCTTTTCAGGAATCATGTTTTGAGACTTTCTAGATCTTGCAGTTTTCTTCATAACAGAAACATCCATATTAGTTCTATACCATAAGTTAGTATGAGTAGCACTTTTATCCAGAGAAACTTCATTGCTATCTTACTCACTGTGTTGTATATGTCTCATGTCACTCAATACAGCTTTCCTCTGGAATCAGAAAGCTGTACTTGTACTGTGACTCCAAAGTACCTAAAACTAGTACACATTGCTTGCTAATAAATTGTTTCCCTTTATTCCACGGGCTTCCCTACTGCCATGAATGGCCTAAGTCGTTAAGGCGCGGACCCTTGAGTGGGAGGTCTGGGATTCGAATCCCATTAGGACTGTCCTCTCTGACAGGTTTTTTCCAGGTTAGTCCTCAAAAATGGCAAATGCCATGGAAGTACCCTAAACTTAGGCCTTGAACGTTTCCTTTCTTAAAAAAAATCCTTTCCCAATATATCATTTCATCTCACGTATCATCAATGTGCACTCCCTGTGGTACTTCAGCATTAAACACCATTAAAAAAAAAGTTCAATTTCCTTCAGTCAGCTAGTTTTTCTCTGTCCATTTGATAAAAAAATGCATTGCCTTCTGTAATTGCTCTATGTTGTGTAAACCAAGAGCCTATCATCAGCATAGATGTTGATATTTGCACACTCCTTGACTCTGCTGATCAAATTATTGTTTAGGATGTTGATAAGAATTGGGCTTAAAGGGTCATGCTGAAGAATTCCTGTTTGGCTGATCCAACTTGACTTTGAAGTGCTGTCACACATCTACACTTGGTTATCTGCCAAGGTAATTGAAATTTAACTTGTTATAGTTGATTTGCCAATTAGGATTTTGAGTTTTTCAGTTAGCATTCTCTTGTTCACAGTATCAAAGACTTTTGAATAGTCTATGAAGACCATGTATATTTTCTGTTGTATATGCTTGAGTAGATTTCTTCTTCCATTAGGGGTTACCTGCCCCTTTGAAAGCCAAATTGTTCTTCAGGTAATAGTGGTTCCATTAATGTACATAAGTTTGGTGTAATCAGTTATGTGAATAGTTTGAAAACCACATGTTCTAGAGCTATGCCTCTGTAAAACTCAAGTCTGCTGACATAATTTTTCCCATTTTACAGTATGTAGTTTGATGGTGGACTTGCACTATATTTCTGGAATGTTTCCCATTTCAATGCATTTGTGTAGTACAATTTTCCCAATCCGTGGGTTGCAACTCCGAGGAAAGCGATACTATTAGGAGTATCATGTAAGATTTGGAATTATTATTTTTTTATTATTATTGTTATAATTATTAAACAATGTAGAAAGATGGAATTCAATTACTCATTACATTTAAACAGTTACGAATTTTATTTTTAAGAAACATAAATAGGTACTACTAATTCACAAAAGTGTACAAAAGTATCTGAACTATTTTTGGAAACTTAATATGAAATTAGAAAACAGTGAAGTAGATTGATTATGTATATAAAGAAGTCAGTATTAATTAATTAATAGCAAGCAGGTTCATACTTCTCACTGGTCATTTTGATGTGTACTGTGGTAATAAACAGTTTATACATATAAAGACATTGGATTTAGGTGACATTGTATTTCACTAACTGATTAATTCATCAGAGCTTTTTAATGCATCAGAGAGTCAGAGTTGCAAGAGCTTTTGCTCTCATTCTCAGCTGGTAACTGATAATGCTGGCAGGTGATGATATGACCTCTTAGTGCTTTCAATATAAAGTGAAACAAGAAGTCTACAGGCAGAATGTCAAAACTCATTACATGATGCTTATTTTTTAAAATGAAAATCTTTTCGCACATTGCTAATTCTGTTAGCACTCAACAATTTGATTTCTTTTGTAATGGTAAGCAAAAATGATCTGCAACTATCCTCCTGTTTGTATCCTACATTTCTAGTGTTCTTTTGCCATTATCTTTACATTTTTTATTGTTTTGCCTATGTATATCTGATCACAATCCAAAGAATTTATCTGGTACATCCTGCCTTTTTTCCAGACAAGAGAACAGTCTTTGTGGGTCTGTTCAAAAGGTTCTTGAAGTTAAATTTATTTTGTGCAGCCAACACAATACCAAAAATTTTTAAAAATTTTCATAAATGCGCTGTTTGCCCATGGATAGTATGTGAATTTTTTAAAACTTATGTTCTGCTTTATCATGGAGAGAATAGTGGTGTCTTTAATATCTTTTAAGTCTTTTGAAATGTCTGATCTATTTACTAAAGGTGAGTTGAATGCATTCTTGAGGGCATATTGATAATGTACTGGTATTCCATTATATATTTTTCCTGATTGAGTGGAATGTTGACTAATCAATGAGCCAAACTGTTAATAATGGTGTATTGATGTGGTCTAGGGTTGAAGCCATTATCCTTTTTGTAACTATCTGTATATATGGGTTTCCTATATATACTGAATAGTATTACATTGAATTGAATCTGTTATCTTAACACTCTTCATGCTTCACTAACCTTAAAATTATACGGAACCGGTTTCAAAGATATGTTATCTCCATCTTCGGCCGTGTGAAGACCGTGTGACGACTGGTGTGAACGGTTGTTGTTGCGTAGTATCAGAAGCAATGTTCCGTTCTGGTGAAACTTTTATGAACTTAAAATTTATATTTTTTTCTTTCGGAATGTCAAAATTCATCAAATGATCCTTATGTTTGTAGATGTAAATCTTTTCCCAAATATCCAATTCTACTGGTCCCTGTACAGCTCTCAATAATTCAACTTTTTTCTTTATATCATGATTTTCGGTCCAAAAGTGATATGCCACCACTGATTTTTCTATTTGTTTGTATTTTAAATTCCTCATATGTTCTTTAAGACGTATCCCCACATTCCTCTTGGTTTTTCTTATGTAGATCTTGTCACATTCAGCACATGAAATCTTGTAAATTCCTGATTTTTTTCTCCTTTGGAGTATTATCTGTAGTATTGTAGTATTGATTTGATGAATTTTCACATTCCGAAAGAAGAAAATATAAATTTTAAGTTCATAAAAGTTTCACCAGAGCGGAACATTGCTTCTGATACTATGCAACAACAGCCATTCACACCAGTCGTCCACGGCCGAAGATGGAGATAACATATCTTTGAAACCGGTTCCGTATAATTTTAAGGTTAGTGAAGCATGAAGAGTGTTAAGACAACAGATTCAATTCACATGAGCTTCACTGTGTTAGTTCCATATGAAAACTTTTTTAAAGATTTACAATTTTTAAAAAATTTTGATTGGTATTACATTGTTTCTTTTGAGATCCAAAGGTCCAAAAAAGGCAAGAATTCATCTTCATTTTCTACAGTGAACTTAATGCTTTGGTCTTGCAGATTTAATCATTTTAACAGAGGATGACTTAGGATGGTTAGGAAATATTTGGTTTTGATGGCCACTGCAACCTAGTAGAAAACATGGATGTGAATATAAGATATTTTCCAGTACCTTGAACCAAGCAGGATGGCTCAGGTGGTAACATTTGGAACTTGCATTTCGGAGATCCCAAATTCAAATCCCTTGGGACCACCATGCTGAGCTTGGTTTTTTCATGGTTTCCTCTGATTTCTTAGGCAAATGCTGGGCTGGATATCTACTTTCCATGAATTTTCCTATCCCTCATTCACTCTCATTTTATTTTTATGTTCATTGTTTTGGGGTTGCAAGGCCAGGCAACATGGGTTTGTGGTGAGCAGTGTGTGGTAGTGGAATTTACTCATTGGAAAAATTGCCCTGGCATCTGATATGACAGCAGTCCTGAGAGGCCCAAACTCCTGGAGGGGGTGGCGGTTGTAATAGACCAACTAAAGAAAAGGAGTCTGGGAATATTAGGGGTCCCACGAGCAACTGTGCCTGCTGCCCCTTAAACCTGGCTGCCATTCACCCCTTCCTCTTGGAGATTCAGTAGGACAAAAGGCCCTCGCTAGGCTTCTGTGTCTGAAATCCTCTTCCTTCTCACATAATCTACTTTAATCCAATACCTTGAGATATAAGGGAAAAAATGTCTTAAGCAGCAGTGCATGTCCATTGGCAGCAACAGTCCCATTTGTAAAGATTTTTAAGGTGTACTAGTTTGGCATGAAGTTCTTCTTCTTCTTCTTCTTCTTCTTCTTCTTCTTCTTCTTCTTCTTCTTCTTCTTCTTCTTCTTCTTCTTCTTCTTCTTCTTCTTCTTCCTCTTCCTCTTCCTCTTCCTCTTCCTCTTCCTCTTCCTCTTCCTCTTCCTCTTCTTCTTCTTCTTCTTCTTCTTCGTTATTGTTGTTCTATACTGTTTAATGCCCGTTTTTACTACTGAGGCATCACAAGCGGTGGACACTGATGATACATGAGATGAAATGATATATTGGAAAAGGATTTTTTTAAAGGAAGGAAACATTCCAGGCCTAAGTTTAGGGTACATCCCCAGCATTTGCCATTTATGAGGGCTGAGAAAAACCTGGGAAAAACCTCAGTCAGGTAGGACGGTCCTGGTGGGATTCAAATCCCAGATCTCCCTCTCATGAGTCTGCACCTTAACGACCTATGCCACCTGTGGTGGTTTGGCATGAAGCTCACAAAGGGAATAATGAGTGAGGGAAAGTAACAGTAAACATTCCCTTCATTGTGGAAGGTTATTTCATCATTGATTAAAACAGTACTTTCAGTACATTAAATTATAAATATAGTTTTTATTATTTCTATAATGGTTGTACATATGCTTTTGTCCATTTTGTGACCATAATTTTGATACATAACCTATATTTCCACAGTAAATAGAATTAAGGTTAATATTCAAAAAATTAATAGAAAATTAGTGCAAACAAATTAATTTTTTCAAATTTTTTAGTTCCTAGTATTCAAGTTTGTACAATCGTCATTAAAAATAATTAGCACAAAACAATTATAATTTCCATTTCAACTACTCCTAAGTAGTGTCAGCTTCTTCCAATTACATTTCTTTTATTATGGATATAATAAATATTTGAATTAAGTAAAAATTGTACTTACGAAGCTGTAGGCAATGGAGTGGTAATATATAACACATTAATGTAGTATAAATATTTGAATGTTATTTATTCTGCTAAAGATTTATTTGAAATCACAGCATATCTGCATTTTAAGTTGAACTGGTTATTTCTCCCACACACCCCCCCCTTTTTTTTTTGCTCATTGGAACTTGTACAGCAAAGCAAATCATATAATTAAAGATTACTGTATGATTGAGTGGTACTCACACTCTTAATTGGCTCCACTTGTTTATATTTAGAACATGTTTTGCATCCTCTGCTAACTCTCAAGTGTTGGGTAATTCAATGTGCATTTGGGGATGTATATTTTGCTCTGGTGAATGTGTGATGAACTTAAAGTTTATGTTTTCATCCCTGGAAGTGTCAAAGTAATCGATCTGTCTCTATAGTTATAAATGTAGATTTTCTACTACATTGCTAGCTCTGTAGGTTCCTATTTTGACATTAATAATTTTGATTTTTTCACTGTCTTGTGATTCTCTGATTTCTCCATTTGTTTGTATTTTATGTTTATGAGTCCTTTTCTTGGAAAAACAAAGAGAAACATAGGCACCTGGTTAAAAGAACACTTCAGGAATATAAAATACAAACAAATGGAGAAATCAGCAGTGGCATTCTTATTTCTGAATCACAACACAATGAAAAAAGCAGAATTGTTAAATCAAGCACAGGAGGACGTGCATGATGGAAGATATACATTTATAAGTACAGAGACAGATTAATGAACTTTGACACCTCCAGGGATGAAAACATAAACTTTAAGTTCATCACACCTTCACCAGAGCAGAATATGCATCCTCAAAGAAATACCAAGTTATCTATCAATCAACACTTAGCTGAGGATGTAAATGATGGTCCACAATACATGTTCTAAATGTAAACAAGTGGAGCTAATAAGAGTGAGCAGTTTAACTCAATCATACAATAATTGTACTTACATTGTTATTCGTAGCTTACCATTGCATTAGGTAGTTAAATTGTTAAATTTAGGTGTATTCTTCTTCACTGAAATATTTTGACATTGAATATGGGTATTATCTTTAAAGTTATTTTTTATTTTAGAAAGAGTATCTGTCATTCTTGTTTTTTTGCATAACATTATGTACACACATGTACTAACAGTTCTAAAAATTTGTTCTTTTATACATATTATACCGTATTTCTTGATTATATGAGTCTATTTAGAAACAGGTAAAGTTTGTGTAGTGTATTAGCATTAAATGTTATTTTACATGAAACTTTTTCAGAAATGGATGAAGAGGAATGTGAGAGGCGAAGAACAGAATGCATGGAAAATTTGGTTGATTTGGAACGACAGTTTACATTGCTGCGTGAACAGTAAGTTACATTCATGTTTTGAATTCGTAAGTTTACTAATGCAACAAGGAGTCTACTTACATAACATGGACACTTTATTTATAAACCTTGCCCACTCATGCTTCTTGGCTACCAAGCATGCTGCTGCTGACAACATACTTTTACTGTACTTGGTATAAAACATTTGTACAGACATACCTTTTAGAAGATGCTGGATTTGCTATTCACTCTGTTTAATAGTCATTATGTAGGGAAAAAACATAATGTTAATAATTAAATTTGGCCACCATAATATTTCTGATTGGATTACGTTCCAAAATTTCCACTTGTGTTAATTTCAGGAGTAATTTTGTTGGAAAATGTTCAGGATTTGCATCAATTTCATCTAGATTTTTTTGTTAAAGCTGTGCTTAGATCTGGGTGGATTTTTGGATTACTATAATGGAATTATTCTATAGTGTATTAGCTATAAATCTTGTCTATTCACACAGTGTTTTACGTCTCATCTACAAGGTGTACCACAGCTGCAATCAATTTCCTTTCCTTTATCATGACCTTGAATTTTGCTTTCTGAATCTTTCTTTGCAAATTTCATGGCAGTTTATATTCATATGCAAAGAAGGCTAGGCAGTTGATTAAGAGCAACATATGTGTATTAAGATGTTATAAGGGTGGTTTGATAAGTAACTTGGTCTCATACTAAAGAGAACAATTAAAATTTTTTAAAAATTGTAAAAATTTTAAGAAATTCATATGGAACTAGAGTGAAGCATGAAGAGTGTTAGACCACAGATTTAATTAAAGAGAACAAGTTTAGTCTTACAACATACTTTATTTTTTGACATAATTCTTTTGAAGTTGAGCACACTTGTTCCAACATTTCCCCAAATTTGATTCCCTAATTCCCTCATGGAAGTGGGTTTCTTCAAAACCCAAAAATACTCATTTACCTCCCGTATGACCTCTTCATTTGATTAAAATTGGTGTTCACTAGAAAAGTTCTGATTTTGGGGAACAGATAATCTGAGGGAGCAAGATCAGGTGAATAAGGTGGAAGGATTTCATTGTAGTTCAGTCAATTTGTCCTGAGCAACACAGTTTGAATGCATTGGTGAATTATCATGGTGAAACAACACCATCTTTTTGGCCATTCTCAAATGATTTTCTGTGATCGCTGTCTTCAGTCTCTCCAAAAGCAATGGATAGTGTTCTCCATTAAGGTTTTCCCCTTCTTCATATAGTCAGTCAATTTGCTTCCCCCCCAAAAAAAAAACCCCTGAAGCCACCATCTTTCCAGCTGATGGAATAAATTTGGCCCTTTTTAGAGTCAATTTGCCTTGTGTGGTCTGCTGACAGCTGTTTCATTTCTGATGTGTAATAGTGAATATATATTTTGTCCATTGTTACAAAGTGCCATAAAAATTGGTTAGATTCTACTTAAAAATTTTCAAACAGTTGGTCAATGTTCACATGCAATTTTGTTTTTGCTCCAAAGTGAGCGAATTTGGCATTCATATTGCACAAAATTTTTTCATGTATAATTCATCGTTGATTTTGGAGCTCCAGGACATGGTGCATCTTTGATACTTCTCTGCCATGCTTGAACTCATTTACTCAAAGTTCAACAGCTTCATAGAAAAGGCATGCATCACCAAATGTAGGCAAAATCCTCTCATGAATGACCTTTGATGTTTTCTCTTTCAGAAAAAAGAATGAATCACACCACAAATTCCCTTTTCACTGTCATTCAAAATGCTTATGTTTAAACAACTACCAAACAATGAATTAACACCAGAAAAACTTGCAACCATAGAAATTGATACGTAGAAAGCAATCTTAATGATCACATACAGAGATGTTACTGTTGCTCTCTGTTAGTTTGCAGACCAGGTTACTTATCGAATCATTTCATAAGGAACTAGAACTAAGTGTACAAGGTTTGTGTTCACACACACACTATGAATCCGAACTCTACCAACAAACTTTCACAAGTTGTTTAGGGATCTTTTCTGAGTGTTTTTATATAAGAAATCTGTGGTTTCCAGTGGCTCAATACTGAGTAATTTCATTGTTTTCTTTTTGTAACACTGCAACCACCTTTGTATCTGCTTAATTAGAATTAGATTGTTTCCAAACAAAACACAATCTTTGACTGCTGTAGTACGTGTTTACATTATGGTCTGCCACCAATTAATCAACTACTCATCTCCTCCTGACAATTGAAAATATGTATTTTTAAGGATAGATGACCAAATATTACAAAAAATGACATAAAAATCCTAATTACACTATTAAATTGTTTAATGCAAATGTTCAAAATGTTGATTGCCATGATTACGATAAACTTCACAGCGATGTCTCATGAACTGCTTCACATGCTCTAGCTTCCCAGGAGATTGGTGTACATTGTCAGCAGTTGCTACAATCCTAGCTACCAGGTCCATATTAGTTTCGACAGGAGTTATGTACACTAGGCTCTTCACTTACCCCAGAAGAAAAAGTCCATGGATGTCAGATCTGGGATCCAGCTGGCAATGAACAGGACATCCATGACCAATCCATTGTGTCCAATTGTTCATCAAGGTATTCCCTAACGGTCACTGCAAAATGTGCTGGTGCCCCATCATGTTAAAACTGCATATGCCTGCAAATTATCAGCAGCACATCTTCCAGAAAATTTGGGAGGACATGTTGAAAGAACAGTTTGTAGACTACTTTATTCAGTCTGTTGGATAGTACATAAGGCCTAATCACAGAATTGTTAATGATACCAGCCCATACATTCACAGAGAATACGGGTTGAGAGGCTCAGTTTACCACAGCATATGGATTTTTATATTCCCAGATATGGCTATTCCTATTGTTGAACATTTTAGTAAACATTGCCCTGTCTGTGTACAATATCATAGCAGGAAAATGTTGGCTGTCTGCACATTGCTCTAAAAACCAATTGGTAAACTGCTCTTGACATGGAAAGTCTGCTGGTTGCAATGCCTGGACCCTCTGTGGGTGATACGGGTGCAATTGCTGCTCATATAATACCCTCAAAACAGTAACTTGGCTTACATTCATCTCTCATGCAATACGACTACTGCATGCAGGGTTGTCACACACATTTAAAACTTCCTTTTCAAAATAGGGCATTCTGACATTCCTCTCACTGCCAGTATCTCGTATAGTGATGGAACCGGTTTCTCACAGTTGCCTGCATATGTTGTGTGTTGAGATTGCTGTTGCTGAGGGAACTGTTCTGCATGGCGTCATTGTGCTGCTGTTCCATTGCAATGAGTGCAACCATAGATGAGGTGCAATCGGCTAATTTTGCATAAATAAAGTTATCCATATCATATCACTAACAATGTACTAAAAAGTAATGTACTGCAGGAAATAAAAGCTGAGACAGAACTGAGCCTGGTGGCAGACTGTGCTGAAAACTCGCACTACTATGTCTTTACAGCAGTGAAAGGTTGTGTTTTGTTTGGAAACAGCTGTACTCTGAGTATACAGATACAAAGCTAGTTGAGTGAAACCAAATGAAAGCAATGAAATTACCCGGTAATGAGCCACTGGAAACCATTTGTCTGTAGAGCTCAGGTTCACTCTGTGTGTGTGCGTGCGTGCGTGCGTGAGAGAGAGAGAGAGAGAGAGAGAGAGAGAGAGAGAGAGAGAGAGAGAGAGAGAGAGAGAGAGAGAGAGAGAGAGAGAGAGAGAGAGAGAGAGATTAATATGGGACATACTATTTCCAGGTTTCTATAGTATAAAACTAAAATCTCAAGCAAAAATGTACAATTTAACATGTGATGATTTTTTTTTTTGAATGGTGTTTAGCGCCCGTTTTTACTACTGAGGCACCACAGGTGGTGAAATACATGAAATGAAATGATATATTTGGAAAGGATTGTTTAAGGAAGGAAACGTTCCAGGCCTAATTTTAGAGTACCTCCCCAGCATTTGCCAATTATGAGGACTGAGGAAGACCTGGAAAAAACCTCAATCAGGGAGAACGGTCCTGCGGGATTCGAATCCCAGACTTCCAGCTCACGAGTCCACACCTGAAACCCATGGCGGTACATGTGATGATGGTGATGAGGATGATGACGATGTCAACAACAACAACAACCACAACCACAGAACTTCTAAGATTGATTTTGGAATTATCTCTTTATTTCTCTATTTGCAACCTTTTCAGACAAAATTATATTCTCTGATTGCTCATGTTCGACACTATATGTGTGCAACTTCAACTTATGTATTCACTTTTTACACTTTACTCCATTCACTTACACAAAAGTAAGACGCGTTTCGGGAGAATCTCTCCCATCTTCAGTTCATCTTCATCTTCAGATGGGAGAGATTCTCCAGAAACACTTCTTACTTTTGTGTAAGTGAATGGAGTAAAGTGTAAAAAGTGAATACATAAGTTGAAGTTATATTGCCACTCCATTGTCAACAGCTTCGTAAGTACAATATTTACTATATGTATGTATTTATTCTCCATTTGATATTTTTACAATTTCATTGTTTTGTCAATTGATCAATACAATAATATAAAACAAAATACATATAACTTATAATAAATACTGAAATAATTATGCAAAAAACAGATATAAAGTACTAATAAAAAATATTCAACTTATTTTTACATTTCATACATTCTCTTTTATTCATAAAAGAGTTTAATAATAGGAATGACCGAAATTTCTTCTTAAATTATTTAAGGCCTTCTCTGTATTTTAATGTTTTAGGTAGTTTGTTACATAAATATTGTACTTACGAAGCTGAGTGGCAATATAACCTAAACTTAGGATTTAATTTTAAGTTTGTTACATAGTTTTATATCAGTATGATGACTTGCCTTTGTTAGATTAGAATATGTTAATCCTCTCTATCTTGTATAGTGGTTATGTACCTGTATGTTTTCCAGGAAATTATGTTTATCCAATTGGCTATGGTAAATTACTTCATTCATGTACAGGTTGGTCAAGCATAGTGGTATGGTGTCATATATCATATATGGAGTCATTACTAAGGAACAAATGCAGCACTTTTGCAAAAATTCAGTTGTTTTCATACCAGTTGTTTAATGTTTGCATTTTAGGACACGAAATGAAGCCAAATAGACCAATTTTGTTGCACCTTTTTGTGAGATCACATATTTATCACCTTTTCATCCCCACTTTGATGCTTCAGCATCATAATTTTTTGAATCTTTCATATTTCATATTTTGTTAAAAAAAATTGGGCATAAAAATAAATGATTTTTGCTCATCCTTCAAAAGAAAGTTAAAAATAAGATGATGTTCCACATTTGGAATAACAGTTTGTTGACCCATGTCTGTTACTGCTAGCCAGTTTGACACTATTATACCAAATACAGTTAATACACACTCCAAAGCATTACACTTCAATAACTTTTTCCTTCTACGCTTCATTAAATATCATGGTAGTTTAATTATAAATTATATGTGAATGTTCCTCATTGCTAAAGTGTTCATGATAAGACAGGAAACTTAGGATGATGCTTTATATGTAATTGTACAATATCTGTTAAGGCTTTATCGGGAACGCATCACACAAGTAGATACTAAACTTGGAGAAGTGCGTTGTGGTCGAGCTCAGGAATACCTTCAACCTCTGGAAGAACTTCAGGAGAACATGAGAATTCGTACAGAAGTGGCAGGAATTTTGCGTGAGCTACGCTTAACCAATATCCGCAACAAATTTGAAGCTGAAGAACTAGCAGCATATCAAAATTATGAGGTATGCTATAGTGCTTTATGGTACATATACTTCTCTAGTCACCATGTTTGGAGATGGTATTCATTAATTGATAAAAGTCGTTATATAACTTAAAAAAATTATGTAAGAAAAGAAACTATTATTTTATTTTGTAATAATTATTATATTTTAAATTAGATTGGGTATTATTTTCAATCAGAATTATAAACATTAACAGCAATTTTACATATCCTCTTCGATATTAATTTTTTTTATTCAGTATAAGCATATAAAATATAAAATCAAACAATTAGATTAGTAAGAACTTGATGAATTCACCCCTAGGAGGAAAATCAATGTTTTCCTTATTTTGTAAGATGAAATTTTTTTTTTCCCCTAAGTGTGGTTAGTTCCATTGTATTGTGAAGTTGTTTCAGCAGTTTAACCTCTAGTTTAGTTTCACTCCAAAACTGAGCTGCTATTGCTGATTTGTTAGCCTGCTTAAACTGAATATTCCCTAAAGTGTTCTTTTCTCCAAATTTCTCTTCTTTTTCCAATGCATCTCTGATCACAACCTGCACATTTGATTTCATGAGTTCCTGATTTCTCTTCTGTTCGTATGGTGTCTTTTACATTGCAACCTAATAAATTCTTGATGTTATATTTATTCTTTGGGTCTAACATTATTCCATATTCTTTGGAAATCTACTTAAATTTGTTGTGATAAATTGGATGGTATATGAAACTTTTGAATTTGTATCTTTCCTTGATTTTTTTCATTGTGGAAACTTCTCCTCTTATCTATTTTTGTCTTTTAAATTTGTTGATTATTTTTATTATTGTGTCTTTGTTGAAACCATCAGTTATTATCTTAATTATCTGTTTTGTACTGTGCTTCTGTGAGTGGGATGTTTATTAATCTGTGCGCCAAGCTTTGAAACACTGCATATTTACTTGGAACAGGGTTATAATTATTTTTTATGTAATGTTCTATGTGTGTTTCGTTTATATGAATTCCAAAGTTCAGAACATCTCTATTTCTTATAATTTTTAATTCTAGGAATGGCAGCCAACCATTTCTTTCTTTGTGTGTGGTAAACTGTATAGATCTGTTAAATAAATTGTACTTATAAAGTTGTAGACAGTGGAATGGTAATATATCGTACACATCTGTATTCATTAAGAAAATTACATAAAAATTATAGTTTAACCCATTCCATATAAATATGCAGTGTTTCACTGCTTGGTAAACAGATTAACTAACAGAATATACAAAATAGAGTAACAACAGATAATACAGACAGCTGTAACCACTTGTTTGAACAAGTACGCAGTAATAAAAACTATCAATAAATTTAAAAGACATAAATCGACAATAGAGGTTTCCATATTGAAGAACAACAATGAAAGATACAAATTCAAAAGTTTTACATACCATCCAAGTTTCATTTACCACAACAAATTTAAGAAGATTTTCAAAGAATATGGAATAATGTTAGCCCCAAAGGACAAATATAATATCAAGAATTTATTAGGTTGCATAGTAAAAGACACCATACCAATGAGAACAGAAATCAGGAATTTATGAAATCAAATGTGCAGATTCTGATCAGAGATACATTGGAAAAATGAAGAGAAATTTGGAAATTCAGAGAAAAGAACGCTTTGAGAATATTGAGTTTAAAATTGATAAATCAGCAGTAGCAGCTCACTTTTGGACCAAAAATCATGAAATTAACCAGAAGTTAATCTAATGAAACAACTTCACAACTCAATGGAGCTATCCACTTGGGAAAAAATTTTCATCATATAAAATAAAGAAAACTTAAAGAACTTTGAATTTCCTCCTATGGATGAACTCAACAAGTTTGTACTACAATCACCAGACACTGCCACAGGACCATCTGGGTATCCAGCTACCATTTTGAATAACAGTAGTCGGTCAACAACTGAAGATGGGAGGAGTTCTCCTGAAACATGCTTAGTTTTATGTAAGTGGAGTTTAGTACAAACAAATTGAATACATAAATGTAGGATGTAATAGGTTTATGCAGTAAATTAACAAATTTCAGAGCATCTATTAAATGTTTTTTCGATATTGTTGTAAATATGTCATCCACATACCTATACTGTCTCTCTGGTGGTCTAGTGGTAACCATACTTGCCTCCTAAATGCAAGATTATGGGTTCGTTCCCGGTTAGGACCGATGAATTTTTTTGGGCGTAAAAATCCTAAGTTTGGCTTCCTTTGTAAGGGAAGTAAAGCCATGGGTCCCGTGTCATATATTTACAGTATGATAAAGAACTTCAAGCCTGAAAAAAGAGGCCTCTGAGCAAAATTTATCGGCTGTTTCATGCCCTGGTTTGATTGGGGTGCTGATGACCTGAGATGTTAATGAGAGCGTCCGTAAATAAAATAAATTAGAAAAAAATCATAACTATACCATGTCTTGAAAATTAAAGGGAAGGCTTTGGTTATATGTATTTCAAAGGAGCTCATAAATAAACCCAACAGAACAGAGACAAGGGGTTAAATTTTTAGTGCATCTATTGACTGGATTCTTTTCAATTGGTTTGTAGTCTGGAAGAGAATCCACTCAAAAGATGCACTAAAAATTTAACCAAAACACTGAATGAAGTCAAAATACTATCCACTGCTGAAAAACAGAAAATCACACAGAGCAGTCCATTACTACCTGGACTTTATGCACTTACTAAAATACATAAAAATGATAATGGCATGAGATCAATAATCAACAATATCATTTCATCCACAAACCAGGTTACAAAAGGTTGATGAACATTTTAAACTCTAATAATTGAAAACATTTTATGATACAGTCGAACTACACACTCTTATGCATCACTTACTTGTCATTATTGTAGACCGGTTTCGAAAACAGGTTGTTCTCATCATCAGTTCAAATCTCCGACTGTTGGATAATTCGTTGTGTTGTGGGTATTCTGGTCTGGTCTGTGTGATGAACTTAAAGTTTATATTTTCATCGCCGGAAGTGTCAAAATTCATTAAACTGTCTCTGTATTTGTAAATGTATATTTTCTCCCATGTTGCTAATTCTGTAGGTCCTTGCACTGATTTTAATAATTTTGCTTTATTCACTATATCGTGGTTTTCTGTCCAAAAATGAAATGCCACCGCTGATTTCTCAATTTGCTTGTATTTTATGTTCCTGAAATGTTCTTTTAACCGTGTGCCTATGTTTCTCTTTGTTTTCTACAAAAAAGTTTCAGAAAAGTCTTAAAGATTTTAATATCAGGTTGGCACTGGTTAACAAGTTTAATGTTAAACATCTTCTCACAGACAATATTAATGACAGTATTCCACAGGAGAAAAAATCAGGCATTTATAAAATAAGTTGTGAAGAATGTGAAAAAATCTACATAGGGAAAACAAAGAGAAACATAGGCACACGGTTAAAAGAACATTTCAGGAACATAAAATACAAGCAAATTGAGAAATCGGCGGTGGCATTTCATTTTTGGACAGAAAACCACGATTTAGTGAATGAAGCAAAATTATTAAAATCGTGCAAGGACCTACAGAATTAGCAACATTGGAGAAAATATACATTTACAAATACAGAGACAGTTTAATGAATTTTGACACTTCCAGTGATGAAAATATAAACTTTAAGTTCATCACACAGACCAGACCAGAATACCCACAACACAACGAATTATCCAACAGTCGGAGATTTGAACTGATGATGAGAATAACCTGTTCTCAAAACTGATCTACAATAATGACAAGTAAATGAAGCATAAGAGTGTCAATTGTATCATAAAATGTTTTCAATAATATGATTGACTTCACTGTGAATGTTCCAATTAACATTTTTAATTTTAAACTCTTTTAAAAGATTTCAAACATGAGCATCAAAAATTCATTGAAATTAGTCAAAAAACTTAAAAATAGCAGAGTTGCAACAGGAGATATAATGGTTTTCTTATCCTAAACTTATGTATTCATTTTTTACACTAAACTCCATATACTTACATAAATTAAGATGCATTTCAGGAGAATCTCTCCCATTTCAGTTGCTCACTGAGCCACCGTTACTCAAAATAATGGCTAGACACCCAGATGTTCCTGTGTTGGCATCTGTTAGCTGAAGTAGGAAATGACTGAGTTCATCCATATGAGGAAATTGGAAGTTCAATAGGTTTTCTTTATTTTTTAATATGAAAAGTTTTTCCTAAGTGGATAATTCCATTGGAGTGTGAAGGTGTTTCAGCTGTTTAATTTCCGGTTTTATTTCATGGTTTTAGGTCCAAAAGTGAGCTACTACTGCTGATTTATCCACCTGTCTAAGCCAAATATTCCTAAAGTGTTCTTTTTTCTTTGTTTTACCTATGTAGCTATGCTGTCTTTTACTGTGCAACCTAATAAATTCTTGATATTATATCTGTTCTTTGGGGCTAACATTATCCCATATTCTTTGAAAATTTTCTTGAACTTGTGGTAAATTGAATGGTAGGTGAAACTTTAGAATTTATATCTTTCTTTCGTGTTTTTCAGTGTGGAAACTTTCCTCATCTCTTTTTGTCTTTTAGATTTATTGATAATTTTTATCACTGTGTCTTTGTTGAAACCATTGGTTTTAGCTGTTTGTATTATTTCTTTTGTGTTCTATTTTGTACTCTGCTTCTGTGAGTGGAATATTCATCAATCTGTGTGCCAAACTGTGAAACACTGCATATTTATGTGGAATGGAGTTATAACTCTCTTTTTATGTAATTTTCTGTGTGTGCTTCTTTTCTGTAAATTCCAAAATTCAAACAAACTCCATTTCTTATAATTTTTAAATCTAGAACTGGTAGCCACCCCTTTCTCTCTTTTTCTATGGTAAACTGTATAGATTTATGTTTCAAATGAAGAAGTTTCAGGGCATCCATTGAATGTTTCTTCGGTATTATTGCAAAAATGTCATCCTCATGCCTATACCATGACTTGAAAATCCTTAAATTTGCAAACAGAATTAGTAGAAGACTAACTGAAACTTACTAGTATTTGCATTCAACAAAATTTCTTCAGTTTTAACCAGATATTTACAACAAGTTTCAGGCCTAGCTATGGGGAGCCCCTTGTCTGCGTTTCTAGTTGATTTATTCATGAGCTCCTTTGAAATACATATCACCAAAGATTTCCCTTTAATTTTCAAGACATGGAATAGGTATATGAATGACATATTTGCAATAATACCGAAAAAACATTTAATGGATGCTCTGAAACTTCTTAACATACAACATAAATCTATACAGTTTACCATAGAAGAAGAGTGAAATGGTAGGCTCCCATTCCTAGATTTAAAAATCATAAGAAATAGATATAGTCTGAACTTTGGAATTCATAGAAAAGGAACAGACACAGAAAATACATAAAAAATAATAATTATAATGCCATTCCATGTAAATATGCAGTGTTTCAGAGCTTGGCACACAGTTTAATTAACATCTCACTCACAAAAACATAGTACAAAATGGAATACCAACAAACAATTTAGACAGCAATAACCAATGGTTTCAACAGCAACACTGTAATAAAAATTGATAAGAGAGATTTCCACACTGAAGAACAACAAGGAAAGATACAAATTCAAAAGTTTCACATACCATCCAACTTACCACAGCAAATTTAAGAAGATATTCAAAGAACATGAAATAATATTAGCCCCAAAGAACAAATATATCAAGAATTTATAAGGTTGCACAGTAAAAGACACAATATGAACAGAAAACAAATCAGGAATTTATGAAATCAAATGTGCAGATTGTGATCAGAAATACATTGGGAAAACGAAGAGAAATTTGGAAATTCAAAGAAAAGAACACTTTAGGAATATTTGGTTTAAGCAGGTTGATAAGTCAGTGATAAAAGCTCACTTTTGGACCAAAAATCATTATCCACTTGGGAAAAAAATTTAATCTTAAAAAATAAGAAAAACTGAATCAATTTTGATTTTCCTTCTATGGGTGAACTCAGTAAGTTCCTACTAGAAGCATCAGACACTGCCATAGGATCATTCTGGTATCCAGCCACCATTTTCAGTAACAGTAGTTGGTAAATAGCTGATGATGGGAGCGATTGCTTCTAAAAACATTTCCTAGTTTTATGTAAGTGGAATTAGTGTGAACATCAATTAAATGTACTTACGAAGCTGTTGACAATGGAATGGTATATATATATAAACAATGTAATACAGTTTTTTTCACACTAACTCCATTCACTTACATAAAATTTGGACATATGTTTCGGGAATGATCCCTCCCATCTTCAGGCTGTAAGTAAACTGTTGTTATACATGGCGATTGGGTCTCTTGATGTTATTGTTGCGGCATCTGTTGGTTCTATTAGGAATTTGCTGAGTTCATCCAATGGAGGGAAATCAAAATTCATCAAATTATCCTTATTTTTTGTAATGAAAATGTTTTCCCAAGTGGAAAGTTATTTTGTGTTATGAAGTTGTTTAAGTAGTTTTATCTCTGGGTTAATTTCATGATTTTTATTCCAAAAGTGCGCTGCTATTGCTGATTTTTCAATTTGTTTTAAGCGAATATTTCTGAAGTGTTCTTTTTTCCGGATTCCCAAATTCCTCTTCATTTTTCCAATGTATTTTTTATCGCACTCTGCACATTCTATTTCGTAAATACCTAACTTTTGTTCTTTTGGCATGTAGTTCTTTACTCTGCAACCTAATAAGTTCTTTATATTAAAATTGTTCTTTGGAGCTAACATAATTCCTTGTTCTTTGAATATCTTTTTGAACTTATTGTGGTAAATTGGGTGGTATGTGAAACTTTTGAATTTGTACCTTTCTTTTGCACTTTTAAGTGTGGAAACATCTCTTATTGTTTTTTGGTTTTATTGATGATTTTTATTACTGTGTCTTTGTTGTATCCATTAGTTTCTGGTATCTTTATGATTTGTTGGTATTCCAATTTGTACTCTGTTTCTGTGAGTGGAATGTTAACTAATCTGTGTGCTAAACTATAAAACACTGCATATTTATGTGGAATGGGGTTAAAACTGTCATTTTTATGTAATTTTCTGTGTGAGTATCCTTTCTATGAATTCCAAATGTAAGATAGTTTTCATTTCTTATGATTTTTACATCTAGGAAGGGGAGATATCCACTTCTTTCTTCCTCTATGGTGAAATTTATGGATTTGTGCTGCAAATTCAGAAGTTTTAGTGCATCTGTTTTTATGTTTTTTCGGAATTATTGCAAATATGTCATCCACATACCTATACCATATTTTGAAGATTAGAGGGAAGGCTTTGGTGATATGCATTTCAAACGAACTCATTAAAAAATCTGCTAGAAATGGAGATAACGGGTTTCCCATAGCTAGTCCCGAGACTTGTTGGTAATATTTTTTATTGAAAATGAAGTAATTTTGTTCGATGCAAATGTTCGTAAGTTTTATCAAGTCTTCAATTTCTTGTGTCTGTAGATCTAAGGATTTTAACCATTTCTTTAACATTAGCATAAGTGTATCTTTTGGTATGCTTGGGAATAAGGCTTTTACATCAAACGATACCATTATACTTTCTGCTGTAATTTTGTAATTTTTCTACCAAATCCTGTGAATTTTTGACACTCAAACTTTGGTATTTTTTCAAGGATTTGAAAATGTTGGTTAATTTTTTTGCTAACAAGTATGTTGGTGAATTGATATTATTGAATATAGGTGTCATGCTGTTGTCTTTTTTGTGTAATTTAGGAAGTTCATACATTCTAGGTAATACTGGATTGCTATGTGTGAGTTTTCGTTTTTCGGTAGTGGACAGTATTTTTATTTCATCTAATGTTTTATTCAAGTTTTTAGTGCAGGTTTTTAATGGATTCTCTGTAATTGGTTTATAATCTTGACCTCTTAACATGGTTTCTATCCTGTTTATGTAGTCTTCTTGGTTCAAAATGGCGATTTTATTGCCTTTATCTGTTTTTGTGAATACTACCAGTTTTTCTTTTAGTGGTTTTATTATGTTTATGTAATTGTTGAATTTATTTTGTGTTTTATTTTCTCTAAGGTTTTTGTACATTTCAATTTGATAAACGATTTTTCATTTTCTTTCAGTTGGTGGCTATGTTAATATCTGTGATGTAATCTTCTATTTTTTTGAAGAAACCTACACATGTTTTTAGGCCTTGGTTTAGGAATTTTAGTTCGTTGTTTGAAAATGTGGTGCTTGAAATATTAATTACGCTGTGGTTTGTGTAACTTGTTTGGGTACATTTTTGGTTTGAAGTTTTCGTAAATTGTAGAACTTCTTTTTCAATTTCTGATTCTTTGTTTTCATTTCGTTGGTTAAATTTTTATGCAGATGTTGTTGTACGTTATCCCAAATGTGAAATCCCAAAGTCCTCGAAAGTTTTAAATGTAAATCATAACATTTTAAGTCGGTTTCACTTAGTTTTTTATATTGTACGCTTCTCTCTACTTCAATTACTCTTTTTTCATGTGGACCATTGTCTATTTTAACTGTTTGCCTCACGAACTTTGGTGTGATTTTATTTTTTAGGCACAAATTCAGGAATTTTATGTTAGCTACGATGTGTCTTTTTTTAATTTGAAGTTTCAAAAAGGTTTTTATATCACATTTGCTGTAACTGAAGTTTAAATTGTATGTGTTGAGTTTGTTTGTTTGTGTTTCCGCCATTTTCTGTTAACCACGTGGTTGAATTGCTTCTAAAGACTTGTATGTCTATGTAACTCAATTAAATGTACTTACGAAGCTGTTGACAATGGAGTGGTATATATACAAACAATGTAATACAGTTTTTTTCACACTAACTCCATTCACTTACATGAACTTTGGACATATGTTTCGGGAAAAGAAAGGTACAAATACAAAAGTTTCACATACCACCCATTTACCACAATAAGTTCAAAAAGATATTCAAAGAACAAGAAATTATGTTAGCTCCAAAGAACAATTTTAATATAAAGAACTTATTAGGTTGCAGAGTAAAGGACTACATGCCAAAAGATCAAAAGTCAGGTATTTATGAAATAGAATGTGCAGAGTGCGATAAAAAATACAATGGAAAAACGAAGAGGAATTTGGGAATCCGAAAAAAGAACACTTCAGAAATATTCGCTTAAAACAAATTGAAAAATCAGCAAGAGCAGCACACTTTTGGAATAAAAATCATGAAATTAACCCAGAGATAAAACTACTTAAACAACTTCATAACACAAAATAACTTTCCACTTGGGAAAACATTTTCATTACAAAAAATAAGGATAATTTAATGAATTTTGATTTCCCTCCATTGGATGAACTCAGCAAATTCCTAATAGAACCAACAGATGCCGCCACAAGAACATCAAAAGACCCAACCGCCATGTATAACAACAGTTTAACTACAGGTTGAAGATGGGAGGGATCATTCCCGAAACATATGTCCAAATTTTATGTAAGTGAATGGAGTTAGTGTGAAAAAAACTGTATTACATTGTATATATGTTTATAGTGTGAACATGTTGAACACATGTGAAGGAATTACAGAGCTTATCAATTGAAATGATATCTGGCCATAAAGCACCCCTTTTTGTTTCAGAGATGTGCAACATTGCTACGTCTCACTCTGCTACTGGCCCCTGCTTCTTGTGGAATCAATCCTCTCTTATAAATATCATTTATGCTAGATCAAAAATTATAGTTTCATTATGCAAGTAAATAGGAAATTTTGTAATATACTCACAAAACTGCATATTTTTAGTCCCAGTATTATTATTTTTTTATTTAATTTAATTTTTTTTATTTATTTATTTTTTCCTTTCTTTCTTTCTTTTTTTTTCTTTTTCTTTTTTTTTTTTTTTTTTTTGCTGGTGCTATTGATAGCACTACTTGCTTTGTAGACCTAAGGTCATGAGTCAAACCAACCAGGGACGATGGATTTTTGGGCATAAAAATCCTAAGGGCTTTGTTCATAAGGGAAGTAAAGTCATTAGTCTTGTGTTGTAGATCAACAGCATGTAAAAGAACCTATAGCCTGAAAGAAGTGAGCAAAATTTATTGGCCATATCAAACCCTGATTTTAATAAAATGCTGATAACCAAAGCTGCTAAAGAGCATCCTTAAAATAAAATTAACCTAAAATATCTGTATGTTTCATTATACAGATGAATAATTGTGCCCCTTGGTTGTAACTGGAGTACTGTGTAGAGGAAACTTTCCAAAATATACCTACTTGCTATGGATTAATTTTAAAATCAGTAGGAGTCAATTAGTTTCTTTCATGGAGTGCACATTATTTTGCTCCCCAACATGATAAGGATGTCTTGAAGAGGTCATAAATGTAACAAACCATAGCTTGACTGACATACAGGAAAACAGGAAATGAAGTTGAAGAAAATTGTAAATCTTTCTTTGCTAAAGAACGAACATATTTTGTGCAATGGTGGTGTCAAGTAAAGCAAGCACAAGCAGTGAATTTGGTGAAGATAAGGGTTCTGAAACGGAAAATGATTATTGTTTAAGGGCTCAAAACTGCTAAGGTCATTAGCGCCCAGAAAAGGAGGTACTGCACAGTTTCTAAGTTTCACAGGTGTTTTCTTGAGAAATGAAATTGTGTGCAGATAGATTATATTGTGCAACAAATGCCTAAAAGCCTATCTTTGGTTTTCTCTCCTGACATTCTGAGAATACTTGAATAAAAGGCTGCTGTACGTTACTTTGACACTCCAGTTTTCCAGTTGCTGAGTATATAGTAGTAATCATTTTTTCCCCCATGATTGTTGATCCCTTCACCTGGGTTGAAGACTGCCTGTGTAAGTGACTGGTGCTTGGTTTTTGTGATCAAATTGGTAAATTCAGGTCTCTTCATCTGTTATATCTGAAACACACCAAGTGTATCCATTGCCAAATCTTTCCATGTTCCTCTAACATTCTACTGTGACTTATGAGTATATAAAAAAAATGGTGAACCAAATCAATATGCAATATTCAACAGTTTTGTTTTTAGATTGGTCAACATTCCCCTCAGTGCCACAGAATATAATAGAGAGTATGAACATAGCCATAATCAATGGTTTTAACACCTCGGCCTTAATAAAAAGAATCAACAAGTACAAATTTGAGAACTGGAAAGGAGACTTCGACTCTCGAGGTAATCAAAGACCTGCAAAGATATTGCAAATTCACTTATAACCCACAATTGCACTACAAATTCGAAAATATTTTCAAAAAGCTCAGTATAAAGTTAGCCTCGATCAACAGATACAACATCAAGCATCTCCTAGGATCAAAATTAAAAGACAATATACTTGCAGAAAAGAAATCAGGAATATATGCCTTAGAATGCTTGGACTGTGAATTGAAATACTTAGGAAAAACTAAAGGAAATCTGATAATTCGGAAGAAAGAACATTATAAAAATACAAATTAAAACAGACAGAAAATCAGCAGTAGCACACCATTATTGGAGTCAAAACAATGAAATAGACCCAGAGATAAAGCTTCTTAAAGAATTAAATGACCCATATGAATTTGGCTGCCTGGGAGAATATCTTCATTTTAAAAAACCGAAAAAATTGCAATGAATTTCTGCCATGGAATTACCTTTCTAAATTCATTTCATATCCAATAGAGGTCACCACATATAGCACAACAGCTTCCACAGGACCAACATGAGCACCAGAAAACAATGGGTCAACAGCTGAGGATAGGAATGTTGGTCCCTGAAACATGTCCTAATTAAATCAGTAAGTGAAGTGTGTAAGAAATTTACCAGCATTATATTAATCAGTATATTATATCTTCATTGTAAACAGCTTCAAAATTAAACAAATACAAGCACAAGTGCTTCACAAGCAACATAGTATTACTATACCATTTTCTACTTCTGCTGACAGGTTACATTGTTCATATCGCCAACATTTGTGAATGGCCAACCTTGCTTGTGAAGCTACAATTGTGAGTGATACTTAAAGCAGTAGCAGATTTTTTTTTTTATTTATTTATGGACGCTCTTTAACATCTCAGATCATCAGTGTGCAGTAGCAGAGAAGAGATAGTGTTAGAATTTTATGTTTTCTTGAAAAGAACATAAAACTAAAGTAAAAGAAATACTTTTTTTATTATTATTATTACATTCTTTTTAATTAACTGCTCCTCTCTTCCCATTCATTAAAACAGATAATCTACTGCAATTGCATAAATGATTCCCCTCCAAGGGTTACTGATTTCGAACACTCGGTAATCTTTAATACTTAATGGCCTACTGTTGGCCTACTATGGCTGGCTAAATCCACTATCATGTTGCAGTGTGTGAATGTGGAGCTTTTACTTTAAGTACAACAGCTATGGCATGTGTATCACAATAAAAACTTAGCTATTGACTCTCATATATACTTAAAAAAATTTAAATGGTTTTATTCTTAGACATCTTTGAATTTAAAGAATAATTTGCTTCCAAATGGCAAATGTTTGTTCTAATAAAAGAACCTGAAATCTAAATGGGCAAGTCCTCTTCTTATTTTTCACATGAGCATAATATGTACATCATTTCCATATTCTTAATTAGCTAGTCAGTCAATTTAATACTCTTATGCTCCACTTATCATTGAATTATTCAGAACATGTTTCACAGGCCTTTGCCAGTATCATCAGCTGTGAATTGACTGCAGGATTCATTAATGGTTAGATGGACTTGGTTTCGCTCTCGTGGACATTTTATGAACTTTTGGATTAATTTGTCTTCTGTTGGAATCTTGGAGTTCATAACCTTATCTTCATATTTTTTTATAAAAAATTTTCCCCCATATTCCCAGCTCAAAAAGTCTATCTATGAATTTCAGTAATTTGAGTTCCATTTCTGTATCATATTTATCTCTCCAAAAGTGATGTGCAACCACTGATTTATCAATCTGATTATGTCTGATGTTTCTCCAGTATTCCTTTGAATTTTGGAATATACAAGATATGCAGACTGAAAATTACATACAGGCAAGTGAATTCCATCCCACAGCACACAAACATGCAGTTCCCAACAGCTTAGCACATAGACTCATTAAAACATCGATGAATGAGTTTGAATACAGCAAAGAGTACTATGACATAACACAAACAGCAAAAGCCAATAGGTATGATCAAGAAATTATAGACAAGAAAAGAGGTTAAAACAGACTACACATTGATAACAAGAAAAGAAACTACCATTCACAAGAAATTCATTACCATCCTTGGACCACTAAAAATTCCAGAAAATATTCAGGGAGTTTGGTATTAATTTATCCCCAGTAAACAAATTCAGTCTAAATAAACTGCTCATTTCTGATGATAATGATAAAATACTTGTTGAGAAGAAGCTAGGAATCTATAATATCAACTGTTCAGAATGCAAAGAATAAAGAATATATTACCAAAAGAAAAAGAAGCATTGGAATTAGGCTAAAGGGACACTGAAAAAACATCAGGTACAATCAGATAGATAAATATAGTTGCATCATTTTTGAAGAGGTAAATGTATAAAAATGGAAGTCAAATTACAGAAGTTGATAGATAGACCTTTGGAGCTGGGAATATGGGGAAAAAAAATTATAAAGATAAGGTTATGAACTTAGAGATCCCAAAAGAAGAGAAATTAATCCAAAAGTTCATAAAATATCCTCGTGGGCTACACCAAGTCCATTCAGCCATGAACAAATCTGGCAGTCGACTCATGGCTGATGATGCAGGCAAAGGCCTGTGATACATGTTTCTGAATAATTTAATGGTAAATGGAGCATAAGAGTATTAAATCGACTCATTAGCTAATTAAGAATATATTAATTGCTTCACTGTGTTAGTTCAGACATGAAATTAGTTTTAAATTTAATGCACATTATTGCTGTTTTGATAGAGTGAAAAATGTCTTCTCTGGGACTCCATCCATGGTGACTTGGAGGATAAAATCCGACATCTAGAGGAAGACCGTAACAATGTAGATATCACTGCTGACCTCTGGATGGTAGAGCAGAGCTATAATAATGGCAATGGAGGAAAAGTTCATAGACGGGGTGGTTCAGGCAAAATGGATTCTCTTACATCATCACGCAGGAAACCTGTTACTGTCTCTGGGCCATATATTGTGTATATGCTGAATGATGCAGATATCTTAGAAGATTGGACAGCCATAAAAAAAGCTCTTTCTGTATCTAAACGGAAATCTGAATGTAAGTTCTTATATTACCATCAAAATTAATTTTTATAATACATTATATATCTCACTTCATGTGCTGTATAATGCATGCTCAGTATTTTATCTCCTTGAGTATTAAAGGGAATTTCAGAGTTAAAATCATGTCATTACAGATAAGTATAATCTCTTAGATTTCAATTGCATTTCTCTGTATTGCCTCCAGTGATGCAATGGAATTCACCATTCAGGAAATTGCTTGAGATTGTAAAAGATAAATTTTGGAGCTAGGTCTGTTATTTTAGGTGATTTTTGGGGTTTTGGGGATGGCATATTGCCAAGAAGCAGTATTGTGTCTTACCGAAAGTTTATGACATAATATAAGGAATTTATTATGAAAGCAGGTTTCTCCAGAAAGGGTCAACTTATGTGATGTGAATTCCACAGCAAAACAGTTTCCATGATAGTTCTAGATTACTGTAGACACTTGAAAATCTTTATTACTTAAATTGCTGGATATTTATTTGATTTTAGTGTCATTGTGATAAATGCACTTTTTATCAGCATTTATATGTATTAAATTTAAATTTAATTTTGTGTGAATAATACAATGAGATGATTAATATATTTTTAATTAGCTAGTGAGTCAATTTAATACTCTTATGCTCCACTTACCATTGAATAATGTAGAGCATGCTAAACTTAGGTATTCATTTTTTTAGACTAAACTCCATTTACTTACATAAAATAAGACGCATTTCGGGAGAATCTCTCCCATCTTCAGTTGCTCACTGAACTGCCATTACTCGAAACAATGGCTAGACACAAGGATGTTCCTGTGTTGGTATCTGTTGGCTGAAGTAGGAAATGGCTGAGTTTATCCATAGGAGAAAACTAGGTGGTTCATTAGGTTTTCTTTATTTTTTAATATGAAAATTTTTTCCCAAGTGGATAACTGCATTGGGTTGTGAAGATGTTTCAGCAGTTTAATTTCCAGTTTTATTTCATGGTTTTTGGTCCAAAAGTGAGCAGCTACTCCTGATTTATCCACCTGCTTAAGCCGAATATTCCTAGTGCTCTTTCTTCCAAATTTCTAAATTTCTCTTTGTTTTGCATATGTAGCTCTGTTCACAATCTGCAAATTACATAGGCAAAACAAAGAGAAATATAGAAATTACATAGGTAAAACATAGAGAAATTTAGAAAGTTGGAAGAAAGAACACTTTAGGAATATTCAACTTAAGCAGGTGAATAAATTAGCAGTATCACCTCACTTTTGGACTAAAAACCATGATAGAAAACTGGAAATTAAACTTCTGAAATATCTTCACAGCCCAGTGGAGTTATCCACTTGGGAAAACATTTTCACAATAAAAACAAAGAAAACCTAATGAACAAGTTTCCTCCTATGGATGAACTCAGCCATTTCCTACTTCAGCCAACAGATGCCAACACAGGAACATCTGGGTGTCTAGCCATTGTTTTGAACGGCAGTTAAATGAGCAACTGAAGATGAGAGATATTCTCCCAAAATGCATCTTATTTTATGTAAGTAAAAAGAGAGTTTAGTGTAAAAAATGAATACTTAAGTTTAGGATCATTCTATTATTTTACTAATTTAGTCATTCGTCCTTTTTTCCATTGCTTTTAAATCATTTAGGTTTTCAGTGATGGTTTTAAGCATACCCCAAAATCTGGTTCATTTCCGGCCCCGGATTTAACTTGACTATTGCTCTCACGAACAGCATTGCCAAAATTAACATATACCATCATTCTGTTTCTGTTTTCCATCTGGTAGGGTATTTATATTGTTAAATAACCCAATTCTTGGCGGATGTAACTCTAGGTTCATGCCCATTTTCTCTTTCCCGAGGAGAGCTCTGGTAAACACCTATATCTCATCCAGCCTGCTGTCAGCAACTCAGTTTAGCCAATATATACTTTGTTGCATTCTGAACAGTGATTTTATATATTCCTGGGTTCTTCTCTTCAGGTATTCGATCATCACCAGGTTGAGCAGATTATTTATGCTAAATTTGCTCGTTGGGGCAAAGTCATCCCTAATTGTTGTAATATTTTCTGGAATTTTTTGGTATCCCAAGGAAGATAAGTACATTTATTGTGAATGGTAGTTTTCTTCTTTTGCTGTCAATGTTGTGACCTGTTTTAACCTCTTCTCTTGTTTGAATTTCTTGTCTACAATTTCTTGACCATACCCATTGATTTTTGTCATTTGTATTAAATGAGAGTACTCTTCACTGTATTCAAACTCATTCATGGGTATGTTAATGAGTCTAGGTGCTAAGCTGTTGAAAACTGCATGTTTGTATGCTGTGGGATTGAAGCCACTGGCCTTTATGTAATTTTCAATCTGCGTATCCTTTCTGTATATTCCAAATTTCAAATTATTGCCTGTACTTATAATCTTTAAGTCAAGGAAAGGAACCACATTGTCTTGTTCTGTTTCAGAAATGAATTTAATTTCCCTATCTTGTAGGTTTAGCAATTTCATCATTCAAGTGTTTCTTAATTAACTACCACAAAGATATCATCTACAAATCAGTGCCAGACTTTAAAAATATGTGGAAATGATTTGGTGGTGTCTATTTCTAAACTACTCATATATAAATCAGCCAGAAAAGATGATAATGGATTCTCTATAACTTAACCTGTTTGTTGTTTATAAAATTCACCCTTTAACCTGAAGAAATTCTGATTGATGCACACTTCGGTTTGTTTGGATGTATTCCTCAATCTCCTCATTGCTTAGTTTCAGAGACTGCAACCATTTTCGAAGGGATGTTGGAAGTTTGTTTTTTGGTATACTGGGAAAGAATGAATTTACATCAAAGGACACTAGAAGATCATCCTTTTGAAGAACCAAATCTTTAATTTTCTGGACCAATTCTTTGGAAATACTTATACTTAAGCTATCAAATCTAGGAAATTATCAAACTCTTTGGATGAGCCATCTTGCTAGTTGGTAGGAAGGTGTGTTTCTATAGTTGATTATGGTCTCATGGGATTTCCCAGTTTATGTATTTTCAGAAGCTCATGTATCCTTGCTATTGTGGTGTTGTCTGCTTTTAATTTTAGATTCTCCTTGAGTGGGATGATTATGCTTTTGTTGACTGATTTGTTCTATAGACTATATGCATTTCTTC